>CM041760.1:7500-1207500 GCA_023373885.1 Hestina assimilis | reverse complement strand
CTTCCGCCGTTCTATTGTCTATCTGTCTCACTCTGGCAAAGCTTATCTTTACAATTACGACAATCTAAAAGTTTTCTTTTTCTTTTATCTTTAGATAATATCAAAAAGTGTATACAAAACTTGCCTAGTTTATTGATCAGTGCGGTTGTATTGAGGGATAGAACAATGCCTACACTTATTGTGGAGAAGTTTGTGATGCAAATACAGTGGATTGTAAGTGTTTTACTCTTTTATTTTACTATCACTAGTTGTGCTCCCGGCTCCGTCCGCTTTAATATAGTTTTTTAATCCCAGGAACCTAAATCTTTGTTCGGGATAGAAGTATTCTATGTGTTAATATAGGTAATACGCTATCTGTGTGCCGAATTTCGTACAAATCGTATGTCATTTTAGAGGCGTCGGGATGTGACGACCCCATCGCCCGCTGTTGGGATAACCTCTGTCACAACAGAGATTATTGCACCAGTGCAATCAGTCACACTGGTGGTAGGTGTTTTGTTGCAAGAGGCCGGCTAGGTAAGTACCACCGCAGTGTCCAATATTCTGCCGCCAAATAGTAGTGCTTAGGCACTACTGTGTTCCGGTTTGAAGGGCATTGTACGCTAGTGAAATTACGGGGCGAACGAAATTTAAGAACTTATATCTCGAGGTTGGCAACGCGCGAGTGGCACTTACTACTGGTGCTGCAAGCGCTCATAGGCTGCGGCAGCCACTTACCATCAGGTGGGCCGTATGCTTGTTTGCCAACTTCTAACATAAAAAAAAGAGGTACTTCTCCCATAACCTTGTATTTTCATTTCATTTTTAATTACTATGAAACTACCAACTTATTTTTGCGGTCAATTTGAAGTCGTTAATAAAATCCTAAACATTCTTCATCATCAAGCTGCAGAACCCTATAGTTTCACGGTGCGTGATCAACGCACTTGACTGGTAACTATCATTCCTGGTAAATTTTTTTCGTTATTAACTACCGGTCCAAAATGAGTATTATAACTTCATTTATAAATATATATTAATATTTATTATATCCTTAAAACCAACTTACGTTTTCGCTTCATTTGTAGAGGAAAATAATATATGTCCCACTGTGATCAATACTCGGAAGAATGAAACGTAAACATTGTTATTATTGTTGTCCTTGTTATAATTATCTGTAATTTTATGTATAATAAATTGATAAACGCTACACACTCAACGACACACATTAGGATAGTATCCTGTGTCGGGGGTCCGGCACATACCCAAGCACAACTATCTGAAATAGAAGTAGTAGAAATAGTAGGAACGCAACTCGTGATGTCTGTATGTATACTAGCATCTACCCTCGACTTCGTCTGCGTGAACTTGTCTGCTTATACTGCTATCAAACTTTTTTATTATGTTACAAGTTGGCAAACAAGCATCCGGCCCACCTGATGGTAAGTGGGCGCCGTAGCCTATGAGGGCTTGCAGCACCATTAGTAGGTGCCACTCACGCGTTGCCAACGATATATTAGTTCTTAAATCTCTTCTGCCTAGTTTTATTTTTATTTTTTTATTTCACTAGCCTACAGTGCCCTTCAAACCGGAACACAGTAATGCCTAAGCATCACTGTTTGGCGGTAGAATATTTGACACGGCGGTGGTACCTACCTAGCAGGCCTCTTGCAACAAAAGACCTACCACCAGTGTGACTATTTGCACAGTCACATCCAGACGCCGGGAAATTGACACGATCAGTCTGAAATTTCATCAACATCCGTCCAGTCGTTGGAGTGCTTAACACATTATCACATACAAATCAATCAAATCGTCACGTCCATTCCTGATGACGTCCATAGACGCTGTTCGGCCTCGTATAAGGCTACTGTCATAGGACCTATGGAAGAAATCAACTTCGAGCCTCCGCGAAGGCTGGCTCTTTTTCGACTAGGTTTTCAGCCACTCCCGCCCGGTGACGCTGTCAAGGCCGGTAGGGCCAACAGCAATACATAATCAGAAAAAAAAATGTAGTGATACTAGACAAGACTAAATAAATAGTAATAAATAAACGCAACACAGTCCGGAGACACACACAAGGACAAACACACAGCCAAAATTTCCCTGTATGTTTAATACAAACAACGGCCTTGAGCTGTAAACAAACCCACGACCTGTTGCGCTTAAGTAAGATTCGCTATCACTGCGTCACAACATCATTAATAATATAAATTACATACATCACAGTATCAATCAGTCTTCAGTAATTATCGTAATAGCATTATTATTATTGTTAATAAATCATTTTCGTAATTATCTTTATGATTGAGAAACGGTAATTAACTATATTTCGTAACTATAACTAACCGAATCGTTCGATGGTTGTTACAACATAACTGTTTAAATCAAGAACATTGAACAATAAAAATCTTGCATTTTCATTATTAAAGAATAATATCAATACTTTTTTAAGTCTGTTGGGATAACCTCTGTCACAGCAGAGATTATTCCACCAGTGCAATCAGTCACACTGGTGGTAGGTCTTTTGTTGCAAGAGGCCGGCTAGGTAGGTACCACCGCAGTGTCCAATATTCTGCCGCCAAATAGTAGTGCTTAGGCATTACTGTGTTCCGGATTGAAGGGCACTGTACGCTAGTGAAATTACTGGGCAGAGGAGATTCAAGAACTAATATCTCGAGGTTGGCAACGCGTGAGTGGCGCCTACTAATGGTGCTGCAAGCGCTCATAGGCTGCGGCAACCGCTTACCATCAGGTGGGCCGTATGCTTGTTTGCCAACTTGTAACATTGTCATTGCTAATACTCCTATTGAGTTGGTAGCTTGCGCTAGGAGTGGGTGACGCAGGAGGCACCCTAAGGTCGGAATCAAATTGAACTCCCGTGAGCGCTGCCTCTTTATCGCGGCTGAGTCTCTGTACTCGGCTCCTCCCGCTCCATTAGGGCCAACAGCAATACAAATTCCGATAAAAAGGAGTGGATACGACCCAAAGGGGACAGGATCGAGCCCGCTATTGAGGCAATGTATCGAAACTTGTAATAGGAAACAATTCGCACATCTTGTTTTGTTGATATTACGTCAGCACTCAAGAAGTCTGCGTAAAATCTTTGACAGATTTCTAAATTTGTAAAATCTCAAACAGGCTTCTGTTCAACAAGAACTCAATGCGAAATTGCTCGATTCATTGTAATTGTTAATACGGACGGACTGACAGACAGACGGATATGACGAAATTATAAGGGTTCCGTTTTTGCCATTGGCTGCGGAACCCTAAAAAGGGGGTTGTAAGTTTGTATGGGATGTCCGTCATTTCTGAAACTGGAACTTGTTTTTTGGCGAACAATTAAAGTAACATTGAAACTCGTGTTTCAATATTTTCTAAAATTCGGGTGGAATTTTAGAAGGGTTAAACTGAGAATTCAATGTTTATAAATAATAAATAAACGCTAAACACCCAACGGCCCCTATTAAGATATTGATATCCTGTGTCGGGGGTCCGGAAACATACACGATGACATGGACAAACACACCCAGACCGGAAAATATGCTTCTATGGTCAATACAAACATATTATGCTCCGTGCGGGAATCGAACCCGCGACCTGTGGCGTTTAAGGCAGGTTCGCTACCGCTGCGCCACAACGTCGTCAAATGTTTGCATTAAAATGTATTTGTATAATGTATATGTTTCGTCAATGTAAACTCTGATATACCATATATATATCACATATAGTTATAATGATATACTAGTTGGTTATTCGTGGGTTTTTTATAACACCATTAATAATGTTAGAAGTGCAGGAAGGAAGGAAAAGGGAAATAATAGGAAAAAGAGGGGGGCGGGCTTTGAAACCATTTGCTATAAACTAATAAACCACGAATATATAATATGTATTAAAGACCTGAGAAATAAACTATTCTCGTAATTAACCTTCCGACAACCGAGAATCGAATCCGGTACCCGATGGACAGTCGTTTCATTGAATTCGCGAGATAAAAATATTGAAATATAAACATCCTGAATTCGTACAAAATTGTGATTCATTTCGCGATCACATGAATTATCTTACTATTGACCTTAATATGTTTATAGTTTTAACCGACTATACGAAAGAAGGTTCTCGATTCTCTTGTATATTATTTTGTGTATGCGTGTTTTCATCATTTTTTCAAACTTATAAAAAAAATATTTTTTCTAATACAACGTAGAATAACTTACTTTCGTTGGCGCTATAATCCTCTGTGAGTTTTGTACAGTCTTCCTCCAGACGTTGCGAAACTTGGCTGTCTGTCTCCAGTTGGTAAACTTCACCATCTTTCTCAAGTCTGCCTCCACGCTATCCGTACCACCGCTTTTTTGACCTCCCGTCAGTCTTTCTTGTTGCGGCACAACGTAGAATAAACTAGTAATTATTTTTAGGTAATCAAATTTGTTTCATTTTAATATAATTTGATCATAATGTTTACGATCTTTACCTTACAATGTATAAGTTGCATCGCTCAGTCTTACCATGTTTTTTCGGAAATAAATTCAAATAAAATTTAAAGGCATCGGGATGTGACGACCCCATCGCCCGCTGTTGGGATAGCCTCTGTCACAGCAGAGATTATTCCACCAGTGCAATCAGTCACACTGGTGGTAGGTCTTTTGCAAGAGGCCGGCTAGGTAGGTACTACCGCAGTGTCCAATATTCTGCCGCCAAATAGTAGTGCTTAGGCACTACTGTGTTCCGGTTTGAAGGGCACTGTGCGCTAGTGAAATTACTGGGCGAAAGAGATTTAAGAACTAATATCTCGAGTTTGGCAACGCGTGAGTGGCACCTACTAATGGTGCTGCAAGCGCTCATAGGCTGCGGCAGCCACTTACCATCAGGTGGGCCGTATGCTTGTTTGCCAACTTCTAACATAAAAAAAGGTTTTTAAAGTAAATTAGTGATATTTTTCAAATCATTACTAATACTCCTACTGCCCTCCAAATAAGCTCGTAACTTGCGATAGGAGTTGGTACGACAATAGCCCAAGGGGTCCAGGATTGTACACGCAATTCTCGCTTTAAAGAAGAGGATTAAAGCTTTTTAAAAAATATATTATTCAATTCAAATTCAAATATTTTTATTCAACGTAAAAAGCATTACACTTATTAGTCAGGTTCTACCACCGGCTCCAAATTTAAACCTCTACCCGAGAAGAGCCGGCGAAACAAACTCGAAGGGTTTTTCTTATGCCAAAGTAGTTTACACATTATGAGAATCCTGGAGTGACTGTCTCATTCCCAAGGTGTGGTGTTATTTGTGTTAATCTAAATACATAATATATTAATAACAAATTGGTTCAGCTATTTTTATAAATATTTAATCGGCATAATGTACATTTTAGAAATTTATATACAATAATTTTAAGCCTTACCCTTTTTCGAATTTGTTAAATCGATGACTCATTTTTAATTCATAAAAATATCTACCCAAAAATAGGATTACGGCAATCGACGTCAGTGGTACCATATCGAGGCAACAATACGTGTCCTTAGGAACCCATAACTGTCGACGAAATGTACTGGACGGTGGCCAGAAACGTCAAGACTCGATTGTTAAGTTTCAAGCGATTGTTAATTAAAATTATTTTTCACTGCCGTTATGGCGCAGTAGTAGCGATGTGAACTCCATTAGTGGTTTGATTCCCGCTTGGGCTATATATTAATGCTTTTATTTGCGTGTGTTTCTGGACCCCAGTTGTGTGTGTAACGTTTACTTATTTATGTTTTTAATTTCTTTTTGAAAACTTAATGATACCTCCGTATTTTTCGCCAGGAATGTCTTCCTTATGTTAGATTTTATAGGTGGCAAAGTTATACATAGATCGTATGCTGTTTGACTTCCGCAACCAGCAAGTCGTTAGAGGGAATTGTCTATCAAGGACCTAGATTAGTGATAACAATCTCGACAGTGTAGGCGTACTCTCCGAGACACGTCAGCCGGACCCAACTAAGATTTATCAAATATTTCATGGTCAATTCCAACATACATACATACATATTATAAGACTAACTAATATTTCATCATAATCATCGTTTTGACGACCTTTGTGGCGTGCTGGTAGCGAGCCTGCTTTGAGCATCGATGGTTGCGCGTTCGATTCCCGATCGGAGCAGATTGTTTGTTTCTCTCTGGGCGTTTTTCTTTAGGGGTCTCTCCAGCATGCCTCGAAGAGCACGTTAAGCTGTCGGTCTCGGTTATTATCGTAAAATCTGATAATAATCGTTAACTCGTGATAGGTAATTTGCTCTTATCAAATTAGTTATTGGTTACGGTCAATCGTTCTTTGCAAAAACTAGTAACCTGTCACATCGGGATAACATTGTAATTAGACCCTGGGTAAATACTGCGAATAATGCTAAACGTCTAAGAAAATTAATAATAAGTCAAAAAAACAATTAATAAAACCACAAATTTATAATTAACAAAATTATAAAATTGCGACTCAAATTAATAACAATATTTGAAAATCGTTAAATGATGAAGTCCAAAATGAATCAAGTAAATATTAATACAAGTCGGCATTGGATTTATTAAGAGGTTGATTCTATCATCTCCATCAAGTCCAGGACGTCTAGATTTAAAAGGAGGTCGATCCGTCGATTCGCGGCAGCTGGAAATATTATTATGCCCTTGGGCCTTGACCGTACTCTAGTTACCGTTTGCCAAGACATTTTGATGTTTTACGTCTCGTGTTCAAGGTTTCGGACGTATGTTTGTCTCTAGGTAAACTTTGGAATCGAAATTTTATTAAATTGTTATAAACTTAGCATAAATAAATAAAATAAACGATCTGGTGGTAGTTACCACCAGTGTGACTGATTACAGTGTATCGTTAATAACCGTTTGGGATAACCTCTGTCATATCAGAGATTATTCCACCAGTGCAATCAGAAACATTAGTGGTAGGTCTTTTGTTGCGAGAGGCCGGCTAGGTAGGTACCACCGCAGTGTCAAATATTCTGCCGTCAAATAGTAGTGCTTAGGCATCACTGTGTTCTGGTTTGAATGGCACTGTAGGCTAGTTAAATTACTGGGGAGAGGAGATTTAAGAACCAATATCTCGAGGATGGCAACGCATGAGCGTTCATAGGCTTTGGTAACCACTTACCATCAGGTGGGCCGTATGCTTATTTGCCAACTCGTAACATAAAAACACACTCAACGGCTCTATCATGATAGTGATGTTCGTGGGGTACGGAAACATACACAAGGAAAAACACAGCCAGAGCATTGTATGGTCGAATTCGCGACCTGTGGCACTTATGGCACTACCCAAGGGTACGAATAGATAATAATGTGTCGACAAAAAACTTTAATAATAATTAATCCCAGTTGCTTTTTGTAATAGAATATAAAAAAAGTTATCCGTAAATTTATCTTCAAATTGCTCTCTTGTAAAGTAAGCACTATATACTTTTGATACTTTAAGTAGGGACAGCTAGCTGGTTTGGAGTTAAAGCTTTGAGCTTTGGAATCGTCATAATATAAATTTCGAATATATAATCTATAATTTGTTGTGTTTTTATCCGACTTCATATTTTGAATGTTTTCTTTATAAATTTCTTAACAAATCTATATAACAATCCCCGTTCTAAACCTATACAATGCCATTAGGTCAAAATTATTTACAAATATACAACGAAAAACATAAATATTTACAAGATTAGAAACACAAAGAAGCCAAGGTGGCCCAGTGGATAGAAAACCTACACTTGAATCGAAGGTCGAGGGTTCAAATCCGGGCAGACACCTCTCAGTTTTGAAATGTCAAATTTATCTCGTGCTTAACTGCGAAGAAAAACATTGTCAGGAAACCTATATGTCGTGGAAGAAAGACATGTGTATCCGCCAATCCTAGTGGTGGTGCCATCCTCGGTGGTGGGGCTTACATGCTCACCTGTTAGCCACCACCATATGATGGTGAAAAACTCGTGAAATGACTGCCCTTCAGCCGTTGCAGATTTAAAGCGCCGGTAGTCACCTAACATTAGGTACAGCTCCTGTGGTCCTCAGTACTCTCGATGACACTGTCAAGGCCAGTAGGGCCAACGCATTAAACAATAAAAAAACAACCCATATAACGTATAGGTAAGGTGACACATAATTTTCCGCCTCTCCCCGCTGCCGCGTCGTCCGATGCGCCCGCGCCGGAAACGGGGCTGTTTGGACCTCGATTGTCATTACAATTTTCGCATTGTCTGACTTCTATTTCAGTTTATAACGCGATATGAGCCGTGACGAACGTTTGGATTGACTATTTTAATTTTTATTACTTACGATTCTAATTATAGGGTTAAGTGATTGTGTTAAGTTCAAGTATTTCGGTCTTTGTGATAAGAAGTTTTTATAATGTTTTATGTACAAGTGTTAATATGGTAATATAAAATGGTTGTTTGGTATATAACTGATTTTAAAACCGAGGTAAATATACTACATTTTCCCTTTAAATTTAGCAAAATGAATATACACGGACGTAAATTACGATTTTGTCCTCCCCTGCACCAAATGGTGGCTACGCCCATGTCAATATATATTATATTAGAGGGATTATTTTATTTATACAATTGGATACTTAAGAAACTAACCATGATCAGCCTGTCAATAATAATGATACCTATAGAATTAATACATTATATGGGCCGCCTTTACAGACAGTATACTTTTAAACACACAGAATCGTTGGCCTGTGGCTAACTTCCTTCCCTTGCACTTCTGTTGAATTTACCAACGAGTTTATTATTTTATAAATATAACAGGGTTTGTCCAAAGTATATAGCATGTCTTTGATGATAGCTCATTAAATTTCACACTTCACTTTTAATTATTTAACGAATAACGTAAACTATATCGATCAAAAATATATATAAAAAATTACAACAGCTAAAAAACTAAAAAAAAATGGTTACAAGTACTTTATTAAACAAATTCTTAGGATTGCAGCTCAGATGGCAATCGCTCTGCGTACAAGTAAGCTGGCAAATCCGGATAATTCAAATTAAAATATTTTTATTCAACGTAAAAAGCAAATAACTTATTTGTTGAGTCAGAGTTTACCACCGGTTCCAAAATTAAACCGATAAGAGTAATAAACAGACCCAGGGTAAAAATACCGGGTGTAATGCTAGGAAGAAGTTAAATAGAAATAAATGAAATAAAAACCTCGGTCCTCGGGACCTTCTCCCTGGCGCACGGTATTAATTCCATCATCATACCAATTTTACTCCCACAATCTCCATAAATTTTTGAATTATACCCATTCATAGACTACAAGAGTCATAATAGTTAAACAATTGCTATGAACTCTATTGAGGTCACAGGACTGTTAGCGTGTTAACAGATAACCAGTCCTTCTTCAAAGTCAAAATCAAGATCATTTGAACAAAATATCGACAAAACTCTAGATTCATTATTCCACTAGCAACGCCCGCCGTGTTAAAAATTTAGTTGTGCCAGACGACCCTGAAAGAGTTATTTTTCTATTCAACAAGATCTCATATCACATCTATCCTGTGGTTCTTTTTATAATCCTTCAGGAACAGATGTGCATATCACCTGAGAGCTCACCACAGACCTAGACACACACAGACGTAACTCTCCAAAATAATTAAAACAATCGTCGAGGCCGAATAGGATTGAGTGATGATGATGATATAGCTGGGATAAAAAGTATCCTATGCGTTAATACAGGTAATAAACCATCTTTATGCCAAACTGAACATAAAATCTGTGCTGCCGGTTTTACGTGATTGAGTAACAAACATCGAAACTTTTAAACATACTTTGCAGTATATAACATCTCAAAACAAGCAATGAACTCTAAAAATCAAAAGAAACGCGGTCTAGTGGCCCAAATCGATTATTGTTTTCGAAACATTCAGTAAATAAACAAAATGTCCAGATACATTTAGGTCGTGTATGTACATTTCTGTTTACTGTTTACATTACTCCATCTCCTCGCATCGCCCTCGTTATATCGCGAAATGTTTCCGCGACAGAATGCGAAATTGCTTATTTTTATACCAAATGCCAATTACCTCTTATTCGTCCAACACTTAAACACGGATTTAAACAGAAGTTACATTGACATTTTATAATGTTTTATTTTTAAACAGACGATTCTTTTTATTTGTGGCTGTAGCACAGTTGTTTCTCTTACCTTTGTCCCTATCTCTTGGGTTGGTACCGCGCATGTGATACTTCAAGTACCGAAAGCGATCTTTTGCGGTGACGACGTTGTGGCGCAGCGGTAGCGAACCTGCCTTAAACGCAGGTCGCGGGTTCGATTGCCGCTCGGAGCATAATATGTTTGTATTGACCATGCAAGCATATTTTCTGGTCTGGATGTATTTGTCCTTGTCATTGTATGTGTTTCCGGACCCCGACACAGGATATTACTATCCTACAGGGGTAGTTGAATTTGCAGCGTTAATTTATTGTTTATTAAATTAAAAAAAAAAAAATTATGTTTACCGATAGGCGAACCACATGCTTGTATGCCAACCGTCATGCCATAAAATGTATATTAATATAAATACATCGTTCATTATTACGTACGTGGCCTTGATCCTTCCTTTCGGCCCTTTTCCCACGCCATGCGAAATCTGATCTCAGCGAAACTTATAAATGAACAATTCTTGGAAGGTTTCATCGGCGCTTTCATATGACTGCCCTTTTCGATTATGTATATTACAAAATTAATATTAAGATAACATGGGTATTTTCACGATTTACGAACAATTGCGGGAAAAGATTGTATTTTTGAACACCGTTTTGGTAGAATGATAATGAATGAAAATGCTTTAAACGCCAATATACGCGCCACGTTCTTATGTTTGTTCTTCCGGATCACTAATATATAACTATTTTTGTCCACAAAGGTAGCTAACAAGCGTATTTATTTAATTATTCTTCAATAAAGTAATATATTATTGTATTGTCCTCAGAGTGAACAGTCGTCACCATTTCGCCGCTGGACCACGGGCAGCGGCGCCGGCAGCTCGTACCGGCATCACGAACATCGCGGAATCTACAGCAAGGTAATAAATCACTACAAAAATCTATCCAATATTTTATTAATTGACTTTTTATAATATTAACGATTTCGTACATGAATTTCACAAATTTAACCAATTTCACTGGGACTACATATCGACAACCCATGTTCTGTTTTAATCGTTTTTAATGAAAGACAAATGAGAAAGTTTATAATTATATTTTCTTTAATGTCTTACTAGTGCCGTCAAAAGCTGACTACCAAGTAATCAGAAAGTTGGACCTTAAATTTTTTATTTTTTTAATTTTTATTTTAATTGTTGAACTTCGTAATAAGTCCTGTACACTCTGGGAAGGTTACATCTTGTGTCAGAGGTCTAGAAACACTGGCCTTAAAGGTCTGTCCTCCTACCAGAACGGTTCCCAGTAATATAATAGTATAAAATAGTTAACAGTAGAATTTTTTATCAGCAGCAAATGAGCGAAGGTTCAACGCCGCAGTCCAACAATAACACGAGCTGCGGTGGCGTAGCCAGATGGTCGTTAGGATTGGAACAGTTACTGGCCGACCCGGCTGGTGCTGCGGCCTTTGCGCACTTCCTATCAAAGGAGTTCGCCGCTGAAAACATTAGGTAATACTCAAATTGCTTAAGAAGCCGAGCTGGTCTAATGTATAGAAAACTTAGGGCTTAAGGCCATCAATTTAATTCGTGTTTCAAATTGACGTCTTGCTTTTCGCTGAAGGAAAACATTGTGAGGAGACCTGCACTCTGTGGAAAAAAACTACTCTTTGAAACCAGCTTTGACTTGGGAACCTTCAATAGAAGAGCCTCTTCCTTCCTCTGGTGTTGCAGATGTTCATGGGTAGCGATGATCGCTTAACATCGGATGAGGTTCCTGCCCGTTTACGCCTTCTGATATTAAAAATAAATCCGCTATCTGTAATGGAATACGTCGAAGGATACAGCTCATAATACTTCTCCATAACAGGAGAGAATGCTCTTCTCTGTGCTTGGTTTATTTCTGAATTTCTAAGTTTGATAGAAGAAAGGAAAAGAAAGAAAGAAAGAAAGAAGTAAATTATTTGGGACAATACATGGTTGTTAAAAGAAAAGACGACAGACGTAGAATAAAAGAAAATAAAAAAACAATTAAACTTAACAATAACTTACAAAAGTACCTATAACTATAAAAGAAAAAAAAGAAATAACTTAATAAATAAAAGAATGACAATTATGGGAAAAAATAACCTAACAAAAAAAAGTAAATACATAAATAAATAGAATTTATGATGTCTTTTCTAAAAACAATGCTGTGTCCCAAAAAGGTGTGCCATTCAGCATGCATTGGGTGACCCGAGTTCACCCAATACTGATTTTCAATGACACCCTAGGATAGGACCAAATATAATCGCTCTAGTTGCCGTTGGGCAATTTTCCAATATTTGAAGATATGTCTAAAGTACTTTTTACATAAACACGTTGTCCTCTGATGTCTGTTTTATTGTGGCTCGCCTTGATCTAAATCATGCCGTAGTTTTGAGATCAGGAAGTTACATATTTATTTTGTTCGTTTCAAATGAAAACTGAATTCATTCATTGTAAATTTAAAGTTCACAAAAGATATTCTATGTGAACGAAGACTTGTTCCCTTAATGCTTGCTCATTTGCTCAAACCGAAATCAAAGCCATTCATTTTTCATCGTCTAAAACGCAGAGTCATGCTTCTCCCAACAGAAATGAGCCTCGACCGGGGAACTACTACTATCTTACAGAAACTTGGCGTTGAATAACAGGTACGGTTGCGTTTCGTGCGATGAGTGAGAGGCCAAATCTCCCACCCCGTCTGTTCTCTTGGGTTAGCAATGCGTAATACTTTAAGCATCGCAAGCGCTCTTAAGGTTTCGATTACTGATTGCCATCAAGTGGAAGGTATGCTTGTTTGCCAACCGTCATGAAATTAAAAAATGTTGTTTCAGATTCTGGTGGTCGTGCGAAACGTACAGGTGCTGCGAGGAGGATGATAAGAGGAGTGACCTGGCGGCGGAGATCTGGCAGAGGCACCTCGCGGAGGGCGCCTCGGATCCCGTCAACGTGGACGCCGCGGCGAGGAGGGCCGCCGCCTTGAGGTTGCATCAGCAACCGGCCCCGCAGGACCTCTTCGCTCAGGTAACTTGAAATATCCTATTTTTTTATTTTTTTCAGCATTTTGGCAGAGTTTCCCATTCACAGAATGTTGCCATCTGACCTCATTAGCTGTTTAATGTCAATCTGGTAACTCATTAGCAAATTTTCTACTAATACATGGTTCTATTCGCTTCTGCCAAACAACTTAAAAATTCCCTCGTCATTATTCGAAAATAGCAATAAATTATGTTTCTTGACTACCTTGATGAAAAGTTCGCTATTCGTCCCTGGTACGAGGGACAAAACTGTCCTATTCTCTCCCGTCAAAACGACACTAATTAACTCACTTTACCTATCGGCAAACAAGCAACCGTATGTTTATCGCTCGTCCCAGACACTAAAAGCGAACTTTTCATTTCATGAAAAAAAATTGTATACGCACCACGGAAGAAAAGTTGGACACTGTCGACATTGCTTTTAATTATTATTTTTTTATGTTAGAAGTTGGCAAACAAGCATACGGCTCACCTGATGGTAAATGACTGCCGCAGCCTATGAGCGCTTTCAGCACCATTAGTAGGTGCCACTCACGCGTTGCCAACCTCGAGATATTAGTTCTTAAATCTCGTCCGCCCAGTAATTTCACTAGCGTACAGTGCCCTTCAAACCGGAACACAGTAGTGCCTAAGCACTACTATTTGGCGGCAGAATATTGGACACTGCGGTGGTACCTACCTAGCCGACCTCTTGCAACAAAGACCTACCACCAGTGTGACTGATTGCACTGGTGGAATAATCTCTGTTGTGACAGAGGTTATCCCAACAGCGGGCGATGGGGTCGTCACATCCCGACGCCTTAAAAATTAAATTTACTATTCTAGTAGCATTTATCTGTTCAGCTATTTTTAGATCAAATTAAAAACAATGTTGATCTAGAGTATTATAAAATAGTCGTTTTTATAATTGTTATCAGTTCATTACGAATATGCCGAGTCATTTCTGTAATTAAATTGTTATCTCCGCGCTATGTGTAATGTTAAAGTTTCTGTTTGTGCATATATTATCTGAAAATCTGTGTATCTTGATCTTATTTAAAGTCATTAGGGAATAAACGCAACAAGTTAGTCCGATGTGTATGAGGACATATTGTAATGATGTTTCTTATCGCGGGTTAGCGCAGGCAAAAAACCATTGTCGGAAAGCGCTACCTCACGTTCTTTTGTTTTGGGACGTGGTGGCAAAAGTTGACAAGAGGTGGAGTGGATTGGCTTGGGATATGAAATGAAATTTATGGTGAAAAATTGTAATGGGGAATGAAATTAAACACGTTTTATTTTTCTTTTATGTTCCTTTGATGACAACTGTTAATTCAATTTCAATATAAATCTGAGGTATAACTTTGATAGTTTATAAAAATGTAATTATAAAGCGCGTGAGATTTTGATTGGATTTATAGAGAGAGAGAGAAAGAGAGGCAGAGAGAGAGAGAGAGAGAGTTTTCATTTTGTTACGTGTAATTTTAAAATATAGTGAAATCTATGTTTCTCTACGAATGGTACGTGAGTCATAGTTTGGGATTTAACTCTCCGCTCGCCCCTTCAGGCCCAGAAGCAGATCTTCAACGTGATGAAGTTCGACAGCTACCCGCGCTTCCTGCGCTCCGGCGTGCACGGCGAGTGCGCGCGCGCCGACCTCTGCGGCCTGCCGCTGCCCTACCCGCCCAAGCCCCTCGACACGCCCAAGGTACACCCCCCACACACAGACGCAGAGAGAGAGACGCATACTCCTAAAGCTTATTTACAACATAGATAATAATTTAACAATTTCAAAGCAGAAAACTATTAATTTCTCTGAAGTTTACACGATATATTATAAGATTTCTTAATCTATAATACCTTATAATTATAATTTCAATTCCAGCTAAAGAAATCAGCGTCGAACGCATCGGATCGCCGTCGGAGTGGCTCCCTACTGCCATGGAAGGCGCGGGCCGCGTCGCGGGACCGGACCACCTCCACCGCCTCCAACAGCGAGGACGTCGCCGCACTTACCGATGTGAGTTACAGTTATTGGCCACTCGAGTTACAGATATTGACCGTCTCAGTTGTCCACTGCCTCTTAATTAGCAATGTTAGTTATAGTTATTGGCCATTCGAGCTATTGGCCGCTTGAGTTATAGCTATTGGCCACCACAGCTATTCACCCCCTCCAATAGCAAAGTAGCGCTGATTATCTAGGAAAGTAACCGTTATTAACCACTTACATTATAGCTTATGTAAACAGCAATTTAAGTTCGCTTGTAACAAGTAATTGAAGTTTAAACTGAGATAAAATTAATTAAACTATCTCATTACGACACCATCAAGATAATTACATCATAATTACTAAAGCATAATATTAATTTACTCATACTCGTAATTATTGCAGGAGAAATTGCAACAGTAAGACATACAAACATTAAAAACCCAATAAAATAATAAAGTAATAAATAAATATACGAGTCTATTGTTTTAATATGTTATTTATAAGCCAGTGATATTGTGTAGAGATATTGCGTGTCACTGAGTGGAAAATCTTCGATAGCTTGTACAAATGTTTACTGAAACAACACAATATGATTATTAGCACAATTTACTATTAGGAGGAAAATTGATACTTAACTTGTTATGACTTGTTTTGTTCTCACCATAGATATAGAGGACAATAGATGTATTTTATGTTGATGAGTTGACAAACCTGTATACGGCCCACCTGATGGTAAGTTGTCGTAGCCTATGAGCGCTTGCAAAACGTTGGTAATCTCAAGATATTGGTTCTTAAATTTCCTTTGCCTGTAATTTCACTAGCTACAGCGCCTAAGACAGATATCTAAGAATATCTGCATTGGTACCTACCGTCATTGAGTGTGCAGCGTAAATTTATTTATTTTAAACTTTAACGAAACTTTAAACTATTTTAGATTTTATGTGATTGAGACAACATTTATAAAATTCTTGAGTATTTTAGATAATTACTCAACTGCGAAATTAAAACAAAAAAATATAGTTATAATTTTAATTTCCCGTAACTAAACAAAAGAAGTTTCATTCCTAAAAAGATTTTAACGAAATATTAAAGAAACTCAAACTTTCAATTTTACTAAAATTTATCAATTCATTGCATACACTGTCGAAGGCTTATGTAAAAACGAAAGATAGATTTATTTAAAAATCGCTCATGGTAGATTTGGAACAGATTTAAAATTAAATTGTCTTCGTGTGAGAGTGAAGTGACGCGCCATTGAAGCATTTTAACTAGCGGGTAAAACCACGGCACAGAACCAGTACATACTATTTAAACTCGAGTATGATAATCATGAATCGGCTTTCCATTTCTGCACCTTTATCGTTTACAAGCCTTATCACAGTACAATTAATTAAACATTCGTTCTATTTAAAGAACATTAAAGCAAAAGGAATTAGTGACTTTGTTTGCTTTGATGATTTCACTGAGGCTTTATTTACCTCTGTGCAAATAGCTAAATTCATTATGTTCTTTACTTTTTTTTTAATTTCACTAAGCTGACAAGCAAGTATACAGCCCACCTGATGATAAGCGGTTGCCGTAACCTATGAGCGCTTGCAACACCATTTTTAGCCGTCATTCTTCCGCTGCTAACCTCGAGATATTAGTTCTTAAATCTCGTCCGCCCAGTAATTTCACTACCCTACAGTGCCCTTCAAACCGGAACACAGTAATGCCTAAGACACTACTGATTTGCGGTAGGATATTTGACACTGCGGTGATATTTACCTAGCCGGCCTCTTGCAACAAAAGATCTGCCACCAGTGTGACTGATTGCATTGGTGGAATTATCATCATTAATCTCATACAGATTATAAAATAGATTTGACGTAGCAAATTTTGTTTTGATTAAAAGTGTTGATAATGGGTTTTTGTAATTTATAATTCGGTAATTAATCATATAATTAAGATTTTAACAAATAATTAAAATCCGATTACTTGTTTGTAATCGATGAATATAACACGATAATAATGTCATTACGGTTGGCCAACAAGCATACGGTACGCTTGATGGTACTTAGATACTAGACGTATTACTAGCGACAAGCGACAAGCGATAAGCTCAAGGGATAAAAGAGAAAGGGAAAAAGAAGGGAACAGAGATTTGGCTTCTGACGCTCTTACATATGGCACGAAACGCGACAATACTAATACTGTTACTTTACGCGGTTTGTCTGTGAGGATAGTTCACCGGCGTCGGGATGTGACGACCCCATCGCCCGCTGTTGGGATAACCTCTGTCACAGCAGAGATTATTCCACCAGTGCAATCAGTCACACTGGTGGTAGGTCTTTTATTGCAAGAGGCCGGCTAGGTAGGTACCACCGCAGTGTCAAATATTCTGCCGCCAAATAGTAGTGCTTAGGCATTACTGTGTTCCGGTTTGAAGGGCACTGTACGCTAGTGATATTACTGGGCGGACGAGATTTAAAAACTAATATCTCGAGGTTGGCAACGCGTGAGTGGCACCTACTAATGGTGCTGCAAGCGCTCATAGGCTGCTGCAACCACTTACCATCAGGTGGGCCGTATGCTTGTTTGCCAACTACTGACATAAAATCATCTCCTGTAGCGTGTGCGTCATACTGGGAGAGGAGCATGGCTCTACTACTACTAAAATGATATGCTATACAGTTAAAAGGCGTTACTTATATAATTTAAATAACCAAATAATAATGTTCAATTCCATTCTTAGATTGATGGCTTCCAGTTGTGCGAAATTAATAATGTCAGACAAAATTTTAGCATTAAAATGTCAAACTTGAGTCTTTTTACAGACAAAATTTTGCTTATTAATGAAAACAAAATTAATAGTTTTTTTTTTTATCTACAACACTATGAGATATTTTCACTGTTTGAGTTTTAATTTTTTTTTACCATTACGCATGATAAATAATAAAATATATATTGTTAATCAGGTGGTGAAATCGAGTCAAACAGTGAACGGTCAGTGTTCGCTGTGCCGGGTGATGCTGCCCGATGGTGGTGCAACCTCAGTGGTGGGTGTCGACGAGAACGTCACCGTACGGCGGCTTATCGATAGACTGCTGCAGAGGCGGAACCTTGTCTGCACCACGTACGACGTGATCATTCATGACGGCAATCAGGTGAGATAAATCATCGATGTTGTATAATAAGTCAAAATTAAAAATATATATATTTATTACAACTTTTTAATGATATAAAGTTCGTAACTTTGATAAAATAACTCTCTTTCAGAAATTTTAAAATAGGATCATTGATGTAGAATAGGAATACAAATGTCCTAGAATTGAACCTTGTGACACCCCTTGATAGATTCTGAACTAAAATTTCTTATCAACATGATTGAAATTTACAGTGAACATTTTTAAATTTGACTTTTAATGTCATTAATTGAAACAGTTAAATGGTTAATTGAGGTATTAAATTAAACGTCAATTAACGCCATTGTAAGTGATTCTGTTGTATCTGGTTAGCCGTCTTAACACGTCCCCTGTCCGCTAAGCCAAATACGTCTAGTTAACTGTTTAACCGTGGTATAGTTCTCTCAATTTAAAATGGTCGCTTCTGCGCAGGTATAATCATGGACAAAAATGTTAGACAACAATATTGATTTCGTCTTATTTAAATAGATTTTTTATTAAGTTTGTAAACGGAATTAAGTATATAATATAGTTATTGTTTCTTCCGAAATCAATTAATTATTAATTCATTATCGTTATTAATTACTTAAATAGAATTAAAAAGAAATAAATAATATAGAAAAAGGTATATAAAAATAATAATAATAGTTAATGTACATTTTTAATCACTGTCACTTATTGGGTTTATAGTTGATGACACCTCATCTTGAAATAAAATTAAATGTTCACAAACTTGACAAAAATAATTTATATAATTTTTAATAATTTGTTTTTAAAGAACTAAAACAACCGTGAGCGAATGTACCAAACGGGTCGAGCGTCGCCGCGTGGCTATAGTTACGCGGTTAACTTCATTTCACATTCGGTTGAGACCCAAAAATGTGTTACTGCGCATGTGTTTTACTTATATTGAGAGAGTTATGCCTACTGTCTGGTCTGTGACATGTACCCTGTAACGTGAGGCGTGTGTCGGCAGGGTCGCGCGGTGGACGCGAACGAGCCGTCGAGCGTGCTGGGCGGGCGCGAGGCGCGCGTGGAGCGGCGCTGCGTGCTGCGCGTGTCGCTGGCGGGGCGCGGCGTGGCGGTGCGCTGCCGGCCGGCGCGCCGCCTGCGCCACGTGCTGCGGCCCGTGCTGCAGCGCTACTGCGCCGGCGCCGCGCCGCGCGCCGCGCTGCTCGCCGGGCAGCCGCTGCACCCCGACACGCTCGTGCAGGTACGCATCCGGCACGAAGGACCGATCGCACTAGTCGAACGGTTTTCTTTGGTTAACTACTAGCTACAGTACAAGAATTTCTTATGAGATATCGTCTAGACAGGCCACATTTTACATTTGGTGGCTCGCCCATTGCGCACGAAAGTTTATATGTAACAGCATTTCTCCAAAGATACGGGTAAAAATCAATTGAAATTAATAGCGTTTGAATTAATTGCAGGACCTAGACGGAGCACGCATACAAATAGTGGAGGTCCCGGACGAGTCGAGCGCGCTCGGCGAGGCGCGCGAGCGGGACGACGACGCGGACTCGCTCAGCGACGTGGCGCTGCGGCTGCAGGACGACGACGACGCGCAGGTAGCGTGCGATAGTAGTTACTGGCCACCTTCGATTACATTCTTAAAAAAAATTGTTTGTAGAACTCAAAAGCTAGGAGAAAAAACTTCTTACGTCCTTAACTGCCAAGACTGCAAATCTAATTGCTGACAATTTATAATTATATATTTTTTTAAGATTAATATCTCTGTGCCATTGAACTATTTCAAAACATTCATTTTTCATTTATTTGTTAGTTTTGGGATCATCGCTATATACATATTTTAACTAAAACATCGTTATTTTTAAATTAATCATATTCTTTTATTTTATAGAGTGCAAGTCGAAGCAGCATATCCAGTGGCTCGAGCTTCGCAAACGCAGAGGCCGTGGGAGTGCCGGGGGCAGGCCCGGGGGCTGTGGGGGCTGCGGGTGGGGAACGCGTGAGGGCCGCCCTCCGCCCCGGCCCACCGCTACTGCATCATCCGCCTGGTATATACATTCAATTTAAAAAAATTATATAAATAAGTATATGAAAAAACTACATAACAATAAAATTTTAATCACAATTGTAAACTACAAATTTTAAAATGTTTCAATGATTTCTTTTGTTCGATAAACGTATTACGCCATTTCATTTTTAGATATAATATAATATTTTGAAAACCATTACTGCAAAGCCATATAAATGCCAAATTATACAAAAAAAAAAATATTAAAAATTAACATTCCAAAATTATATTTGTATTACAGATTTCCTAAAAACCTTCGCGAAACACAAAAACAGAGGCTTCAACCGCGCACGCCCCTCCGCTGCCGCCCAAACCTGCCCAGAGGAGCGCTCCCACCGTCGTCTGAACAACGAACAATACCTCGTGGACAACACTGGAAACAAACGGAGGGATTTTCAATACCCGCGTTTTGCTTGAAAAGCAAGCAAGCGAGCGAAAATGGCTCTTAACGACTATGTGTAGGGTTGCCACCCGTTTATAATAAACCATTGTACATTATTTCACGTAATTGTACTGTATACTTTACGAGAACAATAAAGTACGCGAAAATACTTTATATTGCTTGAATTATTTATTACACATAAATAAAGGCAATGAGACTCACGATACGTGTATACAATAATATCACTTTTGACCTTATAAAAAATTAATTACTTGTATTTGTTAAACTTGCCAAAAGAAATACAAAACGTTTTAAATGTAATGCTAAAGAAAGATCAATACTTTATTTTTACACTATGTACTTTTTTCTTGCCTATAATCACCAATGTACTTTAATTCTAAAAAAAAAGGTGGCAACCCTAACTTTGTGTAAAGGGTACAGAATTGCGGGGAAGTGCTAATGGAACATTAACTTGATGTCGATTGAACAACATTCAAAATAATTCCTATCGTATTAATTAATTGGAAGAAAGATTAATTTATTTTGTAATTTGTAACAGACAAAGAGTATTTTGTTAATAATTAAATTGTATTTTATTAAGGGTGATAATTTTTTTATTAAAAAGCATAGATTTATAGTCCGATGTTACATGAGCTTTTTGATAGTTTTAAATATAAAAAGTATTATATTTTATCTGTAAAAACTTGAAAATTGATATAGTTTTCTATAAAGTGACGTTATAATTTTGGAAACCTGCTCCACTCGCGTTTTACCGCGCTTATTATTTTCGATAATTTGACATTAACACAGACGTGGTCAAGACGTACACAGAGGATGTCAGGCCAAGACTAACGCCAGACGCCTTAATTTCGATATGACTATTATTAATCTAAAATTTTAATTATAATTTTTCAACACAATAAAGAAAGTAGTGCGCTTATTATTATCGCTAACGAGATAACTGATTCGTTATTACCAAAATTATAACTAGCCTTAATTAAATTCAAATAACTGTAACGCCAGCATCGTTAATGTAGCCACTCGATTAGCGCGCTAATTTTGCCGCGCATTTCGAAATTTACATTAAAGTAATATTAACGCAGATGGAGCAGTACCTTAACAGAAATCTCGTTAAAATATAAATTGAAATAATCTCCTATAAGCTATCGCATTTATTCAAAGTATTATATAAGATATAGACCATTTATTTTATATTATATAAAATAACACATCATATAATATGAGTGTACATATGTTAATGTAAATATAAAGATCTTGATTATTGTTATATATAAAATTTTACTTTTGGAATGTGTTTTGTATATCATATATACAAAATTGTTTGATATAAGGGCAACTATAAATGTTTTAATTTTAGAAAAAAAAATATATTGATGTGCCTCCGGAAAACATGCAGCATTGTCTATGAAGAGGCATTGTATACTTAGCTATCTATGCGCGGTCTTTGCTATTGATGAAAGTGTTCAACGAAGTACTACTAGATGTCGCTGCTATCGCCACCAGCTAGGACGTCGTTACCGACGTCACTTAAAGAGTCATAGCGTTGTGTACCTTCGTTTTGTGCGGTCAACAATAGTTGAAATCCGGAATCAGTTATCTATTTCAAAATTATCTATCATAGAGTGAAAAAGTGTAAGAAAATATTATAGTGAAATAGTGATCAGTTCATAGCGATTTAAAATAGTGTAAATCGTAATGAATCCCGCGCCGAACGACGATGTCGGTAGGGCCATTGTGGCCAACAGATCGATTGTTTCCGGTTCCCCGGCATCCGAGAGGGACTTAGAACGAGAAAAGGGAGTCTCTTCGAGTACTAGCAGCTCTTCGGAAGGCGAAGTTGAACAAGAGGAACCCCGACACAAGAAACAGAAGCGAGATTCACAGGTAACGGTCGATCCCCGGATCGACGCGTTATTCAATCAGGTCAGTCTCCTTACAAATTTGATAATGCACCAACAGTCTGTACCAAACACGTACGTGTCTAATAATGATGAGATTGCAGATCCAAATGCTATTAATAGTGATTTTTTGTCAAACCCGTCGGGAGATACGCCAAAGTCATTAGATTTGGGTTTATGTATGACGAATTATGATGAAAATAAGGTCATTAAACCGGCCAATGAAAAACGATTACAGCAATTAATAAATCTTCAACATTTTAACAGTCCCACGTGGCAACATATTCGTTATAAGAAGGCTATGGTAGATATGCTCGAATCTCCGGGTTTTTGCAATCTAAAAATTAATAATGAACTTTGTTCACTGAGCAAAGAAACAGATTTTTTAATTTCAACAGAAGAAATCATGGCAGCGACTACCAACGCTTTGTTACAGCAAAGAGATTTATTACAATCCGGATTACAGGGCATAATTGACTGGGCTCACAATAACCCGGCCGAGTTAAATTCGAATACCCTCTTTAATAAATTTTCTGAAAAATTTGGTAATACTTCACCTTCTTATAAGCTCTCTGAACAAACTTTACAAATTATCTGCGGCAAAAGAGCCGAATGTATTGAAACTAGACGTAAAAGATTAATATGCGAAATTCCAAATAAAAATGTTCAAGCTGCAATCAGTAACATTCCGCCTAGTGAGGAATTTTTATTTGATAAAGCAAAATTAACATCTCTTATCCAATCTCTCGGAGGACCTCATTTTTGGCTATCACCTACACCAACCTCGAAAACTAACGAACAACTCAGAACCAAATACAGGGGTCCTATACCATCTACATCGAGATACAGGGTTCAATCACAAACTCAAAATAAAAATAATTTTCGAGATACCTACAAGAAACAACAAGTTAAACAAACATACAAGGGGAAAAGTGATGGTTACAAACAAGTTAAGAATTCTGCATTTCGCATAACAAAGCGGAAAAAGTGACTATCCGACGCATTTCAGAGGGGGCTGTCTAAAAATTTTCAAAAAACGTTGGCAAGCACTGGGTGCCACCAAATTCATAATATCAGCAATCAATGGATTTCGAATACCTCTATACAGGAAGCCTCCTCTGGTAATGCCAACAAATCGGATAATGACAAAATACGAAACCAAGACATCACCTGCGATGTCTCAGATAATACGAGAACTCTTGGATCAAGGTGTCCTGCAACCAGTTACGGGGATGACTCCCAGCTTCATCTCAAAGTTGTTTCTGCGGAAGAAAAACGACGGATCGATGCGCCCTATCTTCGATCTACGAGAATTGAACAAATTCGTGAAGGCGAAGAATTTTCGTCTGATTTCTCATGCCACCGTGCCAGATTTTCTCCAACAGGGAGACTGGATGATAAAATTAGATATTTCTCAGGCTTATTTCCACCTGCCTGTAGCAAAATCTCACCAGCCCTTCTTAAGGGTCAGTTACAAAGGCCAACTATACGAGATGACCTGTTTACCTTTCGGCCTGGCTTCAGCTCCTCACCTTTTCTCCTCGGTAACATGTTGGGTCTCGGAGACCCTACGTGCAAAAGGATGTCGAGTGCTAGTCTACCTAGACGACTTCCTTCTGGTCAACCAAGACCAATCCAAGTTGTGTCTTCAGGCCGCGGAGGCCGTGAGGCACTTGGAGCACCTGGGCTGGCAGATCAATTACAAGAAATCAGTCTTGACACCGACTCAAGACTTGGAATACCTTGGCATTTATTGGCAAACGGCAAGAAACGTAATGTCACTACCGATAAAAAGAAGACACATTCTCAACTGTACTCTCGATCGGTTATTACAGAGAGTGAGCATAAGTCTCCGAAAACTACAAAGTCTGTTGGGACAGTTAAACTTTGCGAACTTCGTCGTACCCCGCGGCAGGCTGCATTGTCGCAAAATACAACTCTTTTTACGACATTTCGACAAGGCACGACCCCATCAAAGAATGCCGATTCCTCAAGTGGTGTATCAAGAGATGAGATGGTGGCGCGGAGCCACCACGTCTATATTGCCAATACACAAAAAACCTGCAACCCATTTCCTGGCGACGGACGCTTCGGATTGGGGTTGGGGTGCCCATTTGGACGGAAAATTAATGTCCGGTGCATGGTTAACTCACCAGAGAAGGTGGCACAGCAACAAAAAAGAGCTCTATGCAGTAATAGCAGCAATCGAAAGGAACGTAAAGACAATACAGAATTCACATGTGCTTATTCAATCCGACAACCGTACCCTGATTGCGTACATAAGGAAAGAAGGAGGAACCAGATCGTTGGGGCTACTAGCACTGACCTTCAAACTGCTACACCTAACAGACAGGCACAAGATAACCCTATCAGCACATTTCCTCCCGGGAAAATACAATATAATAGCAGACAGATTATCTCGAGCAAAACAACCCGCAGAATGGCATCTCCTGCCTCGAGCAACGTCGGAAGTTTTCGAGAAGTGGGGTCGACCAGAGATAGACCTGTTCGCCACTCGAGAGACTGCTGTAGTAGAAAATTACGTATCACTAGATTGCAGAGATCTATCCGCAAACTACATAGATGCCTTCAGCAGACCATGGAGATATCAACTAGCATGGGTTTTCCCCCCTCCCAGCCTCCTGCCCAGGGTTCTATCACATCTGAACAACGCGACGGGGGTTTACTTGATAGTAGCACCAGAGTGGCCTCGAGTCTTTTGGCTTCAAGATCTGAAATCCAGAGCACTGGACCATCCATTCGAACTTCAGAACCTGTCGGAAATGATAATAGATGTGGCAACGTCACGACCTCCTCCACAAGTGCAGACATTGACCCTGAAAGTCTGGAAAATTGGGGGTGGGGTGCCCAAATAAAGGAATGGTCCTCACACGAGAAACAATTACTAAAGAATAGCTGGCGTCAGTCCACCTTAGCCACATATTTACCAGCACTCAGAAAATGGTTGACATGGTGCTCTAACAACCAAACAAATCCGAAAACTCTCAACCTGCTGACATAGCAAAATTTTTAATGTATCTTTTTATAGAACAGAACCTATCATATAGCACAATCCTCATTACACAAATCTGCGGTTTTAACTTTTTGTGGTCCTCACGTAGAACATCATTTTTTTTCGAATTTCATCATCAAACATACTCTCAGGGCAATAGGAGTAGCTAGACCAAAGAAAGTAAAGTCTGCTTTTACATGGGACCCACGAATCGTATTAGACTGGCTTTCATCCAACTCGCCAAAAGACACTTTATTTGATCTAGCTCGCAGAACAGCTACAGTATTGTTGTTAGCTTCAGGCCGCAGAGTTCATGATCTAACTCTCCTCAACATTACGAAAGAAAGTTTTTTCGATGATGGAGAAAATATCTATTTAATACCGTCTTTCGGATCTAAGACAGATACGTATCATAATCGCCAATCCGCTTGGAAGCTATCCAAACATCAAGATAAAAATATATGTCCGGTCACTTTAGTTAGGCTTTCTACAGAAAAAACTAGTAAAAGAAGGTCTGAAATCGGAGATTTGAATAGTCTTTTCATTACCGTGAATAATAGAATAAAAGCTGCCTCACGAACTGTAATTGGTAACTGGGTGCGCTCGGTTCTCAAAGATAGTGGGATACATGCATCTCCAGGGAGTAGTAGACTGGCAGTAGCATCTTTTAGGTGGTTAGAAAATCAATCAATAGATGACATTCTGTCACGGGGAAATTGGAAATCATCAATACATTTTTAATCACTACTGTCGCGAAATAGAGCTTCGTAAAGATAATCGTAACACATTTTTCAATACATTTACCCCATCTTAAGTTTTGGTGATTGTTATATGTTACATTATGTATTGATAATAATAATTAAAAAAAAAAAAAAAGCCATATAAGCATGATAAGTTCAAATGTAATTACGTCATACTTAAAAGTTCAGAATATGATTGTATACATATAAATTATGAAGTAAATTTGTCGTGTCGTAGATAATAAACAACTAATCGAAACAAATATTTTTTTATTATTATTTAACAATTGTCGGAATACATATATATATATATATTTTTTTTTTTTTCTTTTAATTAATTGTAATTGACCCAATAATAAATCATCATAGCGTTGTGTTTTAAATGGTTCACCAGCAGATAACAAACACGTCTTCATAGACAATGCTGCATGTTTTCCGGAGGCACATCAATATAACGGTTTTACATAAAAATAAAACCGATATTATGTAGCCGAAGAGGAACTTTATGCAACATTGCAGGAAGCTCTTCCTGGTGAAGACTATGACTCTTTAAGTGACGTCGGTAACGACGTCCTAGCTAATTGGCGATAGCAGCGACATCTAGTAGTACTTCGTTGAACACTTTCATCAATAGCAAAGACCGCGCATAGATAGCTAAGTATACAATGCCTCTTCATAGACAATGCTGCATGTTTTCCCTTTCGGCACATAATATCGGTTTTATTTTTATGTAAAACCGTTATATTTTGTAACTTCTTGTTTTAAGTTCAAATTAATTTATTGTAATATAATGTGTGACAACATGAAGCTCAGAGTTATCGATTATAAAGATTAAAGTTATATAATGAAATAATATTGTTTTTTATTTTATTTTTTTACCCATACTTACATTTTGTTATAGTTGTGATATTGACCACTAGATCAGAATACATGTCAGTATGGACCTGGCTAAATACTAAGAAATGCATGCAATACATTTTGATCGATTTAAGTTTTTAAAAATATAGCAATGGGGCATAAATTAGGGTTTTACCATCCCTAACCCAAATAATGGGACATACATAAAAAAGATTTGAATCTGCTAACATTTCTGTTTTTTTTTAATTTATTTAAAAATAGGTAAGCTCTTGACCTGCATCGAGCGCGGAGGCATTGATGAGGTCTACGGTGGAGCGAGCTCATAAGAAGCTTGTGTACTCGCACCTTAAAGAGGTTCAGGTTGTACGTGTTCCGAAATAGTGATGCCGGAAGAGCATTCCGCTCCCTGGCCGTGCGTATAATGAAAGATATCGAAAGCGCATAGTCCGAATGTTAGGTATATCGACCAGATATGGATGGTACCCCGTAGTGTGCCGGAATCCCGGTAATAAAATGGAGATGTAAAAAAGTCAAGACCATCTGCTTATTGCGCTGCAAAAGTCATCAAGAAGACAGATTTTTCACTAAATTAAATCATGTAGTGTTAGTGACATTGGCTTTTTTTCTGGGAAATATTTTGGGCAAATGAATAAATGAATGAAAGTCTTCAAAATGAAAATAATCATGGTTAAAGGAATAAAAGACCAAAGACAACAACGAAACTATTTATTTACTTAACAAATCACTTATCAGCAATCGCTGGCTTTTCCACTACTTCTTCCACTTCAACTTGCACTGGTGTTGGTTCTGGTTTCAACCTGGTGAGCTTTGATGGGTCTTTGGGAGGAGCCCAATCCGGTACTATCTTATCGTGTATTCTCCAAGTACCGTACAAGTTTGATAGGTGTTTCTCAAATACTATATACTCTAAAACATCCTTGGCAAGGATTTCGCTGCCGTGGAGCAAACGACCGAAACGATCATACACGGCTAGCTGTTGACGTGTGTGGAAACGGACAGTCACCTGGAAATATTAGGATTACTAGTTATTTTTCCTGTAAGATATTCTAAATGTTTTATGTGTTTTAGAGATTTTTTAATTTTTTACATGAACTACTGACTGGCACAATCAAACTGAAGAAACAGTATTTGTACTGCTACATTTAGTTCCAAGCAAACTCCAAATATATAATACCATCTGTCTGTTTGTATGTAAAAGAAATTTACTGAGTAGTTAAGTTTTTGCTATTAATCTCTTCATAGTATTTTAGGGAGAAAAACCTGTCATGTCTTAATTTTTCAAACAAATTAATAAACAAGCAATCTGCTATAAAAATCTAGAACAAAAAATAAGCCTCAATAGTTCAACAGTACAAGGACCGAAGGGGCTCCGTTAAGGTGAAAATCACGGGTTCAATCCAATCCCCATGGGCTATTGTCGTACCCACTTCTAGCGTAAGCTTGGAGGCACAATAGGAATATTAGTAATAAAAAAAATACCTGAGAAAAAATGTTTTCCTTGCTTATAATATCAGTGCATCTAGCGTGCACAATACGTCTGGGGCTCCAACGAATCCAAAAATCTCCACCTTATTGTCTTGTAACGACTGTTATGCCTAAACTCCGGGTATGCCTTCTCAGTTACATAGGTCCTCAAAGCAATTTTGTCACCATTAGCCAAACTTTCATGTGCTTTTATGTATATATTTTGGGCTTGTTGTGTAAAAGCACTTGTATCAAAGTCCTCTTCAAAAGATTTGATCTTACGGATGGCCATCATTGATTTAGATTTCTTCTCCAATAATTGCACTGTCTGTTTGGCGCGTGTCGTTGATACAAGAGATGCTTTGCCATCACCCTCTGGGGGTATATATGCCTCAAAAACTCCACCTGGTTTAATTTAAAATTTTGTACAGTTAGCAACATTTTAGATACTATTTAAAAACTAGTACAAGGTCAAGACCTAGTCTATGTGTGTTTATTGCTTGTTCTTGTGTATTTGGGAACCTCGACAAAGGTTTCCACCAAGATATTACTATCCTTGTGGAGGCCTTCTTTATTTTATCATTATTTATTGCATAAATACAGTGATGCAAATTTTTATGTAGACTATAAAACAGTCAGCTGGCAAAGGAAACAAGAAACTCTGATTTTAACCAAAGCATCAGTTAGATTTTGAAAATACAATATTTATATAATCATTTAAAATCATGTTCCGTTCTGCATATATAGTACCTGTAGCAGAAATGTGAAATGGCCGCTCTATCCAAGGTCTGGGCGGCAAGAGGCCTCGCTCCTTCATTTTTTGTCTCATTTTCTCTTCGGGTATCTTGCTTTCATCTAGGTGCATGTCTGGTAGATCCACCTTCATATATTTCTGTGCACGATGCTTCTTGAACTTCGGATTGAAATGTTTGGATGTGGTTGTGCGTGAAGGTAGTATTAAAGTTGATGAAGGCAGCATCCATATTGGACTTATCTAAAAAAAATTCATGTTCGAATGTAATAGATATAAGCAATTTTTTTAAAACAAAATATATTAGTAGATCTACTGTAGAACAAAGTACAATATACATGTAAACAAACCCAGTGCTATAAATAAATCTGTCATTTTTTTAAACTTAACTATTTGAATAATGGTTTGCTTAGCAATAAACAATACTTACTTTAGTTAATATCGAATTTGCCATAGTATAAGTAAACTTTTTAAGGTATAACGTAATTTTATTAATTTAAAAATATTATAATTACGTTATTAGTTTATTTAATAACTATACATAACAATTATTAGAAATTATAGAAAGTCTAGGTTAATTCTCAATTTCTCATAACATAACCTTAAATTATTTTCTCCGTTTACTGTCAATTATATGCTCTGTGTTATCAGAAGTCAAATTGCAATTGTCAAATAAGAAATACAATTACGAAAAATAAAAAATATTATGAAATCTGAAAATAATTCGTACATTAATAATAAGAAATCTTTTTCTCTTATTTAATTGTAATGAAAAATCTTTAATAAATTTGTGTTAATAACGTACTAAACGTTAGGCATAAAAAGCTAGCTCTCAGACCATCTAAATAATAAAATTTAGAAGTCTCCAATTGTCTATGGAAAATTCTTTTACTGCCATTTTTAGTCATATATTTTCCTTTCAAATTAAGATTTTGTAATAAAGTGTCAATAAATTTATCAAATTATTGTGTCGTACCTATAAAATACTATTATTAAATTTAAGTAACAATTTCACTTAATTTGTGTATTACGTCTCCTTTTACCTATTAATATTTCGGATTGTTACCTGCGCATTTATTTAAAAGATCTGATCTATTTATACCTTTTTTCTTAATATATAATTCATATATAGTATTTTCTCATTAAAATATTTAATTAAATATTAGTAAATAGAATAGAAAATCAAAGCAGACGATTTAAATCGATATTCGTGACCTAAATAGCCGGATATCCGGCGACTCCATACACGTTGTCTCTAGCTCTCAAACGAATAGAGACCGTAGCAGCGTTTCTTTCTTTTCTGAACAGGCGCAGTCCGAGAGAACTCGCAAAAGGAGTAAAAGGCTCCTACATAACCTGTAACTATGTAAGTATCAGTGCATATCATATAAGTAGATTGTGTATAATATTAGTCGATCATTGTCCTTTTTGTGGAGAAATCATTGAAATCACGAGATATTAGTTTAGTCCTTGCTGAGTCATAGGTTCGGGGGTTTAATAAGATTGTAACTTTAACTGATACATGGTCGCTGTTATAGGGGCGATTGAATCAAATTCTCATTAAGTAAGCGTCACTCCGATTTATGGGGTTAGAATTCTGCAATCATATATAATATAGTTGTATGTGCGGACAGCGCGGCCGATGACCCCCTGACGTGCACATAACGGACCCCTAACATCGTCCTAATTGCCACGTGTGTTTTGTTTCAGCAATATATTGTATGAGTCAGAAGGTAGAAAAACCAGTATTATCGGGTCAACGGATCAAGACCAGAAAAAGAGGTAAGTTTTAAAATATATATTCGTTTTCACTCAACGCACAGGCAACGCACATTGTGTTCACGCTTAAGTTTTGTTTACTCAATAACGATGTTTATGACGTTTATTTTCGAGAATTATTGTATACAAACATATATTTCATATATGTATAGATTTGTGATCGCGTCGTTTCCAACCTTTGTTAAAAATATTTGGCAGGGAAATGTGTTCAGAGCATTCGGAAATCTCCTTAGCTGGCAATTATTCATCCAATGTAGGTCATGTTCTTTGTATTGTTACAAAAGAAAGTTCATAATAAATCTTTAAAAAGGCTCTTAAACAATTTTTTTTTATTTCAATAACAAATGGCCATACATAGATTTAAATTTTTTTAAGTTAGTAAATACTTCACATTTTCCTTAATAACCATAGTTTTCTAGGAATTATTTTACACACTGCATACCATACACTTTTTCCTTGTGAACATAAGGTCTTTGTCATGTGTTCACTTACAATTTGCAAGTTTTCATCCAACAAAATCATAAGCACATGTTGAATATTGTGAATTATTTTCGCATGCATTGACTCTTAACCACATGTTTTTTCTTTTTTTTAACAATGATAAAAGGAGGATATAGAAATTATACTTCATATTTGGCAAACAAGTGTGGAATAATTTGATTTGTTATGATTTTTATTAGAACATTTTTAAATTGGTTTTTAATTACAGTATTATCTTACGATTCCTTCGACTCAATAATAACTTATAATATTACAAAATAAGAAGCAGATTAAGTTTTTTAACTTTCTTCAGTTTAACACACAGTTTTGCCCACCCAGATAATCAATACTTCTTGTTCAAATGAATAGCATCAAACTAAACACTATAAAATGAAGAAAAACTTTAAAAGAAAGATCCACAAAAGCTAAGGAATATCATCATAGAATTTTATTAAAGCCTTTTAGTTGGCTGTTTGCATAAAAATTTTAATATATAAAATAATTAACTAAAGATTGTCAAAATCTACTATCATAGAAAACAGTAATGCTTTGGTTTTTGCCTATTTCTATATAAAACATTCTTGTTTATATATTAATATTTACACAACTAACATACCATATCAATTAAATTAGTCATAATTACGTCTAAAGATTTACGGTTAGATTAGAATAGACAAGAGAAACAATTATATTATCTTTAGTGATACTATACATTGATTATATTGTAACAATTCTATTGTCTATGTTTCAAGTTTTATTTTGATTTCTTTTCATTATAAGTTTTAACTAAATTACTAATTCATAAATAAATTCGAGACTAAATATATGCAAATAAATATTTGTTTGTTTATCTGCTGTAAGTTTCTAAATCATTGATCTGATTATGTAGAAACTGAAAAATTGTTCTGCATATAGCCGAGAAGCTTCCTGGACTATAGAAAAAGAATTCATACTTTACATCCCATGTCAATACCATGTCCTACGCTCGTCTACGAGACGCTCATAGCCGAGTGCACCCGCTGATCGGTAAACGATCGGTAGGTTAAGCAACTTTAAGCGCGGTCAGTCACTAGATGGGTGATCGCATAGTGGTATTTCTACCGAGCGTCTCCGTGCTTCGGAGGGCACGTAAAAAGTCGGTCCCGGCTGTTGACAATTTGACAACAGTCGATAAGTCAAGTCAGAGGCCTACGGGCGACCTGAACAACTCTGACACTAGGTTGACCACTAACCAATCGATAAGAAGATAAGAAGACCATGTCCTATACTAGTATAGTAGTGGTGGAACCGAGCATGACAGCTCCCAGGACGTACTACCCCTCACATAAAATCGGCGTAATGTAACACTATCAGTAGGTACTGTTGCGTTTCGTGCCCATCTCCCACCCACTGTTCCAATCCTTTTTTCCTTCTCATCTCTTCCCTACTATTCCTTGGGTTGGTAACGCGCATGTGATACTTTAATTACCGCGCGCGTTCATAGGTTGCGGTCAACTCAAATCGAATCAAATATTTTTATTCAACATAAAAGCATTACACTTATTTGTTGAAAGTCAGATTCTACCACCGGCTCCAAAATTAAACCTCTACCTGAGAAGAACCGGCCAAACAAACTCAGGGGGTTTTATCTTTTTTATATGTATTTTTTTTAAACTGATATTAGTTTACATATTATAATCACTGAAAAGCCTGGAGTGACTGTCTCATTCCCAAGGCGTGGTGTCCTCAAGGTATTCACCAATTTTATAATAGCCTTTATCACACAAATGTTCTTTGACCTTTTTTTTAAAATTAATTTATAGAAATTTATAGAAAGCGGTGACTGCTTATACTTCTTTTATTTTAAAATGAACCAAAATGGCCGCTTCTGCGCAGGTATAATGATGGTCAAAAATGTTAGATAAAAATATTGATTTCGTCTGTTACTGTGCATGGTTCAATTTATATTGAGAAAGTTATACCAGACGGACCGTGTGCTTGTTTGCCAACCGTCCTCAAATATAAAAATAATACCTATTCGTTCAATAAACATTAGCTTACATGGGAACAAGGTAATGACATTGAAATCCATTGACACTTCCGCGTTTAACGTTATCGACGATAGGTTTAAAAAAACTAACAAGAATACTTCGTACGTACCGATAATGTTCAGTTCAAAGCCATGTTGAATCTATTTTGTTTTTCGGTATTTGATACCTCTTTTTAGGTTCCGTACCCAAAGGCATCGCCAATCATTATCATGATTAATATATTATACTATCGTATGAAATTTATATACGCTACTTACATCAAAAATAAATGATTATTATTATTATTATTATTTCACAGGCAGATAGCTGATCTAATTAGTAGTTGGCTACCTTGATTTTTGAAAAATAATTAGGGTTTCGTGCAATAAAGTAAAATCCCATCGCCCGCTGTTGGGATAACCTCTGTCACAACAGAGATTATTCCACCAGTGCAATCAGTCACACTGGTGGTAGGTCTTTTTGTTGCAAGAGGCCGGCTAGGTAGGTACCACCGCAGTGTCCAATATTCTGCCGCCAAATAGTAGTGCTTAGGCACTACTGTGTTCAGTTTGAAGGGCATTGTACGCTAGTGAAATTACTGGGCGAACGAGATTTAAGAACTAATATCTCGAGGTTGGCAACGCGTGAGTGGCACCTACTAATGGTGCTGCAAGCGCTCATAGGCTACGGCAGCCACTTACCATCAGGTGGGCCGTATGCTTGTTTGCCAACATAAAAAAAAAAAAAATCTGTACACCACGCGAGTCGAGCCGCGGGCGCAACTAGTCAAAAATGTTTGTTTCTACTCCTGTGGTTGAAATTTCTATCGTAAATCGTATATATTTAGTTAATAATGTTGTCACGAGGTCTGTCTGCAAATATCACAACAAGTGAAGCCGTTTTAACTTTTGTTCGAAGTCTTTTATGATTTGCAAGTCAATGTTATGTGAATGTTCCTCGGTTACCGCGCTGAAGCCAAAGATGTGACAAAAAATTGTGTGTTTCGATTTTGTTTAATATTTATGACATTCTGATGACTTCAGCTTGGATCTAGAATATTACTGTCTGTTTGAACATTAATAAATAATTATTGTTCAATTTAAACTTTAAAGTCTGCCGTTTAGCTTCGACGGTTGCAGGATCGATTCCCGCTCGGGTATATGTTTGTATTGATGTTACAAATATCTTTTTCGGTCTTGGCGGTTGGCCTTGTGAGTCTCCCCACCGTGCCGTGAGAGCACATGAAGCTGTCTGTCCCGGTTGCTATCACGTAACATCTGATAATAATCGTTAAAGAGCAATTTACGTTCGCTCTTAGGGTAACGGAAGTCAGATAGCAATCGCTCTATGCAAAAACTAGTAACCTGTCAAATCCTGACAAGAGTAATAAGCAGACCGTGGTAAATACTCGCACAATACCGGGAATAATGCTAGAAAGAAGATTGTTCAATTTGAAAGGTTTTGGGACGTCTAATGTCTTAGGTTGTGTTTACATTTAATACTTTTTTTGTAACCAACGCAAGATACGTACAAGGCCAAGGTAAGGTCACTGTTGTCCGTGACCATGATCAGAGGTCTCACCTGTAACCTGATTTTCTTTATCAATGTTAAATAAATAAATTAAAACTTATTTTATCATGATTATGAGAAATCATCTTTTATAAATATAGGTTTCTTTCTTCTACTGTAAAACTAAAAAAATGCACAGTATACTTGGACTGGTTTAAATTAAATTTTCGTTTATATATTTACACAAGCTGCGACCGCGGCTCTGCTCGCGTTATGTACCATTTTTTCTTTATTGCACGGAACCATAACTCTTTTCCTAAAATAAAAGTAGTCTAAGTAGTTACTCATTACACCAGCTAGTATAAAAGTCCCGTCTAAAACGGTCCAGCCATTTCAGAGATTAGCCGGAACAAACAGACAGACAAAAATTGTAAAAAAAAAATATTATGTGTATGTATAGATTATATATTTACTCAAACTATTGGTAAAATTTCTACGGGACCAATCTGAAAGCCATCTAACCTACAAATAAAAATGATAACGTAAGAAAAATTAAAAAATACTATCGATTCGAGAACCTTCTTTTTTGAGTCTGTTTGAAAAGTAATACACGTTAAAGCAATGCTAAGTTTCTAGGCTACCGGCTATCCTTGCGTCGCAATATCTGTCGAGAGGAAAAAGATATTCAAATCAGTATCGCCGTGTTTATTGCAATTTGAATTATTTAAATGATTGTCTTGCTACTGGAAGTATTGAATGTCTGAATGATCTAATGCTTTTGTATCGAATAAAAACTTGTGTTATACGTAAATAATCAATAAATGTTTAACATTGTAAACGTTATTATGTTATATACAATTATAATATTGTTTTATTAAATTTATCGTTCGTTTAAAAAGATTCAGTTATTTTTTTATCATGCACGACCAGCAGGCGCCGATGTGTCCTCGTCACACATGGCGTCCTTATGGCGTTTGTCTGCCTAATAAATTGTCTGACCGTGTGTGTGAGTGAAACATTTTTAATTGCCATGCCACACAATAACTTGTAGAATGTAAAAGTTTTTGTGCATCAATAAAATACGAAATCTTTTATTACATAGAATAACTGAAATTAAAAAAATGTTTATTAAAAAAATGAAATAAAGGAAAATTTCTAAAAAAACTTGTAATTTAATGAACGCGGTAATGTTTCCTTCGTGCCTACGTCTCTTTGTAGTCATATGATGATACTGATATATACTCCTGCGACAGAGACGCTCATAGCCGGGTGCACAAACGATTAGTGAGTTAGCAACTTAGGCGCCATCAGTCACTAGTTAGGCGATCACATAATGTTTTAACTGAACGCCTCCGTGTTTTGGAGGGCTCGTAAAATGTCGGTCCTGGCTGTTATCAAATTGACAATAGTCGAAAAGTCAAGTCTGAGGCCGTTACGAGCGACCTGAACAACTCTGACACTAGGCTGGCCACTAACCACTCGATAAGAAGATTGTGATCCTAGGCTAATAACAATACGCCACTCTCGTGTTTTTGAACATTGTTTATTACAAAATTTTCTATCAAAAGATATTTTTTATAGTATTTAATGACTCACTAATCTCTTGTAACTCGAAATATATGTTGTCAAAACGAGTTTTCTCATTGTAATTCCGCCACTATTATGAATGATTTTTCTCATCGTTGATTATGAATCCGCACTTAGTAACTCCTAGTGAACCATTTTGTGTCAACTATTGTAACCACCTCAGTTTTTGCAAGAAGCTGAGAACATGTTTTGAATTAGACGATTCTAGGAATTTTCCAAAGCGTCATAAAACTCATTAGTGACACAAATTGTGAAACGAAATCATTGATATCATTAAAAAAGTTGTTACTCTTTCATAGACTCTATACCACATGTGTTCACATGTGATGTATCCTACTAATAGAATAAATGTTAAAGTTTTGTATTTTTGTATGTTTGCTTACTCAGTCACACAAAATGGATTTGATATGGCACATTATATAGATTGTAGTTATTTGATTAGGACATAAGAAAAGAAAACTTAATCCCCGAAAAATGTTCGGCTCCTGTAGGATTATCAAAAAACATTTTCTTCCTCGCACAACCACTTTGTGGAACCAACTTCCGCCGGAGGTCTTTCCGAACCGATTCGACCTGAAAACCTTCAACTATTCTTTCCTTAAAGGTCGGCAACCCACCCACCTGCAGTTATATCGTGTGTCGGACAAACACACCCAGACCGGAAAACATGCCTACATTATCAATACAAACATCTGCTCCAAGCGTAAATCGAACCAGCGACCTGTGGCGCTAAAGGCAGGTTCGCTACCGCATATATGTGTATATAACTGACAGTGTAATGTTGTTACAGATGAGAAAGAGAAGTACGATCCGAACGGTTTCCGCGACGCCCTCGTGTGCGGGCTGGAGCGCGCGGGCGGCGACCTGGACGCGGCCTACAAGTTCCTAGACGCGGCCGGCTCCAAGCTCGACTACCGCCGCTATGGGGAGGTCATATTCGACGTGCTCATCGCCGGGGGGCTGCTGCGTGAGTTACAAGCTTAATTAATGTTGTCTCGATTAACACATGGTACTTATTATCTAGGGAAAATGTTAGGTACCTACGGTAAGATTATCTATAAACCTGCTGAAGGACATATACTTTGGAATTCGGTATATATGTCGCAATTTTAGAACAAACACGCCACAATTTAAAAAAATTAAAATTCAATTATCAGCGTAAAATGACTTATAAAGGAAATTCTCAATGTAACAATAGTCCAAACATTACCATATTCGAGCGTAAATAACTGACGTAAATATAATTAATATACAGATCGTGCAGGTGTCAATATTATAAAACTTAAAATTGCGTCGTTTTCGTTCTAAAAGTACGATGTCTCTTATGGAACATTATTTACTAACAAATGATTAATTTCTCTCTGGAGCCAATTCTAAGGTCACCCCGGACGAAGTCGTGGGCCAATAACATTAAATAATTTATTATTATAAATTAGATTAAGTATTGACTATATTCCGAATTTCTTTTGTTGTCCAAATTAACCAAGACATTTTAATTTTCAAAAACAGTAGAGCAACTTTTTAATTTTTAACATGATGAAAACATAGGCTAGAGTCCTGAACAATCTTGTTGACAACATTTCGTTCATTATTTCTGATAAATAAATGTTAAATACGAACTAAATATTGTAGAAACGATCATAAATTATAGTTTATATTCTTTGTCAGTTCCCGGCGGCTCCGTGTCTATGGACGGTGAGAGCCCGAAGACCAACACTTGTATCTTCAACGCCAGCGAAGATATGGAGACTATGCGCAACTTCGAACAAGTATGTTGAAATAGTTTCATTGTAGATTTATAATAGTAGACAAAATTGAAATTTCATTGTACAGACAAAATTTCCAGAGTTACTGGTGCTCCTTTGTAAATTCAACATCAACGCAATAACACTTAGTCAACCGATATTTTTATTCGATTATAATGCAAGATTGGGATTAGCATCGTTTTTTTGCAGTGATGATGAATTTACGAAGGAGCACCAGTGAGTCTTAGACATTTGTATGGCAGGTTCTGTCTATAATATATAAGTCTATTCCTGAGACATATTTGTTCTCTATCTAACAGGACTGTATAGAGGTTGTACTTTTCTGATAGTTTTAATAATAGGCATAAATCTTGACAGACTCAAATAAAAAAAAATTGAAATTTTTGGAGTACTTAGTAGTAATAATAATAATTTTGAAGCCTCAATAGCTCAACGGTAGAAGGGCCGACTCGGCACCGTCAACGCGAGAGTCGAGGGTTCGAGCCTGACCCCCTTAGGCTATTGTCGTACCCACTCCTAGCACAAGCTTCGAGCTTATTTGGAGGGCAATAGGAATATTAGTAATGCCCTGAAAAAGCATTGCTAATATTCTTAAAATAATGAAATAAACATGAATTTGGATAACATCAGCTGGGAGTTAATGCAAAACATCACCCATTATCATGAGGTCCAAGTTTTTTAATATAACATTCATATGATTACCCTGTAAGCATCTATAGTTGAAGGTCGAAGCGCTATGTCATGTGATATTAGATTAGTATTATGACAGAATAAAATGATGAAAAACATGGCTAGAGTCCTGAAATACTTGTGTGGATAAACACATTCTCGTTCGTTTTTATGCTGAGTTTCTTTAAATTTATAAACAATTGTATTGATTTGACAAAACTCTTTTTAAAATAAAATTTTTCCCGACAGGTATTCGTGAAGTTAATGCGCCGTTACAAATATCTAGAAAAGATGTTTGAAGAGGAAATGAAAAAGGTAATTACTAATTTATTAACTAAAAGCGTCAGTTTTGTCACAAAAATCTACTAGTATTATATATGCGAAAATAACTTGGTCTGTCTCAGTTATGCTTTCACGCCTAAATCAATAAACTAATTTGTAATGCTGAAATTTTATACATAGATAGGTCAGACCTTAAGAAAAGATAAAGGGGCTACCTTTTATCGCGAAAGTCATGAAGGCATTAAAATAGAGAATTAAAGTTTGTGTGGGGCATCCGTTATTTCTGTAGTGCATTAAAGGTGCCTGCGTCATTTAACATTGAAGGCGGTGGTTCTCAAAGTATTGTTAGGCAACATCCGGGTTTAAATAGAATTGGAATATTTTGCTTTTTATGGACGAGATGTGACTTAAATGAAAAAATAAACTTCAAAAAAATGGTTGATAAATAAAGTTATCTTTGTTTTAGGTTCTAGTGTACCTGAAGGGCTTTGAACCACTACAACGCATCAAATTGGCGCGTATGACTGCTTTATGGATTGGTATGTAACTTTTTTTCTCTGTTGTTATTGACACTTATTCCTATCAGCTTAAAATCGAATATGTTTATCGAAATTTAACGATATTCAGTCTCAACACCTAAAGGGCAGACTTTGTTAACTCGAGAGTAGCTTCTTTGATCTTGATTCTATATTATAGTTTTGTTATTTAAAAATATATACATCCATTTAACAGAATTTTGGTATAAAATAATTTCGAATTGTAGTAGATTCGTTTTGTATGCAAAGCAAGCATCTAATAATATTTCAAAAAACCAATTTTGGGGACACTTTCCTGGTGTTTATTTTATAATATAGTTTGAGAAGCGTAACTTATTTAATATGCACTCAATTAGAACCAATGCATTCCTTTAATAGAAGCGTCGGTGTCGAAGTGTGCTATAGCAATTTTACAGTTTCGATTTCATATCATAATGTTATGATTTGAATGAAGTATTCTGTAATACAATTTAAATACAATAAATATGAAATTTTGTCACAGGAAATATAAGTAGATGACTTGTGTAAAAACTTTAGTAACCTGTGGGGCTACATACACTTTTGCCAATGAGATAATTTTGTCTTTACATTTACACTACATGATAGAATGGTTAATATTAAAATAATTCATGATAATTTTTTGTAATTTTAAACTTGCTCCAATCCAATAAAAGTTAAGGGTAAAATTTTAACCAACAAATATAACTATAGTTAGATGCACTGTTATTGGCTAGTGAGCGAGGTTACTTCAACATTGTATTTGTATACGACAGTCTCTAGAATGCCCGTGTTGTGTGTGCAGGCAACGGCTGCGTGCCGCCGTCGGTGCTGCTGGTGCTGGTGAACGAGCACCTGCTGAAGGACAGCCTGGCGCTGGACTTCGTGCTGGAGGTGTTCGCGACCGTCAAGCAGGAGCGCGGCGTGGCCTCGCTCGTCACCGCGCTCAAGCGGGGCCAGCTCGAGGGCAGGTCGGTCCACTTCGACACTATAGTAAACTAGTCGCTAAACCTAACGGAGCAAAGATAGTTCGACATTTTTTGGTAATTTTCGATGGGCTCTAAATATAATAATAGTAAAGAAAATTAAAATTTGGTATTCTGCTTATTAGATTAATAGAAGTTTGAGGGTACAAAGTACTTTTTTCTATAGTATAAGTTGGTAGCCTATAAGTGCAATACCATTAGTAAGTGCCACTCACGTGTTGCCAATTTTGAGATATTGGTTGCTGAATCTTCTTTGCCAGTAATTTCACTAGTTACAGTGCCTTTCAAACCGGAACACAGTAATGCCTAAAAACTACTGTTTGGCGATAAAATATTTGACACTGCGGTGGTACATACCTAGCCGGCCTCTTGCAACAAAAGACCTACCACCAGTGTGACTTATAAACACTCCTGGACAAAAATTTGACGATGTGTCCAAAATATAAAGTAAATTAAAATTAGTCTGAATTTTGCTATTTAAAACAAACGAATTTTAAATTTATATTATATCCCAATTAAAATAGGCGGTTCTTTCATTAGATGAAGTGGTTCGCTAAAAATGATTGGGGCAGAGAATCGCGTCATGTACTGGCTTGTCGTTACAATTGACGATGTTGTCATTAATGATGGTACAGCTCAAATATATTGTTTGTGTCAAAGACAAGAACACGAGAGGTTACATACAGTTTCGAGAAGTAATCGATTTAGGTTTAGTTTTATAACTTAACTAGTGGGCCTGGCAGACGTGGTCCTGCCATAAAGATGAAAAAATTTGAGACCTGATAGCAGCTTCTCCTACTATGTTAATTTGCTAATTTAAACAAAAATTATCAAAATTGGTCGAGCCGTTTAGGAGGAGTTCAGTGACATACACACATACAGTAGAATTATATATACAGATATGCCCATTGCGATCAAAATTTTGATTAAGTACACTAATAACTTGCAATGTAAATACGTGGGCACTCTAAGCGTGTCATTGAACAATCATTAATATTGTGTCGAATCTTTTTCAAATCTTGCTATGTAATATTGAGATCAGATATGACATGTACGTGCGTGTGCGCAGGCTGCTCGAGTTCCTGCCGCTGAACCGGCGCAGCGAGGACGTGCTGGCCAGCTCGTTCGCGGGCCGCGGGCTGGCCGAGCTGCTGCGGCTGCACCGCGCGCAGGCGTCGCAGGGCGCGCGGCGCGAGCTCACGGCGGCGCTGCTGGAGCAGCTGGCGGACGAGCGGCCCGTGCGCGAGCTCATCGCCGAGCTGCGCGACACGGCGGCGCGCCACGACATCCCCGACCACGAGGTCGTGGCCATCGTACGTCGTCGCTGTACTGTTGATAGCTAAGATACACGCGCGCTGCCCACCTGCAGGATAGGAGAAAAGGGATGTGAAGGGAAAAAGGAAGGGCGCAGGGGCCTGCGCGATTGGGCCTCTGGCACTCCAGTCATTGCACAAACCTACTGAAATTTTTACTTAACGCCGATTGTCTATGAGAGGGTAGGATGTACCCAGCTGAGCTGGCGGGCTCGTTGGAGCTTGGATTAGCATGGTTAACTTTTTCCTTAAAACTATCAAAATTTAAATTTAATAATCAATAAAAAATAGAAGTGAGTAAGCGCATTAAAACTCCAACATTTCCAATGATGAAACTTGATGACGAGTCGGAGCTGTACAAACAGACTGCACGGGCTTGGTCCGGTCGAGTCTTTCGAACGTTCCTATGTCCGTCCAGTCACTTGTACCGCACTGTCGACATGGCAATCTGAGCTGACACCGACCGCGACCCCAATCGACTCGAAGCTAGAGCTCGTATGACGAAGCCGTCTCCCGCCAGATCTGGCAGTGCGTGATGTCGCGCGGCGAGTGGAACAAGAAGGAGGAGCTGCTGGCCGAGCAGGCCGCCAAGCACCTGCGCAACTACACGCCGCTGCTGGCCGCCTTCGCCCAGTCCGCCAAAGCCGAGATCGCATTACTGACTAAAGTTAGTATTTCTTATTTTTTTAAACTCCCTTTCCCTTTCCATACAAGACCTCACCGACTAACTGTGCCATCAATCCTCCGCGAGCAAATTCTTTTCTTTATAGTATTTCTGAAATGTGGAACTCATTGCCGGCGCACCTGTTCCCTCCTTCCTATAATCCGGGGTCCTTCAAACCAGGTGTGAAGAGGCATCTTGTGTGTAAACGGGGCGAGGGTGGCTAACGCGGTTGCCTTCCGCAACTATATTAGCGGCCTTTGCGTTTCGACTTTACTACCACTTACCATCAGGTGGAATAGAATCATCTGCACTACTTTTCAAATAAAAGATAATAAATAAATAAACTCCTGTGGTATATTTTACTTTGATTTTTAAATAAATTTAGGAGGCTTTTAAGTATTACGTAACACAGTTTGGGGAGGGGGATTTTGTAAAACGTGACGTTCAACATGTAACTTCAAGAATTTACATAATACTGGAACACCCCCTGGTTAAAAGGAGGTTCCCAACTTCGGAACTCGAAATTGGTTACCGAGTTTGATGATTAATTTTTGTTTGAAAGCTGGTTTTTCCCGTGTGGTCCCATTTCAATTTGGTCCAGTTCTGACAATGGCATCCGTGAGAAAACCATATAAGTCAAATTTGCAATAATTAGGTTTGTTAAATTCGTAACTAAAAAGTTTAAACCAAACTAATTATCAGAAAAAAAGTTGCTAAGTAAAAAATATTATTTTTATTCTTTATAAAAATATTATTTTGCTTAGCACTAACTTCAGTCTGCTATCATGAGGATGTCGATTTAATACAATGTAGCTTAGTTTTAATAAAACAATGCAAACAATTAGAGCCGACCCGACTATTCTTGTAGCGGGTCGGTGTCGAAGTTTGCGAAAGTAACGTCGCAGCATAATGATAAACGCATATTATTATTTTGCGTTTAATGTACCGTCTGTGATACATTTAAAAATATATATCAAGCTCTTATGAAGAACATCCTAAGCTCTAAAAATTTAACACTATCACTACATAGTATAAAACAAAGTCGCTTTCTCTGTCCCTATGTATGCTTAAATTTTTAAAACTACGCAACGGATTTTAAATTTTTGGACAAAATTTTTAATTAAATGGCATTAAAAATACAAACAACCCTAAATTTTCACCCTTCTACAATGAACTCCTATTTATTTTAATAGCGATTTTAGTAAATCACTTCTGTTCACAACTCACAACACTTCTTTTCGGAGCAGGACAATGTCTTAGTACTTTAAAATCAGTATATCTATAGTTCTTCCTGACCTATTCAGGATAGATATATAAAAAAAATCACTGTTGTTAGGTCCTATTACAAGTTGTTTAACAGCCATTTTTAATTGCTAAAGGATTTTTAAAAATAATCAGCTTATTGTTACATACTTTACCAATAGTATAATGTCATTAGGTGCAAGAGTACTGCTACGAGAACATGAGCTTCATGCGCGCCTTCAGCAAGCTGGTGCTGATGCTGTACAAGACCAACGTGCTCTCCGAGGAGGTGATCCTCAAGTGGTACCGCGAGCCCAACTCCAGCAAGGGCAAGGTCATGTTCCTCGACCAGATGAAGAAGTTTGTCGAGTGGCTGCAGAGCGCCGAGGAAGGTCAGTATAATGTACTATATCAAGCAGCAAGCTCCGAGACGTTCTGGGGTTTCGTAGCTAAAGGGTGTTAACGGAACCCTATTACTATACTAAGCCTACACTGTCTGTTTGTCAGCAGGCTCTATCTCAGAAACTGTAATAGCTAGAGTTGAGATTTTAAAAAAATGTGTACTACTGTTGCCACTACAATAACAGATACTAATAATTAAATAAATTTGAAAGATTAATAGGGAAAGACATACAAGAAACTTGATATTTTTATTCTAGAGTAGTTCGGAACCCTTTACGTACGACTTCGACACGGACTTAATAGTTTTTTTTACTAAAATTTAGTTTTCCCATTCCGCAGAGTCCGAGAGCGGCGAAGAGGAGGATTAGTTTAAGGGCAGCGAGTGAGACTGAACACATAGCGCCGTCCCACACACATCACCACCAGCGACCGAGCGGGCGCGACCGCGGCCACCGGAGACCACCCCACCGCGACCGCGTGGCCACGGCGACTGTGGCCATCGCAACCACGGGATCACGGCGACCGTGGCGGCTGTGGCCACCGTGACCACGTGGCCTCGAGCGCGCCGCAAAACCCGAACACAACATAAATATAATAATAATAATGACATAATAACCGTTAGCACACAGCGACACGTGCGGGACGTTTTCTACAACTGTATATTATTCATTTCTAAAATAACATGTTGATGAAATACAATATTTTTTATTCAATTTTTTTAGTAAAATTCCAATAAATGGTGGCAACACTGCGATGGTCTTTTATTCGTTACCTACAATATCCTCTTTACCCATACGTCCATAGCTCATTTCTTTATGAACTTCAGGAAAAACATTTTATTTTTTTATCCTTTTCCTCAATATAAACTTAGAAAGTAATCAACAAATAATCAAATTGGAAGAACGAGTTAATGCTATTACTAAAACTTCAGTCATAATGAATGCGAAATGTCGTATGCCAGTTTCGTGAGTTGTATGCTAGTTGCATGTGTCGTATGCCAGTTTCATGAGTTGTATACTAGTTTCATGTCGTATTCCAGTTTCGTGTGTCGTATGCCAGTTTCATGAGTTGTATACTAGTTTCATGTCGTATTCCAGTTTCGTGTGTCGTATGCCAGTTTTATGAGTTGTATACTAGTTTCATGTCGTATTCCAGTTTCGTGTGTCGTATGCCAGTTTCATGAGTTGTATGCTAGTTTCATGTCGTATTCCAGTTTCGTGTGTCGTATGCCAGTTTCATGAGTTGTATACTAGTTTCATGTCGTATTCCAGTTTCGTGTGTCGTATGCCAGTTTCATGAGTTGTATGCTAGTTTCATGTCGTATTCCAGTTTCGTGTGTCGTATGCCAGTTTCATGAGTTGTATGCTAATTTCATGTCATATTCCAGTTTCGTGTTTCGTATGCCAGTTTCATGAGTTGTATGCTAGTTTCATGTCGTATTCCAGTTTCGTGTGTCGTATGCCAGTTTCATGAGTTGTATACTAGTTTCATGTCGTATTCCAGTTTCGTGTGTCGTATGCCAGTTTCATGTCGTATTCCAGTTTCATGTCGTATTCCAGTTTCATGTCGTATTCCAGTTTCGTGTGTAGTATGCCAGTTTCATGAGTTGTATACTAGTTTCATGTCTTATTCCAGATTCATGTGTCGTATGCCAGTTTTATGTGTTGTATGCTAATTCCCAATGTTCATTTTTCCTTGAAACTATAATTTAGTTTTAACCATTTCTAAAATGGTTTAAGAATTTTGTATATGAAATACCTTGGTACTTTTTGTTGTACCAATTTAAATAATGGAATAAAAATATCGTAATTACTTATTTTAAAATTACTTGCTATATATTATATAGCACTAGCGGACCCAGTAGACGTTGTCCTGCCCCGATAATTATAAAAAAATTGACCCAATAGCAGCGCCCTCTACCGGGTCCAATTGTGAATCTAAACCATTCTCGAATCCACTGGACCTTAAACAATTTCATCAAAATTGGTACAGCCGTTTAAGAACAGTTCAGTGACATACACACGTACAGTGAAATCCGTATCCACTGGAACAAACAATTTCTTCTAAATTGGTACGGTTGTTTAGAAGCAGTTCAGTGACATACACACGTACAGTAGAATTATATACACATATAAAGATACATGCAAATCGTGAAAAAAACCGAATGGAATTAGCGTGTAACTTAGTTATTTTTGATAGGGCCTGTGCATTGTAAATCTATGCTCACATTACTAATAATGGAAGTGCGTAATAAGCGTTTTCGCCGGAAAATTATTACTAAGTAAATTTTTATAAATCAAGTTATCAGATAAGTCAATTCTAAGGTCAATTCAAATCTACGACACAATGCGATACAAACAAATAAACACGATTGACAAGAGAGTTTTACATAATATTAAGATATACTGTATATTTAGTATTCTATTGCAATGATCGTAAAGCTTATAATAATATAACAAACACCACCTGTTTTTCAATAACGACGAAATGAAAAAAAAAAATGAACAATGAAAAAGTAAACAACACGAGACCTTTAGAATTTATGAAAGAGTTCTTGTCGTTAGAAATAAAATAAAGAACTATTACATTATAACATACTAGCTTCCAACTGCGACTTCGTATGGTAAGAAGAACTGATTTAGTAGGCCGTAAAATATGTAAGATTAACTTACGAAAATATTTATCTATTACAGATCGTCACAAGAGAAACAGCAAATAAGTCCTTTATTATTTTTAAAATTTGTTGTAGCAACAGAAATACACATTCCGTATAAATGTCAAGGCTACCTATTATGGTTTGTGAGATACAGTCCGATGACAAGACGATCGGCCGATCAGCTGAGGCTTAAATGGGGTTCCGTTGGCACCCTCTGTGTACGAAATCCTAAAAACAGTATTTACATATAACTTCTTGGAGTATAAAAGTGACAAATATACCATATTTAAATTAGACCTACAATGATTATAGTACAAGTATGAAAATCGCACTTAATATCTTAATTGATAAAAAAACAAAAAACGTTAAAATTTTGTTTTAAAGATCCCTCACATTAAGCTATCCTAGTTTTTGTATGTACAGAAATCGGTTACAACTTTATATGTATAGATGATTCTGTTTGCACGTGGTCTGCGGACGCGAATGGTGAATAGTACTGGATCTTATGTCATGGTCAAGGCTAAGCTTCTTTATTATGTAAATCGAATCCGAGGGTTATAATGCTTTACAAATTATAATAATTGTGTTTGTACCCCTCGCCTTAGATTCACTATTGTTAACGAGTCCTCTCTTCAATACTATATTTTATAACAAAAACCTGCTTTAATGTGATCGGAACAAGGAGACAAAACACATGTTTATTTCAAAAACGTAACGAAAAAATTACTGATGCTATTTGCTGTTTGTAAATCAAAGAAGTAGGTACTTGTGTTGCCAGCAGTTTTAATAATAAATGAGGTCATAGGTGTTTATAAAAAAGTCGCCTTTAAAGGACAAGAAACTTCATCAAAATCGTAGTTTTATGTCAAGCTACAACTAGCACACACAAAAAAAAATTGGTGTCATAATTTAGAACCCAATCTATACCTAATTCCCTTTGAGTGTTTTAATGAAACTTTTATTACTGTTTTTACTTTTTAATAGGCTATTTTACAGAGGCTAGAAATGATGGGCGTATATTAATAATAATTATATTACAATAAAGTTAATTACAGTCTTTTTGATACAGTAATTTACATAGCAGGTATATATTATGTATTATGAATAAATATCACGAAGACAAAATATTAAAACACTCGACACATTTTTCTGTAATAAGACATCCTAAATTATAATTATATTTCTACATCCGTTGTTTGGGATCATCGCCATAAAAAAAAACATAAAAGTTTCAAGATTTCAACGGTTCAGCAATGTCGGTCGATTGTACTTACTTCCGGGAATCATTATTATTGAAATGAACAGAATTGGGCGTAAGTATTGAGTTTCTATTCACAGCGGCTTAATGCCCTATTTTTAAATATGAATAGATTTAAAATTCTAGTCTAGAGTTTAAACGTAATTTTTTTTAATAGCAATTGGGAATTTCGACCCTACTTTGCTATTGTGCTCATGTTTAGTGCTTAACTAACAATGAGAAACATGGATTTTTAATATTTTTATTGTTATGAATTGTTTGGATTTGTAAAACACAATTCATAGTTTTATTATAAGTACCTTTGAAACAATGTTCGAACCGACCGACAAAGTCAGAAGATGGCTTTATTTTTATTTTACGTAACTAATTCTGAGTATATTGCTGACCATTAAAACTTTATTCGCAGTGCTCACATTTAAGTAAAGAACCATAACCATACATTCTAGAAGGATAATATATATTCGAAAAAAGTAAAAATTTTGTTAATATAATAACTTACGTATGAATTTGTACCTCAAATTTTGGTGCTGCAGATATTGTATTACAATTTAAAAAAACTTCAACCACTGACAACAAAAGTTAATTTGATTCAGTGGTACAATTATTGTTAAAAGTCTTATACTTTATGGAGTTTCAATGTCCACAGCTCTTGATCTGATTGTCAAATCACACGCGCAAGTATCAAAGCACAAGAAAATGTCATCCGTCAAACCCGTAGTAGACTTTATTTTATGGTTACAGGTATATACGAAGGTGTTGAATATACGAAGGAGCACCTGCGTGTCTTAGATATTAAGTCTGAATGGAAGAGCCTGTCCAATGGTTCAAATTAAAATTTCCCAATATTTATAGATTATTTTTTTAAAGATTATCGTCATTATTTAATAACGCTTTATAAAGAATACAAATAGGTCAAGTAATATAAACATAACAGCAAATAGAAAAGTCGTTAAAACCTCGAACGTAATTTCGCACAGTTTCGTGCACATAATTCGTTGGTTAGGGGAGGGCTTCCGGAGCATTCAGGACCCGTTTAACGGCTCGTCTTTGTGTCGTCCCCTCGGCTGGTTCCAAGGCCACAAGGACTTCAAGGTCGCATCAGGTGCTAGTGGCTATCTCGGAGCAATCATAGATTGTTAATATTCATGGTGTTTATGTTTTTTTTTTATCTGTCCATGTATTCGTACGATTTTTCCAATAATTACAGCCATTACGGCATCTTTAATTAATATCGTTGCCTTATTTATTTTAAAAAAATGTGGCATCACATTAATTACGATTATTGTAATATTACTACTGATTTATTGCATACTTAAGTGTATTAATGAAATATGGTATGATTTTTAGTGATAATATTATTTTGTATACATTCTAAAGTCTATATCTGTGTCGTATCAAAAAAATGAATTTTACTAACTGTTATATTTTTCACGATATTGTACATACATACATACACGAAGACTAAGGTCGTCTGGAAGAAATCCCTTATTAAAATTTGCTATGGGTACATAAGGCGTATATTTATAGGCGTCGGGATGTGACGACCCCATCGCCCGCTGTTGGGATAACCTCTGTCCCAACAGAAATTATTCCACCAGTGCAATCAGTCACACTGGTGGTAGGTCTTTGTTGCAAGAGGCCGGCTAGGTAGGTACCACCGCAGTGTCCAATATTCTGCCGCCAAATAGTAGTGCTTAGGCACTACTGTGTTCCGGTCTGAAGGGCATTGTACGCTAGTGAAATTACTGGGCGAACGAGATTTAAGAACTAATATCTCGAGGTTGGCAACGCATGAATGGCACCTACTAATGGTGCTGCAAACGCTCATAGGCTGCGGCAGCCACTTACCATCAGGTGGGCCGCATGCTTGTTTGCCAACTTCTAACATAAAAAAAAAAGTGCTTATTTAATTTTTAATATCTTTATTCAAACAACAAAAATACATTCTAGTAGTTAAAGTATCTTTATTACTATTGATTATTATAATAAAATTAAAATAAAAGACAATAATATTCTCTCTAATACCTTTAAACGATTTTCATGAAAATATTTAGCATAGACGGGGGGTTTTGGGGATAATAAGTCGATCTAGCAATGTCTCCTTCCGATTATTTTTTACCTCTTTTGTCAAGTTCCTTCCTTTGTGAGAAAAACTATTACCTTTTATCAATTTATCTAATTCGTATCGAAATATATTTTTCGATTTACCGAAAAAAAAAAAACGAGCAAAGTTTGGTCATCCAAGTACTATTATATAATACTAGCGGCCCGCTCCGCACTTCGCACGGGTATAAAATATATAGCCTATGTCATTCACTGAGAAAATGATTAAAATCGATCCAGTACTTTTGATTTATTCATTACTGCCCGTAGCCCGCACGCGTTAAATTTGGAGTAAAACAATTCCCCTTTCCAGAAACCTCAAAAATTACAGTATTTCTCCACTATTTAATGATAAACCTTCCTCTTCAACCACTCTATCTATTAAAAAAAACCTCATCAAAATCCGTTGCGTAGTTTTAAAGATTTAAGCAAACATAGGGACAGAGAAAGTGACTTTGTTTTATACTATGTAGTGAAGTGTTTGAATGCAACTCATGGCGTTTATAATGGTGTACAATAAAGTTTAATCTTTTCTGTTTTAAAAGTCTTAACCCTTAATTTTTGCCAGTCTTGGTAGGGATGCCATCACCCAGGCGTGTAATTTACAAACATCACACGTATTCCATTCTAAAATACAATTATGAATTTGAATAGTGTTATAATTTCTACGCACTTGGCATTCTTTATAACATAAAGAACGACTTTGAAACGGGACGAGCTGTACAACATTGTAAATTATTAACGAGGGTTGAAACAAGATTATTTTATATTCAGTTTCTTTGTTATGTAGGAAGTGCGTATCAAATGAAATATTATTTAATGACAAACAAATTAACAAGATCTTTTTTAAAAGGCAACGAGATGGTAATAGATTATATAAAAATAATAATATGACCTTCTTCATCCTAGCATTATTCTCGGTATTATACGAGTATATTACCCAGGGTCTGCTTATTACTCTTGTCCAGATTTGACAGGTTATTAGTTTTTACACAGAGCGATTGCCATCTAACCTCAATAGCCCTAAGGGCGAACCAGTGACTCATTAGATAAGAAAATTTACTTATCAAGTTTACTATGTTTAATACTAAGTCTACTATTACTATCACTGGCTACTTCACGTGCTCTCCGAGACACGGTGGGGAGACCCACGAGGACAAGCGCCCAGACCGAAACAGATATTTGTAAGATCAATCATCAAATCAAATATTTGCCCTAGCGGTAGTCGAACCCGCAACCGTCGAGGCTAAAGGCAGACTGGCTACCCACAACGCCACGGCGGTGTCAAAAATAATAATATGATAATGGATAATTTTGACGACATTAACTATTAATTTATTTTTAATACTTCCAAAAGTAAAAAAGCAAATAGTCTCCATGAAAAAAAGCAATGAATGGTCATGTTCATAAGTTCCAGAGGCTGAATTCGGCATGCCGGTGAGACTTAGGTCTCAGGACCTCAAGCTCATGAACGAATCGAAGCAATACTGTTACATCAAGACGTTCTTTGTGTTGTTCATGAGGGATAATACTTCGCTGATCTAGCCGAAGAAAAGAAGACGGACATAACGAAACAAGGCTCTCTTTACAGTAAATATAAATGAAAATGATAAATACATGTCTTATTATAAGCTAAATTATGACTTTTCACTGGTGGTAGGTCTTTTGTTGCAAGAGGCCGGCTAGGTAGGTACCACCGCAGTGTCCAATATTCTGCCGCCAAATAGTAGTGCTTAGGCACTACTGTGTTCCGGTTTGAAGGGCACTGTACGCTAGTGAAATTACTGGGCGAACGAGATTTAAGAACTAATATCTCGAGGTTGGCAACGCGCGAGTGGCACCTACTAATGGTGTTGCAAGCGCTCATAGGCTGCGGCAGCCCCTTACCATCAGGTGGGCCGTATGCTTGTTTGCCAACTTCTAACATAAAAAAAAAAGACTTTGTTTTTAAGGGATATTATTTTACTTAAAAACTGGTTTATATGTATTCATTCGTGTATCGGAATTATTCGATCCCGAAGTGCTAAACAGTGCTTCGAAGGGCACCCTTCTTAGGGCGTCAGCTTTGAGCACCCTCGAAATCTGTAATTTTTCACGGTTGAATCTCAGCGTTTGCCCCCCCACCGGTGCGGCTGTCAAGGCCATTAGGGCCAACAGTAAACATAATAATAAAAAAAACTGGAATACATTATACATAGAAGATTTTGCGTCAGTTTTAACCGACTTAAAAAAAAAGGAGTTTCGGTTCGTATACATTTTTGATGATTCCATTTTACTATACTCTGAAGATGGGAAAAATCGGAGGATTTCTTCGAATGTTATACGTATAGCGATTTGAATGTATTTTATAATGGGTATCATAACCTAAGAAATACTGAAAGATACGACATTTTGGAACACTGCACACAATAGTTAAACATTGTATTTAATACTTTTTTCCTTTTATCTTTATAGTTTTGGTTTTTGCTGCCACTATTTTTTTAGTTCTCAATATCATTATTTTTTTAAATATTTTATGTTATGAATAAACCATTTTATTTCCATCTTTTTTAAGCTTCGACTTATGATGAACTAAAAAAAAACATATAAAATGAAAACCTAGGCAACCAAAAAGTTAAATTCTGTGCTTGATAAACTCAATTTAAATATCTATCAAAAAGACTGGAGCGTAAAGCGTAAAAAAAAAATTCTCAGTAGACGAAATCCCTCAGGTAAGGAACACTCGAATCTTTATCCCGCATTGAATGGGATAAGTGATCTTTGTGTGTCTGTGTGCTTTCATGTCGTCCAGGTGCGCCTTTGAGCTCGATTTGATTTTCTATTCTTTAGCGCTATGATTTCGCGCAGCTGTCGTGTTTTTGTTACATGTACTTTTTGTAACGAGGAATTTGTAAAAAATATTTGTTAAATTTTACCGTATTTTCGATTTTTTTTAATGGCTTATTAAAAGAAGATATACAATGGTTTGGATTAGTGTATAATTAGTCAAAAGGATTTCTGGCTTACATATCCCATTCACTCAATATACAGCGTTACCTTATTATTTTGAAAGTCCTCTAACATGAAAATGTCACAAAACATCCAAACCAAATTATCATAATAAAACTCAAAAATGTTATTAACATCGTAGTTAAACTATAGACAGGCCCTTCCATAAAGATAAGGTCAGGCTTGTTGGTGGGATACCAATAGAACACCAACGCAAAGGATCAAAGTTAGTCTTAGAGAGCGGGCTGAATAATTTGCTAAGTTAACAAGGAAGTAAATTAATTCGTGCAACCGTATGTACATATCTTCTATATAAATATATATAACAGGAGAAGACCAGACTGACATATCAAAGGCCAGCCTAAACCCTTGGACCTAGAACGCTGAACGTTTTCATAGATAGTATTTTTAAAATTTAAACAGGCGCTAAGAAAAGATTTTTTCATTAAATCCATAAAAGCGTGAAAAAGGAGTTCAAAGTTTGTTTTTAGGCGAACAATTACAAATAAAGAAACGTGAGTTTTAACGTTTTCTAAAATACTACACCTGAATGGATGAAAACGGTGTTCAATTTTTAGCAGGAAACTTAAGGCAAAACGTGCTTTAACATTTTCTAAAGTGCCATCCCTGAATGGTTAAAATGGTGGTTCAAAGCTTTGTATAAAAATCGTTATTCAAGCGAGCAAAGTCGCTGGCAGAAGCTATACATATTTTACAGCAGCAAAAAATTACAATTTTGACAGTTCGCTAATTACATTGAACAGCGGATAACAAAACATTTCTACTCTATATTCTTAAGTTCAAATATCTCTCGAATCTAAAGTCGAACTAGTTGGCTAGGACGGGTTTACGGTTCGGTGTCAGAGGTGAGAGGATCACAGAACGGTACAGCTCTGACTCACGAGATAAAGATTAGCGCACATTTTGTGTCCATTAATTAAATATCGCTTATCTGTGGCATTAATCCTTTTCCGTTTTGTAATACAGATTAATGATTAAAAATATATTTAGACTGGGGTCGATAATTTTTGAAACTGAAAAAATAATAGTAGGATGAATGAAACCCATCGAAAAAGGAAGAGAATCTGAGGTCGGGATGTTGAAGAAAGGGGGTCTAAAGGGTAAAAACGGTTTATACCGATTTCCAGCAAAACTACAAGTCTTATGGAAAAAAGTTAAATAGCAAAGTTTTAGGTAAAAAAACGATTTACAATTTTTATATTTACACTATTTTCACATGACCTTAAAATTTATTTGAAACTTCAAATAACTGAGCTTTTGGTTTTTATTTCTATTTTGTCCAAAATTTTTTCGTTTCAGTAAATTTGATTCTTATTTTTACTTAATATCAAAAATTAAAAAGCATCTTAATTTTCAATCCAAAATTTTCAAGTCAAAATGTCTGACTTTGTTCATTGAAATCCCTACTTTCTGACGTAAAAAACGTAGAATGTATCAAAGTAGTGATTTCAATGAACAAAAATCCTGATAAGGTGATATTAATCGTTAGCTCAAGATAGGTAATTCAATATACAATACTGGTTACTGGTTCGACTTTAGGGTTGCGGAGGTCAGATGGCAATCGCTCTGTGTATAAACTAGTAACATGTCAAATCCGGATAAGAGTAATAAGCAGACCCTGGGTAAAATACCGGGATTAATGGTAGGATGAAGAAGATTGTTGTGACGTCAGACAACAATCATAACGCCGTTTTCGTTCGTTTCATATAGGGGTTAATAACATAGGTAATATCAAACTTATAATTATTGACAACAGTTTTGAAGCTTTCTTTCTTCTTCTTAATAAACGCTACACACTCAACGGCTCCCATTAGGATAGTTATATCCTATGTCGGGGGTCCGGAAACATTCACAATGACAAGGACAAACACACCCAGACCGGAAATCGTGCCTGTACGATTAATACAAACATTTGCTCCGAGCGGGAATCGAACCCGCAACCGTTGAGGCTAAAGGCAGACTCGCTACCCACAACGCCACGACGGTGTCTTCTTTCTTATTTTTGTTGCATCTCAATTAGTCTCATCCTATTGCAGTTTTGAGATGATTTGTATCAATTGACAGATATTATGTGTTTAACATTATTTATTTATTTATTTATTTCTTTAAGGCTTACTAACAAAATTTATACAGAGACATGGATGTACCTAATTAACTAATATCTTATCTTCTATATAAATTTAACTTAAAAGTATGCACAACATTTTTTACGGATACATAAAATATAAAACTAGACATAGCAACTAAAACTACTACTAGAAAACTAAAAACAGGAATTCAATATAAAACTAATACTAAAATTAATAAAATAACAACAAGAAAAGATATATGATTTCTAGATATTTTTATATAGTTTATTTTTAAAATTAATGAGACTGTCAGAAAATATATCTAAATTCCATTTATGAGATAATTAATGAGTTATACATTTTAAAACCCTTTAAAAGTTAAAAATCGATGTTTTCTTTAATTTAACACGTTAACAGTCCTGTGTAACTCAATGAGATGTATAGCAATTGTTTAACTTTTCTTCCGTAACCTTCTCCATATAAACCTAAACTAAGCCATATCTAGATTAGGTAAATAAACTCTATAATTTTATTAATAATAATTGCAAACGTGGGGATTAGTTACACGAAACTTATCCAGAATTCTCGCTAAACATGTTTCGCCGGGGTAATTCCGCCGAGCGATCGTATTCAATGGAATCGTACCCCGGAAACCGGCACAAAGGACGGTTTTTGTCGGTAATTGTAAACGGTTCGTACTTTGCAGGTAGACGGAGGGACAAAGATGATTTATCTAGGGTGCAATCGAAGCTCGGAGAAAGTTTATTGTTAAAACTGTTTTTACCACGAGGTAATGCCGTGGTAAAGCTTGTCAATTCTTTTCACAATTTATTTTGGAATAGTTTATATTGAATTTGTAAATTTTTCTGCTTTTATTTTCATAAATCTATATATACATATGAATAAATAAAATTGAAGTGTCTGTTTGTAATTTCAAATTAACAGGTATTCGCTACATGCTTATAAAAGTATATATGGATATATTTAAAAAAAACAATTTTTATTTTTTTTGTCTTTCTGTTTGTTTGTTCCGGCTAATCTCTGAAACGGCAGGACGATTTTATCTTGATTAACATGATTTAACTTTTAAGCTGAATAAAACTTTTAAGCTCATGAATAAATAATAGCTTATAAAATATCTAGTAAAAGTTTATTTTATAAATGCATATTTCACGTAACATAACTTTGCCATTACGCCCATTCCAAATGAGTAAAAAATTTTATTTTAAAATAAATTTTAGATTCAATAAACAACTTTCTAGAAGGAATTAATTAAAAAAAAGTAAATAACAGTAACTCAGTTCTCACGCATAATTTTTAATGTTTTATTTTTGTTTTTAAAAATAAATACTAAACTATCATTAAGTTAATTAATATTACCTTTAAATAAAATAAAGTCGTTATTATTTTTGAAAAATATTAATAATACCCCGTTAGTCATTTTATTTTATTTTATTACTATGGTAACCCATAAAATTGACAAAACTGAATGCTATTATGATTTGTGTAACAAACATACACACAAATTGTAAAGCAAAACGGTTTATATCGTTTTTAAATGATTGATTGACGAATGTAACAGACCCTTTTAAATCCCTATAACTTTTTTTTTACATTTAACTGCTTATTTTATAGAGCGAAATTGTTACTTGACGTTGTCAAAAAAGGGGTTTTTTTAAATTAAATTTTTAAAATTTTATTATTTAAAAACAAAGTTTTTGTAAAGAGTGTTCCGTTTTAGAGGCGTCGGGACGCTCTTTCACAGCAGAGATTATTTCACCAGGTCATTCAGTCACTGTGGTAGGTCTTTTGTTGCAAGAGGCCGGCTAGGTAGGTACCACGGTAGGTAGGTATCAAATATTCTGCCGCTAAATAGTAGTGCTTAGGCATTACTATGTTCTGGTTTGAATGGCTCTGTAGGCTAGTGAAATTACTAGGCAAAAAAGATTCAAGAACCAATACCTCGAGGTTGGCAACGCGTGTGAGGCACCTTCTAATGGTGTTGCGCGCGCTCATAAGCTACGGCAACCGCTTACCATCAGGTGGCCCATATGCTTGCTTGCCAACTTGTAACATAAAAAACTAATCGCACTAATATTATAAATTGTGAAAGTTTGGATGGATGGATGTTTTGATGAATTATTGGACAGATTTGGATGAAATTTGATACACACATAGCATTGACATAATGGGTCCTTTTTATCCCGGGAAAATGTTGGGTTTCCGTTGCATCATCTAAAAACTACATAATGCGAGTAGATTCACGGGCACTGCTAGTCTACAATAAATCTAAATAATTTTGATGTAGTTGGTTGCATTGATTTATTGTTTGTTGATTGTCACCGTTGTGGCGTTGTGGGTAGCGAGTCTGCCTTAAGCCTCGACGGTTGCGGGTTCGATTCCGCTCGGAGCAGATGTTTGTATTATTCGTACAGGCATGTTTTCCGGTCTGGTTGTGTTTGTCCTTGTCATTGTGAATGTTTCCGGACCCCCGACACAGGATATAATTATCCTAATGGGGGCCGTTGAGTGTGTAGCGTTTATTTATTTATTTATTTATTTATTATTATTTATTTATTGTTTGCCTGTAAAACAATTACTCATTAATTTGAAATCGCATCCTGAACTTAACTATTCGTTGTCCGTTAATAAGTTACACAGCAAGCGTGTCAGCTTACGCCAGTTAAAACAAACTAAATGTTAACAACATTCGCCTGCATTTGATATTTGATACGTGTTTATCTCGAAATAACACTTTGCTAGTACAGGGTTACTGATGTTTATGAAATATTCAGTCAAGTGTTATGAAGGTTACTGGAGAGTTTTAAGGTAGTTTTTGTATGTTTTTAGGTATTATTAGGTACCACCGCAGTGTCAATTATTCTACTACAAAGCATTAGTGTCTGGCATTACTGTGTTTCGGTTTGAATGGCACTGTAGGCTAATGAATTTACTGGGCAAAGGAGATTTAAGAATCAATATCTCGCGGTTGGCAACGTGTGAGTAGCACCTACTAATGGTGTTGCAAGCGCTCACGGGTTATGGCACCCGCTTACCATTAGGTAGGTCGTATGCTTGCTTGCCAACTTAGTAACATAAAAAACCAGGCATATTTTTCGGTCTGGTTGTACCTGTCCTTGTCCTTGTATGTGTTTTCGGAGACAGGATATCAGTATCCTAAAGGTGGCCGTTGAATATGTGGCGTTTATTTTTGTTTTATTTTAAATTAAACCAGCTCTCATCGGAAGTCTTTCCAAACCGATACAACTTGGGAACCTTTAAGAGATGAGAAGAAAGAGGCTTAGGGCCTATTCCGTCCTTAAATATCGGCATCTCATCTGCATGACCTCTGGTGCTGCAGATGTTCATGGACGGCGGTAATGAAGCTCTTGCCCGTTTGTCCCTTTCTAAAAAACTGAAATACTTTCTACTGCAGAAATTGAATCCAATAAAGATTATTAGTATTTATAAATTAACAATCGTTATTCACGCGGGGGACATTGCAAAAATATTTTAATTAATAACAAAACATGATTCTATGTTAACATAATTTATAGCTTTATTTAATTTAAATAAAATTTATTTAAACAAGAAATAATTTCCTATAATTCAGATCGAAAGTCACAGAGCAAAAATTTTTTTTTTAATTTCAAAATATGAAGTAGGTCAAGTACCTAAAGGTACGCAATATTTTTTCTCACACTCGAAACCGTAACAAGCTTTTGGCAGCGGCTTCGTCCGCGTGAATAGCAATTTTAATACAAACTCTGAACCATCCCCACCCCTTTTACAAACTTCGAATGTCATATTTATTCATACCGAATGAACAGACTAAAAAATAAGTTTCAAGCTTCTAGCTCTAAAAATTACGATAGTTCCATACAACTTTTCAACCCTTTACAAATCTTTTTCATAATTAAAAAGTAGCCTATATCCTTTCTCAAGCTCTAGACTATCTGTGTACCAAATTTTATTTATATCGGCTCAGTAGTTTTAACGTGAAAGCGCGACAGACAGAGAGACAGGGTTACTTTCGCATTTATAATACAAAGTAAGGAAAGGAAGTAAGAATAAGGTTCCCTACACAAACTTTCATCCCCTATTTCACACCCTTTCAGTTTAATTTTCACGACAAAAAGTAGCATGTAACCATCTATATCAATACCAAAATTCATTATAACCGATTCAGCAGTTTATGCGTAAATCACAAATAAACAAACTCACTTTCTCACTTATAATATAAGTTAGATTTTAGACATTAAAATGATGAAATATCGATAACAAGACACACAAACAAAAGTTATGACAAGACTTTGTTTTTTTTAAATTAAAAAGTTAACTATTATATTTTATGGCTATTTTTCTAATATTTATATTCAACAATAAAATATTATCAACGCGCTGAGAGTCACATTCACATGATGAAATCACACCAAAACCCTTGGTTCCCTTATACGTGGTGGCTTTTAAGACTAAGCAACGCTTAGTATCAGGTGGACCGTATGCTTGCCAGCTAAATCACATTAAAAAAAACTTTCTCAAAGAATATTTATTTATTTACGCTCAAATTTATTAAGAGATTAAGTTTATATGTTCCGTATATACCATCGTAGCATAATCACGCTTCACCGTTATTAATTATGTAAGCGGAATGAATGCCTTAACTCTGAGTTAAGGCACAACTCTTATGTTCTAGTGGCGTTGATGATTGAATGGTAAAGTGGTTCGACAAAGATTTAAGTTATTTATGTGGGAATTATGGTAATTTTTTGAATGAAGTGGCTTGTAGTTTTTATAAACATTTCTATCCTACCATTATTCCCGGTATTTACCCAGGGTCTGCTAATACTCTTATCCTGATCTGAGTTACTAGTTTTAACACAGAACGATTCCCATAAGAACAACCGGGTGATGCTCTCGGACCCACAAGGACAAACGCCCTTCTGTTGCCTATACATACTTGACAATTGGCCAACATAAAGTATTTTAATTGTATAATATGTTGCCGTACAACTGCCAAGTTTCAGTCATGGTTATACAGAACATTTTTTTCTTTTTTTTTCCATTTTGTATTTTTCTTTCCAAAGTTTAAAGTGGTCTTTAGACATGTTAAATAAATTCAAAATTTGAAGATTATGAGACCGCTAAAAGTACCTTTTAAATTTACGATGATCTACGATTTTTTTCCGATTGTGTATTACTATTGGCCCTACCGGCCTAGACAGCGTCAACGGGCATGGGTGGCTTAGTACTGAGACCTAGCCGAAAAAAGCGGCAGCCTGCGCGGAGGCTCAAAGTTGATTTCGTCCATAGGTTGCCTCCTGCGAGGCCGAACATTGGCTATGGACATCATCGTGAACGAAGGCGATGCTCCGAGAGTATTCTAATTGATAGACTCACCCGACTGTGTGAGCGCGTCGCTACGTGCGAAACGAAGGATCTCGTCCTCACCGGCGAAGACATTGGCAAGGGGCATTGTCTAATGTAATCCTATCGTCAGGGTGTATCGAGAAAAGATGTTACGGACTTACGGCTGTGCTCTTTGCTCGACTTGGCGGATAGGTATGTGTATCGTTATAAGTGTACGCCCTGACAGACGTCAAAATCGCATTCTTTTAGCGGCCATTTCAATTTCACTGTCAGCTACAGTTAAATATTGACAATTATTAAAAGTTATTTATTTCTTCAAGGTTATTTATTGTCATTAGTGACGCTATAAAGATAAATAAATCCCTTTTTTTATTTGAGATAAATTTTCAAAAACCGTCAAAGACATTCGAGAAACAACGCAAATAACAGTAAATTTGAGTTAATTTAAACAATAAAACATCTAAAACTATAAAATAAATTTGAAAGACCATGTCATAGAAAACTATTTAAATAATTTACCTATCTTAATCTTAATATGTATATAAAATTTCCGTGTCACGATTTCGATCCAAGATGAAAAACGGAACAATGTACTTAACGATTTTTTTTAATGTGTGAACCCAAAAGGTTCCGGTTTTTTCCCCGATCATTTCTTTTGTTTATGTAAAAAATAACAATTTTCATATCCAGCGAGTGATTCCGGGCAGTGAACTTGAGAAATGGCTATCCAACTTTCATCGTAATATTAAGTGAAATAAAAAATATCAGTCAAGTGCGTTGTGGACCACGCACAGTTGAAACTAAAGGGTTCCGCAGCTTGGTTATGAAGAATCTTAAGGACTTTAAAAATAATAACGAATATAAATCGACCGCAAAAATAAGTTGGAAAAATATTCCTCTAACAAATAATATGCTTTATTTATAAGTTTATTTTTATGTAGATTTGAAACTTGTTTATTGGCAAATTCCATAATGCAATGAAAATTGAATTAAAAAAAAAGTTTTTCGAGAGAGCTAAAAAACAAAAATAAACTTTATATCTTGATTCTACATAAAAAAAAACGTCAATTAAAATGCTTAAATGAAAGCAAATCGACATTATACAATACAATTTTGTTAACAATCGTAGTCAGGGTATAAAAGCTAGTGAGCGGCACGTGGGCCGGCTAACGGTCGCCCCGGATGCGACTCGACCGGTCTCGCCACCATCCACCACATACCACTAAATGGTAGATGCAACTTCGTCGTATCGAATTGTGGTACCTTTATAATGGAAACAGATTTGTATCATCTTCATTAAGAGTTCTAGTTATAATTATTTTTTAAACGGTAAGTATGGATTAGTATGTGTAAGGTTCTCAATATGTACCTACCTTCTTATATATCTGTCTATATCTTTTTTCTTAATATATATGTCGCATAGCAGAAGTGAGTTTATTACAAATAAATATGCAGAACCGCTGAACCTATATAGGTCATTGGTTCTGCTATGCTTTTAAGCACAATAATAACAAATACGCTGCGTATCACATTTTGATTTTAATTATTTTGAGATTAAGTAAGTTAATTTGATACTAAATTCACACATAATTAAACAAGAAGATTTTAGGAATGAAAAGCAAGTAAAATAATACAATTTTTAATAAAAGTGCCATACAGACTACTTACAGAGTTTGTGGCCGAAGACGCAGGAGCAAAGTGATTTCACAACACAAATCACTTGCTTTTTAAAGCGTTCAACGGAAGTTGATGTTACAACATAATTTAAAAATATCTCAAACTATTTCTTACATTCGTTTTTGAATAATCTCATTACAAAACAATATTTCAAAATTGCTTCGATTTTTAATTTTTTTTTTTCGAAAATACAATTAAAGGTTGCCAGTGACATGATCAAATAATTCGTATTCGCGCCGACATATACATACCTTAGGTATATATCTGTCTATATCTTTTATATACCTACATAATATACCTAACACAATAATAATTATAAATTATATGACTTTGTACAGTTGCTGTCTGTAACCAAAAAATATTGCATAGGACTAAAAATAAGTAATTACATTTTTATCATTTTTGAAATTTCCTTTTCTTTGACGTATCATTCATAAACTATAGAATTTTAATGACAAAATCAAGAAAGTCATTGCAAACATTTTCTCGAGTAACATTCTGTTGAGAACATTCGAAACTAATCAGAATCGGGGCTTTACCGTATTATATAATTAATGTATATAATTGCTCGATTATTAGAATTACGTATTTCATTTTAAACGAACGACGAGTGATAATGATATGACTATCCTATGATATAATATTGTATGTAATTCTTTTAATTATCTTAATATAATTATTATGTTTATGTTTGGAATGGCTGCTTACACAGGATTTATTTATTTTCTATTTAATTTAGGATAAGCAGTTTGTCCCATTTATTGTTTGTGTACATAACATAAATAACAATAAATAATAATAATAATAATAATAATATTTTTCTGTTTACTGTGTTGATTTGATTCAGTTGTTTTTAAGAGTATACGTAATTTTAAGTATACAATATGTGACATTTGCATGCGAACTTATGGTTGTTGTGGCGTATTTTAAATGCTTTAATTAAAAAAATGTACTTACAATTTTGCAAATAAATGATTTTTGATTTGACTCATTGGATGAAAATAAACCTATCAAGAGCTAACAATTATTATCAAATGTTATGTGATAACCGGGACCGACAGCTTAAGGTGCTTTACGAGGCACGGGGGGGGAGACCGAAAAATGACAACAACACAACGACAAACGCCCAGACCGAAACAGATATTTGTAAGATCAATGCAAACATATACCCGAGCGGGTATCGAACCCGCAACCAACGAGGGTAAAGGCAGATTAATAGTAGTTAACTATTCTTCTTCTTCGTAGCATAGTTCTCGGTATTATACGAGTATTTACCCAGAGTTGCATGGCCTCGGGCCGTCCGTGGTACGTTCGCAACGTAGATCTCCATAGAGACTTTGAAATCGATTCGATCCCCAAACATTTGAAGCGCTTATCGCAAAACTATTTCCATCAAACTACTTTCCGTCCAAATCCTTTGATTTGACATGCTTGTATCTACACAGACCGATGTAACCAACCGACACAAGTAAGGCGTCCTAAGCACGTCCTGCAAGACCCTGACGATAGGATTACATTAGAAAATTCCCCTTACACAGCACAGACACCCACACAACACCGTCCTCGTCGGCGAGGACGATGTCCTTTGTTTCGCACGCCGCGTCGCGCTCACACCGTCGGGTGAGTCTATCGTATAGAATACGCTCGGAGCGCTGCCTCCACCTCCGATGACGTCCGCCGCCGTGGTTTGCACCCTAAGGACGGAATCAAATTTGAAGCCCCCGTGAGGGCTGCCCCTTTATCACGGCTGAGTCTCTGTACTCAGCCCCCCTGCCCGGTGATGCTGTCAAGGCCAGTAGGGCCAACAGCAATACACATTCCGAAAAAAAAAAACCCAGAGTCTGCTTTTTACTCTTGTCCGGATTTGACAGGTTACTAGTTTTTACACGGAGCGATTACCATCTGACCTCCGGAACCGTAATGGCGAACCAGTAACTCATTGGATAAGTGCAATTTGCATATAGCGATAACTTACTTATAGTTATTTGTAAGAGCAATGCAAACATCTCTCCGAGCGGGAATTGAAACCGCAACCATCGAGGCTTAAGGCAGACTCGCTACCCACAACGCCACAACGGTGTCAACGGTGTATTATACGGAGCCCATTAGGGTTCTACTACTAGTAAGTAGTTATAACAATTGAATAATTTAAAATTCTTTCCGAGTCAGTCAATAAATTTCATTGTTTTTTTAAGGTTTCGAGGTCAAAAGAAAGACTTTTGATCGATAGTTACGAACTTCGACCATGCTTATTTTCAAAGAGAAAGCTGGCCCTTGTTCAAGTTTTTAGGTCTAATGTTTATATATTAGTCATAAATTTGGAGACCCATAAGCGGGCTACAGCATTTTCGGCTAATGGATCTCTTTCCAGCATTATTCCCGGTATTATTGAGTTACCCATGGTCTACTTATTACTTTTGTCTGGAATTGACAGTTTCCACTTGAGCCCCGCGCGAGCTGTCCATCTTTTACCGGCTGAGGTCTCCCAACTCGGCCCCACCCCACCGGTGACGCTGTCAAAGCCACTAGAGCCAACAGCAATAGACACTCCGAAAAAAAAATCTAAAAACATCTAAAATCCGCCGCACCCCTAAGGGCGAACCAGTAACTCATTAGATAAGAGCTATTTACTTATCAATGGTCAACGATTATTATCAGATGTTATGTGATAACGACCGGGACCAAGAAAATTTTGTAAATATATAGGTATTACAAAAAACACTTTAATTGTACTAATTTGTAAATATCTTTTATTATAATCAAAGTCCTCGTAGAAAGCATCGATGGATAAGGCTGTCAATGATTTTCTGATGTATAGATAGCCCGCACCGCTTACAACGCTCAATACAGAAGGTATCGGGTATAGTACACGTGGCGACTAAAGTTAAGTAGCGACCATTTTATGAAAGGTGGACTTAATGACTTTTATTGTAAACTCGCATAAAAACAAATTACCTATCTTAATTAATTATAATTATTATGACTTACTTATAATTATTATATACTTTCTTATGGAGTTAATGATTAAATATTAAACTCCATGAGTGCTTTTCAAGACATACTTAGAGAGAGAATTTCGAAAAGGTATTTTATAGTTTATATTTTGTGAGTTTTGGACTAGGATTGTCAATGGAATTTTCAAAGTATAACAATTATTCTGGACACTTAGTAGTACACTTGTACTACTAAATTTTTGTACTATAAAAATTACTAGCGGCCCGCTCCGGCTTCGCATGGGTATAAAATATATAGCATTCACTGAGAAAATGATAAAAATTGATCCCGTAGTTTTGATTTATTCATTACTGGCCGTTGCCGTGGCCCGCAGGCGTTAAATGGACTTATTTACGACATCACATTAGAAACCTCAATTTTTTTCTCCACTATTTAATGGATGTTATTATACATATAAACCTTCCTCTTCAATCACTCTATCTATTAAAAAAACCGCATCAAAATCCGTTGCGTAGTTTTAAAGATTTAAGCATACATAGGGACAGAGAAAGCGACTTTGTTTTATACTATGTAGTGATAGTGATGAAGTTTAAGTCTTTTGTTAATGGCAAATAAGCCTAAGCCTCATTTTGGGAACTTGTGTAAATTAATATGAAAAGACCTTGGGGTACCTACAAATGCTAAAAATCGGGTCAAATTTTGTTGAAAAACAAACTTTTTTAATCAGTAAAAAAAGAAAAATTACTATTTTCTTAAATAATAATTAGTAAAAAAGTTTATATTTTAAAATTACTTTATTTCTTAGTATTTAGCAAGCTTAAGGGTCTGAGCTTGCTTGCCAACATAGTCTCATGAGAAAAGTTCAAACTGAACACAGACAGAACTTGTGGTGTCGTCCGTACGTGATCCACGGACGAGATGGGCAGCTGTCGCCGCAGCTGGCTACCGGCAGATTGCAGCCGAACTGAACGAGATACACTTGTTGCTATAACCACTGACCATACAAACATACATATTTAATTTATTATTTATAACTGCAATTTATAAAAATCAAAAAATAAATATTTTCTATATAAAGTTTCCGTTACAAATCGGTGTTTTTTCAGTTTTGAATTCCGTATTTTTACAGGTTTATTACACCTAAATATACACGCGTTTGTTCAATCCTCAATACTCAATATATTTATTGCATTCCACAATTAGGTGAAGGTAGTTTACAATTGTGGACCCTGTCGGGCACACCGATTTAAAAGAGAGGAAGTGTTGTTGTTTTATATATTTGGTCTGAAAAGTAATTATTTACTAATTACATAATATTATAAATACTTCAAATAAAAACACTATCTTTATAATCGCGGAATGTGCAAGAGTTCTGACCTAAACAGCATCACCTGGCTTTATGCACAGATGGTGCCATAATTACCACAGGGCTGCCAATTTTTTTATATTGACACCAATTTGACAGTTCAAATTAGTAACAGAAATTGTTGCCGGCTTATGTGTGAATCGTGTCCATTAAGAAAATATAATTTATAAATGAAACTCGGTTTATTTGCTTTTATTCTACGAGAAGTAGAAGTTACAAATAGATTTTTGATCAGATCCCTAAAAAGTCGGACAAGTTATGTAATTAAGCATAATAATTATAATCGGCAAAATCTTACAAAATGAGAACCTCTTCCTTTTCAAAGTCGGTAGTTTTTGTTAATACAAAGGTGGCTATCAAAAGCATGACGCTGATGATGCGTAGCCGATAGACACTCACCATAAACGTATTGTCAACCTTAGATAGAGATATGGGAGAAGTGAAGAAAAGAACTGGACCAACTGGAACAAAGTTCGAGGGGATAGTTGATAGTTCGAGGTTTAGCGGATTACGTTGCCAAGGCCAATAGGGCCAACAATGCACATTCAGACCGTTCGCCATCGTCGAGGTCACGCATTGTTTCCCCCGCTTGTATGTGAAATGAGAGAGTATAGTTCCTTAAATGTAACTTGAACCAAAATGGCCGCTTCTGCGCAGGTACAATAATGGACAAAAATGTTAGACAAAAATATTGGTTTCATCTTATTTAAGAAATTTTATAAAGTGGGAAAACGGAATTAAGTATATAATATAGTTATTATTTCTTCAAAATTCAATTAATTATTTATTTATTATCGTTATTAATTACTTAAATAGAATAAAACACATAAATAGTATAGAAAAAAGGTACCTATATATATATATTAAAAGTTAAGTATATGAAATATTTTATTTAAAAGTTAAGTTAGTATTTTTATTTATATATAAAAAGTTAATGTACATTATTAATAGTGAGATAGACTTCTTCGTATCTTCCGCAGTATTATTCAGAGAATTAGTTATATTAAAAAATAACTATAAACGTCAAATAACATCCTTTTCTCACGTCTTCTTAAAGTTGATTGTGGTCGAGGCATTATCTTGAAATAAATGTTAACACATTTGACAAAACTAATTTTTATTTAATTTTTAATAATTTATTATTAAAGAACTAAAAACAACCGTGAGCGAGTGTACTAAACGCGGCCCCCTTCATACCGCTTACGGTTGAGACCCAAAAACGTGTGCGTACTGCGTACTGCGCATGGTTCAACTTAAATTTAACAGACTATAACACTCCCGTGACGATAGAATTCGGCAACACTCCTGGTCCTGTTTCCGTATATTATGGTGGCCGCTTACTATCAGGCGAGCCGTACGCTTGTTTGCCACCAAGATGGTGGATGAAAAATAATATAGGCCCGATATAAAAATAACGAAATTTGTATTAATCCAACACAAAATATTTACTATAATTTTTTTTTTCTTATTCAATTAACTTTTGAAAAGCTCTTTTGAATTGTCAAGCATAACCACGTATTCGATAACTTGATTCTAGGAAAAAGAACCGACAAAAGTTCTATAGTTAATTTTTTCAATCATAAAAATGTGTTTCTAAAAGATATTACACCCCGACTCATTGCCTCCACAGGTGACCGGAGGGCTGGTTCATTTTTCGACCAAAGAATCGGGATTGCGATTCAGCGGTGAAGTGTAGCTAGCATTCGTGCCACCATTCCTCGTGGACATGATTTGTACAGTTTTAATTATTTGTTAATATAGTTAGTATTGAATTGTAAATTGTAAATAAAATATTGTTTTATTATTCAGAAATAGGTAAGCTCTTGACCTCGATCAAGGGCGAAATCATAGATGATGTCTTTTTTTTTTAAATAATACCGGAGGGCAAATGACTCTACTCCACCTGATGGTAAGTGGAAGTGGAGTCCACACGCGAAGGTGGCTAATATGGTTGCAGAAGGCGAACTGTACTAGCCATCCTCGCCCTGCCTACCCGCAAGACCCTGCCTAACCTCTTCGCGCCTCGTTTGAAGGGCCCCAGATTGTAAGAATGTAAGGGAACACGTGTGCCGGTAAAGAATTCCATTTTTTTTACGTGTGACAAAGAAAAGAGTTGGCAAACTTCTTTGTTCGCGATGGAATTGATGCCACAGTTAGTCGGTGACATCGGAGACCGGCACGCGTAGTTCTTGAATGGTATGGGGAGGGAGGGATAAGGGAAAATAATTCATCTGAACACTCGCCGTGGTATAGTCTATAGAAAGCGCTGAGGGTGGCAAACTCGCGACGCAGTTGTAGAGGTTCGAGGGTGGTAAAGACTTCCACATCACCAATAATTCGGACGGCGCGTCGCTGCAATCGATCCAGGGCATCAAGCAAGTACTTAGCGGAGCCATCCCAGAGGTGCGAGCAATATTCAACGCAAGACCGTACTTGCGTTTTATACAGCAGGCACAGTTGTTGTGTCTACAATGAAGTGAGCTTATGAGTAAGCTGTGCACTCGCACCTTGAAGAGGTTCAGGTCGTATGTGTCCGGGAATACAAACGCCGAAAGAGTATTCTACTCCCTGGCCGTATAAGTATAATATAATTCACATTATCCTTTAAGAGACTTCAACGCACGACTACAAAAATAAACTCGTGCAATTTAGTTAGCGTAGTAGTAGTAGTTCTTCATCCTAGCACTTTTCCCGGTATTCCATCCACCCGAGGTCTGCTTATTACTCTTATCCGGATTTAACCGGTTACTAGTTTTTACACAGTGCGATTGCCATCTGACCTCCGTAACCCTAAGGCCGAACCAGTAACTCATTAGATGTGAACAATTTAAAATTATCAAGAGTTAACGATTATTATCAGATGTTATGTGATAACAACCGGGATCGACAGCTTAACGTGCTCTCTGCGGCACGGTGAGGAGACCCGTAAGAACAAACGCCCAGACCGAAACAGATATTTATAACAAACATTTGCCCGAGCGGGAATCGACCCGCAACCGTCGAGGCTAAAGGCAGACTTCTTAACCACAACGCCACAACGGTGTCCAACTAAACTGTAAAATATTTAATTGAATACTAACATTGCTCGCGACTACGTTCGTGGTGACCTTATAATTGGCTCCAGAGATAAATGAAACATTTATAAGTTAATTATGTTTAGAACCCGTCCAGTAATTATTCTTACAAACAAACGTTTACCACTATTTAATATTAAGTATAGATATTAATAGAATATTTATCAAAGCTGTATTCATATCATTGTCAAGTCACCGGTACCCCCGTCGCGTCGAATATATGGAGTAAATACTTCGATAGTACCTTTCACAATAATAGTAAATTTTGATAGAATATGTACAAACGACTACAACGACCTTTGTGGATCTTGACGATCGTCGCGGGGCGTATATTGTAACTTTTCAAAGATCTGGGCGTTTGTCCTCGTTGGTCTCCACAACCCTGACTCGAAAAGCAAGTTAAGCTGTCATTTCCGGTTGTTATCACATAATATCTGATAGTAATCCTTAGCTCTCGTTTATTAATTTGCTCTTATCCAATGGGTTACTGGTTCAGAGTTTACTAAATAACACAGTCAGTTTACTAAATAAAGCTTATTATTCCGTTCATGAATATATTGCAGATAATGTGGCATGGAATTAATATACGTTGAGTTTCATGCGGGATATATAGCTTAATTGTATATTTTACAAATGTAATGTGATTATTTTTGAAAAGAGTAACTGTAGAGTTTCTTGCCGTTTCTTCTCTGCAGAATCTACCTTCCGAATCGGCGGTAGCTTCACTGAGGCGGACATAACAGACTGTATATTTGACGATTCAAAAGTGCTTAAAAGCCTATTTGAATAAAGAATATTTTGAGTTTGAGGTTTGAGTTTGAGTTTGAGAGTTGCGTAAGTCAGATGACAAACGCTCTGTTAAAACCAATAACGTATCAAATCCCGGTAAGGGTGATAAAAAGCTGATTATCGATGTATTATTGTACCTGTGTGAATGCTGGAATGCGAAACTCCACTTAATTCTCTTTACTTTTATCTTCTCCCTACTTCTCTTGAGTGGGAAGCGCAGCGTGTCCTTCGCAATGTTCTGTAGGAAAAATATTATATTTTATTGTACAATTTCTGTTATATTGAAGTATAGTGTTTTGACGCCACTGTGTAGGTACTAATCGTAGGCAACACGTCGACAAGCACTATCGTAATATGTATCGCTGTTTATTTACGATGTAGGCTGGCCCGTAAGAATAGCTAGGTCTAGACGTATATTCATACACCGGACTATTTGCTGAAGTACAAAAACACGCATACAAAAAAAAACAAGTTTTTGTCATAATACTACGCAATAAAGGAGATCAATGGTTTTTAGGCTGTCCGTCCGTCTGTAAAAAGTGTGTCTCCCTCACCGTTATATGAAATAAATGTTTACTTCTGTTACCGCTAAAACAACAAATACTAAAACACAAAATTAAATTTAAAAAGTAAGGGAAGCGCCATACAAGAAATTTTATATTTTTGATATTACAGCTTACTTAATCAATTCGGCATTTGTAGGTTTGCTTGTGATTCTGATGTTCGACAATAGCCGCTGAGCTTTATAAAATTAAGAAAACAGATCTCTTAAGAGTACTTTAGACAATTTTAGGACTCAAAGGTTTTTACATACAAAATTACTTTACACTAAATCATTAAACCATACCAAATTTCCCAATTTACGCAGTAATAATATCGGTTATTGTTTACATGTATTACGTTAAAACATATATCTAATTAACATAATCGAAGTCTTATAAATATCGCGTTATAAAATCCAATTTACATACAATAAAGTTGTGCAGATGTCTAAGAGAAATTCAACGTGAATCAATCTTTGGACAAAGAACAAAAAGGCGGGAAGGTGGACGCCATGTTAGCGCGTGCGAGCGCAGCTGCTAACACATCTGCCGTAAAACGCGATGGCCGACTGTGTCCATAGGTGAACGTCGAAACTTATAATGCCCTATATTATTAAGAAAGTAATTATTTATACAATATGAATGTCATTATAATATGTTTTAGATAATGCTGTAATTAAACTAGCTTCTTCCCGAGCGCCCGTCCCTTCATTGCGTAATATGTAAACAACAATTTTAGGTCTATTCGTAAGCTTTTAGACTGGTGGTAGGTCTTTTTGTTGCAAGAGGCCGGCTAGGTAGGTACCACCGCAGTGTCCAATATTCTGCCGCCAAATAGTAGTGCTTAGGCACTACTGTGTTCAGTTTGAAGGGCATTGTACGCTAGTGAAATTACTGGGCGAACGAGATTTAAGAACTAATACCTCGAGGTTGGCAACGCGTGAGTGGCACCTACTAATGGTGCTGCAAGCGCTCATAGGCTGCGGCAGCCACTTACCATCAGGTGGGCCGTATGCTTGTTTGCCAACTTCTAACATAAAAAAAAAAAAATGTGATTTTTTTTATCAAAAACCGTTCCAACAAACTCACAAATAATTTTTTTTTATGATTTTCTGAATTGTACTATTGGTAAAAAAGACATTTAAACCTCTATTATTTTGATTTGATTTTGAATATTAAAAACTGATCTTCTAACCCGTAATAAGGTTTAAAATTGCATTTTAATAATATATGAATGAATGTTTATTTTTAATACCAAACCATTGATAAGGTTTTGAAATTTGACGTCACGATACTTGGGACCCTTCGAACGGGTGACGAAATGTTACACTTCGTCAGCCCCTCCCACGTGTGACAAAATTTTGGGAAAAAAGCCTTAAATTTAAAAAAAAAAGCCTTACATTTTAGCATGACTTTTTTATTTAGTTTAAGATAATATTATTATAATTTTGGAGAATTCCAGTATGACAGATTGATGTCCGGTAGCGAACATGCCTTAAACGCCACAGGTCGCGGGTTCGATTCCCTTTGGAGCATAATATGTTTATATTGACCATGCAAGCATATTTTCCGGTCTGGGTGTATTTGTCCCTGTCCCTGTATGTGTTTCCGGACCCCGGCACAGGATATCACTATCCTAATGGGGGCCGTTGAGTGTGCAGCGTACATATTTTGTTATATACATGTATTTTTTGTAGTTGAGTCTGTTTTTATAATTTTATCTAACTAGGTTGTCTGCAAGTGATCGCTACATGCGATAAAATCGCCTTTTGTACTTTGCGATGCAATTCATTTCTTATATAATATTATCTGTGAAATTGATCGCGAAATGAAATTTAAAATAATTTTTGTTTAATTGTAAATAGAGTGACGATTCTATGTAAGTTTTAGTTCTAAAAAAAGACTAATACGTGTCTGTTAAACTGACAGTTGCGATACACGCGAAAAATATTCTAAAAAGATAATTGAATTATGTGTCCCCACATCAAAAGTACAGCAAAAGATCTATTAAGATTTTGTAATTTAAATATAAATAAAAATAAATCCGATTTTTAACCGACTCCAACTCCTAAAACAGAGGAGGTTCTATGTTCGGTATTATACATACTGTACCTATGTATTTTTACTAATTGTGAAGCAATTTTTAACTTTTTTATTTGAAAAGGTATTACAAGTTGCTTGTATTGTAATTTGATCAGGTTCTGACGATGGGATCTTGGGGAAGTCGAAGGAACTCTTCAAATTTTGAATGCACAGCTATGGCGATTTGGATATTTTTTAAGAAAACTTGTCCATTTGTACCGGAACAAGCGCCATTTGGCACAAGCACATCTACCAATAGTGTCTCGAGGTTGGCAACGCGTGAGCTATAGACCTAAAAATGTATCGTGTTGCAAGCGCTCATAGGCTAAAACAACCGCTTAACAGTGCCGAATTAAGCAAGCGCGGGGCCCGTACCAATTTTTATTCCCGGGCCCTTGAACCGCTATGGGTCTGGATCTTAGTAATATGGATATGAACAATCACTACTTAATAGGTTTATTTGCAAACTGTGCCATTAAAAAAAGGACGGATTTAATTTCTTTTCCGAAACTGTGCTAATATACTTTTGATACGTTGGCGGGCTTGGATACGCGGGGCTCCTTTTCGTTCGGGGCCAGTAGCAATTGCCACTTTTGCTACTATAGTTATTCCGGCACTGCCGGTTACCATCAGATGTTCCGTAAGCTTGCTTGTCAACTTGGTAAAATAAAAATAAATAAAAAAGTAAAACATATATGTATATTTTATTACACAGTGATACAGTTATTCTAAACAGGAAACCATGACGCCATTACGTAGTACCAAGTTACTTACAAATATACCGTAGGTCTGCATTTCGTTATCAGCGTCTACCCAGTACCGAGTACCTTGGCTACTTACGCAAGCAATAAGTTGTCGTGGGCCGATTGCCGAGGATGTTTAGGCGAAGACCACCATTGAGTACTAGCTGGCGTAATTTGATAACATGAATAGAAGACTAATTGTTTCGTTTGTCTTTTGTTGCTTTTTACGCGTCGGTTACATGCAAAAGTTTAATGATTTTTTTTCCAGTTAGAGCTTTTTACGTTAAAATATTTCGTTTAAATTCAATTCAGTGATACTGAAATTAGCTCGGACGAATACGGACAATTGATGTGATTTTATTATTACTGCAGTGTAGTTGAAGTTTTAAGATATTTTAACCTATTTTTTTTACAAAAATAATCAGGAAAAAAAAGTGCTCAAGTACTTATCTCAAGCCTTAAAAAATATCTAAAACGCTATATTTATAAGTAATTGTATTACATTCGGTACTAACAAATGAATGCTAGCCGCATTTCTACCCTGAATTGTAATGTAACTTTAAGTTAATTTTTATTAACCGACTCCAAAAACAGAGTATGTACGACTGTACGTATACTCTTTTTTGTATATTCACAGATTTCATACGTAACAGATGCTCATAACCGGGTGCACTCACTGATCGGTAAACGATCGGTAGGGTAAGCAACTTCAGGCGTGGTCAGCCCATAGATGGGTGACCGCATGACTGACTGAAGAGCGTCTCCGTGCTCTGGAGGGCATAAAAAAGTCGGTCCCGGCTGGTATCAATTTGATAATAGTCGAAACTTCAAGTCAGAGGCCTATACGGGCGACCTGAACAATTCTGACACTAGGTTGGCCACTAACCACTCGAAGAAGGCCGGATAAGAAGAAGGCCTGTTTCTCCGTCCATGTGAACTGGTTTGAGTTTTTCTTTAAATTGAAAGGGTGAACTTTGTAGTTGGTCCCATTGCATGACCTGATGATGGGATCGTGAGGAAATCGGTACATAAATAGCAATTTGTTATAATTCATTTTTAAATAATTTTAATTTAATAGATGTTACCTTCATTATAAAAGCAAAAATTAAAGAGCGTCATCTGTTGCCGTAATAATCGGGAGCAGGCGACAGATGGCGGGGAAGCGTAAACAAAACTAATTCAACCTCTGTTCCTAATGTTTGACCTAAAAACTTTTATTTAAGTACGATAATTATGCGTAGAATTATATAGTATAGGGGGGAAAGGAGTGGCAAATTATGGATGACATTTTTAGACGACTTTAAAAGGAGAAGGAAGTCAATTGAGATGTTTCTTTTTTGATAAACCCCCAAATAAAATAGTATTCCGAGCATGGAGGAGGAGGTAGGAGCAATGGGAGGCAACTGCACCCCCCTCCCCTCTGCACGAATATATATCATTTTGAAACTAACTAATAACTATTGAAGAATATAGTCATTCTGCCCTGTCTAATCCGGATAAGAGTATTAAGCAGACCCTGGGTAAAATAAAATACCGGGAATAATGCTAGGATGAAGAAGAAGTCATTCTGCCGTTCTCTAGGCCAAATGCCCATGATTCCGAGGTATAACTCACTATATGACTAGCTAGGAACTTCTATATTATAACAGAAACAGTAGAAAAATTATACTCGATTACATAACGTTTTCGTGTTTACGCAGTATATACTAAATAGCAATAATTTTTCTTAACGATTTTTTTTTACTTGGTCAAGTTTTTCGTATGTATTCCTGTGTTGTTTTTAAAGTAACAAAGCCCTTTAAAATTACACTATATTTTGTTTTATATACGTCATCGAAAGTTCCTCAAATTGTATAATAAGAATTCCTTTCTACCTCTGCCATTTTTTTTTATAAACTGAGATCCAATTTCCGTTTCTTCCAACGCAAAAAAGATAGATTTAGATAGTCTGTGCTCCCCTCTCATTCCACCCGGTTACAGTGTCAAGGCCAGGAGGGTCAATTCTCTCCTGGATAGCCTACATTAATATTCCAATAAATGCATTCTTGTTACTATTTTTTTTTAAGTTACTAGGCTTTCTTGGGAGGAATGTAGGACGATATCACCCACCAATTATTGTGTATTGGTGGCAAAGTCCTACTTTTCCCCCGTGGTATGCATACGAATTCCACTTTTAGTCCCTGGTACGAGGGATAAACATACGTTTGCTAGGTTACTAGGAGGAAAAATGAGTTAATTAGTGTCATCTTGTCGGGAGAGTATCGGGCACTTTTCTCCATCGTACCAGGGACTAAAAGCGAACATTTCATCAAGATAGGATAAAACTTTTTAAAAAATGTAGACATTAAAATTAACTGCTAAGCTAAGCAATAATTTCAACTTAACAAAAATTGTTATTTAAGGTCTGAAACAAAGTTACACATAAGAATACATTGTTACATATTGCTATAAATAAATGTTACACTTGTAAAAGTATAAGCTAATAATTATTTAAGCTTTTTCAGTCTTATAGACGAAATGAACTGTAAACATTTAATTGAAAATACACTACTTAAAATTCTTCTTCTTATCGAGTGGTTAGAGGCTAACCTAGTGTCAGAGTCGTTTAGGTCGCCCCGCCGTGCCTCGGACAGCACGTTAAGCTATCGGATCCGCTTGTTATCATATAACTAAAAATAATAGTTAATTCCCAATAGTAATTTGCTCTTATCCAATAAGTTGCAGGTTCGCTCTTAGGGTAATAAGCTCTCAAATCCGGATATAAGTAATAAGTAGACTATTAATATAGGGAATAATGCTAGGAATAGCCGAGTGCACCCGCTGATCGGTAAACGATCGGTAGGTTAAGCAACTTTAGGCGCGGTCAGTCACTAGATGGGTGATCGCATAGTGGTATTTCAACCGAGCGTCTCCGTGCCGGTCCCGGCTGTTGACAATTAGACAGCAGTCGATAAGTCAAGTCAGAGGCCTACGGGCGACCTGAACAACTCTGACACTAGGTTGACCACTAACCAATCGATAAGAAGAAGAAGATTATATTACGCTGAAAAATAATGGAATAGGTATATTACGCTGAAAAATAAACATCCCCATCCCAGAGTTGAAAATAAATTGTAAGTGAAAGCATAATACAAAATATTTATATGACATCAGACAGAGAGTCATTGTTTTATGAAGCTTTATGAATGAACCGCCACAATAGTGTTGTTTATTTATATTTCCTGCCGGCACAGTTCTTAGCTAAAACATTTTTTTTATATAACGATAATGGCAAATAAGTATACGATCGCTTGAAATCAGCTATCACCGTAGCCGTTGGACCCTTTCCACACCTGTGATTCCTTGTTGAGCGGGGTGTTACCATCTTCCAGGTTGCGAGCTGGCTCATTCCTGTAACCTGTCACATACGCAGAGGTCGGCAGCCGAGGAGGTTTTAGTGATATGATGATGGCATTTTGGAAGCCGGGTATCTGGTAGCAAAATCTCCGTCGCCACAAAAAAATGGGGTCTTCAAACACCATACATCTGGAGTATCACCTGACGACGTTGTGGCGCAGCGGTAGCGAACCTGCCTTAAACGCCACAGGTCGCGGGTTCGATTCCCGCTCGGAGCATAATATGTTTGTATTGACCATGCAAGCATATTTTCCGGTCTGGGTGTATTTGTCCTTGTCATTGTGTATGTTTCCGGACTCCCGACACAAGATATTACTATCCTAATGGGGGCCGTTGGGTGTGTAGTGTTTATTTATTTATCACATGCGAGTTGCCTTCCTCTTAAAACTCTACGCTTGACCACCTGCTGGTCAGCACTTAACTGGATAACTTTTACCAGTGTCACCATAAGTATCTGGTGATAGATGCTAACTCTCCCTAACAACGAACCCTTATTGTAACCTACAATTCTTACTCTTATATTAATTGGTTTACATCCTTCGTCGTTTAGCAATAGTTCCTGAAAAGACTTAAAAGACTATTCGATCCCCGTATATCCGCCTTAATCCGCATCAATAATATTCCTATTGCCCCTCCAAATAAGCTTGAAGCTTGCGCTAGAAGTGGGTACGACAATAGCCAAGGGTGTCAAGATCGAACCCGTGACTCTCGCGTCAAGGGACCGCAGTTTGCCCTTCTACAGTTGAGCTATTGAGGCTTCGTTACACATTACTTTACTAAATTATTTTTATATTAAATAATGGGCGCAAATAAGCAATACCATGTCAACCCACAAAAATGAAAAAACTGAGTTATATATGCAGAAGTGTTGGTAAATGGCTGAAGAACATTTTTCTTTAATATTTGTAGGGTTTTAAGCTTCAAAACTTCTAAAAAGCCATTTTTTCAATCATGCAATTTATGTATTTTTAAACGTTTTGGGTTATATTATATACGAAATATACAGTTTGTATACTTATTTTTGTGAAAATAAGTAAAATAACTTACATAAATCTGAAATTGCCAAAAACTTGACCAATAAATAAAAAAACTTCATATAAAGCAAGTAGTTCAAAATTTTCAAACGCGTTTTTCTCGAAATGACATTTGTGTGGGTTGACATGGTATTGCTTATTTGCGTCCATTTTATTATTTATTTTACTTCAGCTTAGGTGCAAGGCGATTGTTTGTTTCATTCAGACCCATACTATTACTTTTTAACTAAGTCAATGAGGCCATAAAACTTAGAAATTTCTAGAATATCTTCTATCAGGGGCCACTGTTTGTCTTTTGTTATAATACATGTATATTCAAAAAGTTGTTTGCAAAAATTTCATTGGAATGAACACTTTATGCTTTCTTAGAATCGATGCTTGGACAAGGCCGCGCTGTAGTTAAATTTAAATCTAATTTTCATCCTAATACTTATAATGTTAAGGTCCACAACTCTATGAGATTTTATAAGAAATTTGCGAAAACCATCGCTTCCTCTTGTTTTGTTCTAAATTGAACGAAATTCGCCGTCCGATTTCGTTTTGCAAAAACCATATCACTATTGTAAAATTTGTAAAATAATTCCTTTGGTCGAATAAGGTATATTCGTTGGCAGGTAATAATTCTTACCTGAACGCTGTAAAGTGCATTGTTATTTGTTAATACAAAATGAAATTTTATTATTATATTCTAGAATTGCTAAGCTTTAGGCGTACTTATTGTATTTTTTCTAAGAAACATTAGAACAATGCTGTTACAATTGTTATCTATTCCGCCATATTGTTTTCACGAAAACGCATAATACAAACTTTTTAATGAGATATTTCATTTTAAAAACCCGTAGTTTTAACTTATAACGATTTTAATACAAGCCTTGAAACCCCCATTTCTATTGGAATTTTAGAAAATGTTAAAACACGTGTTTTCAATTTTTAATTGTTTTTTTATGTTACAAGTTGGCAAACAAGCATACGACCCACCTGATGGTAAGTGGTTGCCGTAGCCTATGAGCGCTTGCAGCACCATTAGTAGGTGCCACTCACGCGTTGCCAACCTGGAGATATTGGTTCTTAAATCTCCTCTGCCCAGTAATTTCACTAGCGTACAGTGCCTTTCAAACCGGAACACAGTAATGCCTAAGCACTACTATTTGGCGGCAGAATATTTGACACTGCGGTGGAACCTACCTAGCCGGCCTCTTGCAACAAGAAACCTACTACCAGTGTGAGTGTGTGGTTGCCAAAGAATAAACAAAATAATTTTTTTTTTTTTTTATGTTAGAAGTTGGCAAACAAGCATACGGCCCACCTGATGGTAAGTGGCTGCCGCAGCTTATGAGCGCTTGCAGCACCATTAGTAGGTGCCACTCACGCGTTGCCAACCTCGAGATATTAGTTCTAAATCTCGTTCGCCCAGTAATTTCACTAGCGTACAATGCCCTTCAAACCTGAACACAGTAGTGCCAAAGCACTACTATTTGGCGGCAGAATATTGGACACTGCGGTGGTACCTACCTAGCCGGCCTCTTGCAACAAAAGACCTACCACCAGTGTGACTGATTGCACTGGTGGAATAATCTCTGTTGTGACAGAGGTTATCCCAACAGCGGGCGATGGGGTCGTCACATCCCGACGCCTTTATATAAATAAATAAACGCTGCACACTCAACAGCCCCCATTAGCATAGTGATCACAAGATCACGGGTTGAGGGTCCGGAAACACATACAAGGACAAGGACAAATACACCCAGACCGGAAAATATGCCTGCATGGTCAATACAAACATATTATGTTTCGAGCGGGAATCAAACCCGCGACCTGGTTCGCTACCGTTCCGCCAACGTCTTCAACATAGTTTCATGGTTCTAGTTTCCTTGCCATGCCTCATCTTCACACGCTTAAGGGTGGACATTCAAAGTCATTTCATACGTTTACATTTCAAAAACAACACCTGCGAAAATGTTCAGCTTTCTAGGTCCAAGGGACCAAGACATGTCCGTCAGGTCTTCTCCTTTTATACATATATGCTGGCGCATGACGAAGTATAGAACCTATTTAATACATTGGATTAGAAAGACAATATTTGAAAAATATGTCATTTTAACGAAGCGTCACAATGATGGTTACTTCAATATTTCACTATCCCAAAAATTATTGTCATACCGCATATAAAAAGACGAATCGTTGAAATCCGACGTAATAATTACAGTGCTGTAGAATTTATTGTGCTATCTAGTAAAAGGGATTAAAAGCATTGTTGGTTTTTTTTTTTTTTTTATGTTAGAAGTTGGCAAACAAGCATACGGCCCACCTGATGGTAAGTGGCTGCCGCAGCCTATGAGCGCTTGCAGCACCATTAGTAGGTGCCACTCACGCGTTGCCAACCTCGAGATATTAGTTCTTAAATCTCGTTCGCCCAGTAATTTCACTAGCGTACAATGCCCTTCAAACCGGAACACAGTAGTGCCTAAACACTACTATTTGGCGGCAGAATATTGGACACTGCGGTGGTACCTACCTAGCCGGCCTCTTGCAACAAAAGACCTACCACCAGTGTGACTGATTGCACTGGTGGAATAATCTCTGCTGTGACAGAGGTTATCCCAACAGCGGGCGATGGGGTCGTCACATCCCGACGCCTTTAAACACGGTTACAATAAGTTGTTCATAATGTTAACCTACTTGGATGAAATTGATAAAGGCTTGTGGCTATCCTTAGCTTAGTTTGATTCATAATGAATACTGATAGAACCACAGGCGTGGTTTTAAATAGATAAAATAAATGTTATTATAAAATAAACGACTATAATTTCCTGTGATATTCTATATATAAATAAATGATTGAATAATTTAAGTTCTTAAAATAGAATAGTACCTATTTTATTTACTTTAAGACCAAATTATAAAAAATCATAAAACTTCCATGTTTGTTTTTAATTAAAAGTATACATTGAATAATAAGAATAATAAGTAGTAAGAATGTATTAATTAATTTATATTTCACTTATTTAATACTTCAAGGACTATTAGTACTTTAGTTATTTTTTTTTAAGAATATTAGCAACGCTTTTTCAAGGCATTACTAATATTCCTATTGCCCCTCCAAATAAGCTCGAAGCTCGCGCTAGGAGTGGGTACGACAATAGCCCAAGGGGTCAGGATCGAACCCTCGACTCCCGCGTTAACGGAGCGAAGTCAGCCCTTCTACCTTTGAGCTATTGAGGCTTCAAATAATAATTCTGATTTTGAGATAAAATTTCGTTCGCATGTCTGTCAGCAGGCTATACCACGAATCGCAATAGGTAGAGACCAGAGAATCGAAATTTTTCTGTTGCCGCTACGACAAGTACTATCATAAACGCTACACACTCAACGGCCCCCATTAGGACAAAATTTTTATGATAATGAAAAAAGTCAAAATCAAACTTCCTTATTATTTTGAAACACCTATCCAAAGATATCTCACACATCGCCATAGATTGAAATTATTTTTTTCATCCCTCAATTACATCTATGGACTGCTACCCTTACTTTTTATATATTTTAAGATTTCATTACAAAATCCTGTAGCGGTTCATAGAATACACCTATTTACTAAATTTCATATATATAGCGCCAATAGTCTCCGAGTAAAATGACTGCGACATACCGACGGACAGACGGACATGACGCAATTATAAGGTTTCCATTTTTGCCATTTGGCTACTAGTAAAGGATACACCCATTTTATATACCCATCAATTCAAATCATTCTAAGATGGTACGGAGCCCTTTATTTTATTTAAGTTGAGTTGAAGGAAACATCGTGAAAACTCCATATTGTGGGAGGAAGCTAAGACATCAGACATTGTTGTATGTTTTTTCTACTTTGTCGCTAAAATTTTTCCAAAAACATTTGGTCGCAAGCAGTCTAGATTACTGCCTTAAAAGTTACCGTGACAATGAAAGTACAGACAAAATCTTTCTCTTTCTACGGCCAAAATCGACTTACTAAGGATAAGACCAAAGAAAAACTCAAGTAATCAAACTAATCGGGTAATGCCTTTTTAAGGCTTTACCCGATTAGTGGTATAGTTTAAACCAATTCAATAAATTACAATAAAAAGATAAATTAAGACCTTGATCATATAAAATAGAGCGATGGCAAAGTTTAAAAAACCAGTTAGGATTATTTAAAAATGTATTCTTAAATTCGGATAACTTATACGTACCTACAACCTTAGTGTTGTGTAATAGCGAATGCCGTAGAATAGTTAACGAGCAGAAAGTTTTTCATTTAATATTTTTAATCTCCAAACACTGTTGTGGCGTTGTGGGTAAGACGCGTTTTAGCCTCGACGGTTGCGGGTTCGATTCCCTCTCGGGCAGATGTTTACTTAATCTTACAAATATCTGTTTCGCTCTGGGCGCTTGTGGGTTGTCCCACCGTGCCTCGGAGAGCACGTTAAGCTGTCGGTCCCGGGTGTTATCATAACATCTAATAGTAATCGTTAACTCTTGATAAGTAAATTGTTTTTGTCCAATGAGTTTCTGGTTCGCCCGTAGGGTTGCGGAGGTCAGATGGCAATCGCTCTGTGTAAAAACTAGTAACCTGTCAGATCAGGATAAGAGTATAAGCAGACCTTGGGTAAATACCGGGAATAATTCTAGGAAGAAGAAGAATTTTAATCCCCAAAGTGGTTTTGTAGGTCTTATTAATTTGTATGATGCACTTACTATAAACTAAGAACCGGGCCTTATATAGAAAAATGTCCAAAGATTTGCTGGTGCTCCTTTTTAAATTCAACAAAACTAAGTCATTCACATGCTTTATTTATTCGACTAAATTGCAAGCTTTTTTTTATATTACAAGTTGGCAAACAAGCATACGGCCTACCTGATGGTAAGTGGTTGCCGTAACCTATGAGCGCTTGCAGCACCATTAGTAGGTGTCAGTCACGCGTTGCCAACCTCGAGATATTGATTCATAAATCTCCTCTGCCCAGTAATTTCACTAGCCTACAATGCCCTTCAAACCGGATAACAGTAATGCCTTAGCACTACTATTTTGCAGCAGAAAATTTGACACTGCGGTGGTACCTACCGAGCCGGCCTTTTGCAATTAACCTACCTACCACCAGTGTGATTGATTGCACTGGTGGAATAATCTGTGCTATGACAGAGGCTATCCCAACAGTTATGACTGACGTTTAGTTGCGTTAGTGCGAACTTACGACAGAGCTTTGAAATTTATTTTAGTATGGAAGGGCATGTCTATATATAATAAGTCTATTATGATTAAGGTATTATGATTTTTTTTTATTATCAATCAGCTTAAATTACTTTGGTTTAATTTTACACATTTTGTCCTATTTTAGATCAAAAAAATATAAATCGACAGTTACTTTCCCAAATTTAATGTGACAGCGGACTTTTTCTTTCATATTTTAATAATGTGAATATGAAATTGAGTATTTATTTTTGATCTCAGAAAAAAGCCATTATGCATACAAATTAGCGAAAACTTGATTTGATTTGATAAAAAAAATAAACCGTATTTAAATTCTCTAAGGCCTGGCTCATTAGAAATCAGATAAATATTCGGTAGACCCAAAAATTAATAAAAATGTTTTTTTTTTTTAAATATTTTGTGATACAAATGTACGATTATGAAACTGAACAAGAAATGTCTATATTTATATTGAATGTGTGCTTCATAAGAGGTTTGAGCACATCCAAACTTGTAGGCAAAATAATTTATAGTTTAGTTTAATCAACCATTTTTAGTACTTATTTGATGCTTGAACATTACCCAAAAATTACTGAACCGATTTTTTTTAAAGTTATTTTGTTTATATTAAAACATAAATATCTCGCCGCGATGATGTGACCCAGACTGCTACAAGAACTTATTATTTTAATTTATTGCAGATAAAGTTGTGAGTAAACTTTTTTTAATTCATGATGGTTGGCAAAGAATTATATGGTTCGCCTGAAGGTAAGCAGTCACCGCAACTTATGAACGCGCGCAAAACTTGAAGGATCACATGCGCGTAGGCAACTTGAGGGATAGGAGGAAAGGAATGAGAAGGAAACAGAGGGGGCGGGAGATTGGGCATCTAGCGCTCTCACTCATCGTACGAAACGCAACCTGCTGACATTGTTACCTTACGGTGATTTTCTGTGAGAGCGTAGTACTTTCCGGTTGAGCCAGCCCATTTGTTCTGGAAAGAGCATGCCTCTATTACTATTAGACAGATATGTTCCTGTAATAATAATATATTGAAGATCTGATCTGCCATTTGGATTTTGGATGTTAAGAGGCTAGAACTTCTCAACTTATAAAAGCTAATTAACAGCAAATAATGCATCCAAAATATTTGCATGACATTTGTCAATAACCCAATTATTTTTACAATGGCTTACCGTACAAATTTTTTGATTGTGCAAACTTTCTCATTCAAGTAGAGGCTACCTCAAGATCGTTACTATTATTTTTTGAAACGTAAGTCATGAACATTATGCCTAATGATGCGATGATCTGATGGATACTACAAATAACCGCTATTGTAAGTTCTATGCCAGTGAACTTATAAAACGATTAATAACTTTGTCTATATAGCAATTCATATGCTATTTCTATTAACATAGATCATATGAGAGAAAACCATTAGTATAAAGGGACAAGGCATCATTACAACTCTTACTCGTAACATTAAACTTTCTAGCGAGCTTATAAAGCTCGATATGTTTAAAGTTAAACAAAGTTAACGTATATTTAAATCTCAGTATATTTCAAGATAATCCATTGTAAATGTGAGATATATATTTATTTATGCCTTTGAATTTAGCCTTCGGACAGGTCTCTGTATAATGGTTGCCCTGTGCAGCCGGCGGCAGGTAGGAGCGCTCGGGATGGACGGCTTTAACGCTAACATTGAGGGTTGCTATTATTGTAAATATTATTAGCCCATATACTTAATAATGATAAAATATCAATATTTTATTATTTAAACGTAAAGTTGTTATAGTTGTGTTCGTTACATTAGCAGTTGTAAGGTCGACCACCTCGATGATAAATATTGCTTTAAGCCATTCATGATTAGAAGCAACCTTGTGTTATGTACACTTTCGAGGCAACCAACGCGAAAAGCTCCGCCGTTACGTACGTCACCGACACGTTGCACCAACATGTCAAGGATCACAACTTTTACGTACAACGTAATGCGCATACGCATAATTTCCCACGTATCGAGGAGGATTCGAGTTAACAACTCGGTCGGGAAGTTTAGGAACCACTTCCCAGAACGATAAAGGGCCGGAGGGTGACGGGAGGGGGGTGGATGCGCGACAGCTGCGCGCGCGTCGCTCTCCCCGCGCCGCCGCACTCCGGCGCCGACCGCCGTACGCGGCGCACGTTCTCTATCACCGGTGATACGCGTGTATACCGTGCGCGAGTTCACTAACTTCGCAAGTTTACAATAGATGCTACGTGAAGACGAGTCGCATCGGGCGCGGCTCAGGAGCGGCCGCCTTTGTTCGAGAGGCCCGGGTGTATGGGCGGTGACTGGCGCTATATTCGGTTCGTGAGCGATATTGCACCAGTCCCGGCCTATCCAAACGGGCCCGGCCTTCGGAGACCGCTACGCTCAGCATCCGCGGCGCGCGGTCCCGTTACCCGGCCGGTCGTTCACAGCGGTGGCCACGCATAGGACGTGATTCGGTGTAAACGTTGTGTCTTCTATCAAATTGCACCAATCCCGGCCTGCACGCGGTCATAGCTGGTGTGTGTGTTGTGCTGGATGTCGGCAGGTTTGTCTACGATGCACGTGGCAAGTCGTGAAACACAGGTAATGTCGCATAACTTAAACGCAACTTGAAGATGTAAATCGTAAATGGGGTAGTTCGTAATAATGTTTTTAGAAAGTTCACCTTAGATGTTGATCGTGATTCATTTCGTGTGGAACATTTGGTTCGGGGTGACTGAATCGATGTAGACATCGAACACCGCAGGCAGACCGGTTTCCTTCGTAAATTGTATCATACAGCTATAAGTTGAGTATACGCTATTCGTAACAGACCGCCAAAATGAAGGACATGCAGCGCTTTTAAAGCTATGACAAGAATATTTTACGTATTCCATGATGTGTTGAGAACAGCTGATTCCTTTGTGTTTTTGTATCGTGTAACATTGTCCTAAACTGTTCATACAATTAAACCACGTACATCGTATTGTTCTTGATGTATATTGAATAACAAAATCTTACTATTCTTTGACGGTCATGTATATACTACAAAGAGCGTCGTGAATCAAGCGGAAAGATGATTCACCGGGGCAAGTTAAGAAGTAACCGTTATGATTTAAATTACAACAGCTGGCATGGGCATTCACGAATTGCGGTACCTACATACCTAACTTATCCGAGTGATCGTGTATGGCGCCAAAACGGTAAAATAAACTCGTTATGAAGTATGAACGTTCGTTCCTAAATGCACCGCGGGATATTAATTTTTAACTGAGATTTGAGTTGTCTCGATTTTTATCGTCTTTTATTTCATTAGCTGTTATACTTACAATATTATTATGTTTAATCCTTTTCAGTTTTTGGACTTAACGCGTCAAATTCTTATTTAACTTCCACTGATTTTAACTTAATTTCAATATAAAGTATAAGTATTCTTAAATTAATCATCTAATGAGCAAAAAATATAAACTTCATTTCATTAACTACATATAAACATTACATTACAAATTGATTACACATTTGGAATACTTTAGCATATAAATGCAATATTTTGTTGACGGCCACCAAAGCACAATGGCGGTCATTATGTTTTTTTTTCAAGGCGTCTGCGCAAGGTAAATAGTTATACAGCCTATCAATATCCTTTGTTGATCTAAGATAATCTGTATAGGCGCAACTGTCCGGTGACATAGTTTACGTCACAAAAATCGGAAAAAGTTTACAGCATATCATTAGATTTTTTAATTTGTTCCAGTCTATTAAAAATGAATATTGTATGTAATAATTGTTAATACTTTAGAAATAGTAATTAAAAGGGATAAGCAAAGAAATACATGCCAAGTGCCAATTGGATTTCTACACCACTAAAGGTGTCCTTATATTATTCGATAATACGGTTCCTAAAATTATAAGCAATTACATAAAATGTAGTTTTTTGGTTATATAACGTTTCCTACCCAAAAGATGCCAACGGAACCCTAATACTAAAGCCGTTGTCTGTTCTTCCGTCAGCGGGCTGTATCTCAATAACCGTAGAAAGTTGAAATTTTCATCTAATGTGTATATCTGAAGCCACTACAATAACAAGAATTTAAAAGATAAATAGGTAGGTACTTTCTTACGTTAACGTTATTTAGACCTTCTTTCAGGTCAAATTTTTAAATTCTAGGTCAAAAGGAAGTATCCTTGTTTTTGATATTAATCGAATATTTGCTTCAGCTGAACAATTTTAATTTATTGCGTTTTTTATTTTGGTAATAAACTTTAAAAGCTTTATTTTACATATAAATTCTAATCAAAATCAAAATTATTTTTATTCAAGTAGACTTTTAAAAGTACAAAAGACAAAAAAAAAAAATTACCGGAAAGGCGCTGCGATGTCACAGAGAGACACACGAATACACAGATAAATAGATACAGATACACATGCTAAGCTTATCAAACCAACTATTTGGATCGGAGCTTAAAAATTCTTGAGAAAAAAAGAGATCTTATAATACTTCCTTTTAAAAGTTGCGATTCTTATTTATAGAAATAATAATATTTAGTAAATACAAATTAATAGTTCATTTCTAATTTCAGAAGATTTCAGCTTAATATAACGAAATCAACTGTTATAGTATTACTATCTTTTGCCCGCGTCTTAGCCCTCGCCAATAACAATTATTATGACATCCTCTGTTTAACCCCCTTTAAGTTTTGTATTCATATAAAAGGTAGCCTGTGTCCGTGGATTTATTAAATTAAATTCGCACTAACACAACGAAACGAAGCTAGTCACACGCTAACTTTATTCTAATACTAGCGGCCCGATCCGGCTTCGCACGGGTATAAAATATATAGCTTAAGTCATTCACTGAAAAAATGATTTAAATCGATCCAGTAGTTTTGATTTATTCATTACTGCCCGTGGCCCGCACGCGTTAAATGTAATTATTTACGACATCACATTAGAAACCTCAAAATAACAGTATTTCTCCACTATTTAATGGATGTTATTATTGATATAAACCTTTTTCTTCAAACACTCTATCTATTAAAAAACCGCATCAAAATCCGTTGCGTAGTTTTAAAGATTTAAGCATACATAGAGATATTGGGACAGAGAAAGCGACTTTGTTTTATACTATGTAGTCATATTATAAACTTGTGACTAACTTCGTTTTGTAGCGTTCGCGTTGGTACGAATTTACGAAGGAGCACCAGCGAAACTTTGGACATTTTGTTAGTAGGTGACCGGTCCATACATATATGCCTTGTCTCATATATCTTTGTAGTATGTATTTAAATTATCGAAATTGGTGAAAATAAAGTTAGTCTGGAAGTCGGAATTTATTGTCGTCATTATTCAGAAATATTTTTATTATTGTCACAATGCATCAACATTTTTTAATATAGACATATGTTTTTATAAAGACGCGTGGTACTTTTTTTTTTTTTAAATATTTTAGACTCCAAAAGAACAATTAAAAATTACAAAACATATTATTAAACTTAGTTTCTATTGAAAATACTTATTTAGCTTAACTACCATTGTTAAAAACTGGGGACACCATTGCTCTGTCTGAAATTGTACAATTAAAAAATTCCTTATCCTTTTTAAAGGAAAACTAAAGATATTTCACACGATTTGGATTTTGTAAACTTTTACCCTCGAATTACTTATATGTGAATATATTAAAATAAGTTTTTATTTCTTTGTTACTTCACTGTACTATTTGACAGAATTTATTTATGTAAGAACCTAAAAAAACATTTTCTGAACACTTTATCACACAACTAGCAAACATAATTTATATATTTAATTTTCATTTACTTACGTAGTTAGAAATTATGATTAATTTATTACATAATAATAAGATATATTTGTTAATAATAAGCATTTAGGACAAACCTTTGTGGTTTTTTTAATGCTTTGTTATGATATTTCCACTTTAATTAAAATATTGTACTTAGTTAAATAAATAAATAAAATACTTACAATTTTTCAACAGTATAGTACGAACTTTTGCTACAATGTCTTCGAATACAATTGTAAACGACAAAAATGACAAGATTGTTTTTGTTTGATTTCGTTTTTAGCCTTCAGTTACGAAAAAATCCCAAAAAGCTGTTCTTGTTACTGAAAAGCAAAAATTGCGTTTCACCATTCTTAAAATATATGTAATTTTTATTTATTAATTAATTTTAACCTCGATTTCGTCCTATTTCGTGAATTAAAATTTTACGAGCAAAAAAATGTTTGTGGTACTTTTTCAGGATTCAAACTATCTACATACCAAACTATCAGTGAAGCCGTTTTAATAGTAAAATGACAACAGACTGACAGACTTGCTATTGCATTTTAAATACATAATATTAGTCAAGATAAGATATGTTTTTATTATTGTTGTTTTTTATTATATTTCTATCAATTTTAAATTATATTGCTTTACTTTGTCGTCGCGAACTAATAATTTTCCTATTTTGCTTGTTACCTCATCACATATATTGCAGATGTGAAGATCCAAGAATCAACGAACGAAATTGTGTGTTTTGCTTTACTGTGACATAGTGATGATCTGGTGATTAAAGTTTTAAAACTAGTTTTTTAAACCGTCAATTACGTAAAGCACAAAGTATACTAGACGTAGGCTTAGTATTTAAGTTCATTAAGTACGCCACATACCGATAATTGTAGATTTTTAATTAAGTTTGTATGCAAAAATTTTGTATTAAAGAAAGAATCTTTATTAAATTTTGGTGATATAAGTGTAAGTTATAAAGTTAAAAGCCTTTAAAAAAATAATAATCTTGTATTGTTAACTACAAATTAATAACAATTTGAATACAAACTTTGAACCACCATTTCAAACTTTCAGCTGTGGAATTTTAGAAAATGTTAAAAACGTGTTTTTATTTTTAATTGTTTACCGAAGTTTCATGCTTCTAGTTTCATAATATGACTGACTTCCCGTGGAAATTTCCAACTCGTTTTTCACCCCTTCAGGGGTGGAATTTTCGAAAACTTTTAACTTAAATCAAAGTCTCATGCTTCTAGTTTTAAAAGTGACGGATTTTTATACAAACTTGCAACCCCTTTTTCGTCCCTTTAAGGTTTGCATTTCGAAAAATCCTTTGTTAGTGCGTGTTTACGTTTCAAAAACAAAACCTCTGAAAAATTTTAGCTTTCTAAGCCCTAAGGGTTAAGGCTGAGCGTTTATATGTCAGTCAGGTCTTCGCCTTTTATGTATCGTACCTTTAGAACGAAAACGACGTAACTCAAAAGTAACTTTTTGGGAATCATCAAAATAAGTTTTAAAATATTGACACCTGCACAAGCTTTCGTATATTATATTTTCTTGGTTATTTACGTCAGTTATTTACGCTCGAATATGGCTTTGTTTGGACTATATTGAGAATTTCGTTTTAGAAGTTTACGTTGACAACTAAATTTCCGTTTTTTTTTATTGTGGCGTTTTCGTTTTAAAGGTACGATTACAGAGCTTTCTTTTATGTTGGTTGCGTATTATGTTAATCGACATATTAATTACTGTCTTAAGTTAACGGCATTTAGTTATTTAACTGTATAGTTTAATTAGATTAAATATCAATTCTACATTCAATGTTTTGAACGAGGTTAACTTCGAAATAACGGATTTTAGATGGACTAGAAGTTACCCGCGTCTTTACTATTTCAAAGATATATCAATTTAAGCGTCTTTTTGAAGTTGAAACGCTAAGATGTAGTTTCAAATCCTCTAATTCTTCAATAAAGCTACAACATGATGTCTTAATTCATATAACTCATAAACTGACATAGTTTTTAATAATGACCTATTGCATTTGCACATTGCCCCAGTATCATTGGGCTGAGACACTCATAGTTAGGAGCGTTCGCTAGTCGATAATCGTTCAGTGAGTTAAGCAGCTTTAGACGCGGTCACTCAATGAGTGATCGTATAGTGGTGTTTCAACAGAGTCTCCGAGAGGTGTCTCCGTGCTTCGTAAAAACGTCCCGGCCTTGATAACATTCGACAAGTCGAGTCGGGGGACCATATAGGCAACTTGAACAACTCCGACACTAAGTTGGCCACTAACCTCTCGACAAGAAGAATTATCATTCACATCATTTGAGCTAATCCTTACTATATAATAGTAATATTATAAATGCGAAAGTAACTCTGTCTGTCTGTCGCGCTTTCATGCCAAAACTACTAAACCGATTAAAATGAAATTTGGTATACAGATAGTTTAAGAGTCTGAGCAAGGATATAGGCTACTTTTTAATGCGAAAAAAGGGTTGAAAAGAAGGTTTGAAAAGTTGTATGGAAGTATTGTCATTTTTAGAGCTAGAAGCTTGAAACTTAGGCTGTGAATTCGATATAAATAAATATGACATTCAAAGTTTTACCATCAAGAATGTAAAATAATAATGGGGAGTAGGGGATAGAAGGTTGTATGGAAATATGTAAGGTTTATGTGAATGTTTTACACACGGGCAAAGCTGCAATTGAGCACATACATTTTCTTATTTTTTTTTTATGTTGGCAAACAAGCATACGACCGGCTGATGGTAAGTGGTTGCCGTAGCCTATGAGGGCTTGCAGCACCATTAGTAGGTGCCACTCACGCGTTGCCAACCTCGAGATATTGGTTCTTAAATCTCTTCTGCGCCTAGTAATTTCACTCGCATACAGTGCCCTTCAAACCGGAACACAGTAATGCCTAAGCAGTACTATTTGGCGGCAGAATATTTGAGACTGCGGTACCAACCTAGCCGGCCTTTTGCAATAAAATACCTACCACCAGTGTGACCGATTGCACTGGCGGAATAATCTCTGCTATGACAGAGGTTATCCCAACAACGGGCGATGGGGTTGGGGGTGGGAACGGACAATGTATGTTTAATAACTTCGTTATCTTGCGCAGGGCTTTGTTTTGATGATAGAAAACTTCCCTCCAAATAATTGAAATGGATTGCGCCTTCCAACCTCCTAGGGTATTACAATCTCCTGTTTCTGTTTTTTTATTGGGGGAAATCAAGTTCATAATAATGCAAAGAATAATAATAATTATTTAAATGAAATTGATTGCGAAAAGTAATTATAAAACTGCATAGACTTATGTACTTGCAGATTTGCCCTTTCAAAATGTCAAAAGATTAGCTGGTGGTCTTTCGTTGATTCACATTAACGCAATTAAATGAAGTTAGTCGCTTTCAATCCAATCGAATGAAGTTACCCCTTAAGCTTTTGAACTTAATTTCGTTGAATTTACAAAAGAGCACCAGCGAGTCTTTGGACATTTTTTCTGTATAGGGACCGGTTTTGTATTTAAAACTGCCTGAAAGTTGTACCTTATAACCGTCGTCTTGACAACGTAGTGGTGCAGCGGTAGCGAAATTGCTTTAAACACCAAAGGACGCGGTTTCGATTTCCACTCGGGGCAGATGTTTGCATTGACCATACAGGCATGTGTTCCGGTCTGGGTGTGTTTTTCCTAGTCATTGTGTATGTTTCCGGAACCCCGACGCAGAATATAGGATAGTTAGTTGAGTGTGTTGCGTTTATTATTTTTTTATTAATTATTATTATATTATAACTAAAGCTTCACGTCCAATATAAATGAGTTATATTTAAAAAAAAACAATTGAATACATAGAAATTTTTAATAGACAGATCGCGCAATGAGTTTTTATACGTTTTCATAAGACTAAGTAATAATCATAACATTCGCTTTGTTTTAAAAGTGAAATAGGGACGGTCTAGTGGTTTCGTGTCAAGGTCTTTCTTTCCCCTACAATAACCCATATTAACTGTTTTTATTTTATTTTCTATTTTATTTTGTTTATGTTCTGTAAGTGAATTGATTAGGGACGATTAAACTTAGGGTTGTGTGACCACTAGAATATATTAATTTAATATTGTATTCATTAATTAAATAAGTGCTTACTAGTGTGAAAAATTGTTTGTGAAATGTTTTTTTTTCTTTATTTTTAACACGCTCCCTGTGAACCACATCTGGCTAAATTTGAATCTGTAACTATTGTGTCTACGGTCTTTATAGTGAATGATTTCATAATAGTAAATTAAATAAATAATAAGAAGATAAGTAAATAAAAAAATTTGCGTGTGACTAACTTCGTTCCTTTGCATTGGGATTGATTTCACGAAGTCGAACCAACGAGTCTGATATTTTATCGGCATAGGCCGGCCATAATATGTAGTTACTTTATCGATTTAAATTGGAAAATACACTTACATAATTTTAAATGACTTCAAAAAAAATTTCAAGAAGCACCAGTCTTGAAATTTTTGCTTAGTTGTGACAATGGCATCAATTAGAAAACCATATAAGTCTTTGCATTAAATACGTTTGCTAAATTCATAATTAAAAAGTAGAAAATAAAATATGTTTTAGAAAAAATATACCGACTTCAAAGCTAAAAACCAAAAAATAAAAATAAGATTTAAGTCGGGTCCCTGTGTGCGGATATTTTACTTAACACCGGTATTTTTTTCTTTAAATTATTTCATATGTATTAAATATTGCCCTCCTATTCATGTCTTATAAAATAAATTAATCTGCTGTAAAGTGCTTTTTTTAGTACAACTTAAACTTAATAAATAATCGGCCAAATATGTAACAAAGTTATTAAGTAATTTGAAATATCCTAATGATATCGCTGTGTCAATGTGGCAATTAACAAAATAGAGCTATTGGCCTTGGCTATTATGAATTATTTATTCGTTTATTAAAAAAAACTTAAACAAAAATTGATTGCATGTCGTGTGAATAAATTAAATAAACGGGAAATTAATAAAAAAAGTTTCCGTTAAACGGCAATCTTTATTTTGTATCTGTTTTAAAACAGGATTAATTTAATTATCAATATATATAATAGTTTTTTTTAGTTTAGTAATCGGATTTCTCATTGATTACTTTTTAGTAATTTCGCAGTTACGTTTATGGCAGCCCTGTTCGACTGCAATTGTGAAGTCGTTGCACTAGAGTGAGCGAGACAGCTGTATACGTTGGAAGGAGAAAGAAGCGGGAATGTCGGCCATCTTGCTTTCATCGAGTTTCGAACGGAAGAGGTAATATAGGTTTTTTCGTTTTTCTTTAATTATTTACTAATAACTTAAAGCTTTTGTACTTAAATAGCTTAAGTATTAACAATTTGTATTTATGTTTATTCCTTACAAGTAACAATATGATACTAAAAACAAATCCTTATTTAATCACATTTTCATCGTAGAATTAGGTTCAAAAAGTTTTCTATCATAATTTATATATTTCCATAAGAACAGCATGAATAGCCCTTTATAGTCGTATCTTTAGTAATTTGCCAACTTATTAAAAAAAAAAAACTAAAAAGCGCGGGAAACTTCGAATTGTCATAAGTAATAACGTCTTTAAACTGGCGGATGCACAATCGGGCAAGCAAAACTCTTCTTGAACAGGAGAGAAGAAAAGAAACATATGTAACAAGTCCCGACTAATATTATACATGCAGGAGTCGCGGGCACAAGTTTTAATTACATCAACACACGTACAATTTTTCATAACTATAAACTAAAATATATAAATATAATGTTTAATGTTTAAGTTCAAGAATGATATTACAAGATATAATTTTTTAAGGAAGTGAATAATTTAATTTTGTGTAAGTCGGTTTAGTTATCTTTAGTAAGCCTTCGCGGTCTCTGGGTACACGAATCGTATAGTTCCTTAAATGTAACTTGAACCAAAATCCCGCTTCTGCGCAGGTACAAAAATGTTAGACAAAAATATTGATTTCGTCTCGTTTAAATCGATTCTTTATAAAGTGGGAAAACGGAATTAAGTATACAATATACTTATTATTTCTTCTAAATTCAATTAACTATTTATTCATTTTCGTTATTAATTACTTAAATAGAATAAAATAAATAAATATTATAGAAAAAAGGTATCTATATACAAAAAAAAGTTAATGTACATTTTTAATCACTGCCACTTATTGGGATGACACCCTATCTTCTCAAATAAAATTAAATATTTAAAAATCTGACAAAATAAATTAAATTTAAATTTAATATTTAATAATTTATTTTTAAAGAACTTAAAGAACCGTGAGCGAGTGTACTAATCGGGTCTAGCGTCGCCGCGTTGCTATAGTTACGCGGCCCCCTTCATACCGCATACGGTTGAGACCCAAAAACGTGTTACTGCGCATGGTTGAAGTTACATTTAACAGACTATAATAGGTAGAGAGTTAAGATTTTGATTTATGTGTATTTCTATTGCCGCTAAAACAATAAATACTGAAAATAAAATAAAATTTTAAAATTAAGCGTCCCCGTTTTGATATTTTTAATCTATGGTGGTATGTAAGTAACCCTTTGTATCAGAGTTTTTATTTAATGTATAGACGTTATAGAAAATGTAGATGTAGATTAAATGTATTTTTTTTTAATTTCAGTTCAGAAACGGAATTCAAGGATCTATGAAATTCACGTGATGTGAAGAGTAATGATTATGTTGATGGCGGGTGATGTTGGTAACAATGGGGCTGTCGTTCCATTTGAAAGGTATTTTATATTATGAAAGAGTAGTGAGACGCTCATAGCCGAGTGCACCCTCTGATCGGTAAACAATCGGTAGGTTAAGCAACTTTAGGCGCGGTCAGTCACTAGATGGGTGATCGCATAATAGTATTGCTACCGAGCGTCTCCGTCCTTCGGAGGGCACGTAAAAAGTCGGTCCCGGCTGTTGACAATCTGACAACAGTCGATATGTCAAGACAGGCCTACGGGCGACCTGAACAACTCTGACACTAGGTTGGCCACTAACCACTCGATAAGAAGATGTTTTTAATTTAATTAATTTTGTATTAATAAATGACGAATCTAATCATAAACTTATATAATTATTATGAAACGGCCTTTTCATACAGACGAAATAATAGCCTCGTTGGCGGTACCCTGCGTAAATTCAGCCTATTCACAGTATATCGGTAGTCTATGCCAAAATATATTTTTTTTTAATGTCATGACGGTTGACAAACAAGCATACGGACCGCCTGATGGTAAGCAGTCACCGCAACCTATGAGCGCGCGATACTTGAAGTATCATGGACGTTACCATTCCGAGGGTTAGAAGGAAAGGGTTGAGATGGGTGCAAAAGGAAGGAAACAGAGATTTTCTGTGAAAGGGTCCCGGTCGAGCCGGCCCATTTTTGCTAGGAGGATCATGGCTCTACTTCTACTGCATGGTACTTCTTTATTATTACTAAATGATATTTAGACTTCTTAAAGCGAAAAAAAAATAATCGTTCTATTTTTAATATTTTCAGGTATGTGATCTTCGATGAGATGCTGCACATCATAACAAGTTGCCTGTAAGAGATTACTTTACTTTAGGCCGCCTTTGTACCACTTATATACATTGTTAACATTTTGTTTTGTAATTAATTATTTTGTGTGTGCAATAAAGAATTTAAATAAATAAAAATAAATAAATAACATCCGGCATAGTGTATATTTATGTTTTAACTAAAGTTATAACTCTGTATTTTATAAATAATGATTTTTGGAGGGTCCGTCATTATGAATGCCCTCCAACACTACGGGAGGATCCTCCGACCAGGCGGGTGATATTGCCTGGCCGGTCGAAGCCCGACGACTAACGTTGGAAAGTTGTATAATATATACCTCAAGTGCGTAGGAAACTTTGATAGCGTGATTTAGGATCGTGACGTTCGGTGGTCGTCCATATCGTTGCGTAATATGCCCCGTAGGTGTCGTTGTAGCTTGATGCGAGATGTGACAATTTTGTCTTTCTATCGCGTTACGTCATGTTGTGTGTAGATGTCGCTACAATATATTTATAGATTCAAAACAATCATCATCATCATCATCATCATCATCATCATCATCATCATCATCATCATCATCATCATCATCATCATCATCATCATCATCATCATCATCATCATCATCATCATCATCATCATCACCATCATCATCACCATCACCATCACCCAAAGCAAAAGCAATAAAAACTGAGGATGAAGAGCACAAGAAGAGGAGAGAAGAATTGTTTTGGTTTTCCATTACTTCCCACTTATGGGTAAAACTAAGTAGAGTTGCGTCGATACCGTAGTGACATTCTAGGTAGCGAGTCTGCCTTTAGCCTTGAACGGGTTCGATTCCCGCTCGGGCAGATGTTTGCGTTGATCTTACAAATAACTCTTTTGGTCTGGACGTTAGTCCTTGTGGGTCTCTCCACCGTGCCTCGGAGAGTACGTTATGCTGTCCGGTTGTTATCACAACATCTGATAATTATCGTTAACTCGTAATAAGTAAATTGCTCTTATCCAATGACTTACAGGTTCACTCTTAGGGTTACGGAGGTCGAATGGCAATCGCTCTGTGTAAAGATTGGCAACCTGTCAAATCCAGACAAGAGTAGTGAGCAGACCCTGGGTAAATACTCGTATATTACTGAGAATAATTCTAAATAATAATAAAAAGAAGTTAGATTTGCGTCACTATTTTGTGAATCCTGATCGAGTCAAACCATTTTAAGATTAAAGCAGTAAGGGTTTATTTAATCCATAAATGTGAGAGTAGTCTGCCTACCACCCCGTGACGCTGTCAAGACCCAACAAATTCAAATTTCTTTTTTTAAGCTAGCGGCCATGTTGGGCTTAGAATTATATTGTCGTTACTTTATTGAACTTCTTTTAAAATCAGTTGAATAGTTAAAAGACCAAAGTGAACAGACATTAGAAGTGACATCAATTTATACTATATAATGATTTATTTTATAGTAACTAATAGTTATAAGTTAGGTATTATTATTACTTATACATTAGTTTAAAAGTTAAAATTAATATAAAAAAATAATCTTAGAATAGCTCATAACTAGGGAGGCAAACTGTTTCTCCTTAACACAGGTTGCTGTGCAACCTAGCAAGGAGAACAGAAACTCTATTTTGTTTTTTGTTTTAAGTTAAATAAAGATTATTATTATTATTTAAAAATTTGATTTAATGTAAATTAATAGAGGTGGAAAACTGGTGACAATACAGGATTTTCCCCAGATACCTACAATAACAACCAGCTATACACAACCAAAAGACCAATAAATTATAACAAACAGTAACTCATAAAATGAAACTTTTAAAATATTTAACAAAGTTCTTTTCCGTTCCTAATTAGTTGACTACGAATGCATACATGCAATTAAATTAAAAAAAAAAAACTTGAAATTCAAATTTCAGTAAAAAAACGCAATTTTAAATATTTTTTAAAAACTTTCGGTTTTGGTTTCGGTTTCGGCCGAAACTGAGAGGGAGGCCGAAAGTTCGGTTTCGGTTTCCGCTGAAAAACCAGTTTCGGTCGGGCCCTACCAATAAACCCTATTATTATTGAACGAAATCGTTTTACTATAATTTTTTGGTGAAACCTTTGAATTGTATTTATTGAATTAAAGGTTACAAAACTGAACTGTCATTCTGAACTGAACTGAACGTTCGAAATGGCTTCGAAGAACTAATTAAATTCCATTTATGAAAACTTATAGATTCAACGACAAAAATGTGTCAATCGTAAAATAATTGTTTATGAATGGTAATATCTTATGAATAATTTATATATGTTTATCAATATTATTGACGGCATATGACGTAGGCATCCCTTTGCTGGACTAATAATATTTATTGTAAAATAGTGCTTTGATGAAACCTATATTAACCCTTTAAATAATATAAACGCTACAAACTCAACGGCCCTAATTAAGATAATTATATCCTGTGTCGGGGGTCCGGACACATTCACAATGACAAGGACAAACACAACCAGACCGGAAAACATGCCTGTACGATTAATACAAACATCTGCTCCGAGCGGGAATCGAACCCGCAACCGTCGATGCTTAAGGCAGACTCGCTACCCACAACGCCACAACGGTGTCGAGTTTCAAGTCAACTTTCCGTCTTTACAAAAGATACTATTGTCAAACAGTTGAAATTATGCGCAAGGGAATTGGTTTTCCGATTTATTTTTATATAAAGCGTTTATTGCACTTTTTGTAAATATTGTTACGGGCTGGGGTTCGGTGATTTGGAAACAAACACCTGATGGCTCTAAATAAGGCTTTATTGAGGTCTAGATTACACACACAAAACTACACAAATCACAGGTCCAAATCACAAGTCAATCACAGTCCAAAAGAATAGCCGAGGTCACTAATTATCGCACTTGTTCACTGGTATCACTTGCAGTTTCTTCGCTTGTTGCTCAGAACTGAATGAATCAGTCGACGCGCCGGGCCGCTTATATACGCGGACACGGGTTCGAGAGAGCTCCGTCCGCGGAACGCTATTCTACATGTTTCGAGAATACATCTTTCTCGAACCCGCGCGGCGGGCGTAGAAATAAACAAAAGGAGTAGCCAGCGATTTTGAACCTTATGCCCCGGTGATAAGGTTCTCCGTAACAATATTAAATCTTCGAGTTTATATATTTTTTGGTAATTGCCTCATTTTTGAGCAATTCGAAAACGGCGTAAAATAACAGTACTGATGCGTTTCGGGCGATGAGTGCAAGGGTGGTAGGCCCTTACTCCATCCTTACCATCTTCCTCTTCCTTTCCTTCTTTCCAATCCAACACACAACGACACATGTGATACTTCAAGTATCGTAAGCGTTCATAAGTTATGGTGATTGCTTACGATCACGCGGGCTGTATGCTTGTTTGCCAACCGTCATTTTATTAAATATCGTGTTAGATAACGATAAGATGAATCAAAACTTGGTGATTTGGTTGTTTTGTGAATTACTTATGGTATTGTAAATTGATATCAATAGGTGAACTCTTTATCTGGTGGGGTGAGTAGTAGTGAGGGTTAGAGATGGGCAAGTAAAGAAATTTATCGATAACCAATGTTTAGTTGTATCGATTATTAACTCAACCAAGGCTGTTTTTGGAAGAATAAATTTAAAAAATAATTTTTTTTTAATGTTTTGGAAAATTTGCATTGTAAAGAAATTAAAGACTTATAAAATTATTATTTTTAATAATCACAGTAATACAAAGTCCTTTTTTGGTAAGATATTTGGAACACAATGTAAAAAAATAAAGTTGAGCGAACGAGCCAGCAAAAAACCGACAAATATAATACACACACTTTTCTTTATGCTATACTCCTAGCATTATTCCCGGTATTTACCCAGGGTCTGCTGATACTGTTATCCTGATTTGACGGATTGCCATCTGACCTCCACAACCCATCGATACAGATATTGTGACGACGTTGTGGCGCAGCGGTAGCGAACCTGCCTTAAACGCCACAAGTCGCGGGTTCGATTCCCGCTCGGAGCACATATGTTTGTATTGATGCAAGCATATATTCCGACTTGGGTATATTTGTCCTTGTCTTTGTGTATGTTTCCGGACCCCCGACACATTATCACTATTCTACTGGGGGCCGTTGAGTGTGTAGGGTTTATTTATATATATATATATTTATGTGTAACATCTGCTCCGAGCGTGTATCGAACCCGCGACATACGCTCAAAGCAGGCTCACTACCAGCACGTTTCATTGTCATTAGATTTGTTATTTTATTAAATGTTTGCTTACACATAATGTCTGTACAAATTATTATAAATGAAATAAATAAATAATAGTAAAATTGTCCTTTTATTTTTACCTCCACATTTTTTCTTATTTTTGGTTTTAAATTTTGATAACGAGAATAAATGGATTTTTTAATAATTTTTAATTTTTGTTTTATTCGTTTTTTTACAATATGATTTATGGCTATAAATCATATTGTAAAATATAGTTTATATTTTAATAATAATGTCAATAATATATACACAGTAAATAATTGTTTTCAAGATATTTTGCGATATTTCATTTCTGATAAAAAAAAATTGATTGCTGTGGTTTGGAGGTCTTAGCCAGGATTTAGCTCGAGGGGGACAAAATGAACATTCTCAACAATATATATTTATTAAACAATTCAAAATGTGTTCTTTCATTTCTTAGTACTTTACAAGATCCAGGGTGGGGAAACTGCACATCTAAGACCCTCCCTCTCAGTGGTAAAACAGTCTAAAATGTATTATATTCTTTCATTTCTTAGTATTTTATTAAAAGGGGTGGTAACTACGGTGGGGCAATTCTCCCCTTTCCCCTTGCTCCTACCACCACGCCCATGCATCTCATGAGACCACCCTAGATTCAAGCTTGATTACTGTATTGTGAGTTGAGTATTAAAAATGTTTATAATCTAATATACATACACAAAATCATTGCTCAAAAATAGATTTTAAAGGATTTTGAGCACAACACTTTTCAATAACAAAATATATTTTACATTCAAGATTATATTATTATAGACTAAAGCATGTGTTTAAAATCTAGATTTAAATGTACAAATCTACAAGTAAAAAACAATATGAATAAATATAAAGTTGACTTCATTTATTATACAAACGCCATCTAGTGACAAACTTTTCATTTAAAATATTTAAGTACAAAATTAATAGTATTTAAATACTTATTAGTTTCTTACTTATCTATGTACAGTTTAGTAAAATACTTATAAATTACAACGACAGTAAAATACCTTGTGACTAACTTCATTTCTTTGCGCTGATGTTGAATTTACAAAAGAGCACCAGCGAGTCCGACACTTTACAAAACAATAAAATATTAACTAATATTGACATTATATCACTAACTCAACACAACAGTACCTCTAGTACGAGTTTTTTTACGCTACTATCGTAGTTGCGTTTGAGACAGTTTGTATGGAGAAAGAACAACGCCATCTAGCGGGTGACGTTGTAATTTTAAGTCGCGAGTACGAGATCAAAAACGGAAACTATTATAGTAACGTTTTCGAAATGCAAACTATGCGTTAAAAAAATGACGCTATATTTCGTGTTTTTGCGAGTACGAGTGTCAATTTTGACGTTTGGTGTAGTAAAATACGCGAACGCGAAAGTTAAGTCACTCACCGAGACATTACTTGGTGACTTAGTTTAATAACAGTGATCTAAATACTTTTATTGTAAATTTTAAGTGTTTTTTTGACTAAATTATGGCTGCACGACTTTTTTTGTCTGGCATATGCTTGAAACGGCATATTTACGAGATCAAAGGAACAAACGTTATAACATCGAAACGAGACTTCGCAAATTATGCGACCCAATGAAACAATTATCGGAAAGAGAATTTCGGTTTCGATAATTTAACAGACTTTCCAAAAAAGCATTTCTGTCGCTTTGCAAGGAAATACATTTTTATATATAAGCAATAAATACGTACGTATTAAATAACATCAAATTTGAATTCATTGGTACCCAATCAAAGGATTTTAATATTTTGTTTTTATATTGCGTGAAATATAATATAATAATAATTAAGGATTATATTACTCAACCTTCCATAAATGTAACATATCAAATTGCGTTTGACTATTATTCATGTTTCTTATTAATTTAAACACGATAAAATTTTAATTTTCTTTAAATTAGTTCCAAGCAGCGTATAGTTTTAAACTAAATTTTAAATAAAACGCGCTTTTAAGTGGTTGGTCGCTATCCACTTAAAATGTCTAGTATCGCTTGTTCCTTTTTCTCTGTTGTAAAAAGAGATAAGGCGTATTTACGGATATCCACCAAATTTAAAATGTCTCAAATACGTCGTGTTGCGTACCAAAAAAGGGTACGTTAAATCAGTCGCATTATAGCAGTCACATAAATACGTCATCTCAAAAGAGCCAACATAACCAACCAAACCTAACTATTGTAGTAGTGAGTAAACGCCTTACTTAACGTTTCCTACGAAAGTGACTCGTACTCGCATCTTAAAATTTAACTATCGGTACGGCGTTTGCTCGCTTGACGCGATAGTTACGTTAGACGTAGTTTACTATGACACTCGCACTAGAGGCACAGGAGCATTTTTATTGACATAACGTCTCGTCGTCCGCATTCTTGCCGCCACAATGCTATCGAAGACCCATTTCGAACTAACTTCACCGTCTTCACGACCAATCGTTATATCAAAATCAGCTGTCCCTGTGCCGCCATCTTGTTTTGGATCATTTTGCGAATTGTGTCCACCATTTTGTTTTTTCGCGCCCATTTTTTTTCTTAGGAAAGTTAATCCACCATCTTGTTTTTCACGATTTTGCGAATCGAGTCCGCCATATTGTTTTTGCCCACCAATTCGCTTTCTTGAGTAAGTTGATCCGCCATCTTGTAAAACAGCTCCACAGAGTGTCAGGAGCTGCTTTACAGCGTCTACTTGCTCTGCGTTTTGAGATACTTTTATTCGTGTGCCATTGAAAATGTTGTAAGCGTATTCGTTACGCATTTTTTCTAACGCCGAACGTTCCACGCGCGCCCTCTGCCGAGATATAAATTAAGTCTATTTAATATTCAACACATATTAATAATAACGCAATTTTAATATATAAGATTTTTTAAAAGCATATTAAAATTGCTGAATAAGTTTGGAATTTTAATCACCATCCAAAATAGTCTCCCGGACTTAGAACTCGCATTTATTAGTCGGAATTTAAGCCACAAGTCCCAAGTATTATCCAGGCTTTATTATTCCTATCCACCTCTCCCCTAACCAGCACCCTCAACACTGGGGTACTTCAGCCCTGTATCAAAACCATATCGAGCAACCCTAGTAGTGTCCCCCAGAATCTAAACAGTCGGACAGAACCATTAGTCCCCTGTTTTTTCACACAGACATCAACCTAGCTATAAAATCATACCTGTGATATCTTCAATAAATGAGGGACCTCGTAACCGAAGTGATGTAACCAGCGGTTAGATTTAACCGAATCCCTCGCCCACTGCGCGTACAACACCCTGCAACCTCTAACAGCCCCCAGCAACGCATTCACAGTCCTCGGTTTATCATTTGACATTGCATTTTTAGTACGTAAGGGAGTAATAATTTCACAATCCAATAAATTATCTTTTTGTTGCACGGTTTTAGGGTCTTCATTTTGTCCGTCAACTTCCTGTCCATCTTGTGAAATATTTTCCTGCGACTGTAATATACCAATTCCTGATATGTTACAATTGCATAATATATTTTCATCGTCATCATTAATATTATTTGAGACTTGTACGTTGTTTATGAACATTTGCGTTAGGATTTCTTCCGGAGAGTAGCATTTTTGGCACATTTTTATTACATTATCGACGTTTTCCTTGTTCGTATGTCGTTTTGTTACGGGTGTCTGTATACCGTTACAAGGTCCCATTAGAATGTGTGTTGTTCTCTTATTGACATGTTTTTGTACCACCCCGTTTAGTTTCTTGACAGCTTCCCATATCTCATGTCGTTCTCTACGGGACATACCTGTTAAAACCTGAAATTATATTTCTATTTAAAATCTGTCCGCCATCTTGCAATTTTCGAAACACTAGTTATGCTCGCGGCTTTGCTTGAGTTAAGTACTTGTAGATTTTCCACTATCTAATATGAAAAACTTCAACCAAATCCGTTTAGCCATTTTTTCATTATTAAGTAACAGACATCCAAACATTTATAGCTGAAACTGCGGTGGTAGGTACCTAGCCGGCTTCTTGTAGTAAAAGCCCACAAGTAATTTTTGCATTTATGATATAAATAAATAAAAAAAAAAACGCTGTACACTCAACGGCCACAATTAGGATAGTGATATCCTGTGTCGGGGATCCAGAAACATACATAGACCGGAAAACATGCTTGCATGGTCAATACAAACATATTATGTTGCGAGCGAGAATCTAACCCGAGACCTGTGGCGTTTAAGACCTCAATAGCTCAACGGTAGAAGGGCTGACTTAGCTCCGTTAACATGAGAGTCGCGGGTTCGATCCTGACCCCCTTGGGCTATTGTTGTACCCACTCCTAGCGCCTTAGTAATGTCTTGAAAAAAAGCATGTTCCCTACCGCTACAATGTTGTCAAATATTATATTAGTTATATTTATTTACTATTCTCGGTACGTCATTCCCATGTCTCCGGGTTGTTAGTTTGTCCGTCTGTGTGTTTGTGTGTTTTAGTCTTCCCATTAGTCGTCTCGCGATACGTTCAGCTTGAGCCAGTTCTCTCTTGCCTTGTTGTGTTAATTTAGATTTAGCCTTCCTCGCTACCGGTGGTGTCTGTTCTTTGTCTGTAATGAAAAATGCTTTAGTTTTAATAATATCGCTAATGGCAAAGTGTGTGTCGGTTTTGAAGGCGTCGGGATGTGACGACCCCATCGCCCGCTGTTGGGATAACCTCTGTCACAACAGAGATTATTCCACCAGTGCAATCAGTCACACTGGTGGTAGGTCTTTTGTTGCAAGAGGCCGGCTAGGTAGGTACCACCGCAGTGTCCAATATTCTGCCGCCAGATAGTAGTGCTTAGGCACTACTGTGTTCCAGTTTGAAGGGCATTGTACGCTAGTGAAATTACTGGGCGAACGAGATTTAACAACTAATATCTCTCGTTGGCAACGCGCGAGTGGCACCTACTAATGGTGCTGCAAGCGCTCATAGGCTGCGGCAGCCACTTACCATCAGGTGGGCCGTATGCTTGTTTGCCAACTTCTAACATAACAAAAAAAAAAAAAAAAAGTTTAGGACAAAGGGATCCGTACCGTGGAATAAAAATTTCAAGTTTTTTGTATAGGGGTCCCCTTTATTTTTAAATTTTATTTTATTGTTAGTGGCAACAGAAATACATGTTCTGTGAAAACTCTCTACCTATTATGGTTCTTGAGATACAGCTTCCCGACGCACGGACAAGCTAAGTAATAGAGTTCCGTTAGGCTATTTGGGACGACCGGGAGGTCGTGATCCACTGTTTGAAAACCACAGGTCTTCAAACATCTGCTTCAAGCGGGAATCGAACCCGCAGCCTGTGGCTACTATCCCAATGGGGGCCACTGTAATGACAGTGATAGTGATATCCTGTGTCGAGGGTCCGGAAACATACACAAGGACACCCAGACCGGAACATATGCCCGTATGGTCAATACAAACATCTGCTCCGAGCGGGAATCGATCCTGCGACCTGTGACGCATAAGGCTGGTTCACTAGCACTACAAATGCTACAAAATTAACTTACCAGATTCATCTGAGGTATTAACTTCCGCTTCCTTCTGTGTGAAAAGCTTCCTTCTGGACTTGGTCGGTCTCTGTGGACTTATTGAGACCGGTAGAGCTCTCCGGGGCGCTGTGTTCACACGGGTCTCTGGGTCTGTGGTATTTATAACATATTTGTAATTTTTTTAATTCTAACTGAGTATATATTCAACATGTTTTTTGTAAACCAGCATACGGACTGTTTGAAATTTTAACATTAATAATTTTTTTTTTCTTAAATCAACGTAAATGCCACTGAAAGAAATACAATTTCGTTTACTTGGGTGACATATTATTAAATTACTGAATCGATTATATTCTTCCAAAATTCCAAATAGGATAAATTTCGGACTTCTGAGGTAACTAACATAGAAAACAACCGAATTGAACCTTTTTGCGAAGTCGGTTAAAAACAGACTTTGTTTTAGAGAATCTAATACAATATGTAGTAGCGATGTATTTTACCTGGCGAGTCCTTCTCGTTGCGTTTGCGCGTCGCATCGCTCGTCGTGTCGCGTGTCGTGTCGTGAGTCGTGTCGTGCGTCGTATCCGTCGTGTCGTTTTCAGTTTCACTCGATATCCTCAAACGAGCCGGACGTTCTGTAGTGAATAATAATTCAATTATTGAAATTATTGAAACAAAAAACCCGGGTGCATTGAAAATACTAAAAGAAAAAAAAAATTGGAATGTAAAAAAAAAACAAAATTTACAAATCTATTTCTCGAAAACGAAGGATACGAAAAATTTTATTTTATTTTTCGTTTTATTTTTGAAGTTCTACAAGAAACCATCATCAGGTTTTAGCGCAATGAATTTGTGACATTTCGTCAAGGTCAGTCCATAGTCTATGATAAATAAGTATTCGTTACTTATGACCATATAAAAAGATACCTTTTTCACTCTCAGTACTGTCGGATAGTAGGTTTTGTAACTGTAGGTTTTCTTGTTCAGCTTTTTTCTGTAAAAAAAAATAATTATGTAGCGACATCTATACGCAGTACAACGCAACACGACGTGACGCAATAAATACACCAGATCGTCACAATTAGCCCCCTCCCGATGACGTCCCAAGTCTAGGCTCGACCTCGCAGGAGGGGCCCTTGGGACGGATTCAACTTGTGCCCCGCGTGGCAGTCCATCTTTTACCGGCCGAGGTCTCCAGACCCGGCCCCCACCGGTGACGCTGTCAAGGCCACTAGGGCCAACAGCAATGGACACTCCGAAAAAAAAAAAAAAAAAAAAACAATTCCCCCATCAAACTAGCGAAAGCAACGTTGTTACTTCGGGCTGGGCTTCGCGGATTTGGAAATAAACACCCGATAGCTCTAAATAAGACTTTATTGGGATCTTCTAGATCACAGAACAGAACTTTACAAATCACAGGTCAATCGTAGTCCAAAAGAATAGCAGAGGCAAAAAAATAAAATTGTTATGACATATTAAGACAAAATTCAATTACAAAACCTATATTACATCTATATTTTTATTTATTACCACTAACTGTGCAAGGTGCATATAGATTTTTGATGATCCCATGAGAACCCAATATTTTTCCGGGATTAAAAGTATCTTATGAGTTTCTCCAGATAAGCTATGTATGTACCAAATTTCATCTAAATCTGTCCAGTAGGTTTTATGTGAAAGAGTAACAAGCATCTATCCATCCAAACTTTCACATTTATAGTATTTAGTTTGATATGCGTGAAACAAAAAAGAAACTAGTCCTACATTTTTTTTAATCTTACAAATAATCTTAAAAACATTGTATCAACCTTTACTTTGAAACTAAAAATGCTCCAACTAATAATTGCACAGGTGTTTTGGTTATATTTACCAGCAATATCTTCAGAGTTGTCGGTGATGGTAAGTCAGAAGGCCTCGTCGGTGCTGGGAACACCCTCTCGGGTAGCTTCCTACCAGCCGCAGCACAGGCTTCCACCCACAGCGGAGACACTAGCTCACAGGCCAGGGCTCTAGCTTTAGCACGGGTAGCCCTGCATCCACCTGGAAGTTTTTTTTTTTTTTAAATGTTAGAAGTTGATAAACAAGCATACGGACCACCTGATGGTAAGTGGTTGCCGTAGCCTATGAGCGCTTGCAGCACCATTAGTAGGTGCCACTCACGCGTTGCCAACCTCGAGATGTTAGTTCTTAAATCTCGTCCGCCCAGTAATTTCACTAGCGTACAGTGCCCTTCAAACTGGAACACAGTAATGCCTAAGCACTACTATTTGGCGGCAGAATATTTGACACTGCGGTGGTACCTACCTAGCCGGCCTCTTGCAACAAAAGACCTACCACCAGTGTGACTGATTGCACTGGTGGAATAATCTCTGCTGTGACAGAGGTTATCCCAACAGCGGGCGATGGGGTCGTCACATCCCGAAGCCGGTAAGTTTGTGTAGATGTGCTTTTGTAGTAGTAGAGCCATGTTCCTTTTAGTACATATGCGTTAGCTCGACCACAGAAGCACTATTCTCTGATAGAAAATCGGCATAAATAAAGTAGAAAATAAAATTTATAAGTTGCAGTGACGGTTTACCATCAGGTGGACCGTATGCTTGTTTGCCAACTGTCATGAAATAAAAAACAAAGATCCTGTATGTTATATTAAAATAAATAAACAAACCCCACACAGTCAAAGCCTCGTTAGGATATTAATACAGGAAACAGAAACAGACATACAGAAGCTCAAATAACAAAACGCATCAAACCTGTGAAGGAATTAAATTTATATGTGGGTATCTATGTGTTTGTTCTGTATGGACTCAAAAACTGCTGAATCAATCAAAAGTCATACTTTAGATATCCTCAAGAAGTGATCTCATAAAGTCTGGCAGTAAGTTGTCTACTTGAAGTTAACATTAACAGACAAATCGAGGGCACATTCAAATATAGAATAAACTAACTGTGCCCGTGGCTCCTTTCACATTATATAGTTTTTTGATGATCCACGGGTACCCCACATTTTTCTGGGATGAAAAGTATCCAGTAGCTTTTGTGGGAAAGAGTAACAAACGTCCATTCATCCAATCTTACACATTTATAATATTAGTTAAATGCTACCTTCAGACCACACAACGTGTGTCACAAGGGTGCTCCAAGCTGGCATAACGGTAGCTCCGAGGGCTGTCAGGGCAGCTCTTAATGCTAACGCTCGGTTCTCTGAGCCAACATCGACAAGCACCACCATACCACAAAGCACGTCAGAGACATTTCCAATCTGTCAAACAATTATGGATGAGATACCTATAGTATGTTGAGATGTTTTACACTACATTATTTTATATGAATTTTTATTTTTCCCTCTCAACAGACTCTTCTACTAGTTTTTACATGGAATAAATGCCATCTGACCTCCATATTACTAGAACCAGTAAAATTGGATAAGAGCAAATTATCTCAACAAAACTTAATAATTATTATCAGATGTTATGATAACAACCGGGATATACCCCCAGACTGAAGCAGTTATTTGTAAGATCAATACAAACATCTGCATGAGCAAGAGTTGAACCTGCAACCATCGAGGTTAAAGGCAGACTCGCTACCTACAACACCACAACTGTGTCAAGAGGCTATTATATCTGTAGATAATTAAAACATATAGTCATGAAATTCTTAAAAAACTTAATTAAAACACTTACACTTAACTGGTTTCTGGTTTTCAAATTTTTATTGACATTTGAATTACTTTTAGGGAACGTTAAAACAATATTCTGTGGTTTTTTAGTCAACATGTTTTTCTGTTTTTCGTTGGGATCTTCATTGGTAATCCCTTTTAAAGCTGACCATTCTTCTCTTAAACGTAATCTTTCAGCAATTGCTGAGCGTCTCTGGAAAATATATTTATTTATAAAGTTCACCAACAGTTATTACAATGTTAAAACTATTTACTAAAATTATAAACAATCTAAATGTATAATAAGGCGAATAATATTCAATATTATCTGTAGTACTTTAAAGGACCAAAAAAAAATCTGCAATCTAACCTTATTGTTATAATATATGAATTAATCTAATATCAATAATAATCTGAGTGTCAACCACAAGCTGTTATTGTGATTATTGCTTTTATTGTGATTAAAATTCTTTATTCACCCGGGTATAGAATATGGAAATAACGCAACAGATGGGGGATTGATCCTTATCCCTTGGGCTATTGTAGTACTTATTTGGGGTAAAAGAAGTATCAGTAATGACTTGAAAAAGCATATTCTTCAAAATTCTTTAAAAAAAGTATAAAATAACTTAACTGATACCTGAAGAACTGATATGTCCACATATTATGACACATGGGAAAAATAAGATAATCAATTTCTATTTAAAGAATTTCAAATGAAATTGCGTGTCCGTATTGCCTGTTTAATACAGTAGAACGCATTGTAGTTTTAACTATGAACTTATATCTCCTTTATTAATAAATATATAAATCGAAGGAATTTCAAATTATATTAATCGGTAAATATTAAAGACATAATATTTTACTTACAAGACCTGCAGCTCTTTTATTGTTTTCTTTGTCCATTTTAATTGTAGAACTAAATTCACGGAACTCAAAAAATGTATTTATCAACTAGTTTGTGAATTATTTACAGAAATAAATATATTTTTCACACGTCATTGTTACAAAATATAAACATAGTATGTGTAATTAATAACATATACTTTCAAAAAATATCATTACATAAGATTTATATGTAAATTACCCATCATAAATTAGTAAACAATAAAAAACTTTGTAACTTTTTATACAAAGTTTATGAAATTAAAGAATAAATACTACAGAGTTACAGACTACAGACTACAGATAAAACTTGTCACTGTAGTCAGTACCACAGAGCATATAAGTAGGTAAAGAGTATCATTAGTTTGTGCATTTCTACGGCGTAAAATATCAGAAAGTTTTTAAAATTTGAGCACCATCTATGAATTGGTTGGAAACTGAATAATACTATCATACATGACCTTGAATTACTTTTTTTTGGTTCGAACCAAATCGCAGGTGGCGCTAGTTCATCCAACAATTTTTAACATTGACAATTTAAGGAATGCACTGTCTACCGTCTGCTTTATCTACTCTCTTTTATATCTGCGGGCACGGTAGTGCCACGCTAAGTCGAGCAAATAAGCGGCACGGCCGTACTATCCTTTTCTGGAAGCACTTCAGGTCATTTTTCACTTATCTAGTGTAGTCTGTCAGTTATAATTATTATTTGTAAATCGAATTTAATATTATGGAGTTAAAATATAAACATAGTACCTATAATATGTGATATGTTTGTGTTGACCATGCAAGCATATTTTCCGGTCTGAGTGTATTTGTCCTTGTCTTTGTATGTGTTTCCGGACCCCGACACAGGATATCACTATCCTAATGGGGGCTGTTGAGTGTGTAGCGTTTATTTATTTATTTATAAATAAATAAAATAAAACAGTATAATATTCACAGTGAACTAGAGTATATAAAAAATAAAGTACAGCGTTCACCTGGGTTTACGACGGTTTAATGGAAGAACCTTTAAAATCATTGTGTTGGGAACATAAAAACCGTTTTACGTAACATATCTTTAACCACCCATCCCATTAAAGCTTTTTATTAGCCGACTTCAAAAATAAGGAATACAATAAGGCAGATTTATTTGTGTGTGTGTGTGTGTGGGAGTAGTAGTAGAGCATGCTCTTCCCAGCACCAATCAGCGGGATCGATTGGGACAGTACTTCCCACAGAAAATCGGCGTAAAGTAACAGAGTACTGTTGCGTTTCGACTGATGAATGAGGGCACTGGTGGTCCAATCGCCCGACACCTCTGTACCCTTCCTTTTTACCCCTTGGGTTACAATGTGATGCTATAAGTATCGCGAGCGTTTATAGGTTGCAGTGACTACTTACCATCAGTAGACCGTATGCTTGTTTGCCTACCGTCATGATACAAAAAAAACCTATATGTTACACGAATATATATGTGTGTGTATGTATGTATATGTGTATATGTGTGTATGTATGTGTGTATGTGTATATATATATATATAGATGTGTGGATGTGTATAACTAAACTAACTATAGGTATGCATGCATTGATTTTGAAATAATCTAAATGTAAATGTTAATCTTAATGATAATAAAAAAAAATTACATAGACCTCAACTCCAGAAACAAAAAATATATATATTATATAATATTAGTTTTAAGCTCATTATAAGTGAACTATGTAAAGTTCTTATGAGAAATAAAGTCTTTAACCACATATATTAGCCTTTTGCGTGTTGGTGATTTTGCTAAAATAAAAAACTCGTTCTCTACTTAATACTGCCATCTTTTGTCAAATTCCTTAGTACCAGACATTGTCATAACAATTATCGTTTATAGAGCGTCAAAATACGAAGAGATTAAAACTTAAAAGACAAAGATGCCAAATCTGGTAATATTGGGCTTTTAAGATGTTTTCGTCAATTATTAACTTGTCAATCACACTTTACCGCTTTTGAATTTGACAGCGAAACGTAATGGAGTTATTAGACCCAAGCGGGCGGACTTCTTGCCTGTTTACGCGGGGCACAAAGTTTTTGGGCAGATTTTTATTGAATCTCTATTAAATAACGTTTAAATTTGTAGTGTTTTCTTATGATTAAGCCCGAAGACTTTGTTATTCATAAGGACCTCACTCTTGGAAACTTTGCTTTGAACGCCTGTGTTTTGGTCTACTTCTATCAGACGGCAGAAATCATTAGGTAAAATACAATTTGTCTTTAGAGTTGTACCTTTTTGTGAATGGACTATAAATTTGGCTCAAAATGAAATCAGCAGACATTGTCAAAGTCCGAGGAAAATGCTAGAACGAAGAAATCCTTACTTCTTTACTAATATTATAAATGCGAAAGTCTTTCAGTCTATCTGTCGCGTTTTCATAGCAAAACTACAGAACCAATTTCAATGAAATTCGGTGCACAGATAGTCTAGAGTCTGAGAAAGGACATAGGCTACTTTTTAATGCGAAAAACGAGTTGTAAGAGGTTGAAAAGGGGAGATGAAAAGTTGTATGAAAGTATCATCATTTTAGAGCTAGAAGCTTGAAACTTATTTTTTAGGCGGTTGATTCGATATAAATAAATAGGACATTCAAAGTTTGTAAAGGGGATTCTTTAGAGGGGGACATGTAAAAGGGAAGGTTTTGCAGTTTTCTTTAAAATGGCTATTAATATATATAAGCCGCTGGCAGAAGCTAGTAAGTAATATACTTGAAAACATTCTTATAATTATAATTACAGTTTTTGTTTTTTCTGAAACAAAAGATTACCTTAATCATTGCAAGAATTTTAAGGATACATTAAACACTTGTAAAACCCTTGTTCGTAGTCCTTCGGCCCTTTTCAAGCACTGCGCTAAGTTATGTCAATCATTCCCTTCATTGTACATATTATCTAGTTTTTACCCGCGGTTTCATTTGTATAAAATATGAACAATCTTTTTTTTTGAACGGGTATCTTAATTTAACTTATGCACTGAATAAAACAAAAAGATTATTTAAATACAAGATAAAGTGGATAACTATCTTTTCTTTTACAATATACCTACACAAGTCCGCATAATTTCCACTTTAAGTTTTTGACATTGATATAGAGCTTAGTGATTTTTTTATAATAAAAAATAGGTACTACAAATCTGGGTTATGTTTGTCGGTTGTCGGTTGGTTGTTTTTCTGTACGCGTATTTTACTTCTTACGCTTACTCGCGCATGCCCAGTTTTAATGTTTATTAGTCCAAGTTAATTTACTGCTGGCATTATTTCATCCTTCAAGTTTTAACAATTCCAATATACAGGATCCAGTATCTATTTTCCTCTATGTCTATGGTTACAAGTATCTACAGGTCATGATAACTGCTTACCATCAGCGAGTCGTTAGTCCCGCCGTCACTTATAAAAATGATTTCAGCAACAGTGAAATAGATATATTTTTTTACAATAAACATGAGTAGTATTTCTCATTAAATAAAAAATTGGGACATATAAGATGAATAAAAGCAACAATACTCCTCTGAGTAGCGATGCAAATACATAAAACAGTCATTTAGAAGTCATGAAATTTACCTGTGGAACGCACTCCGGGGCCTCTCAAGCACATCGCCCAAAAGGGCCCTTCCTGGGAGAGCTGATGGTGTTGCCCTCACCCTAGGGGAACTGATGGCATTGTCCCCCGCGCCGCCTCGTGCTGGCGAGCAGCACGACAGTCGGTGCCACCCCGACCGCCGTCTTCCTCTAGGCCGTGCGATGGGCACACAGGTGACCCCACCCTGTGCACCCACGACCTAAGGGTACGACGCCCTATTTAAAGCCCGGGCGTGAGGGCTTGGGACAGGAACGCCAGCAGCATCGTAAGACGCCACCATTGTCCCTGTCACCACCTTTCCCCAACCAACCTGCGCAGGCGAGAAAGGCAGAGGGCCAGGGGTGACGTGGCCAATCACCCCCGTCCAGCAGGGCTCCCGCGACCTAACCAGGCCATACCCCTCAAGACCACCACAGTCGAAGGAGACAGCACCCCCTTGCCAGCTCTCAAGCCTTTGCAGGTGGAAGCGAGGGTAATTTTTTGATGAGGTTTTCTTCCTCAACTTCCCAGCGGGGCACAACCCGCCCTTGCCATAGAGTCACTCCCAGGTCCACTCTGCTACTCAGAGAAGTACCAGGAGCGACCCTTGTGGAAAAACCATCCCGGGCCCGGTCTGACGTTAAACGCCCCGCGCCCAACCGCCGAGTCGGTACTCAGCCGTCATCGGTGAACTAAACGAGTTCACCGACGCCGTTGCCCAGGGTGCACCACCACCACCATTTTGCACCCCACTTTTTCGACCCCCTTGGGCAATTGTCGTACCAACTCCTAACGCAAGTTACAAGCCTATTTGGAGTGGCAATTGAAATAAGTAATGCCTTGAAAAAGCATTCCTAATATTCTTAAAAAAAAATCTAATCGAATCTATTATGTAAATACATACTTACCTTTCCCACTTCAAGGTCACCACTCATAGATTTAGTTGGTTCTTACTTTTTGTCAGTCACATTCATCTACAGTCAGGGTCATCTACAGCCTAAATAGACGGTATCGGAATCGAGGAGCTTCTTCTAGCCTCTGTATATTTAAAGAGGGATTGATTCTATATAATATTTCACTCAATTTTTAGCCGACTTCAAATAATGAATATTCTGTAAATATATTTATGTAAATATGTTATTTTTATAATTTCCTTTTCTTTACTCATTATTTTTATCTAAAATTTATTTTGTTCCTTAATTTTCATCACTCATTTCATTTTCTATGCTTATTTGAGCGGCAACGGTAAATTGGTAATGGACCGCTTACAGCCTCAAGTAAGCCATACTCTTGTAACATAATTTGCCATTTATGCCATTAGTGTGACATAAGAAAACTGAATTTAATCTATAGTTACCATGATATCGACAGCATACATAGGTATAGATTGTTACCTGGAATAAGACATAGGATCCTTTTTATTCCCGAAAAATGTTAGGTTCCCGTGGGATTATCAAAAAAACATGACACAGTACGTATTCAATTGAAAATTCGGTACAGATGTGTATTTGTTTTATGTCATGACGGTTGGCAAACAGGCATACTGTCCGCCTGATGCCAAGAAGTCACCGCAACCTATGAACGCTTGCGATACTTGAAGTATCACAAGCGCGTTGCCAATCCAAAGAACAGGATCCAGGAGGGATGAGAAGGGAAAAACACGAAGGTAACAGAGGGGGTGGGAGATTAGGCTTCCGGCACTATCACTTATCTCACGAAACGCAATAGTACCTAATGATACTGTTACTTGACGCCGATTGTCTTTGAGAGGGTAGTACTTCCCTGGTCGAGCCTGCCCTTTTGTGCTGAGGGAAGCATGACTCTACTACAGTAAAGAACCGTTATGGAACATTATTTATTAAAAAATTATTCATTTTCATCACCGCGGATGAAGTGGTGGGCAGATGCAAGTAATAAATAAACATAAACAAGTAATTGTAATTCCTAACTTCACGAAACTTTCCTTTGACCTGCACAGGCGGTCCGCGGAGCGATTTGAAGAATAAACATACAATCAAGTTAGGCCATCAATCAAAGCGCCATCTGTACTAAGACGGAGGTACTTCGTGAGGCCGTATTTATAGTCGAGGCTGTAATTTTGCAAAGAAATAGTAAACTTTTGTTTTTGTTCATTAGCTAGATAAAAATATATTATTTTCGTAATATATGTCGAATCTAACTATGTTAGAAGCTATGATGGAAAACAGTTACCGAATCTTATTTTCATTAGCAAAGTCAGCACGCCAAAGAACTGTCACTGTGAGTTCTTTGACGTGAAGAGTAGAAGAAGGGAAAGAGGGACTAAGAGCAGCTAGGGTTTAGGTTTCCGGCATTCATATACATCGAATAATACGCAACAATACGAATATTGACACTCCAGGTCACTCTCAATTTAAAATCGGCGTCGGGATGTGACGACCCCATCGCCCGCTGTTGGGATAACCTCTGTCACAGCAGAGATTATTCCACCAGTGCAATCAGTCACACTGGTGGTAGGTCTTTTGTTGCTAGAGGCCGGCTAGGTAGGTACCACCGCAGTGTCCAATATTCTGCCGCCAAATAGTAGTGCTTAGGCATTACTGTGTTCCGGTTTGAAGGGCACTGTACGCTAGTGAAATTACTGGGCGAACGAGATTTAAGAACTAATATCTCGAGGTTGGCAACGCGCGAGTGGCACCTACTACTGGTGCTGCAAGAGCTCATAGGCTGCGGCAGCCACTTACCATCAGGTGGGCCGTATGCTTGTTTGCCAACTTCTAAAAAAAAAAAAAAAATGAAACAAAACCTCCGCTTTTGCGAAGGTACAATCATGGACAAAAATGTTGATTTCGTCTTATTTTAATAGATTTTTTATAAAGTGCGAAAACGGAATTATGTATATAATATAGTTATTGTATCTTCTAAATTCAATTAATTATTTATTTATTATCGTTATTTCCTAAATAGAAGGATAAAACCAAATATATAGAATAGAAAAAAGGTATATAAATCAAAGTTAATGTACATTTTTAATCTCTGTCACTTATTGGAATGACACCTTCTACATATTTTTCAAGTGGTGTTGCACCGGAACTTTGATAAAAATATTTTATATTGTAATTTAATTTTTAATAATTTATTTATAAAGAACTTAAACAACCGTGAGCGAGTGTACCAAGCGGGTTTAGCGTCGCCGCGTTACTATAGTATAGTATAAAGAAGAGGAGGAAGAGAAAGGAATCAATAGGGAAGTAAATATAACGGTTTCATTCTACGATTACGAAACGAATTATTTAAATATTAATAAACTATATTAATAAAACCAAAAACATTTCCACTCTATACATCGATCCCGCGAGGCGTACAGTTTTTCCGTACTGAAAGTAACTTCTGTTTCTAAATATATTCAACTAATTGATTATTCTACTGTTTTCCAGAACATTCCCGCTCCATTTCTAGTTGAAACTAGTGTAGTTCTATATATATTAAAAACTGTTGTGATTCCGTCTGTTGTAACGTTGTTTTTTAAATATTATTGTTGTGGTATGTTTTTCTTATTTTGTCGTTGTTTGTAAAATATATTTTGAAATCAAGTCAATTAATTGAAACCTTTTTCATCTAGTAATTTTTGTAGTAGAAGAGATATGGTTCTCTCGGTACAAATGGCCGACTCGGCCGCTACAGTATCTATAAGTATTGTTGCAATTCGTCTGATGAGTAAGAGCATCGTAGGACCAATCTTCTCCACCGTTATCATGGCCGTTGGTAGGTGCAAGGGGAGGCAGCTGCCCCACCCTGGAGCTTGTGATATACTAAGAAATGGACCGTAAATTAAGTTATTTTGCCCTCCCCTGGGCCAAATCCTGGCTAGGCCTATGAATATTTTCCCTTCCTTTTTTCCCTCTTAATCCCTTCCCCTCCTAATCCTCGGATTGGCAATGCACCTGTGATACTTCAAGTCACTGCTTACCAAGATACTGTTACTTCATATCGATATTCGGGGTTCCGGAAATACATACAAGGACAAAGACATAGAAACCCAGAACGGAACATATCTCTGCAGGGTCAATATAAACATCTGCACGTAGGTTCGCTACCACGGCGCTTCAACGCTGTCAAATCTCAATGGCAGAAATGTCAAATCTCTACTGCAGAAAACTGTTTGGAGAAAAGTGTTATAGCTATTACACTTATCGTCATTTTACAAACTATTTCATAAAACAAACTGGCTGGAAACGAGCAGTTTCGGGAATTTAAACACTTCAAATACAGGTGTTTCTGTAAAGCGTTATTCTTATACAAAGGTATTCAGCTTTCAAAGCACGCACGCTTTGAAGCCAGATGTAAATAAGCACAACTTTAGGGCTGTCGTCTCGTAAAAATTTTTTTAGGGTTCGGTGAGAATGGGTGGCATTCGATGTTGTTGTTATGGATTGGCATTGGGTGGCAGCAAAGGGTAGTGTGGCGAGATTGGCTTGGGGTGGTAAGGATTGGCAAGGAGTGGCAAGGGGTGACAAAGTGTGGGGTATAAAAAACTTCTTCTAACCTGCGTCCCACAACACTTTTTATTTGTATTTTAATTAGGGTTGATCGATGGTTACCATTTGAAAATTATCATTATCTTGTCTTGAGGACCATTATATTTATTTGTTGATTATTCAATATTTAATTCTTGATAATCATCGTACAGTTACAATTAACTAAATCATTATTTTATTTATGTTAGATGAAATCCCTTCGAAGATAAGGTCATAATAGATTTTAGATTTTCGATCTATCGTGACAATAAGTCTCATCTCAATAAATATGAAATAGTTTAGAACGACTTAAAAACATGCTTTTATATATGTCGCCGCGCCGATTCATCACTTAATTAAATAAGCATAGATAAGTCATAAAATTATTACGTAAATTCTTATTGTGAATATACTTCATTGACATTAGTAATAAAAGCCATTTATTTAAGAATTAAAAGAATTCAGATTAAAATTTGATCCTGGCAGCCTTTAATTGTATTTTCGAAAAAATTATTAAAAATCGAAGCAATTTTGAAATATTGTTTTAAAATATGTTGTAACATCAACTTCCGTTGAACGCTTTATAAAGCAAATGATTTGTGTTGTGAAATCACTTTTGCTCCTGCCTCTCGACCACAAACTCTGTAAGTAGTCTGTATGGCACTTTTATTAAAAATTGTAATATTATTTTACTTGCCTTTCATTCCTAAAATTATCTTGTTTAAATATGTGTGAATTTAGTATCAAATTACCTTACTTAATCTCATAATAATTAAAATCAAAATGTGATACGCAGCGTATTGCTATTATTGTGCTTAAAAGCATAGCAGAACCGATGACTTACATAGGTTCAGCGGTTCTGCATATTTATTTTAAATAACCTCACTTCTGGTATGCGACATATATTATTTTATGTATCCAACTAAAAAATTAAAAAACTTTTTTTGTAACAAAAGCTTGAGGTACTTTCACGACATTATCAAAATCTACTAATCTACTCATATCTATCAATAAAATGTTTATAACTAAAAACTACTATTTACCTTTTTAATTGTATTTTTTAAATTATTAAATCATCAATCATGTTGAAAGTTTCCATTACATATACATGAACTTAATAAAAGCGTATTAAGCCATCATAATCGGTTCAATATAAACTCACTATTATAGTTGCAAGTTTGATTCTCGCTCGGAATAGACGTTTGTATTGACCATACAGGCATGTTTTCCGGTATGGGTGTATTTGTCCTTGTCATTGTGTATGTTTCCGGACCCCGACAAAGCCTATATTATATATATAACTATCCTAATGAGGCCCGTTGCGTGTGTAGCGTTTATATATCAATTTATGTTTATAATACTCGTATTAAAAGTATTTTTTGAATCAACAATGTAATATGTGGCAGCCCTATTTGTCGTATGCACCAACAGCTTCAAGTCGATCCTGCATTCACAAGAAATATAGTTACCACGCGCGCGTGATTTGTTCTGGATTGGACTAAATATTTATTGTTAGAGTTATCTTTTATATACGAATAAATAAACAGTATAAGCTATCCATCTCCGATGACGTCCTTAGCAGTGGTTCGGCTTTACAGGAGACACCCTAAGGACGGAATAAATTTGGGGTCCCGTGAGGGCTGTCCCTTTATCACGACTGGGCCTTTATACTCGTAAGGTCAGTAGGACCAGCACCTCTACGGCTCCGATAAGGATAGTAATATCGAGTCGAAAAATACACAAACACAAGGATAACCATCTAAATTACAACTCATGGTTGTATGGTCAATACAAACAATTGTCCCTTATACAGTACTTTGTGTTTTGGGATCCGGAACATGTCCATGTTGTCAAAAAATGTCATTGCACCTTTCATAATACTTAGTATATAATCTTTACTAACATTTTTGATAAGACAAACCAAAGCGTTATTATTTCATATAAGACAAAAAATAAACGCTGCACACTCAATACTACACATTCGGGTGTCGGGGATCCGGAGACACATACGCGGACAATGACAAGCACCGAGACCTTATGCCTGCATGGTCAATACAAACATCTGCTCCGAGCGGTAATTAAAACGTTTAATCACGTAAAATAAGCGCTATAAAATATATTCTACTGACAACCGCCCCCACCGATACGGCCTTACACGCCAGAATAAGCCCGTGTACGCGTGTTCGGCTTTTAGGCCTCTGTCTCGAGTTTTGTGGGCTCACTCTTCTATTTTAATGGTTTACATCTTTGCTGTTCCATTTCAGTGTACTTTCAAAAATTGCTGATATGATTTGCACTAGTTCCGAGGATATTACGACACGTCATAAAAATAAATTGCACAACACGTCGATGCAGACGCGCGGGCGATACCCGCTTGAATATGTGTAACGCTCGTTGCCCGCCCGTGGAGATGCCACGGCACGATTTTTGAGAGCCGGTCCATTTGATTTTACGCAAAAGACTCTCCCGCTCCCGCGCCGCCACCGCCACCACCCCGCTGCCCGCAAGATTCAAAGCATAGGCCTTAGAAGCGCGAAATGAAGAAGCGAGTGAAAAAGCGTATGCAGAAAACACATTATACGCTTGAAAAAACGCTAGTTTGAAATCACCCAAAAATTTAGTAATTATTAATTATTTCATCGAATATTCTGGTGTAAGCAATATTCCGACCACACACCATCGAATCGAACTCCATCACCACATTATACAGACGGTAAACATTATAAACAAAAACGGCTGCCGGTACTTTAGCTTGGCCCCGCTTATTGCGTCGATAAATAACATTAGGGGTTTATGAACCGAGTAAAAACAGCGCTGAATTTTTTACTCCCAATACGCACAGTTCGCCTTTATATAGTGCTGTTTCTAGAAGAATCATTCGTGCGGAATGGTTAGAGTGTTACACTTTTAAATGGCATAGGAAAATATAAATAAAACATATATTTAAAATCATAATTAAATTATCAAGCTACTAAGGGGCCGTCTATTAATCACGTCATGTTTTTCTTAGCAATTTTTAATTTTTAACCCCCTTCACCCTTAGTGATACGTGGATGTGAGATTAAGACTAAACCCCCTCCTAATTCTATTAATATCTAGAAATTATTATCACTCGCCAACACTCTTCATCTGCGGCGTGAGATTGCCTCCTTTAGCGCCTTCTTCCAACTGTATCACGACGAGTGTTCAAAGGAATTATTCTGCCTCATACCTCCCTCCCCTTTCCATACAAGAATTACGCGTGCTGGTCTCAGATGTAACTGTAACTGTGCCATTAATTCCTTTCGAACAAAGAAGTTTGCCAATTCTTTTCTTTGTCGTACTTCTAAAAAGTGGAAGTCATTGCCGGCTCTCGTATCCCCTACTTCCTATAATGTAGGCTCCTTCAAATGAGTTTCTCCATCTTGCGTAGGGTAGGTAGGGTAGGCAGGGCTAGGGTAGCTAACACGGTTGCACTCCGCAACTCTGTTAGCCGCCTTCGCGTTTGGACTTTATTTCCACTTACCATCATCTCACCCGATGTTAAGCGATTACCGCCGCCCATGAACATCTGCAACACCGGAAGGCAAGCAGGCGCGTTGCCGACCTTTAAGGAAAGAATACGCTCTTCTCTTGAAGGTTACTAGGTCTTATCGGTTCGAAAAGACCGTAGGCGGTAGTAAATTCCACAGAGTGGTTGTGCGAGGAAGAAAATGTCTTCTAAATCGCGGTGTTGTGGATTTCCAGACATCGAGGTGGTAAGGATGGAATTTCGAGTTTTATCGCGATGTCCGATGGTGAAATTCCACCGCCATAAAAAGCGATAAATATTTTTATTTATTCGTGTAGATAATATGCGTAAACCAGTATATTATTTATTACTCTCACCGCTGACCGTATTTAAAGCGATCACTTCGGTTTACGACGTTTTAATGGTTGAACCATTAAAATTATGGGCTTGGTAATATAAAAATCGTTTTATATAACGTCTTCGACCACCCTGCTCGCTATGTATATCTTTATCTTTATATAAATATGTATGTGCATATATGTATATTTCTATACATACTTGATATATTTAAATATATTTTGTTATTATTTCAAAAACTTCAAGAAGACAGAGATGCGCCCAATGTCGTATTAAACTATAAACTATTGAACCGATTATGATGACGAAAAAAAAGGTTTAAAGGGGTTGAAATGGAGAATGAAAGATTTTATGTAGAACCAATTTTTCTGTATTGCATTATAGGTGCTGCATTAAAGATCGTTATAAATACAGGTGAAGCCAAGGGCAGCAGCTAGTTAAAGAGATTTCTATTTTTATTTTCCCCTGTGAAGGTCATTAAGATCCCAATTCCCTACTTCCTATCTCGAATAAAATATGTCATAACGAGGGCCGTTGAGTGTGACCTCTTATTATTGACTAACATCTGCTCGCGACTTCGTCCGCGGTGATCTTATAATTGGCTCCACAGAGAAATGGATCAGCAAATAATTTTCCATACCATACATCTATACAAAATTTCAATTGAAAACGTCCCGTAGTGTGTTTTGGTTATCTCAAGGAAACTGAAATTTTTTTCGGGATAAAAATTATTATATGGCTTAACCCAATACAATAATGAAACCTTCTTCTTTTTCTTCTTAGCATTATTACCGGCATTATATTTTACCCAGGGTCTGCTTATTACTCTTTTTGCGATTGCCACCACGGAGGTCACTCCGTAACCCAAAAGGGAAGCAGTAACTCATTGGATAAGAACAAGTTACCTATCAAGATTTAAAGTTTATATTATCAGTTTCACTAATTTCTTTCGAAACCCTTAAGCTGCTCATGCTTGACTGAGCAATATTGCGCAATAAATATTGACATACTATAAACTAAGGACAGGCTTTTCCATACCGAAAACATTGCTAGTACAAGGAAACGAGTTAGTCACATGCTAACTTCATTCGATTATGTTGCAATCTTGTGACTATCTTCGTTTCATTGGCTCGATGTTAAACTTACAAAGCGACAGCAAGTCCTTGACATTTGGTTAGTATGGAAAAACCTGTCCGTATGCTTATGAACAAACAAAAAAGTAATTTGTTTGTGTGTTTTAGTCAAACTGTCAAAGACTCAAACAAAGCACTGCAGCCCTATAAAGCACTTTATTTGCTTCATTATACAATGTGTTACCATAGATACAAGAGTAGAAACATTGAGACCAGATTTCTTTTATAAAATAAAATGTCGAAAGGCAAAAATAAAAAGGCTTTTGTGTGGGAGGACAGGGAAGTGCTCTTCGATTTACCTTTTGAGTGAGATATTATTTATTTTGTACCGTAACCTCCTTATCAGATAACCCTTCAACTGCGTATCTACTTGTGATCCTTTCAAATTGATTATCTTTGAACATCAAATGGACTTTAATAAAATTGTATATTTACACCTAATAAAGTAGTTATCTAGTTTATTAGTTGTGTATATTCAATAATTTATGCATATAAAAATAACAGAAACTTTATTTATTTAACTTGATAAAAAGAAATTGTTAAATTTATTTGTTGGTTTTTTTTTTTCGAATCAACAAAACCTTTTTTTTTTTTTTATTTACTTGGGGAAATGCATTTACGCACAGCCCCGCCGGGACAGATGGTAAAAGTGGCGCGGGGAGTGTGGGACTCGAGGCCATGTGCAATGTCTTTATAGGACCTGGCTCCCATACCCACTAAAGCCCCAAGGTCCCGTCTAGCGCCATAGTGGGACGTCGCGGGATCGCTAGCGCATTCAACCGCGACGCCCCAGAAAAACCTTTTTTTTTTTTTTTTTTTTGTTTTTTTACCCACTAAAACTCTGCGGAACCATCATCGCCTTTGTGAGACGTCATGGGGTCGCTTGCGCAAACTACAAAAACCTAACTTAACTGAACTTAAACTAATTAAATTTAATATCTAATAAAGATGAAAAAAATACACATTACATATTCCTACGTTTAAGAATTAGTTTAATTAAACTCTAAAATACTATTGTAAAAACCTATGTTACATGAGCGTTGACCAAAGGTGACATGTCTTTCTTGATTTTGCTCGATCACACTCCTGCAAAAAGTGATGGATATCCTCTAAAATATGTGGGTATGTTAGTGCATTACACAATATTTGAAGTGGTGTACTAATTTTTATAAGGTAGTCTTTGACTTCAAGATATTTCCAATTTGTTTTTGCTACAATTTGATCGCAATATGACCAAGTTAGAAAACGAATCTCTTAAAAATATAAAACTTATTAGCTGATATAATTAGCTGACATTTTTTTTATTACGTAAGGTAAAACTTAGAAATTAGTTTTGATATATTTTAGTATTATTACAGTTACCTCAGACTCCGTTCAGGGGAGAAGGTCTTTGATAGAATAGAACCTATAGAAGACACAAAAGGCAACAGTGGCGTGAAGGGACGGCTGGTGGTCACAAACTTGAGGATCATCTGGCATTCGTTGGCTTCGCCAAGGATCAACTTATGTAAGTATCATCTTTTTGTTTTTGATTTAATGACAGTTAAGATTTCCCGTTTTGGTGTTCATCTGTCGGCTCGAACATGGAAATACCACACTGGATTACACACATACATCTTCCAAGGTAGTAGAACCATGCTTCTCTCAGGATAAAAGGGCCGGCTAGACCGGGGCAGTACTACCCTCTCACAGAAAATCGGCGTCAAGTAACAGTATCTAGTAGGTACTGTTGCGTTTTGTGCAATGAGTGAGAGCGCTGCACGCTGGAGGCCCAATCCATGGGGATTTTTTCCCCTTCTCATTCCCTCCCTCCTGTTCCTTGGGTTGGCAACGCGCATGAGATACTTTAAGTATCACGAGTTCATAGATTACGGTGACTCCTTACCACCAGGCGGACCGAATCCTTGTTTCCAACCAAGAAATAAAAAAAGAACACTTGAGGCCCAAACTCCGGACTACCGATGTGCGCTTACTTTTTTGATTTTCTTACCTCTTCTACTCTTCACTTCAGATATCTCTGATGTTACAAGTGAATATAAGTTACGGTCTTACCATCTAGCGAGTCGAAAGCTTGCTTGACAAGTTTGTGATGTAAGAAATGCGACTCCTGTGGAAACACTTCCTATGATTTTTCGTTCCGTATACAAAATTTAATAGATACCATTTCACGAGACCTGAATTACGTCTGGGACCATTTCGTCTGTCAGTATAACTACACCGGATGACATCCTAAGCCGTGGTTTGGCCTCACAGGACAGGTTACCTACCTAAATACGGAGTCAACTTCTTGTCCCGGCAAGGGCTCACCCATTTTCACGGCCGGATTCAAAAGCTGAAATTTACACACAAAATTTGCATTATGTTGTAGTTTAGTTTTTACTTAAATAAATATAAAATAATAGCGCAATCAGGTTTATAATAAGACAATACTAGCTAGAGTCAATATTGATTTAACGATACAGCATCAATTTTCAGGCCAAATGATGTATTTTGAAATTTCAATCACTATCAAATGTTAGTTTAATCTGGTTACCAGATTATTTCTCTTGAATCCTTTCACTAACTACTGATTTCCGTTTCGAAAATCTATTATTTGTTTTTCACTTGTTTAGTAAACTGAGGTAGGTTTAAAAAGAAATTTACGATAAATTAGATTTCTTTATTTTAGGAACGTCTTAGTAATTTAATCACTTAATTTTTTTTTAAATTATGTAATACTCTTTTACTCATATTTTGGGTAGTTTCACTCTAAGAGCCAACAAAATATTTTGTCATTATAGAAGGACACGCTTTATAAAAGTTGTAACATGTAAAGTTTATCTGAGAATGAGTGAGTGAGTGGATGAATGAGTTTTTAAAAGACGATGATGATGATGATATATGAATGAACATTCGTTCATTCGAACGAGTTAACTAAAGAAAGTAAAACTAAACTAGAAAAACACTAAGCACTTTAATAAATAATAATTCTCATTATAGATTGATAAATGTCGGATTAAATACTAGGTATTATTAATAAATACTTACATTTACAATAAAAAAATATAACATAGTAAATAAATCCTGAGTATGTAAAAGATATTGTTTACTATTTTGAAAGCAAAATATTTACGCATAATACATTTTTAAAAGATAATTTATGATACTTTATAATAAATATTTAATATTAATTTTCCAGCAATCGGTCTAGGCTGTTTCATATCGACTAACACGAAGATAGTGAACTCGGGTCTAAGAGGCACCACGCAAGCGTTGTACGTGTTAGCTGGCTACGGGAAGAATAGATATGAATTTGTGTTTACAAACTTGTCCCCGAACTGCGTGAGACATTACACTTCTGTTGTTGGCGTTCATAAGTAAGTAAATATGCCTTTCAGATTGCTTTACCTGGCTATTGACACCGTTGTGGCGTTGTGGGTAGCGAGTCTGCCTTAAGCCTCGACGGTTGCGGGTTCGATTCCCGCTCGGAGCAGATGTTTGTATTAATCGTACAGGCATGTTTTCCGGTCTGGTTGTGTTTGTCCTTGTCATTGTGAATGTTTCCGGACCCCCGACACAGGATATAATTATCCTAATGGGGGCCGTTGACTGTGTAGCGTTTAATATTTAAAATTTAATATTGAGATGAAAGTGTAAGACTGGTTTCGCAACACCGTCTGACTTTTTCAATAAATTTTGAATGGAATAGTATTCGTTATATTGTAGTATAGTGACAGCCTGTTAATAGCTCATTTCTAGGGTGCCGTAGCCAAATGGCAAAAACGGAACCCTTATAGTTTCGTCATGTCCGTCTGTCCGTCCGTCCTATGTCCGTGCGTCCGTCCGTATGTCACAGGCATTTTACTCGGAGACTGTTGGCTCTATCTATACGAAATTTAGTAAATAGATGTATTCTATGAACCTCACCACGATTTTGTTATGACATCTTCAAATATATAAAAATCAGTCCATAAATGTAACTAAGAATTTAAAAAAAAAATTTAACGTATAGCAACATGTGAGACATCTTTGGAAAGGTCTTTCAAAATGATAAGGAGGTTTGATTTTGCCTTTTTTCATTAAGTCAGTAGTTGTTGAGATATAAGCTCCTAAAGTCATAAAAATTATGTCCCCCTCGAACTTTTGAACTATGGGATTTAAAAATCTAGAAAAATTTAGATTGTAGGACATTAAATGAACTTTCAACCACATTTGGTTTGAAGAAGACAGGTCTACAAATTTCAGAGATACATAAGTTGTTCCCATAACTTTGTTTTCATATTACTTTTAATTACTATGAAATTACCAACTTCATTTTGCGGTCGATTTTAATTCGTCATTATTTTTAAGTACTATATAATATTCCTCATTATCAAGCTGCGGAATCCTTTAGTTTCGACTGTGCGTCGTCCACAAAGCACTTGACTGATAATTATTATATCATAATGGTAGCAAACAAGCGTATAGACCGCCTAATATTTAGGGGTCATTTACCGACACATGCAGTTACATTATTACAAGGGCGTTGCCAACTGAAGGGGATATGAAGAAGAAGATAAGAAGTGGTAGAGAGATTGGGCCTCCGGATGAGGAAATGCAACAGGTAGTGATTTTATTTTGGTGACGGGGCGGAAATGTGAGAATACCTGTCTTCCTGGGGACGTGAACCGGATTATATGGGATTCCATGACAAGGTGGAAACGTCATAGGAACTCACCAAAACAGCGGTGGCCGACCTTAGTGCGTTTGTCAGGTCGAAAAAACTAAAATTTATTACTATATATTATTTTATTACAGATCATATGCAGCGTCTAGGATGTACCGCGATCTTAAACTGAGAGGTGCATTCATATATAACAAGGAGTTGAAAGTATTGCCGCTTGAGAAGGTACAATTCATAACCCATTATATTCGTAACTTTGTTTATGTGATTAACGAATTAACGAACGAATACGACTCACCTGATGGTAAGCGGTTATCGCAGCCTATAAGCGCTTGCAACAGCATACAATTGGTGTCACTCACGCGTTGTCAGCTTTGAGATATTAAATCTTAAATATCCTTTTCCATTACTGCTTTACGGTACAATAGCCAAAAAAATATGCATTACCAGTTGCGCCCGAGGTACAGCTCGCGCGGTTGTGCCAATTTTTCTTTGTTGCACCGAACCCTAATTATTTTTCTAAAATAATAGTATCTTAAGTCAAGTTTTCTAGAATAGTTATGTATATAGTATATATATTTAATTAGTATCTTAAGTAGTTAAAATCTGTCCAACCGTTTCCGAGATTAGCGACATAGGTTTAAGTTAAAAAAATTATATAGTATTCTGGCTGCTCGTGGTGATGGAGCCTAACTCATACTTGTTATAATTAAATTCTAATAAAAATAAGCATCTAAGCGATGGAACCTATATCATACTTGTTATAATTAAATTCTAATAAAATTAAGCATCTTTCCGGTTCGTTCCGGTCACCTTCCGCTAGAATGTGTATCACGTCTTCCATTCTATTATATCCACATTCGATACTACACTCCATACAAAAAGGCGATTTCACATTTCCCACCAAATGTGCCAAGTAATTCAAGGGAATGTGTCCAGAAGTCTGAAAGCTGCAACAAAATCAGTTCTATACATGTTTGAAACACCTGCAAACCAGAGATAGCGGAAATGAAATAAACTTAATTATTATTTAAGATTTGCGTGAACGAAAAAGGTATCTGGAACTTATCGAGCGAGTCCGGTAATCTCGGCACGATGATCGTCAGCAACGTCCGCATCGTCTGGTATGCGGATATCAACGACGCTTTCAACATATCGATGCCTTATATAACTATTGAAAGTGTGAGTTTACCTTAAATATATTCACTTGTGTACATGGCCAAACTGTGTCTCCCCACCGTGCCTCGGAGAGCACGTTAAGCTGTCAGTCCTGATTGTTATTATAACATGTGATAATAATCTCACTCAACGGCCCCCATTAGGGTAATTATATCCTGTGTCGGGGTCCGGAAACATTCACAATGACAAGGACAAACACAACCAGACCGGAAAACATGCCTGTACGATTAATACAAACATCTGCTCCGAGCGGGAATCGAACCCGCAACCGTCGAGGCTTAAGGCAGACTCGCTACCCACAACGCCACAACGGTGTCTAAATATAATATATATAATCTATATTATTAAAACTATCGTGAGACATTATTAACTTAATGTAAAAATCTAAACGGCTCACACTCACGTATAATCGGTGTAAGTACCGACTAGTTTCGGACTCATCGGAGGTCTTCTTCAGGTTGAGTGGGTAACGTTCGCGGTCGCGACCCGTCTCGCACTGCGCGCTTGTGCTCGCATCGCGCGGCTGGACTAGAGACACCGATTATACGTGAGTGTGAGCCGTTTAAATTTTTACATTAAAATATAAATAATCTATTAAACTTCTTGAGATCAAAAATCAAAAATCGTCAAGTTGCTTGTATCCACAGATAGCTATACGAGATTCGAAATTCGGAGAGGCTCTGGTTATCATCACTCGAAACACATCAGGTGGGTACGTGCTGGGCTTCCGAGCTGACCCTAAGGAGCGCCTTCGACCCCTACTCGCTGAGCTGCAAATCTTGCATCAAGCGTATAATGAGAAACCTGTTCTCGGGGTCGAAATGAACTGGGGTACTGAGGTAAATCAATTCCATTACTGTTTTTTAATTAATTCCATTTTGATGTTCAAATTCTTAGCTGGCAAACAAGCATACGGTCCGCCTTATAGTAAACAGTCATTGCAACACACACAAGCAGTTGCCAACCCAAGGGATAAGAGGAAAGGGAAGAGAACGGTAAAAAGGAAGGGTACAGAGGGGATTGGAGATTGGGCATGTTCGCACCGCTTGTGGCTCATAAGTCACAATTGTGGCGACAAAGTCACGAGAATATACCACTTCTAGTGCCTTATTATTAAGAAAAGAAAGAAACAGATTGGTAAAAATTTGAAAAATTGCCAATCGCAAAAATTTGATTTTGATGTTGTATTTATTCTATCATCAAGGTATCACAGCCAGCGTATGATGGTTTGGAAGAGTTGGAAGAAATTGGTGAACCACGCGGCGAAATGGGACCTAGTTTATATCTGGCATCTCAACAATCGCACAAAGATGACACGGATATACAGCCAGTGTACAGCTCGTATTTAGGTTTGGCGATCGAGCCTTTGAAAGAAGGTTTTACGTTAAAAAGTTTATTCGAAGTTCAGACTTCATCTTAAAAAATGGGAAAGCATTCAGTAGATCTTTGCTGCGATATTTTATAATAATTTTCAATCATAGACTTCATAGAATTATAACACGTAGAAGGATAGTAGACGCCCAAAATATAGACCATTATATTGGAGTCCAACTGTCATACATACTACGACAGTTGGACTCCAATGAACTGTTAAGAGTGTCAGCTGTCACAGTACTGAGTGACATATTGCGCATGTGGCGAAAACGCACACATTGGTTGTCGTTTGGTCTACGTTTCGTGAGGAAATTTGTTCGAAGCTGGGGTTCTATGTGTTATAATTCTATGCATAGACAATTTCTTTTTGAACAGGTCAAAATCGCTGGTGCTCTTTCATAACTGCAATACCAATAGTCACAACCAATATAATCGAATGAATATATCGTGTGACTAACTTCGTTTAGTTGCGTTTGTTTTGAATTTACGAAAGAGATTTCATACAATAGATCTTTACTGCGATATTTTAAATGGTAATATTATAGATGTTATTGTAAGTACAATTAAAGAGTTATAATGTTTATTAATAATATATTTTAAAGCAAAAAGTAAACACAAAAATAAATGACAATGATTTTTTAATAATTCTGCAATGCTATCGACCAACCCATTGATTACAATTTTTTATTGGTTAAGAAGTATAGATTTTGCCGCATCTTTCCAAAATAGTTTAGAAAAAAAATTAAAAATGGTACCAGTGTAACAAACAACCCTTAAATTTAATAATATAATAGTTACTAAGTTGCCAAAATCAAATTTAGAATAATTATATTTTACAACAAAATATTGTCAAAAACTGCTTCGCAAAAATAGACAAAATGTCCGCCCAATAACTCCATTACTTCGCTGTCAAATTTAAAAGCGGTTAAGTGTAATCGACAAGTAACTAATTGACGAAAACATCTTGAAAGCCCAATATTATCGGATTTGCCATCTTTGTCGTTTAGGTTGTAATAAAATTTTCGTATTTTGACGCTCTATAAAAGATAATTGTTATGACAATGATTTACGGACAAATTGTTACAACAGTCCAAAGTTCCCTGGGAATTAAAATTGGCATTGAATAAATAACGTAAATTTTATCAAAACTCAATCCAAAATTTTAATGACATTTACATCCATAACATTATATTATAGTGTTAAAGAAATACATACATCCTTTTTAACAGCCTTCAAAAAAGGAGGAGGTTTTAAATTCGACCGTTTTTTTTGTATGTATGCTACGCGATAGAAACGCCAATTATGAATGGATTTTTATAATTCTTTTTTTGTTAGAAAAAGAATACTTCAAGGGTGGTCCCATATCCAGGGTATGAGGATCTGATGCTGGGATACTGGGGATATCGAGGGGAATTCCTCAAAATGTAAGGCAAAAATGCTGTTTCTGATGCCTTTGGACATAATTTAGTTTAAATATTTGCGTATGGAGATTATCTTTATGATGCTTAGCTGATGATAAATCAACAATGTTACTAAGGGGTAAAATAAGGGTCAAGTGATGAACATTTATGTCGTCGCGCCACCTTGTGGGAGGCCTGCCAACGCTGCTTTGTCCAGTGTGGGGTCGCCATTCCAGCACCTTGTGAACCCAACGTCCCCGGTCATCGTTCCCGTTGGCAGCATTTGGGCGAGACCTATGTCCAGCAGTGGACGTCCATAGGTCGATGATGATGATGATGATGATGATGATGATGAACATTTGTATAGAAGTTCGTCGTTTTCAAAGTTATAAGTACGAAATTATAATAATGAAAAGCTAAGTAAAACATCGACACATATGACCCCGGCTTCTGTTGTTGAAAATATTTATTGTTTACTTTTTGGTTTTGAAGTCGATATTTTTTTTTCTAACAAATATTTTATTCATGCTACAAAAGCGGTGACTAACAAGCGTACAGTCCGGCTGATGACGAATTCGCTAAACGAAGTCGGTATGAAAAAAAACCGTTTATTATTAATTATCTTCGTTTATATAATATGAAAAAATAAAGGTGAAATCTTAATCCTTACTAATATTATAAATGTGAAAGTAGCTTTGTCCCTCTCTTTGTCTGTCTGTCGCGCTTTCACGGCAAAACTGAACCGATTTAAATGAAATTTGGTACACAGAGTCTAGAGCCTGAGAAAAGGCATAGGCTTCTTTTTAATGCGAAAAAAAGGTTGTAAAAGGTTGAAAGTGTCATCATTTTTAAAGCTAGAAGCTTGTAACTTATTTTTGAGGCTGTTGATTCGATATAAATAAATATGACATTCATAGTTTGTATGGGTTGTTTGTATATATTGTTTGTAGTCGGTTTCCATTAAAATCGTTGTTCACGCGGGCAAAGCCGCCGACAGAAGCTAGTATTTTATATAACCGTAAACATCACAGCAATCAAGTCCAACCCTAACTTCAAAGTAATAATTAATTTAATCACACGATTCTGTGTAATCGTTTCGAACTTCAGTTGAAAATAATTTTTGGAAAGAAGTTTTAGAATTGGAGATCGCCTCTTACCTTAGAAATTAACAATTTTATTTGCACTTCCGCGAAACCGTATTTTGTTCAGGATAAAGACGATTATACTTTAACTCAGTTTTCGAGTTGCGATGCTCATAATTGACTCGTGTAATTAAGTTTTGAGTTTGTAACTAAAGACGGACAGATGCGTAAAATTATCCAATTAAAAGTATTAACCAGCATTTGCATTTAACTCTTCTTTCATTGGTTTTTAAAAAGAAAATATTTTCAAAACTATTGACTATTTGACCGTGGTACCAGAAAAATTATCATATTTCAGACCTTTTTGTTGTCGGTGAGGAAATCTGCTCACAGATATCTGACCTCCTAGGGAGGTGAACAGGGTTATATAAGGTTCCATGACGGGTGGTCAGACATGGGGATACACTAAACCTCCTCGGTGGACGAATTCAGTGAAAGAGAGAGGCTCCGAGATCTCTTGAAGAACTCAATATCGGGGCATCTGAGCTGGAAGAGCTCGGTCCCAGGAGGCGAGACAGAGAGGGGGCACTCCCAAGCAAGCGCGTACGGCATTCGTTCAGAACACTAAAATATAATAAGCGCAGGAGACACTGTGAGGGCTGTCCCTTTTTCAGGGTGGAGTTTCTGTTCTCGGTGACTTCCCCACTCGGTGGACCAGGGACCAGGTAGGCCAACAGCAATACACATTGCGAAAAAAAATGTTAGTTTTGATGGATGGATGTTTGCTACTCTTTCACGCATACTACTGGACAGATTTGGATGAAATTGTACACACATTATCTGGACTATCATATAGGATAAATTTTATAAATTATCATCTAAAGAACTACATAATGCGAGCGGAGCCGCGGGCACAGTTGGTTATTAATATAAATGCGAAAGAGAGATTGCTATTTGTTTAGAGTAAGTGTTACAACACTTTTTAGGTTGTATATAAAACCACGACTGGTTTTATCAGTATTCATTTTGAATCAAAATAAGCTTAGGATAGCTTTGAGTCTTTATTAATTTCATACAAGTAGGTTAACATTATGAACAACTTATTGTAACCAACAATGCTTTTAATCCCTCAATAAATTGCACAGCACTGGAACTACTACGTCGGATTTCAACGATTCGTCCTTTTATATGCGGTACGACAATAATTTCCAGTATGTTAAAATATTGAAGTAAACATCATTATGACGCTCCGTTAGAATGACTTATTTTTCTAATATTGTCTTTCTAATCCAACGTATTAAATAGGTTCTATACTTCGTCATGCGCCAACATATATAAAAAAAACCCTCTAAATTACATAACACATTGTATTTATAATTTTGTTTATTTTTTCAATCATGAAGTAAAATCGCGAATGAAACAGTTAATACTCTTCTCAAGTAACTTAGAATTTTCTTTAATAAAACCACAGTGATGTTGAATGGCCGCCATCTGGTGTAGGAATTCTTTTATTGCGGAGTGGTTTTTTTATTTTTTCACTAAGTTATGAGTCTAAGCGTTGTTTGTAAGTTGTAACAGAGGCTTAAGTTGTGGCTTACATTATGTTAATAAGTATAACAAGAGTCAGTATTATGAACTGAGTTTGCTGTTATTTTAATAAAATGTTTTATATAAAAATATTTTTTATAACAGAACTTTTAAAAAACAACAAATGCTCTTATAATTTTTGAAGATTTTTTTTTGCAGAAGATAATTTGGATATAAATTCTAAAGTCCTTAATGAGGTCTTAACGAAATATGTATAGAGGCATCTCTCCACGCAACGTACCTGCATGCTCTCTGGTTTTGCAGATGTTCATAGGCGGTGGTAATACTAGAAACAAAAATAAACTTTGTAATAATTCTAGCTTTCATCTTCGTAAAGTCAGTAATTCTTTTAAGGGGCTAGGCATTTGAAATTCCAGATTTGGGACTGCCAATAAGCAAGTTTTAAATCTACATAAAAAATAAACTTATAAATAAAGCATATTAGAGCAATATTTTTCCGACAAAAATGCTTGGGACTCTTAACATTGCTAGATCTCATTCAAGAACTAAATTTTAGAATAAAGAATTGTAAACAACATATTTGAAAAGAGTAACTGTCGAGTTTCTTGTCGGTTCTTCTCGATAGAATCAACCTTCCGAACCGTCGGTAGCGTTTGCCTATTGATTTTGAATCACTTAACATAAGATAGGCCTCATGTCTGTTTGCCCCCTTTGATATTAAAAAAAATAGATCACCTCGACCATAACCACGGCCCAGCTGGTAGTACTTCTGTCGTTGTACTGATGGCGCTGTGATTGATGGTACAACTTGATTTTATATTTATTCCTTAGGTCGGTCAGCTTGTGCAGGTGAAAGAAAATTTTCTTGACGTTAGGAATTACAATTAATACTTGTTTATTTTATTAATACTTTCTGCCAGCGGCTTCGCCCACGTGCATGACGATTTTAGTACGAACTTTGAATGTCATATTGATTTATATCGAATCAACAGCCTAAAATAGCTTCTAGCTCTAAAATAACGATAGTTCCATACTATTTTCTAGGGGGTTGAAAGAGGAATTCTTCCTCTTTTTTCGCTTTGAAAAGCAGCCTATGTCCTTTCTCAAGCTCTAGACTATCTGGGTACCTTTCACTTAAATCGGTTTAGTTTTGGCGTGAAGCGTGACGCAGACAGATAGACAGACAAAGAGACAGAGTTACTATCGCATTTATAATATTGGTAAAGAAGTAATTGAAGATTATTTCAGTATTTTACGTTTTAACGCCTACATTTATTTTAAGACGATATTTAGGTTTCTGTGATATTAACATGCAATGAGATGCGAATCCTCAGAAAATAAGAGATTTTATTACACCGTATATTACGTAATTATGACTTTTTTACTTCATGACGACAAGCATACGTTCCGCCTGATGATAAGCAGTCACCGTAACCTATGAACGCTTGCGATACTTGAAGTATCACATGCGCGTTGCCAAACATAGAAATACTAGGAAAGGAATTAAAAAAAGGAAGTGAGCAGAGGGGATGGGAGATTGGTCCTCCGGCGCTTGACTAGCGATTTTACTTTAACGTATAAAGCGGCTCTAAAATAAATTAGCATCTCTCAGAGGGGTAATGTTTTTCATCATATTTGTCACGATGTTTATTTAGGGTTCAGGTGCCAACGGAACCCTAATACTAAGCCTCCGTCTGTCCGTTTGTCTGCGGGCTGTATCTCACGAACCGTAATAGTTAGAAAAGTTAAAAGAAAAATTTCAAAAAATTCGGGACCACCTATATACATAAGGAACTTGATACATTTCACGTTTTTTGTTGTATGTTATGAACTGTACTAGATAAATATTTGGAACTTTCATAGATTGTGTATTTCTATAACCGCTTTAATAAAAAATACAGGAAATGTGATATTTTTCTTCCAAACTGGTACCAGTTTTTTTTAAGTAAAGTACTAAGTATATAATCAAATAGATTCAGTGGAGTTAAAAAATCAAATGAAGTTATATAGTTATATAAAAGAACATCCAAGGAATTATAAAATATTGTTACTTTCTTCATTCAAACGTGAACGAATGAAATACAAACCGATCACATTCTACAAGCAAAAATATAAATGATAAAGTATAGTATTCGTAGAAATAGTTTAGTGTCGAGAAAAAGGGCCTCCCTAGCAATAGCCCATCAAACCTTCTTCGGGCTGCTGACGCCTGTAATAGCCCACAAATCGCCACACAGCCCTATCTATCCGGCTCATTTTAGGGGTAATATTTCTGGCAGACGGCGTTGGGGAGTAAAATATGGGTCAAAACGACATAATTATTTTCGGATATCGACGTATGATCTGTTTCATATGAAGAGGAAAGATTAACAACCTGATTTTATGAGAAATGACAAAAGATTATTATTTTAGTTTTTGGGGAAAAAATATTTTTTCCTCACAATAAAATTGATGCACCTAACTTCAAATATATTTTTTAAAGATCTCCTTCTTCCTAGGATTATTCCCGGTATGTACCTACGATCTGCTTATTACTCTTATCCGGATTTGACGGGTTACTAGTTTTTACACGGAGCGATTAAACTAATTGGATAAGAGCAAATTATCTATAAAAAGCTAACGATTTTTATTAAATGTTATATGATAACGACTGGGACCGACAGTTTAACTTTCCATGGCGGGGTGACCCACAAGGACAAACAACCGGACCGAAAACCTAAAACAGAAAGTAACTAAACTAAACTAAAGATAGGCATGTTACCAACACGCCACAACAGTTGTCATTTTTAGGGTTCCGTAGCCAAATGGCAAAAACAGAACCCTATAGTTTCGTCATGTCCGTCGGTATGTCACAGTCATTTTACTCTGAGTCTATTGGCTCTATCTATACGAAATTTGGTAAATATGTGTATTCTATGAACCGCTACAAGGTTTTGTATTAAAATAATGAAATATTTAAAAATTAAGAGTAGCAGTCCATACATGTAACTGAAGGTTGGAAAAAAAATACGGCAAAGTATGAGGTATCTTTGAATAGATATTTAAAAATAATAACGAGGTTTTATTTTGTATTTTTTGATTCGTAAATATTCCTAAGCTGCGAAACCCTTTAGTTTCACGCAGTCCATCACGCACTTGACCGCATAAAATTTGGAAATATTTTTAGTTCTTGTCAAAACAATCTAAATTATCTAAAGTGAATCAGGCAATTAGTTACGTAGCGTCTTGCGTCGCGTCGGAGGCTGAGATTAGCTAATCTTCCGGCTACGTGATCCGGAAATGTATAACATGTTTTAGATTTTGTAGTTATAAATAATAATAAACGCTAATAAACGCTACACACTCGAAGGCCCCCATTAGGATGATTATATCCTGTGTCGGGGGTCAGGAAACATTCACAATGACAAGGACCAACACACCCAGACCGGAAAACATGCCTGTTCAATTAATACAAACATCTGCTCCGAGCGGGAATCGAACCTGCAACCGTCGAGGCTAAAGGCAGACTCGCTACCCACAACACCACAACGGCGTCAAATAAACTATTACGTTTAAGGTTGTTTTGTTTTTAATTATTTTTTTTATTTTGTATTTTATAATTTATTAAGGCGCCACTGTCACTCATGGATGGAGCAGGCTGAAAAACAGCGTTGTGCATTGAACACGATGCACAGCTTATAGCTGAGCTTGTGACCGATTGCTGTAATACCATGTATTTGTTAAATTTTGTCCTTGTGTATGTTTTCGATTTTTTAATATATTTTTTTTAAATTTTTCTAACTTTTATTTGAAATGTAGTGGTATTCGGAAAGCAATAAACATGATTATTATTATTATTATTATTATTTTAGTTGTAGTAGAGCCATACTATTCCCACCACAAATGGGAGAGCTCGATCGAGGAAGTACGACCCTCTTACAGAATATCGGCGTAAAGTATCAGTAGGTACTGTTGCGTTTCGTGTGATGAGTGAGAGCGCCGGAGGCCCTATCTCCCACCCCTTATGAGCCCTTCTGATCTCTTGGGTTAGCAACGCGCATGTGATACTTCAAGTATCACACGCGTTCATATGTTGTGGTGACAGCTTACCATTAGGCGGACCGTATGCTTGTTTGCCAACCGTCATGAAAATAAAAATGTGAAAAATTATATGTTTGGATCTTTGGATGCTTGTTACTCAATCACGCAAAAATGACTAAACGGATTGGATTGAAATTTAGTACACAAATATTTTATTACCTGGAAAAATGGATTCATTTATATCTGGAGCTAATTGTAAAGTCACCACAGACGTAGTCGCAGGCAGATGCTAGTATAGTATAAAAACAACAGTTAGTTCATATAGTATAAATTGGGGTTGACTTGTGATATTGACGCGGCAGGTGTGTCGAATCAGTAAGTCAGGAGGGATTGCAAGGGCCAACTATTACAACTTATAATAACTAGCAACTAAGTGGGAACTAACGAACTAATCATAAATAAGTAATGCTACACACTCAACGGCCCCCATTAGGACAGTAATATCTTGTGTGTTATTTTAATTATTTTACTCCACCTGATTGTAAGTGGAAGTGGAGTCCACACGCAAAGGTGGCTAATATGGTGGCATAAGGCAAACTGCACTAGCCACCCTCGCCCTGCCTATCCGCAAGATGCCTCTTCAAGTCTCTTTTGAAGGACCCCAAGTTGTAAAGGATTCCATTTTTTTTCCGGAAACATACACAATGACAAGGACAAATACACCCAGACCAGAAACATGCCTGTATGGTTAATACATGTGGCGCTAAGGCAGGTTCGCTACCAATGCGTCACAACGTAATCACATACCAATAGTCAACAGGAAACAATTACTTCTCAAATATGAGTTTTTAAGTTTAGTTTGCTTGTATAATTACGTTTAGTAGCGAGTTTATTTCAAATATGAGTTTTTGAGTTGAGTTTGCTTGTATAATTACGTATAGTAGGGAGTTTATATCAAAGCTTTTTAGCTTTTACTTAAAAAACGACCGCATGCATTGATAGTGACTAGAAATAACTACCAGTCAAGTGAGTTGTGGACTAAGCATCATAGAAATAAAAGTGTTTCGCAGCTCAATAGGAAAGAATCTAAAAGACTTTAAAAATAACGAATTAAAATCGACCCCAAAAATAAGGTGGTTATATCAAAAACAAAGTTATGGGAAACATTTATATTTATTTCTAAAACTTTGAGACCTATCTTCTTCAAAATAAATGTGGTCGAAATTTCTTTTGTTCTGCAACTCCAAATTTTTTCAGAATTTTAAATGTCATAGATTAAAAGATAGAGGGGTTTGGGGATACACAAGCCCGGCGTGGGGATGTGATGACCTCGTCGCCAGCTTTTGGGCTTCTCAGCAGAGATTATTCCACCAGTGCAATCAGTCAGTGGTAGGTCTTTTGTTGCAAGAGGCCGACTAGGATATCTGCTAAATAGTAGTGCTTAGGCGTTAGTGTGTTCCGGTTTAAAGGGTTGTAGGCTAGTGAAATGACTGAGCAGGGGAGATTTAAGAACCAATATGTCAAGGTTGGCAACGCGTGAGTGGCACCTACAAATGGTGCTGCAAGCGCTCATTGACTACGGCAACCACTTACCATCATATGGGCCGTATGCTTTTTGCCAACTTGTATCATAAAAAAACACAATTTTTATGATTTTAGGAGCTAATATCTCAACAACTACAGACTTGATCAAAATCAAACATCGTTATAATCTTGAAAGACCTATCCAGATAGACCTGACATTTTTATGTCATACATACGCTGCCAAACATTGAAAATTTTTTTGCAACTCTCAGTTACATGCATGGACTGCTATCCTTACTTTTATATATTTTAGAATTTCATTACAAAAATTGTGTACTGGTTCATACAGCATTTTACTAAATTTTGTATAGATAGAGCCAATAGTTTCCTAGTAAAATTACTGTGACGGACCGACAGACGGACATGACGAAATTATAATGGTTCTAAAAATCCATAAATTTATATCAAGATGATATATTAGATTTTATGATATGAATAAATTGTTTATTCCTATGAAAAGGACTAAGTATTACTCAAAACATTTTAGCGATTTATTCTCATTTGTCCGTTAAATGCTAACGTAAATTTAAACACTAGCTGAGGTGTGTAACGTGACGGTAAGCTGGCACAGTATTAGCTGTACTGTAAACAGATCGTACACGGTAAATCTTCCAGACGTCCCAGGACTTGAGATTAGCTGTAATCTTCAACTACGTGACTTCGGGTTAACACTCGCTATCCACTTGAACGGTTGATATATAGGGCTACTTAAAGCGATAATAATATTACAGCGAATGTAAGTTACGTTTTTTTTTAGATCCTAATGTATATCAAAACTAGTGTCTGACGGCGGCTTCACTCCCGATAATAATGTTTTGTAATGAGGGATCTTTATTGCAACGCAACAAAAATATTTCTCATGTTTTTTTTTTTAATTTTTTATTATAAGTCTGGATTCCGTATGACCCATCCACATATTATATCAAAATTCAAATCTTGTAGATCTTATCCCACGAAAACTTAACATTTAATGGAATATTATGTCTTAATCCAGGTAATCTAGATCAGTCTCTTTCAATCAAATCCGTTCAGCCATTTTTGTGAGATTAAGAACCCTTGGATGTTCCAAGCATACAAACAAACAGATTATATATTAAGATTTTTTTATGAACGATGGGCAAACGGGTAAAATCACTGGTTGCTGCGTTGCTAGTCTAAATGGCCATTCTCTTAAAGATTTTCACTTTGTATCGTTTAAAAGATCTAAGTGCACAGACAGCGGAAGCGATACATTTTATTCTATGTAAAGAGAGTACTATGCCATCGGTGGGTGACAGTTCTAAGAACTGTTTACAAATAGCTTTAAAATCTAATTAACTGAAGTCAGGTCACACGTCCGCTGTCTTCCTGAACGCTTGGATAAGAAGTATAGATTGCTAGCCTGTTTAATACATTCATGATTATGAATTATGATAAGGCGTTGAGACGCTCATAGCTAGGTTTTGTCACACTGGTGGTAGGTCTTTTGTTGCAAGCGGCCGGCTAGGTAGGTACCACCGCAGTGTCCAATATTCTGCCGCCAAATAGTAGTGCTTAGGCACTACTGTGTTCCGGTTTGAAGGGCATTGTACGCTAGTGAAATTACTGGGCGAACGAGATTTAAGAACTTATATCTCCAGGTTGGTAACGCGTGAGTGGCACCTACTAATGGTGCTGCAAGCGCTCATAGGCTGCGGCAGCCACTTACCATCAGGTGGGCCGTATGCTTGTTTGCCAACATAAAAAAAAAAAAAAATAAGTGCGCTCACTGATCGGTAAACGATTGGTGAGGTAAGCAACTTTAGGTGCAGTCAGTCAATAGATGGGTGCCCCCATGGTGGTATTCTTACTGAACATCTCCGTGCATTAGGCACTTAAAAAGTTGGTTCCGGCTGTTATGTATGAATTTAATAATAGTCGAAAAGTCAAATCAGAGGCCTATACGGGCGATTTGAACATCTCTGACACTATGGTCGCGAGTAATCACTCGATAAGAAGAAGAATAAAGCTTCTTCTTCGTCCTAGCAATATTCCCGGTATTTTATGTACCCAGGGTCTGCTTATTACTCTTATCCGGATTTGACAGGTTACTAGTTTTTACACGGAATACAGGTTACTAGGTTTAAGAAGAAGAATAAAGCGTTCTCGTAAAATGCCTTGGTCGATAGCATGCATGTGGTAACTGCTACTACCAAATGCTACAAGTTAAAATTCAACAAATATTTATAGTTTTTTTTTATTTTAATGCGATGGCTGAAATTGTGAACGGATTTTAATGTTTAATTTTTCATAGTGATCTTGAAAAAGAGCTTCAAATAAAATACAAAACAATAAAATCCATTTCAATAGTTTTTTTTTAATTTTAAAGCCTGTTATTAGCTTCATAATAATGGACGCAAATAAGCAATACTACGTCAACCCCTACGAATGTCATTTCGAGAAAAACGCGTTTGAAATTTTTGAACAACTTGCTTTATATCATTTTTTTCATATATTGGTCAAGTTATTGGCAATTTCAAGCTGTATGTAAGTTATTTTACTTATTTTCACATCAAATAAGCATACAAACTGCATATTTCGTATATAATATAACCCAAAATGTTTAAAATAATACATAAATGGCATGATTAAAAAATGGCTATTTTAGAAGTTTTAAAGCTTAAAACCCTACAAATATTAAAGAAAAATGTTCTTCAGCCATTTACCAACACATCTTCATATATAACTCAGTTTTTTCAATTTTGTGGGTTGACATGGTATTGCTTATTTGCGTCTATTATTGTAATGTGATTTAATGTATGTAGCGGGAACTTTGAACATGATTTTGAACTCCTTCAAAACGTCGAAATTTTGCGTACTTATCATGGATTGATGACAATTTAATAATTTTAATAATCTAACTAAAAAATCAATAATTAATAATACTTTATTGTATTTTTTTTACAATAGAATACATATTTAATGTAGTATTTAATTATTATAACAATTTTATCTACTTATACTGCTACGTAGTAGAAGACATGCTTTTAAAATAGTCCAACTGATTCATTTTAATTCAAAATTATCGAGACAAATCCGAGATGTAAGTTTAGTGTTGCTTGTTCTCAAGCGTTAACTGCTAATTGGAGTTCTTCTTGTAACTGTTATTGCTCGTGTTAGCCTTACCGGGTTTTATGTTTATACTCACTGCTTTTAGAGATACATAGGAAGACTGAAAAACCTTCCTGAGTATCGATTTATTTAGTTCGATTTATTCATTTTTATATCGCTCTTAAGCTCCTTCTGCTTCTAATGTAAATTGGCGTAAATCTATTTATATACCGGCATCGGGACGTGACGACCCCGTCGCCCCCTGTCGCCAGTACAATCGGTCACACTGGTGGTCTATCAGTCTTTTGTTGCATGAGGCCGGCTAGGAGGTACCACCGCAGTATCAAATATTCTACCGCAAAGCACCAGTGTCTTTGACACTACTGTGTTACGGTTAGGTTGTGAAATTACTGGGCAAAGGAGATTCAAGAACCAATACCTCAAGGTTGGTAATGGGGTTGGTTGAATGCGCTAATTCTGATTAGCTTTGAAGAATTCTTTATGCATTTGATATTTTTAAATTTTTTTTTTATGTGCAAACGGGCAGGAGGCTCACCTAACGTTAAGCGATCACCGCCGCCCATGAATATCTGCAACACCAGAAGGCATGCAGGTACGTTGCCGACCTTTAAGGAGAGAATACTCTTTCTTGAAGATTCCAAGTCGTATCGGTTCGGAAAGACCGCCGGCGGAAGTTGATTTCACAGAGTGGTTGTGCCTTGTCTTTTAAATCGCACTGCTGTGGATTTTCGGACATCGAGGTGGTATGGATGGAATTTAGAGTTTTGTCGTGAGTTTTGTCAATCCAAACAATTCCTCCGAACATTCCCCGTGATATATGCGGTAGAAGATGCTGATTGATCCGACATCTCTACGCAATGCCAAAGGATCAAGCTGATCGGAAAGAGCTTGATCGTCGACAATTCGAGCCGCTCTACGTTGGATACACATTTCTTGAAGAAGGCTTTATAAAATCACGATCACCAATGTGGCGTGCTGGTCTGAGCTTCGACGGTCGTGGGTTCGATTTCATCTCGGAGCAAATGTATTTTATACAAATCTGTTTCGGACTGGCCGTTTGTCCTTGAGAGTCTCCTCATCAAAACAGATATTTGTAAGATCACTGCCAACATCTGCCCGAGCGGGAATCGAACACGCAACCGTCTAGGCTAAAGACAGACTCACTACCCACAACGCCACAACTGTAAATAAATAAATAAATAAATAAACGCTACACACTCAACGGCCCCCATTAGGATAGTTATATCCTGTGTCGGGGGTCCGGAAACATACACAATGACAAGGACAAATACACCCAGACCGGAAAATATGCTTGCATGGTCAATACAAACTGTATCATTGAAGTCAATTAAATAATTTAAAAATATATACGGAACTTAGATTCTATAGTAATTTCTTATAAGGACCGTTAGGAGCATTTTGATGGAATCCCCAATTCCGTTTTATTTATTCCTTCAAATTAGAATTACAACCCAAAGGTCTATAGGTACACCATACAATCTACTCAACATTATATATAAACGCTACACACTCAACTCAACTCAACTCAACACACAAATATAGCTTTTCATACAGCTGTTGCATGTGACTGCGCTTATGGAAATCAATTTTGATATCGATTCATTTGATTCCCACTCGAGGCCGCTGTTTTGGACATTCAGGCATGTATTTCGATCGTGTGTTTATGCTTATATTGGTGCGATAGTGACAATGACAAGCACATACACACCCAGACCGGATGTACGGTCAAAATAAATACACATCTGTCCCGAGTGGAAATCCAATCCGCTACCATGGCGCTTTAGGCAGGTTTGTTTAGTATTTAGTATTGTTACCGGGTGGGGTTCGCGGATTTGGAAATAAACACCTGATGGCTCTAAATAAGACTTTATTTACCTCTAGATTATACAACAGAACTTCACAAATCACAGGTCAATCGCAGTCCTAAAGAATAGCCGAGGTCACTAATTATCGCACTTGTTCACTGGTATCACTTGTAGTTTCTTCGCTCGTTGCTCAGGACGCTTATATAACGCGGAACCGGATTCGAGAAAGTTCTGTCCTCGGAACGCTATACTACATCTTTCGAGAACACATCTTTCTAGAACCCACGCGTCGTTAAGGAAATAAACATGGAGAGTAGCAAGCGATTTTGATCTTTATGACCCAGTGATAAAATTTATTTGATATTTTAACTTCGCAATATAATTTTTTTCTTTTATAAAAATTAAGTGATGTAATTCTAAGTTTTTAAACCTATCTTTAATATTTATAATATTCCTAATTTTGCATCGAATCTGTTCATATCCCTTTTTTAACTTGGAAACATATTATATTTAAATAATTAAAATTAATTACTAAAATTGATTTAATTTGAGCACTATAATATTATTATTGATGTGTATACATACAATTTGCAAGCTGTTTACACCCACAATTAAGGAAGCACTAAAGAGGACGAGGTCTTTTGTTTCGCACGTCGCGTCGCACTCACACCGTCGTTCGGAGCGCTGCCTCCATCTCCGATGACGTCCTTAGCCGTGGTTCGGCTTCGCAGGAGGCACCCTAAGGACGGAATCAAATTTGAGCCCCCGTGAGGGCTGCCCCTTTATTACGGCTGAGTCTCTGTACTCGCCCCCCTCCCGGTGACGCTGTCAAGGTCAGTAGGGCCAACAGCAATACACATTCCGAAAAAAAAAACATTTATTTTATAAAATTGTTACTGTACTTTGTCTTGTAAAAGTGTATTCCTTGTTGGTGTTCCTAATAAAGTAAATAAATAAGATTCTCTGTAACAGTAATTATTATGACTGTGAGTTTGCATCATGAAACTTTCCACATGCAATTTATCGAAACTTGCCTTATCAAATCGCACATCTTGTTTTCTTGAGTATCTGTACGCATTGAAGAAAACTAGTTACAATGTTTGATAGATTTGTAGATTTGTGAAATGTTAGACAAGCGTCGGTCCAACAAGTTGTGTGAAAAGTTTTATATATGTACACTCCCATTAACGCCGAAAATATAATTTCCTTCACTGTGTCGTTAAAATTACCATAATAAAAACAGGTTATAATTCCATCTTAAGCTTACTAAATAAACTAAAATGCTGTACATAGCGCCAGGGCCGGATTTAGAGGTGTGAAGGCCTCGGGCAGCAAAGGAGTGGAGGCCCTCTGACCACAAATTATTTTCCAATTAAAATGGACAATTTTTCAGTCGACTTTTTCAAAAATATAAAAAATAGCTCAGACACGGAATCGAATGCCCAACCCCCAGGGCTGATAAGATAGCTAGTAAATGCCAAGTGCTTATGAGGACCATTTGAGATTTTGATATATTATTTCGCGAAAAAACGAAAAATAAAATTTCAAAGGACAATATGTATAGTAGTCGGAATTTAAAAGATGCTTTCCGAAGTCACTACTGTGGGGCCCCTCTTATCTCTACTGTGGGGCCCCGTTTGCCTACTCCTAAATCCGGCCATGTACAGCGTTGCGTCGAAGACCGAAGCAATTACGTGCCGGTGACGTGTATTGTGCACCAGGTGTGGACGCCGCCTAATACTACGAGTTTTTGATATGTATGGAATTGGAAAATATGCGCACAAAAGACGCGCTCTCTTTAACATGACATAGAAATACAATTTCTATTTATTGATATTTATTTATTTTCGTGAGACTTCGAAGGAAATAAATTTCCCGTTTTCCGGCTGTTTTTTTAACCCCCGATCAAAAAAGTGAGGTGTTATAAACTGAGCGTCGGTATATGAGTATCTCTGTGTTATAATAGTTCCCAAACGGTTGAATTGATTTTGATGTAGTGTTTTTTTGGTTTGTAAGGTGAAAAGGAAATTGAAAGTTGTCTAAAAGAAACAAGAAAAAGTTTTTAACTTGAAAATCCAAACCTAAAAAACTTACACAAAAAATTATGTGGAAAGGTCAGTTTAGTGGCCTTTCTAACCGATCTTTTAGAAAATGGCCTATTCATTCAGACTAGGAACGCAGCTACAAGCAGTCCTATGAAATCACAAGTGTTTTTTTATGTCAGGGGCAAACGGATAGGAGGCTCACCTGATGTTAAGCGAATACCGTTGCCCATAGACATCTGCAACACCAGAGGGCATCCAGGTGAGATGAAAACTCAAAGTTGCTTGTCCGGATTTGAACCCGCGAACTTCATTGTAGTCTACGTTTTATTCCATTCGGCCATCTTGTTTTTTTTTATCAAATAATTTATATATGTATAGGCGTCGCGACGTGACGAGCCCATACTAACGACATTGGGTGAGTCTCTGTCACAGCAGAGATTATTGCACCAGTGCAATCATTCACACTGGTTGTAGTCTTTGGTTGTAAGAGGCCAGCTAGGTAGGTATTACTGCAGTGGCAAATATTCTTGTCTTTGGCATTACTGTGGTCCGGTTTATAAATAATGTGAAAGTAAGGTAACGAAGACAAATCATTTTTTTTATGTTACAAGTTGGCAAACAAGCATACGGGCCACTAGATAGTAAGTGGTTGCCGTAGCCTACAAGCGCCTGCGGCACCATTAGTAGTTGCCACTCACGCGTTGCCAACCTCGAGATATTAGTTCTTATATCTCCTCTGCCCAGTAATTTCACTAGCGTACAGTACCGTTCAAACCGAAACACAGTAATGCAAGAGACACAACTGCTTTTCCTGTCCGCGAAGCAGTACTGTCTTTGGCAATATTTGACATTGCGGTGGTACCTACCTAGTTGGCGTCTTGCAACAAAATACCTATCACGACTGATTGCACTAGTGGAATAATCTCTGCTGTAACAGAGATTATCCCAACAATGGGCGATGGGGTTGTCACGTCCCGACGCCTAAAAAGACCTACACACCTAGACGACATATTACAATATAAACTAATATAATTCTAAAGTAAGGTAACGTACAACCGTTAATAACCAGACAGATACAACGAAGACAAATCATACCACGCCATATTGAATATTTCATTCAACAATAGACATCAAGACGCACAAAAGAATCGACGTATGTAATTACGTATCGATTGAGCCACCTGCTCGTCTTTAATATTAAAGTATTGACGTGAAAGAAATTTTCCTTTTGGTTTATAGGAATCGTATTCTTTTTCATTTTCTTTGACAAGTGTGTGTTTATTATTGGTGAACTACTTATGAAAGATAATGAGAGGGTAAGTAGCTTTGGGTGTAGTTTTCAAGAAAGGTTTTGTAGAAAAAAAGGTCTGTGTGCGATTCACACACGATACAAGTGAAACTTTAGTAAATCGAAAAAAGAATGAGATGAATATATGTAACAATATATAAAAATATTCACAAACACTGTTAAATAATAACACACCACGCCGACTTCTTACTAAAAAGCTGTAATACGCAGCCGCATACATATATATATACATACACACCGACATTTGCTCTCTCGTTCTGGCTCACTAAAGCATGGTGCAAAGAGGAGAGACCGATAATATAAAATAGTATGTATATTTCTGTCTCATTATTCCAACACATTTTTGTGTTGTGTCTCTTACATGTCGTTTTTTCCGTTGCACGATTTCAAATCACAACGATTCTAAAGAAGTTTCACTTCAAAAACTCAAAACATTTTTGTAATCAAGTAGGACTGTAAGCACTCTCTTCTCTTCAGATATGTCAGTTGGTTTCATTTAAGTGAAACTTTAAGGCGTATCTTCATGTTAAAATCAAGTCATTAAAAAAATTAATTACTAACATTTCTGCTACTAGGTTTGAAGCACATTGTATTTTTTTTAATAGACTCAAATAGAGAGAAAAATATGTAACGCCAAATATTATCTTAAGCAGCATCACCTTTCACAAACTAATAACGATTTTAATACAAACTTTGAATCCGCATTTCTACCCAAGGGTAGATTTGAGGAAATATTAAAATACTACTAATAGACTACTTTGTTTTCCAAAAACAAAGTTTCATGATTCCGATTTTAGCAAGTGCATGTCAGTTAGGTTTTCTTTGTTTATATATACAGAAGAAACAAAAAAAACCTTTGTTTAAAACACAGCAGCTAACATCAAAAATTATTTAATAATATTCTAGAAAACATAAAAGAACAAAAAATAATAGTTAAAAGCTTGCTTTATATTATTTTTTTATTAAAAGCTTTTAAATAAACAACTTCTTCCCACGATTTCACCCACGTAGTTGTCAAATAACTTTAACCTTGCTTTAAAATTGTCTGAGAATTCTAAAAATCGTTGCCTAAATATTAGCCAGGTATGCTCCGATTTTATTCTAGTAAATGCCTTATAGAAATCGCTGTAATATTTCTAAAAATAACCCTCTAATAACATATATCTCCCATAACACAAGTAAAGACACGCTATTATAGACACTTTTGTTTTGAAACTGCTTTAAAATGTGATTTAACTATAAATGCCTGAGAGAATCGCAATATAATAATATCTTGACCAAACATAAATTAGCAATACCAGTTACTAGACTGCATAAAATTAGTAAGTCTTTTAAGGGTATACAGTTTTAAAATAGGATCTCAGAAAGCGTTCAGAAACTTTCTATTAAAGCTAAACTAAAATCTATAGATTTTGTATTTTAGCCATCCGTTCTCTTTTTGGACTGAAGATTGCTGAAGATGTAAACTATAATTATATTTACTACAATTATATATACAGTAAACTATTTCTGATATGACAAGAAAAAAATAAAAAATAAAAATGTGCAAGAATAAGTGGTCCTTGCGAGATTAGAACATAGACACACAGACGAAGAGAAAGACGTTAAGTTTTATAATATATAGAAATCACCTGCAGCTTGTAACGAATGAGATTGTATTGATCGATTGAATGATTCGCAAATAAGTTAATCAATCACGTTCATTCAATGTCGTAAATCAGCAACGCAAGGTGATAAATTGCTCTCCTCCTACATGTATTACGATAATTTATTATTATTGCGTTACAATATGGCATATTTATGTAATTAAAACATTCATTTTACTTTAATTAAATGTTCGTAATAGAAGAGCCACGCTCCTCGCAGCACAAATGCAGAAAATCGGCGTAAGTATCAGTATCAGCACTGTTAATTGGACGCAAATAAGCAATACCATGTCAACCCACAAAATTGAATAAACTGAGTTATATATGCAGAAGTCTTGGTATGGTATATCATACAGATTTTAATAATAAAGCAACGCTAACGGCTCGCTCTCCCGCAGGTATTCTACTACGAAATCCTCAACAGCCCGGACCGCGCGTGCCGGCTGGCCAAGGCCGCGTTCGACGACGCCATCGCCGAGCTGGACACGCTGTCGGAGGAGAGCTACAAGGACTCCACGCTCATCATGCAGCTGCTGCGCGACAACCTCACGCTGTGGACGTCCGACATGCAGGGCGACGGCGAGGCCGGCGAGGCCGAGCAGAAGGAGCAGGCGCAGGACGTCGAGGATCAGGACGTGTCGTAATACTTTATTTTCTTTAATGTGATTGAAATATAAAAAAAAAAACAGAATTTAAAACAACACCATCAGGTGGTCCGTAAAACTATCAGCTTCAATGGTCACCACGTCGTCAGAATGGTCGCTGGCATTGCCGCTGAATAAAATAAAGGCGTATAAAGAACATAGGGGTGACAGCATTGTATATAGTAAGCGTGTAAGCTATAAATATTAGCAACAGTCGGCGGTTGTGAGAGTTACGAGCGGAAATGTTGTTAGTATTGATTATTGGATACGTATCGAGAGCTTTGAAAAATATCCTTTACTTCTGTTACATTACAAAATAATTTAAAAAACAAATACCGCCTTCAAAACTAAAAAGCAAAAAAAAATAATATTTTCTACAGAATATTTAAAATATAACATTTTTTCATAAAGATTATTTTATTTTATTTCAGTAACAAACTTATCAAACGCATGACTCACCACAACGGTGTTCAAAGGTCCATTTCTCTGGGATGCCATCATCAGATGCTAGTCTCGACAAAAAAGGAATTATCATAATCAGTTCATAAATGAAGAAGCTATCTGCGTACACAAAAAATATATATACGGCCGAATTGAGAACCTCCCGCTGTTTTTGGAGTCGATTTAAAAACAAAGGATTTTCGTATTAAGCTTTACACAATGCATTATCTTCTTCTTCCTAGCATTAAGCCCGGCATTTTGCCCAGGGTATTACTCTTATCCGGATTTGACAGCTTTTTAGTTTTAACACAGAGCAGTTCCCATCTGACTTCCACAACCCTAAGGGCGGACCAGTAATTTAATAGATTTGGATATGCTAATAAAAAAGTGTTTAAACTTATTTCAATTTAAAAAATATAGAGAGAAGATGGTTGGATGGATAGAATATGGAGAGAAGAGAAGATGGTATTAAATAGTCGAAAGTACATTTGCCGATTTCTTTAATGATCTTGGATACGTTATTAAGGAGCTACGTATCCGATTGTAATCTTTATTACCAAGTAATTGGGACTGTTTTATCCTGTGAGTCTATGCGTATTGTCTGGTATAGTAAAATATACTCTAACGCATTGTCAATAAGGATTGAAATATATTTAATTAGGATTAGTTGCAATACGACTAGCGAACGTAAGCGATTACAGGATGCGGTTGTAATGAGCCGATCGATTGTACACACGCAAGAGATCCTGAAGAGTTTATTAAATATAGAAGAAGTCTCATATGTGGTGTGTTTGGTGTGTGGTTTGTTTACTGGTGATAGGTCTTTTGTTGCAAGAGGCCGGCTAGGTAGGTACCACCGCAGTTTCAAATATTCTACCGCAAAACAGTAGTTCTTAGGCATTGCTGTGTTCCGGTTTGAGTGGCATTGTAGGCTAGTGAAATTACTGGGCAAAGGATTCGAGGATTCAAGAACCAATGTCTCGAGGTTGGCAACGCGTGATTGGCACCTATTAATGGTGTTGCGGTTCACGGGCTATATATATCCCGAAGGATCAAGTAAGAATCTCTCGAAATGTTTGCCGACATTTTCATTCGTGAATACCACTGCCAGTTTGTGATTAAATGATATCACTTCTATATACAAGACGGAAGCAATGAATATTAAAAATATTTGATGATGAATTCATCCTGTACGTGTACACGAGCGCCAGGTGTGGGCTCGTTGTATATTTATGAGGTAGCCGTGGCGATGTCGATGAGTCCAACTTCACTCGATACATCCACACTAAGAATTGCATTACTGTGTGATAAATTATTGTGATTAGTTTCCTACCTTCAAAGATATTAAGGAAGAGGTTTCTTTTTTAAATGGAAAGGATATCAGTTTTTTTCTTTTATATTTTGGGGGACATTGTCTCAGTCTCAGTCACAGTGTCATGCATTCCCAATAAGTAATTAAGCAGTGTCTACAGTTAAGTGTTTCCTACCCAGATTCAAACTTGGTTAATCCGGTAAGTTCAGTTAAAGTCTACGTTTTCTATCCATTGGGCTACCACGACTTATGTTACATTTATTCTTTTTTATTTTACTACAACTGTCAAACAAGCATACGGTCCGCCTGATGGTAAGCAGTTATCGCAACCTAAGAAAGCGTGCGATACTTGAAATATCACATATGCGTTGCCAACCCAAGGGATAGGAGGGAAGGGCTGAGGAGGTAAAAAGATGGGGGTGTTGATTGGGGCTTCAGAGCTCTCACTCATCAGACGAAACGCAACAGTACCTATTTCTTACTAGCATTATTCCCGGTATTATACGAGTATTTACCCCGGGTCTATTCATTACTTTATTTTAGTTTTTACGCAGTGCGATTGGCATCTGACCTCCGTAACCCTAAGGGCGAACCAGTAACAACCTACTGATACTGTTATTTAATGCCGATTTTTCTGTGAGTTTCTTCCCCGGTCAAGCCAGGGAAGGACTACCCATTTGTGCTGGGAGAAGCATAGGTATATAAGCATAATTACTAGTTCATATTTAGTTTAGACTGCATTAGAAGCTATTTATGTTGGCCGGTGTAACAACAAAGCAAACAATCTGTATGTAGATTATAATGGGTTTGCATAGTTAACTGGAGGGTCGTATGGGGTTCGAATCTAGGGCGGGGAATGATTAACGTTTTAGTATCGAAGAGGGAAATACATGACCTGATTTTAAAGTTAGTTAGAGTTAGTTAAGAGTAGAGAAGTATGTGAGGCGGATTAACGGAGTAAGGAAAAGTAATGTCATGACGCCGTGCGCTGTGCCTTTGGAATCTAAATAATAAGGGAATTGACTTAAAAAATTGGTATAATAACTGTGACAATTTTCACGGAAAATAATAACACCACATAAAAAAAGTTATTAATTTGTCGTACAGAACCTTTTGAGCACGACTCCAAATCTAACTTAGCAGTTTTTACCGACCCTATAAAAGGCCTCCCATTTTTACTCGTTGTCTGTGTATTTGTTTACGTATGCCCACGTTTTTGCGATTTGCGATCGCTACCCAATCGTTGTGGCTGTCTTTAGTCTTGATGGTCGTGATTTCGATTTCCGCTGTGGTCGAATATTTTTAACTTACAAATACCTGTGTTGGTCTGTGCATTCTTCCTTTGACGACTCCCCATCGTACCTCGGAGAGCACGTTAACATGTCGGTCTCGATTGTTATCAAAACATCTGATTATAAATCGGTAAGTCTTGATACGTTATTTGCTCTTATCCAATGAGTTACCGCCCTTAGGTTTGCGGAGGTCAGATTGCAATCGCTCTGTGTAAAAACTAGTAACCTGTCGAATCCGGGATAAACTGGAAATACTGGTGTGGCGACATCTACACGCAACACAACGTAACGCGATAGAAATACAAGATTATCACAATCTCGCATCAAGCTACAGTAACACCTACATGGCATACTACGCAACGATATTGACGACCAATGATCTTCACGATCCTAAATCGCGCTATTAGAGTTCTTTTCGCTTCTGCAGTATATTTACAACTTCCCAACATAAGTTGTTGGGCTTCGGCCCGCCAGGTCGGAGGATCCTCCCATTGTGTTGGAGGGATTTCACATGTCGTACCCTCTATACTGGGATTAATGCTAGGAGGAAGAAGACCACTATCACGATTTATAATAAGCATATGCTCATTTGTTAGTAGTTTCCTATTAAAAGATTCTGGTCTATTGTAGATTTACATTGGTAATATATTATATAAATTGTTACATAGTATAGTAAGTTTTAATTCTCGGTTTTACGAAGTCCCGACGGGATTGATTTAAATTGACGTCCGCCGTAAAACTTGACGGTATACCTTGAATACAAATGTAGTTTTAATTTTCGTTTCAGTCCATGAAAACAACGAACAATATAAAGTTAGTTCTGCTAATGTAAAGTAAAAAAGTAACAGCCCGATAAAGACCCACTGCTGAATAAAGGCCCCCTTAAAGGCCTTATATCATAGGATAAGGAGTTTAATCCACCACGTTGCTTGATTGCGGATTGGCAGATATTCGTGTATTAGAATTGAAGCCTCCATAGTTCAACGGTAGAAGAGCCGACTCCGCTCCGTTACCGCGCGAGTCGCGAGTTCGATCTTGACCACCTTGGGCTATTGTCGTACCCACTCCTAGCGCAAGTTTCGAGATTATTTGGAAGAGCAATGACAATATTAGTAATGCCTTGAAGAAAATGCTAATATTCTTTAAAAAAATCGTCCATGACAGGTTTCCTCACGATACTTTCCGTTCATCTCGGCTATTTTTCGTATTTTGTTTTTGCGTAGTAGATTCTTGAATGGGCTACAGTGGAAACAAAAAGGGGTCAGAGAGTGTCGAAATACGGGTCAGAGGGTGTGGTAGTATCGGTTTCTAGTGTTTATATTCATCGCACAAAACACTACGCATAATGTTAGCTGGTCGGTGATGGAATTACTTCCAAATTTGAGGATTTTGATATAATTTAGCTATGTATGCTGGTGATAGGCCTTTTATGGCATTTTACCGCAAAGTAGTAGTGAGTTTTGCACTACTTCGTTTCGGTTTGAAGGAGAAATAATTTTGAGGTTTATCACGCGTGAGTGACACTTATAAATATATGGTGTTGCGCGCGCTCGTAGGCTACTATAACCGCTTACTTAAAGGTGGGTGGGGGTGGAACGGTGTTCTCGTTAATAAATAAATTTATAAAACAACTCTCGCCCTCCTCTGACCTGGTAAAGGTCGCGAGAGTCCGGTGAACGCGGGAGACACAGGACCGGTTATTGTGGCATTCTTTGGGGAAACCGTATGTCCAGCATTGGACATTCTTATGCTGATATGATAGTGATAATGATAAAAACGCCATACAACTAAAAGCCCCATCAGGGGTTATATCCTGTGTCAGGATACACACTCATAAGCCCGATAACCAGCCTCGAGCGGGTTCGAAGTTGCGACAATCAGTATAACCACTGTGTCACAATGGTCATAAATACACTAAGGCTTAATAATTTACCTGTTTCGAGTGTGAGTAACGTGGATAGCAGTATGAAAGCGAATCACAAATGACGTGTTACTATACAATTCACATACAAGACAATTAAATATACATGTTATGTCTGTTACAAGTGTTGTACCTAAATTGAATGTAGGCTTTTCGTTTGTTAGATGTGTGTTATAAATATCTGGGCGTGTGTTCTTATGCGTCTTTCCACCGTGTCTTTAACGTGCGTTTAAGCTCTTAGTCCGGGTTGTTATCACAACATCTGATAATAATCGTGAAGTCTTGATTGCTGTTATCCAATGAGTTGCGGAGGACAAATTTTAATATGTCAAATCAGGATAAGAATATAAGCAGACTCTAGGAATAATGCTTGGAAACTATCTATAAACAAAACTATCTATAAACTTTATATAAATGTTATTATACTATATCAATGCTAATGCTATTATGATATATCAATGTTTTTATTGCAGAAAGAGCCATCTGAGTTACATTAGCAAAAATGTAGTCCATTTAAAGGCGTCGGGATGTGACGACCCCATCGCCCGCTGTTGGGATAACCTCTGTCACAACAGAGATTATTCCACCAGTGCAATCAGTCACACTGGTGGTAGGTCTTTTGTTGCAAGAGGCCGGCTAGGTAGGTACCACCGCAGTGTCCAATATTCTGCCGCCAAATAGTAGTGCTTAGGCACTACTGTGTTCGGTTTGAAGGGCACTGTACGCTAGTGAAATTATTGGGCGAACGAGATTTAAGAACTAATATCTCGAGGTTGGCAACGCGTGAGTGGCACCTACTAATGGTGCTGTAAGCGATCATAGGCTGCGGCAGCCACTTACCATCAGGTGGGCCGTATGCCTGTTTGCCAACTTCTAACATAAAAAAAAAAAATTAATAGAATCAAAATACCCTAATAAATATAATAGGTAAATTAAAAGAGACAGGAAAGGAACGACAGAGAGAGAGAGAGGGAGAGAGATCGCGCATTTGGCTGCGCACTCACTCGTGTACACATTTGCTTGAGTAGGCTCGATAAACGTATGCATAGCATACGGCATTTCGTTACGTGACGAATTCTGCTAAATCGTGCTACCTGTACGCTGCGTTAAGGAACTTCGTTCCAAAAAGTTAATTTAGAAGTATGTTTTGGAGATTTATATATTCGAGTCTTTTCCCTTCTTCATCCTAACATTATTCCCGGCATTTTATGTACCCAGGGTCTGCTTATTACTCTTATCCGGATTTCGTTATTAGTTTTTACACGGAGCGATTGCCATGTGAACTCCGCAATCCTAAGGGCGAACCAGTAACTCATTGGATAAGAGCAATTTACTTATTAAGAGTTAACGATTATTATCAGACATTATTGATAATAACCGGGACCGACAGCTTAACGTGCTGTCCGAGGCACGGAGGCCCACACGGACAAACGCCCAGAGATAGAAATTTTAACAAACATCTGCCCGAGCGGGAATCGAACCCGCAACCGTCGAGACTAAAGGCAGACTCGCTACCCACAACGCCACAACGGTGTCATTTATATATTCGAGTATATATTATTAATAATATTTTTCTGGTCGTAATTCGCTGACACTTTGTTTGTCAATGATTCGTTTTCCTGTCGCCAGGCGGCGTTGTATGCGATCTGTCATTTCGTGCCTCGTACTCTTTGCCATCGCTATTGTACAATTTTTAATCTGTTTTTTCCTTTTTTACGTATGTGTACGTTTTGTAGTTTGCAGTTTTCAGGATGTATGGCCCGGCTCGGCCAGTTTGGATAATCACTGTTAAAAGTTTCATACTATTTTCGTTTCAGACGAATTTATATTTCAAAGTGGGCGAAATTGTGGGAAGAGATTAGTTTAGTAAAGTGAATACGCAGAGCAGAAATTTCATAAAATTTTAATAATAATGGGCTGTCTTGATGTTATAATCTATGTATATGAAAGGAGAATACCTGAATGACATATCAACGCCCAGCCTAAATCCGTGGACCTAGAAAGGTAAATTGTTTAACCAGTGTTGTTTTTAAAACGTAAACGCGTACTAAGAATATTTCGAAATTCAAACCTTAAAGGGGTGAAAGTTGGTAATTTTTGGAATTAGAATCATGAAACTGTTTTTAGGCGAACATATATCTCTAGGTTGGCAACGCGTGAATGGTACCTACTAATGGTGCTGCAAGCGCTCATAGGCTACGACCGCTTACCATCAGGTGGGCCTTATGCTTGCTTGCCAATTTGTAACATAAAAAAAGAATTATTAAAGATAACGACACACGTGTATTAAAATTTTCTAATATTCCACCCATGAAGGGTTGAAATGGGGGTTTAAAGTTTGTATTAAAATCGATATTTATATTTCTATATAAGACCATACATATAAACGTTATATCGTATAGATATATATAAGGAGGAATTTATTCTCATATTATTGTGTATTTTTCCCTGTTGTATAACTTTTATGTCTTCATCCTAGCATTATTCCCGGTATTTTTATGTACCCAGGGTCTGCTTATTACTCTTATCCGGATTTGACAGGTTACTAGTTTTTACACAGAGCGATTGCCATCTGACCTCCGCAACCCTAAGGGCGAACCAGTAACTCATTGGATAAGAGCAATTTACTTATCAAGAGTTAACGATTATTATCAGATGTTATTGATAATAACCGGGACCGACAGCTTAAAGTGCTCTCCGAGGCACGGTGGGAAGACCCACACGGACAAACGCCCAGACCGAGACAGAAATTTTAACAAACATCTGACCGAGCGGGAATCGAACCCGCAACCGTCGAGACTAAAGGCAGACTCGCTACCCACGACGCCACAACGGTGTTGTATAACTTTTATGTCACAAAGGAAATTTGTTTTCGTTAAGTACAGTTCAGAAAAGTAATTGATACAATTTGACAAAAAGAAGCCTAATAAAGTTCCATACTTCCAAGCATTGAACAGATTTAGGAACCGAAGTTCCGTATGTCTAAGTAATATATTTACCGGCGTCGGGATGTGACGACCCCATCGCCCACTGATGGTATAACCTCTGTCACAGCAGAGATTATTCCACCAGTGCCATCAGTCACATGGGTGGTAGGTCTTTTGTTGCAAGAGGCCGGCTGGGTAGGTACCACCGCAGTGTCAAATATTCTACCGCCAAATTGTAGTGCTTAGGCATTATTGTGTTCCGGTTTGAAGGGCACTGTGCGCTAGTGAAATTACTGGGCGGACGAGATTTAAGAACTAATATCTCGAGGTTGGCAACGCGTGAGAGGCACCTACTAATGGTGCTGCAAGCGCTCATAAGCTACGGCGCCCACTTACCATCTGGTGGACCGTATGCTTGTTTGCCAACTTGTAACATAAAAAAAATGATATTATTTTTTTTTTTATATAATAGGAGGCAAACGGTCAGGAGGCTCTCCTGATGTTACGCAATCACCGCCGCCCATGAATATCTGCTACACCAGAGGGCATGCAGGTGCGTTGCCGACCTTTAAGGAAAGAATAGGCACTTCTCTTGAAGGTTCCCAAGTCGTATCGCTTCGGAAAGACCGCTGGCGGAAGTTTATTCCACCGAGTAGTTGTGCGAGATTGAAAATGTCTTCTAAAATTAAATTCTTCTTTCTCTACTGATACTTAATCTACTAACTAGTTACTGACACTGCTCTGGTATCTAGCCGGCTTCTTGAAATAAAAGGCCTACCATCAGTGATTGCCGATTTATAAATTTACGACATGACGTTGGGGACCCTAGGGCCTTCTCATTGACGTTTTCTGACCCCGGTTGCCACCAACCGGGGTCAGAAGGCCTCAGCAAAAAAATAGCGACGGTCTGTGGTAGAGAGGAGCAGTCTAATTAAAAAGTTTGTCTCGGTGGAGGGAGCATTTATCTAAGTAAAAAAAAAGGTGACCGACATAACGCGAGTAATACTGCGCACGGTGTGTTTTCGTGTGGAATCTCAGTTTATATTGGGAGAGTTTCATTCTCGTACCGCATTAACATTTCATAAAACACCTATGCAAACATAGAAGTATACACCGGACTTTATTGCTCTATGTATGCTAATGCAACTCTTTAAGTCATGACACTGCGTTGCATCTGTTCAAAAATGGCACGGCAGGCATGTTGGCGTATTGCGTCGGGGACAGATTAACGCAATAATACAGAATTCGTATACACAACGATTGCTTGATATTTCCAAGGCTCGTCACATTGCGTTGCTTTGTCGCGTTTGTCGTTCATCTGGAATAACGGGTTACTTCGTCTAAGCTGACAGAAAATTAATGTAATTTTTATTTTGTATGCCACGTTTTTATCATGTTTGCTTTTATTACAAATAGGCCGGTTCGACTGCGGAAGTATTAACCTCTCACAGCAAATTTGAGTGAAGTAACAGAATACTGTTGCGTTTAGGTGATGAGTGAGAACGCCAAAAACCTAAATTCCCACTCCTCACTGTTCCCTTCCATTTTTATTTGTACCTTCTCATCCGTATCCCTTGGGTTGGCAACGCGCATGTGAATCCACAAGTGTCGCCAGCGTTCATATATAGGTTGCGGTGAATATCAGGTACCGTATCATTACTGTCAACCGTCTTGACATAAAAATAATCAGTTTGAAGGCCCACCAGATGATTATAACTTTTGTAGTTTTAGGTGTTTAAAATATCGAATCTAATCGATAAGTTAAGTCAGAGGCAACTGTGGGCGATCCACTTGACAAGAAGAAGATCTACATAATTATGTTACCCATATTTTAATTTTTTTAATTCTGTTTGTTTTTTATAGTGAAACTTCTTTAGAATCGTTGTTATTTGAAATAGTGCAACGGAAAAAACGACATGTAAGAGACACAAATACAAAAATGTGTAGGAAGAATGAGACAGAAATATACATACTATTTTATATTATCGGTCTCTCCTCTTTGCGCCATGCTTTAGTGAGCCAGAGCGAGAGAGCAAATGTCGGTGTGTATGTATATATATATATGTATGCGGCTGCGTATTACAGCTTTTTAGTAAGAAATCAGCGTGGTGCGTTATTATTGAACAGTGTTTGTGAATATTTTTATATTTTGTTACATATATTCATCTCATTCTTTTGTCGATTTACTAAAGTTTCACTTCTATCGTGTGTGAATCGCACACACACCTTTTTATTTTTTATTGTTATTGTTGTGTTTAGAACATTATCTCATTTTCTTAGTTTTAGTAGTAGTTTTTATTTTATTTTGCTGTGTTCTGATAATAATGAATATTTTTTTTCCATCTTTCCATATCCTAAGGATCTCTAGACACGTGTAGCTGTACGCCCACTTAAGTCACACAGGGGCGGTGGGGGTCGAGGGTAGGTGGTGTAAATATAAAAACTTTTCGCATATGCCGTCGAGTTTACCGTTCTTATATTTATTGGAAAGTTTAAAACTCTGTATTGGAATACGATTCTGTTTGTTTCGGTTTAATTAAATCTTTAAGCGGCGAATTTTAAAGTAACAAAGATAAATAACAACTTTTAAACAATGGGATGGATATAATGAAACTTTTGTGATTATAAAGATTGCAAAAAAATATAGATTGTAACATATTTCGTTAAGACAGTAGATAAATAGATAGATTGATAGATAGACAGATAGATAGATTGATAGATAGATAAATAGATAGATTGATAGGTACATAGAAAGATAGATAGATAGATAGATAGATAGATAGATAAATAGATAGATAGATACATAGATAGATAGATAGATAGGTAGGTAGACAAAAAACTTCTATGCACTTAAAAAAAAAACAGGGAATTTACACAACCGCCGATGCTGTTACAACAACAATTATTAATAAAATAAAATTTGAAAATAAAGAGGGTCCTCATAAAATAAACTTTATATTAACTGTATATACTTTATTTAACTGTAGAACAGTAGTACAGAACACTTTATATTCTAGTCCGACAAGTAATTGGCAGGTTACTTTGCTTTGCTTATCAATTTGTTTTCCCGGCGTCGGGACGTGACGACCCCATCGCCCGCTGTTGGATAACCTCTGCCACAGCGGAGATTAATCCACCAGTGTAATCAGTCATACTGGTGGTAGGTCTTTTGTTGTAAGAGACCGGCTGGGTAGGTACCACCGCGTTGTCAAATATTCTGCCACTAAACAGTAGTCCTCAGGCATTACTGTGTTCCGGTTTGAAGGGCACTGTACGCTAGTGAAATTACTGGGCAGAGGAGATTCAAGAACCACTATCTCGAGGTTGGCAACGCGTGAGTTGCCCCTTCTAATGGTGCTGCAAGCGCTCATAGGCTACGGCACCCACTTACCATCAGGTGGGCCGCTTGTTTTCCAACTTGTAACATTAAAAAAAAATGTCATCATTTACTCGTATGAATGATCGAATGAGTGGGAGGAGAGAGAAGAAGAGATCCGATGGGAATTTGGGTCTTGGTTTTAAATTCTCTAACGAAAGACAATGATACATAACTACACGCTGTATTATGTGTTAGAATAGCACCACATTCGAACCGAATCATTTATACCGAAAATAAGGCTCTTCGACTGGTTCCAGCGTGAAACGAATCACAAATAGCGGCCTCGCGTGTTACGATGAATAAAATGAATGTCCTCGTAACAAAAATAATACACATAACATGTGTTTCACACATGAAATAAGTATTCTATTATGTTCAACCGATCGCAATTCAATATCATAGATTGGAAAAAGGAAATTGAAGGTTCGAAGATATGCGTTCGGTATTAGTTATAGCGGGGAATCGAATGCTGCAAAAGATTAGTTTAGTGGTAGGAACCCTGCCCCAAGCACAACAGTTGGTGGGTTTGATTCCTCCTCGGAGCAGATGTTTGTATTGACCATAGGCCTGTTCTCCGGTCTGGGTTTGTTTGTCCTTGTCAATGTGTTTGTGGACTCCTGACACAGGATATAACTATTCTAATGGAGATAGTTGAGTGTATAGCGTTTATTTATTTATTGAGTTATTCATTTCATGAAGGTTGGCAAGGAAGCATAATATGGTCCATCTGATTGTAAGTAGTCACCGTCAACATTTAAAAGCTTTAGATACTTGAAGTTTCAAATGCGCGTTGCAAGCCCAATCGATAGGGGGGAAGGGATGAGAAGGGAAAACTTGGGTGGGAGAGTGGGCCTCCGGCGCTCTCATTCTTCGCAAGGAGCGCAAGAGTACTCTGTTACTTTTCGACGATTTTCTGCGAGACGGCAGTACTTCCTCGGTGGAATCGGCCCCTATGCGCTGCGAGAAACAAGGATCTTCTACTTTGACTAAGCCAGATATAACATTTCAAGGCGATGAAATATGATGATCATAAGTCGAAGTGAAAGTTGAATTAAAAGTTAATCTATACATATTTATTACTAGCTTTTGCTCGCGGCTCCGTCTGTGTTAAAAAGGTAGCTTTATTGTTATGTAAATTATTGGTTATCATGTAACCACCTTTAGGATTTTTTTTTCATGACAAAAAGGAGTTATGTCCTTCTGCAAGATTTAATATATATGCCAAATTCATGAAACAGTCAATAGTTTTCACGTGATTAACGCACAAACAACAAAGCTTTCCGCAATCCGCTAATACTACCACCACACAGATAGGCATTTGTTTGTACGAGTGTACGAAGGAAATGAAAAGGAAAGGCTTCTCGGCTATAGTTGGGTTTCGACGGGACCATGGGCGTTTAGCGAATCTACATGAGATTGGAATGCTTTCGCTAACACCGGGGCTACATTCCCGGTAAATACGAAAATTCTTTGTTGATACTTAAACTTTGTGCAAAACGTTTTGTAGCTGTTTTTTTCTATTTGGTAATATAATTTTAAATTTTTTCAAAGTTTTTTTTATGTTAGATGGGACCAACGGGCAGAAAGCTCGCTTGATATTGAGATTACCTGCCCAGGAACATCTGCAACACCAGAGGAATGTATGGTGTGGCAAGCGCTCATAGGCTTGCTTGCCAACTTAGTTATCTATAAAAAGTGATCTTCTTTGCCACCTTCATCTTCGAGATATTTTCATAAAATGTAAACCAATTTTAAAAGTAATTCACTTTTTTTGGTTAGAATATACGCTAAGTACAATATTATAATTTACCGGCGTCGGGACGTGACGACCCGATCGCCCGCTGTTGGGATAGTGTCTGTTACTGCAGAGATTATTCCACCAGTGCAATCAGTCACACTGGTGGCCTTTTGTTGCAAGAAGTGGGCTAGGTAGGTACCACCGTAGTGACAATTATTTTACCGCAAAGCAGTAGTGTCTTTGGCATTACTGTGTCTCGGGTTCAAGGGCACTGTAGGCTAGTGAAATTAATTAAAGGAGATTTAAGAACAAATACCTCGAGGTTGACAACGCGAGAGTGGCACCTACTAATGGTGTTGCAAGTGCTCATAGGCCACGGCAGCCACTTACCATCAGCTAGGCCATATGCTTTGCTTGCCAACTTAATTATATAGAATTTTTTTTAAACACATAAGACAGTGAATTGAAAACTTTTATTTATATATTTCTTTTTACACATTAACGTAACAGCTCAGAATACAAATAACAATTTGGAAGCCTGTAAAAGCTTTCTTATCAGAAATCTCATCCTAGCAAGCTTTGTGAAAGCGCTTGCGTAACTAAATTGAAAATAGGGTAGCGCTTATTTGAGCTAACAATACTATTAAGTCCTAACGGCTCCTGACGATCGTTTTAACCTAGTGGCTACCCACAATTTTAAGATTATAGGTTTGATTCAAGATCAGGGGGTTTACCATAAACTTTAAGTAAAAGTATTTAGATCCAATTCAATTCTGACAGTAATCGATTCAGATTTTATATGAGCATGATGTAGAAATATTGGTTGATGATGTAGAATTCTTTGGATTGATCCCACCGGTAGAATTTCACCATCGGACATCGCGACTAAACTCTAAATTCCATCCATACCACCTTGATGTCTCGAAATCCACAATAGCGCGATTTAGAAGACATTTTCTTCCTCGCACAACCACTCTGTGGAATCAGCTTCCGCCGACACGACTTGGGAACCTTCAAGGGAAGAGCGTAATCCTTCCTTAAAGGTCGGCAACGCACCTGCATGCCTTCTGGTGTTGCAGATGCTCATGGGCGGCGGTAAACGCTTAACATCAGGTGAGCCTCCTGCCCGTTTGCCCCCTCTTACATAAAAAAAAAATATATCGATGTAGCTCAGTTTAGGTCGTTGTTTAGGCCTTAAGTGGACTTTAAATTAAAATAAATGAAATGCAGTGGACTGTATAAACGATATATTTACGACGAATTCAATGTAAAAAACGAAATGTCCGTATGCTAGCGCGCAGGTAGGCCAAGTGTCGGTCGCCGCTGTGTTGCGCCCGCGCAGCCGGGTCGAGCCCCCCGCCCGCGCCGGCGCATGCGCCGCGCGAACGGAGAGGAGGAGCGCCAACATATTCCCCGGGTTGAAGGGATGGCTTCAAGTTTCTAATGGAAGAGGGCAGATGCAGTTGAAGGCACGGCGCACGGTGCCCCTCTTCGTCTTCATTTCAGCTACGCGTGTGACTCCGTCGACGCCGGGATAGGTCTTCAAGACCCGGCCCAGGGACCAGAGCAATGGTGGCGTAGCTTTATCCTTGATCAGGACCAACGCACCAGGTTTCACTTCCCCTCTGGAATCAAACCATTTTGATTTGGCCTGTAGCGATGAAATATATTCGTTATGGAATCTACTCCAGAAGTGTTGTCGGATGTATTGGATTCTTTTCCATCGATCCAGCCTTGTGATGTTGGCATTAGTCACCTGAGGGTAAGGAACAGATAAGAGTGGTCGTCCAATTAGAAAGTGAGATGGAGTAAGAGCCGAAAAATCTTGTGGATCTGATGAAAGAGGAGTAAGAGGGCGCGAATTCAAGACTGCCTCTATCTGAATGAGACAGGTGGCCATCTCCTCGAATGTGAAATGAGTCAGATTTAATAATCTTCTTAAATGATGTTTGCATGATTTAACAGCTGCTTCAGCCAAGGAATTAAAATGAGGACTATATGCGGGCGTGAAAATAAATTCGATACCCTCCTGAGCTATTTTAGATGCAACTTTAGATGATTGCAAAAACCTATGCATCTCGTTTGATGCACCTACGAAGTTTGTCCCGTTATCGGACGTGATGCTTCGAGGCTTCCCTCGACGCGCCACGAAACGATTAAGAGCAGCTAGGTACGCCTCGGTGGTAAGGTCAGAGACGAGCTCCAAATGAACAGCTTTTACTGCCAAACAAACAAAGATGCACACGTAAGACTTTGTAAGCTTGCAGCCCCGACCTTTACGATCAGCCACCAACACTGGTCCTGCATAGTCAACAGAACAATTAAAAAAAGGAAATTCAAGGTAAGTTCTTGAATGTGGAAGTTGACCCATTACAGGCTGAACGTTTTCAGCCCTGTATCTGAAGCATTTAAGGCACTTGCTCACTGTTAATCGAGACAGGTTTCTACCGCCTAGAGGCCAATATGTTTGTCTTATATGTGACAAAAGCAATTGTGGACCTGCATGTAAAAGATTCAAATGTTGCATTAGAAATAAACGTTTAGTTAATATATGCTTACTACAGATTAAAATGGGATGTTTTACACTATAATCGTAGGGGGAGTTATCAAGCCTCCCGCCCACGCGAATAAGGTTTTGACTATCTATGAATGGAGTCAAAGGAAGCAATCTACTTTTGCGTGGCAATTTTTACCAGATTTTAAAAGATTATATTCTTCAGGAAACATTTCAAGTTGTGAATAATGTATAATTAAGTTTAATGAATTTTGTAATTCTGTATTAGAAAGATTACCACGCAATTTTATTTTATTTTTTAAGTTGTAAATAAATCTTTGTACATATGAAAATATAGTTTGAATTTTGCTGAAGCTAGAATGATTTTCTAATAAGCTATGAATAAGTGATGAATGAATGGTTATGTTTGAATTATGAGCAATGAATGAATGATTATTACCACTATCGCCACTAATGAAATGAGTTACTACTTCCGGCAAATCATGTTTCTCTGTGTTTGGCATTTTTGGCCATTCACTTTCATCATGAAGCAAAAAGGAGGGACCAGACCACCATAAAGGTGTGTTCTTAATAACGTCAGCCCGAAGACCGCGGGAAACAAGATCCGCCGGGTTGTCTTTCGACGGTACGTAGCTCCAGGTATGACCACATGTGCTCTCTTGAATCTCATTGACTCGATTTCTAACAAAAGGTTTTAATTGATTAGAAGGAGTAGAGAGCCAACCCAACACTATTGTAGAGTCACACCAGAATCTACAACTGTGAATTGGTATGGTAAGCGATTCTTGAACCTTAGTACACAGTCTTGCACCCAACAAAGCCCCACAAAGTTCAAGTCTAGGTATTGTCGTAGGTTTAATAGGTGCTATACGATTTTTAGAGACTAAAAGGTGCACGGTTATGACCCCTATACTATTACTGGAACGAATATACACACAAGCGCCATATGCCTTTTCAGACGCATCAGTAAAGACGTGTACTTCGTGTATAATGGAGTCTTCACACAATACCCAACGTGGTATTTTTAAGTTATTTAAACACGTAATTGTATTTTCGAATATAGACCAAAGGTTTTTAATTTCGATGGCTATTTCGTCATCCCAGTCATATTTTTCAAGCCAAAGACGTTGCATGACAATCTTTGCTTCGACAACGCATGGACCGACGAGGCCCAGTGGGTCAAAGATCTGACTAATGACGGAGAGGACATGACGTTTGGTGATTTTTGTTGAAGGCGTGATGTTAATGGAATAATTAAGTAAATCTGAATCACATAGCCAGTTAAGACCTAGGGTTTTAGATTGACAAGAATTAGAAGTTTGCTCAGAAAAATTCAAAATATTATTTGTATCATTACAATTAGTAATTTGCTTAAGAATATCCGGATGATTAGATCGCCATTTACGCAAATTAAATTTAGCAAATGAAAGAACTGACTGTACCTTTTTGATGATTCAACAGTCTCGGCTATGGTATTCCCCCCACTAAGAAAGTCGTCTACATAAAAATCTCGCCTTATGGCGCATTGGACGCGATGATCCTCCACGTCATCAGCCAGACTTACTAGACACTTCGTGGCTAAATAGGGAGCAGACGCGGTGCCGTAGGTAACTGTGTTTAAAGTATAAGTCTTAAGAGGTTCTGATGTATCATAACGGAAAATTATTTTTTGAAGACTTCTTTGATTAGGAGTGAGCTCTATGGCTCTGTACATTTTTTCAACGTCACCTGAGACCACATATTTATGTTGACGAAAACGTGTTAATATGCTAAACAGATCGTCTTGAACTACGGGGCCGACCATCTGAATGTCGTTAAGAGACACTCCCGTACTAGTAGGGGCTGATGCGTCGAATACTACGCGTAGTTTTGTAGTGGTACTACTGGTTCGAATGACTCCATGGTGTGGTATATAATATTTAACCACTGAGTCTTCAGGTGAGGAAATACGATTAGAAAAGGTATCTAATGACATATGACCAAGCCGTTCATATTCACGCATGAACTCGTTGTATTTAAGTTTGAAGGAAGGATCACGCTCAAATCGCCGCTCTAGGGATAAAAACCGTTTTTTAGCGTTTTCATACGAATGACCTAGAGTGCTTGGATCCCCCTTTAATGGCATCGTAACAACAAACCCACCATCATTGTTTCGGACAGTGGTTTGATCAAAGATTTGTTGACACATTCGTTCTTCTAGTGAATGCAAATGTTTTGATGATACATTGTCAAGCTCCCAGAATTTACTTAAGTCTGGAGTGACACTGGAATGGTGGCAAAAATGAGAAAAAGATAAACTTTGGTTTAAAATACTACCTGAAACTAGCCATCCGAATTTAGTTTCGTATAATTTAGGTAGATTTTTTCCTAAGTCTATTGAGTTTTTGCCTAAGACATTCCAGAATATTTCAGCCCCTACCAGGATATCAACGACCGACGGAACGTTAAAGTTCGGGTCTGCTAATTTAAGACCTGAAGGAATAGGAACATGATTGATATGTATGAATGATGATGGTAAAAGCTTTGTTATTTCAGGCAAAATATGACACTCGATATCTACAGTAAAAGCGCAGCATAATGATTCTACTGTGAGGTGACAAGACTGCGTACTGGTGGATATATGATTATTTAAACCTGTTACCTTTGTGCTCGTACCGCCTAAAGACAAACCCAGTTTCTGCGATAAGCTCTGCGTTATAAAATTCGCCGTACTACCGTTGTCCAGCAATAGACGCGCTGCATACTTCTTACCCGTCGCGCTGATGACGTTCACCATAGCTGTGGACAGTAAAACATGCGCAGAAGTAGCAAACTGTATAGAATTAGCTGAAAGAACAACATTTGACGCAGAAGGCGAAGGAAAAGGCGGTGAAATGAGAGCTGATTTAGGCTCAAAAGATGCTAAATGTAATAGAGTATTATGCTTTGTTTTGCAATATTTACAATGCGAAAGCTTGCATTGTTTAGCAGAATGACCAAAGCGTAAGCAATTATGACAAACATTGTATTCATTGACTTTTTTGATGCGATTTTCTATAGATAAGTCTCTAAACGTTTCACATTTATATAACGAATGAGATTGGGAGCAAAGAGGACATTTATTTATGTAATTATTACAGTTTTTTAATTTTTTATTGGTTTGAGTGGTGTTTAAATTTGTGTGATTGTTGTGTGAAGTAATATTATTTGAGTTAGTGTTTTGCTTGATGTCTGATTCAACAGATTCTAACCAGTCTGCTTTCTTAGTTAAAAATAGACAAAATTGTTTTAAGGTAGGATCATCTTTAATGGTAAGATTCCTGTGTTCTTCCCAGTCACGACTAGTAGTGTAATCTAATTTTTTAACTAAAATGTATAAAAGTAATGTGTCCCAATATTGTACGGGCTGCTTAAGTTTTGTTAAAGCTCTAATGTTTTTGTTTACAATGTCTACTAAATTTCTGATAGGAATACTTGATTGCTTTACTATTGGCTTGATATCAAAAAATGCTTGAATATGATTGTTTATAAGAATACGGTTGTTGTTGTATCTTTCACATAGCAAGTCCCAAGCAATTGCGTAATGGTCACCCTTAAAATCAATATTTTCTATGATAAGAGCTGCATTTCCATGCAATGAGGCTCGCAAGTAATGAAATTTTGTAATGTCGTTAATGCAATTATTGTCATGAACAAGCGACGTAAATGTTTCTCTAAATTCAAGCCAGCATTGGTAGTTCCCATCGAAATGAGGCAAATTAATTTTTGGCAAGCGAACAAAATCAGAATTACGTGCACCTGAGTCAGCATCTCTGAAGCCCGCGTCCGACCCAGCACCGTTGGACGAAGAACCGAGCAGGCTGCGCGTGAGTGCCACGAGGTTGAAGAACAGGCGGTCAAAGTCCTCACGCTCAGTTAACGCAGACTCGTCATCGTCGGCAAGCACTTCGATCTGGGTCTGTAAATCGTCGAAAACATCATAGAGGGTCTCGAATTTTATCAAACGCTCTTGTAAGTCTGAACGTTGTAATGCAGAAATCTCAGGGCTACTTTTAATTAAATTTAAATAATTACTGAAAACTGTAACCTTTGATTTAATTGAGCTACGTTTTTTAATCAATGTTTTAAAACTATCTGCCATTTTAAATAAACAAATCAAACAATAAATACGTATATAAAAAGGAATTAATATTAAATGAAATGCAGTGGACTGTATAAACGATATATTAACGACGAATTCAATGTAAGAACGAAATGTCCGTATGCTAGCGCGCAGATAGGCCAAGTGTCGGTCGCCGCTGTGTTGCGCCCGCGCAGCCGGGTCGAGCCCCCGCCCGCGCCGGCGCATGCGCCGCGCGAACGGAGAGGAGGAGCGCCAACATATTCCCCGGGTTGAAGGGATGGCTTCAAGTTTCTAATGGAAGAGGGCAGATGCAGTTGAAGGCACGGCGCACGGTGCCCCTCTTCGTCTTCATTTCAGCTACGCGTGTGACTCCGTCGACGCCGGGATAGGTCTTCAAGACCCGGCCCAGGGACCAGAGCAATGGTGGCGTAGCTTTATCCTTGATCAGGACCAACGCACCAGGTTTCACTTCCCCTCTGGAATCAAACCATTTTGATTTGGCCTGTAGCGATGAAATATATTCGTTATGGAATCTACTCCAGAAGTGTTGTCGGATGTATTGGATTCTTTTCCATCGATCCAGCCTTGTGATGTTGGCATTAGTCACCTGAGGGTAAGGAACAGATAAGAGTGGTCGTCCAATTAGAAAGTGAGATGGAGTAAGAGCCGAAAAATCTTGTGGATCTGATGAAAGAGGAGTAAGAGGGCGCGAATTCAAGACTGCCTCTATCTGAATGAGACAGGTGGCCATCTCCTCGAATGTGAAATGAGTCAGATTTAATAATCTTCTTAAATGATGTTTGCATGATTTAACAGCTGCTTCAGCCAAGGAATTAAAATGAGGACTATATGCGGGCGTGAAAATAAATTCGATACCCTCCTGAGCTATTTTAGATGCAACTTTAGATGATTGCAAAAACCTATGCATCTCGTTTGATGCACCTACGAAGTTTGTCCCGTTATCGGACGTGATGCTTCGAGGCTTCCCTCGACGCGCCACGAAACGATTAAGAGCAGCTAGGTACGCCTCGGTGGTAAGGTCAGAGACGAGCTCCAAATGAACAGCTTTTACTGCCAAACAAACAAAGATGCACACGTAAGACTTTGTAAGCTTGCAGCCCCGACCTTTACGATCAGCCACCAATACTGGTCCTGCATAGTCAACAGAACAATTAAAAAAAGGAAATTCAAGGTAAGTTCTTGAATGTGGAAGTTGACCCATTACAGGCTGAACGTTTTCAGCCCTGTATCTGAAGCATTTAAGGCACTTGCTCACTGTTAATCGAGACAGGTTTCTACCGCCTAGAGGCCAATATGTTTGTCTTATATGTGACAAAAGCAATTGTGGACCTGCATGTAACAGATTCAAATGTTGCATTAGAAATAAACGTTTGGTTAATATATGCTTACTACAGATTAAAATGGGATGTTTTACACTATAATCGTAGGGGGAGTTATCAAGCCTCCCGCCCACGCGAATAAGGTTTTGACTATCTATGAATGGAGTCAAAGGAAGCAATCTACTTTTGCGTGGCAATTTTTACCAGATTTTAAAAGATTATATTCTTCAGGAAACATTTCAAGTTGTGAATAATGTATAATTAAGTTTAATGAATTTTGTAATTCTGTATTAGAAAGATTACCACGCAATTTTATTTTATTTTTTAAGTTGTAAATAAATCTTTGTACATATGAAAATATAATTTGAATTTTGCTGAAGCTAGAATGATTTTCTAATAAGCTATGAATAAGTGATGAATGAATGGTTATGTTTGAATTATGAGCAATGAATGAATGATTATTACCACTATCGCCACTAATGAAACGAGTTACTACTTCCGGCAAATCATGTTTCTCTGTGTTTGGCATTTTTGGCCATTCACTTTCATCATGAAGCAAAAAGGAGGGACCAGACCACCATAAAGGTGTGTTCTTAATAACGTCAGCCCGAAGACCGCGGGAAACAAGATCCGCCGGGTTGTCTTTCGACGGTACGTAGCTCCAGGTATGACCACATGTGCTCTCTTGAATCTCATTGACTCGATTTCTAACAAAAGGTTTTAATTGATTAGAAGGAGTAGAGAGCCAACCCAACACTATTGTAGAGTCACACCAGAATCTACAACTGTGAATTGGTATGGTAAGCGATTCTTGAACCTTAGTACATAGTCTTGCACCCAACAAAGCCCCACAAAGTTCAAGTCTAGGTATTGTCGTAGGTTTAATAGGTGCTATACGATTTTTAGAGACTAAAAGGTGCACGGTTATGACCCCTATACTATTACTGGAACGAATATACACACAAGCGCCATACGCCTTTTCAGACGCATCAGTAAAGACGTGTACTTCGTGTATAATGGAGTCTTCACACAATACCCAACGTGGTATTTTTAAGTTATTTAAACACGTAATTGTATTTTCGAATATAGACCAAAGGTTTTTAATTTCGATGGCTATTTCGTCATCCCAGTCATATTTTTCAAGCCAAAGACGTTGCATGACAATCTTTGCTTCGACAACGCATGGACCGACGAGGCCCAGTGGGTCAAAGATCTGACTAATGACGGAGAGGACATGACGTTTGGTGATTTTTGTTGAAGGCGTGATGTTAATGGAATAATTAAGTGAATCTGAATCACATAGCCAGTTAAGACCTAGGGTTTTAGATTGACAAGAATTAGAAGTTTGCTCAGAAAAATTCAAAATATTATTTGTATCATTACAATTAGTAATTTGCTTAAGAATATCTGGATGATTAGATCGCCATTTACGCAAATTAAATTTAGCAAATGAAAGAACTGACTGTACCTTTTTTGATGATTCAACAGTCTCGGCTATGGTATTCCCCCACTAAGAAAGTCGTCTATATAAAAATCTCGCCTTATGGCGCATTGGACGCGATGATCCTCCACGTCATCAGCCAGACTTACTAGACACTTCGTGGCTAAATAGGGAGCAGACGCGGTGCCGTAGGTAACTGTGTTTAAAGTATAAGTCTTAAGAGGTTCCGATGTATCATAACGGAAAATTATTTTTTGAAGACTTCTTTGATTAGGAGTGAGCTCTATGGCTCTGTACATTTTTTCAACGTCACCTGAGACCACATATTTATGTTGACGAAAACGTGTTAATATGCTAAACAGATCGTCTTGAACTACGGGGCCGACCATCTGAATGTCGTTAAGAGACACTCCCGTACTAGTAGGGGCTGATGCGTCGAATACTACGCGTAGTTTTGTAGTGGTACTACTGGTTCGAATGACTCCATGGTGTGGTATATAATTTTTAACCACTGAGTCTTCAGGTGATGAAATATGATCAGAAAAGGTATCTAATGACATATGACCAAGCCGTTCATATTCACGCATGAACTCGTTGTATTTAAGTTTAAAGGAAGGATCACGCTCAAATCGCCGCTCTAGGGATAAAAACCGTTTTTAGCGTTTTCATACGAATGACCTAGAGTGCTTGGATCCCCCTTTAATGGCATCGTAACAACAAACCCACCATCATTGTTTCGGACAGTGGTTTGATCAAAGATTTGTTGACACATTCGTTCTTCTAGTGAATGCAAATGTTTTGATGATACATTGTCAAGCTCCCAGAATTTACTTAAGTCTGGAGTGACACTGGAATGGTGGCAAAAATGAGAAAAAGATAAACTTTGGTTTAAAATACTACCTGAAACTACCCATCCGAATTTAGTTTCGTATAATTTAGGTAGATTTTTTCCTAAGTCTATTGAATTTTTGCCTAAGACATTCCAGAATATTTCAGCCCCTACCAGGATATCAACGACCGACGGAACGTTAAAGTTCGGGTCTGCTAATTTAAGACCTGAAGGAATAGGGACATGATTGATATGTATGAATGATGATGGTAAAAGCTTTGTTATTTCAGGCAAAATATGACACTCGATATCTACAGTAAAAGCGCAGCATAATGATTCTACTGTGAGGTGACAAGACTGCGTACTGGTGGATATATGATTATTTAAACCTGTTACCTTTGTGCTCGTACCGCCTAAAGACAAACCCAGTTTCTGCGATAAGCTCTGCGTTATAAAATTCGCCGTACTACCGTTGTCCAGCAATAGACGCGCTGCATACTTCTTACCCGTCGCGCTGATGACGTTCACCATAGCTGTGGACAGTAAAACATGCGCAGAAGTAGCAAACTGTATAGAATTAGCTGAAAGAACAACATTTGACGCAGAAGGCGAAGGAAAAGGCGGTGAAATGAGAGCTGATTTAGGCTCAAAATATGCTAAATGTAGTAAAGTATTATGCTTTGTTTTGCAATATTTACAATGTGAAAGCTTGCATTGTTTAGCAGAATGACCAAAGCGTAAGCAATTATGACAAACATTGTATTCATTGACTTTTTTGATGCGATTTTCTATAGATAAGTCTCTAAACGTTTCACATTTATATAACGAATGAGATTGGGAGCAAAGAGGACATTTATTTATGTAATTATTACAGTTTTTAAATTTTTTATTGGTTTGAGTGGTGTTTAAATTTGTGTGATTGTTGTGTGAAGTAATATTATTTGAGTTAGTGTTTTGCTTGATATCTGATTCAACAGATTCTAACCAGCCTGCTTTCTTAGTTAAAAATAGACAAAATTGTTTTAAGGTAGGATCATCCTCAATGGTAAGATTCCTGTGTTCTTCCCAGTCACGACTAGTAGTGTAATCTAATTTTTTAACTAAAATGTATAAAAGTAATGTGTCCCAATATTGTACGGCCTGCTTAAGTTTTGTTAAAGCTCTAATGTTTTTGTTTACAATGTCTACTAAATTTCTGATAGGAATACTTGATTGCTTTACTATTGGCTCGATATCAAAAAATGCTTGGATATGATTATTTATAAGAATACGGTTGTTGTTGTATCTTTCACATAGCAAGTCCCAAGCAATTGCGTAATGGTCACCCTTAAAATCAATATTTTCTATGATAAGAGCTGCATTTCCATGCAATGAGGCTCGCAAATAATGAAATTTTGTAATGTCGTTAATGCAATTATTGTCATGAACAAGCGACGTAAATGTTTCTCTAAATTCAAGCCAGCATTGGTAGTTCCCATCAAAATGAGGCAAATTAATTTTTGGCAAGCGAACAAAATCAGAATTACGTGCACCTGAGTCAGCATCTTTGAAGCCCGCTTCCGACCCAGCACCGTTGGACGAAGAACCGAGCAGGCTGCGCGTGAGTGCCACGAGGTTGAAGAACAGGCGGCATTTTGTATTTATTCAAAAAAAAAACTCTTTGATATCCAGACACAATTCGCTCGCTCTCAAATTATTGTGAATAACAGACACGTACACAGACACAGAGTAATAATGGTAAAGAAAAAAAAATTAAGTCTAGAATACACACAATTACACATCAAATATCTGGCTCGGTCTGGGCGTTTGTCCTTGGTCTCCCAGTCGTGCCTCGGAGAGTACGTTAAGCTGTCTGTCCCGGGTATTATCATAACATCTGGTAACAATCGTTAACAGGATAGGTAATTAGCTATTATCCAATGAGTTACTGATTCGCTCTTAGGGTTGCGCTGGTCAGACCTTGGGTAATTACCAGGAATAATGATAGGGAGAAAAATAAGTTTTTTTTTGTATTAAAATAAAGGCAAGAATAGAATATTAAATATATGTGTGGAAGGTCACCACTGTGGAAGGTGAAGATCACGTCGGGGTCACCACTGTGGAGGTTAAGACGGATGTGAGAAATGTGTCTCAACACGAAGGGAGGATCCTCTGACCAGGCGGGTGATATTGCCTGGCGGATCGAAGCCCAACGACTTACGTTCGAAAGTTGTATATATATCTCAAGAGCGTAGGAAACTTTGATAGCGCGATTTAGGATCGTGACGTTCGTTGATCGTCCATATCGTTGCGTAGTATGCCCTGTAGGTGTCGTTGTAGCTTGATGCGACATTGCGACAATCTTGTCTTTCTATTGCGTTACGTCATGTTGCGTGTAGATGTCGCTACATATGAAAACATATTATATTTGTCACATAAAAAAACCCAAAAATTCAGACGCGTGTACAATGTACATATTGTCTGCACTCATCCTTAGGTTAACAAGGAGTTGAATGTGTGCATATTGTTTGTTACCGACATTTTTGTACTTGCATAGGGCTGTCAACTTTTGGTAAATTATAGTTTTTAAATCCTTGATAACTAAGAAAGTTTTTTTTCTTAAAATTAAGAATATATTTTAAAAAATCAGTTAAACTGGAATATAGTTTCAAAACTGAAAGCCCAAAATTTATATTGCTGAGATTTTGATTATTATTTCTTGATAATTAAACGCTTAATAAACGCTACACACTCATTAGGATAGTGATATCCTGTATGGGCCAAAATGTCGTCAAATATATTGTTTACTTAAAAAAACTCATAGAAACGTGTAGCACGATTTCGGTAGGCAACATACTAAAAGTGGTAAAACTAAAGCAGTGCCATTTTAAAAAGGCTGAGATGGCCCAATGGATGGCCCATGGGTTCAAATGCGGGCAAGCACCTTTGAGTTTTCAAGTGCTTAATTTGTATTTCAAATTTATCTCATGCTTAACGGTGAAGGAAAACATCGTGAGGAATCCTGCATGTCATATGCTGGTCTTAAAAAGGCCCGCCTGGTTGCTAAGTGGTTGCTGGTGGTAAGCTACCACCGTACGTTGTTGGACAACTCTTGAAGTGACTGCTCGTCAGCCGCGTTATGAGTTCTATCCTAAAAAAGGTCGGCAACGCATCTGCCCTCTGGTGGTGCAGATCTTCATGGGCGGCGGTCATCACATCAGGTGAGCCTCCTGCCCGCTTGTCCCCATGACATACAAAAAAAATTGACAACCCTAACAAAGCCATTTATTCGATAGATTGTATGCGGTTAAAGGATTCACCCGGATAACACAAGATTTTATTCTTACTGATTGTCCTTGGGAAGTTTCGTTCGTTGGGCATTATTGCTATGATACCCTAAATCTAACTGGTTTTAAAGGATCCTAGCATTTTACTGTTCGAAAAAGAAACGTTTTTTCGATTTTTATTGGATGAATCGATTGCGTTAATTTAGAAAGTGTTTTATCGATACAAATAAATTAAATTGAAGTGTCCGTTTGTAATTCAAAATTAACAGCTGTTCACTAAATGCATTTCAAAGTGTATATAGTACTTACATAAAAAAAATCAATTTTAACATTTTTGTTTTTCTGTCTGTTTGTTCCGGCTAATCTCTAAAACTGATGTTAACGTTCAATGTTATATTTCATTTTTGAGACTATAATGTAAAATAAATTGTAAAAAATTATATTGTCTAATAAATAAATAAATAATAATAATAAGGAATCTTTTACTGGCAGATCAAAATAATTCTCGTTGAAAGTTTTGATATTCTACAACCTCAAATTTTTCCAAAATTTGAAACCCCATAGGTCAAGTGAGGTACACAATTTAAAACAACCTCATTAAAAAGTTAGTCTCGGCGGGGGAGTCCTAGGACCCAGGGCTCCCTTGGTTGGGTTTGCCGGGGCCTTTTGGTCCCGGGCGGAGGGGCGCGAAAGTGCCGTGGAGTATTTTATATATGTATAGTATGTATGTATGGCGGCAGTATGGTGCCGCCCAAGGTGGAGGCCGAAAGGCCTGGCGCGTTCGCGCGCGGTGGTATGTATTAGTATGTAGTATATGTATATATGGCGGTAGTAGGTTGCCGCCACCGGTGAGCCCTGGGGCCCGCCGGGGCGTCGCGGTTGTATGCTACAGCGACCCCGCGACGTCCTACTATGGCGCTAGATGGGACCTTGGAGTTTTAGTGGGTAGGGGAGCTCGGCTCCGAGTCCACACACCTCCTGCGCCATTGCACCCGTCCCGGCGCTCGAGTGCGTAACTGCATTTCTCCAAGTAAAAAAAAAAGGGACACAATTTAAATGACTTTAGGAGCTAATATCTCAACAGCTACTGAGCTAATAAAGAAAGTCAAAATGAAACCTCACTCTAATTTTCCAAGACCTATTCAAAGCTACCTCACACGTTGCCATACGCTGAAATTTTTCCAACCCTCAGTTACATGTATGGACTGCTATCCTTACTTTTTATTTTTATTCTGTAGAGATTCATAAAATACGCCTGCGTCTTCTTCAAACTCAAAACTCAAACTCAAAATATTCTTTATTCAAATAGGCTTTTAAGCGCTTTTGAATCGTCAAATATAAAGTCTGTTATGTCCGCCTAAGTGCAGCTACCGCCGATTCGGAAGGTAGATTCTGCAGAGAAGAAACGGCAAGAAACTCTACAGTTACTCTTTTCAAAAATAATCACATTACATTTGTCAAATGTACAATTAAGATATATATCCCGCATGAAACTCAACGTATATTAATTCCATGCCACATTATCTGCAATATATTCATTAACGGAATAATAAGCTTTATTTAGTAAACACCGCTTAGTATAATATTTAAATTTCATAAGTGGTAGATTCAAAATTGTCTGCGGAATTTTATTATAGAAGCGAACACCTTGCCCCAAAAAGGACATACTCACTTTGTGAAGCCGAAAACTTGGTGTAACAAGTTTATCTTTTCTTCTTGTATTAAAGCAGTGTCTGTCACTGTTTGTGTCAAACAAATCAACATTTTTATGAATATAAAGGATATTGCTAAGGATATACTGCGAAGCAACCGAAGCAAAGCAACGAAAGCGAAGCAACGCGCCTAAAGTTTCTTAACCCTACGACCGCGCATCGGACTATGAACACCGTCAATAGTCTCGGAGTATAATGACTGTGACATAAGGGCGGACTGACACAAGGGTTCCGTTTTTGCAATTTGGCTACGGAACCCTAAAAAAACAAATATATGAAAGAATGTGGACGTCAGTCTATGCCCATACTACCAATACTTGATATTCGGTCGGCCGATTCGGTCCTAACTAAACAGAATAAAGACTTGCCATTCACTTAGACGTCTGATCTACGGTTAAATCCAGAGATAGAACATTTTGTGATCATTATTGCTTTTAGAATTTATTTAGCGTTATTTATATGTCTGTGCGCAGTGTGTGTGTGCAGGTTTTTAATAAAACATTTTTATTTTTATGTTACAAGTTGGCAAACAAGCATACGACCCACCTGATGGTAAGTGGTTGCCGTAATCTATGAGCGCTTGCAGCAGCATTAGTAGGTGCCACTTACGCGTTGCCAACCTCGAGATATTGGTTCTTAAATCTCCTCTGCCCAGTAATTTCACTATTATCACAGTATTAATGTACTGAGCCCAAAGGGCAAACGACTCTACCCACTTAATGTTAAGTGGAAGTACAACAATTGCGAAAACGGCTCTTACTGTTGCAGAAAGCGAACTACACTTTCCGCCTTGCCCCTACCTACTCACAAGATCCATCTCATCCAGACACAGCCACAACACCGTCTTCGCCGGCGAGGAGGTCACTCGTTTCACACGTCGGGACGCGCTCACACCGTCGTGTAAGTCCATCGATAAGAATGCGATTGGAGCGTCGCCTCCATTTTCGATGACGTCCTCAGCCCTGATTCAGCCTCGCAGGAGACCTATGGACGAAATCAGCTTTGGGCCTCCGTGAAGGCTGCCCATTTTCTCAGCTCTCAGTACTCAGCCACCCCCGCCCGGTGACGCTGTTAAGGCCATAGGGCCAACAGCAATACACAATCAGAAATAAAGTTTCCATCTGGTTATACGCTGGCTGACCTCGAAACGTGAGTATTTTTTTAACAACGTACGTACGGTGGTAGGTAATATTGCCAATATTTAGGCCCTACTACCAGCAAGGGGACCATTAGGATGGGCAAATCTAGGTGCTATAGAATTTTGTCTACGACATGCAGCTGTCTTTACGATGTTTTCCTTTACCGTTAAGCACCAATAACTTGAAAAAGGAGGTGCTTACCCTGATTTGAATTCACGGTCTTCGGTTAAATTCTACGTTTTTTATCGACTGGACCATCTTAGTTATTATTTTATAAATGTAAATTAAATAACTGCATGTCAATCCATGAAGTACGAAGCGGGAAGATCATTATTATATTGAACCACTAACCTAAATATTTACTGATAATATAATACTAAATTCAACATAAATATAATCGCAGACTATTCCTAGAAACATAGATTCTAAGTTGCAGTGAATGAGGCTTTTAAAAAATTAAAAAGTCTACTCACAGAAATTAAGTATTGTTTTTAAAAAGTGTCGCTCGCTGCTCGTTTGCCGGTCGAATGATTTCACAGCTACTTTTGCTTCACACGAATCTGAGCAATTTCCTAGCTATGAGGGCGTTTATACAAGAATAAATTTCTCCAGCTAATTTCAAAAAGGAGTTTTTACGTGGATACAACGTGACATGTTCTTTGATATGGAATTAATTTTATACCGCCCCAGGCGACAAGCATGTATGGAGCCTGACCGTTGAAAAGCAGGAATTCCCAAATAACTACGTATTTTTATAAAAAAAAATAAACGCTACACACTCAACGGCCCTCATTAGGATAATTATATCCTGTGTCGGGGGTCCGGAAACATTTGCAATGACAAGGACAAACACAACCAGACCGGAAAACATGCCTGTACGATTAATACAAACATCTGCTCCGAGCGGGAATCGAACCCGCAACCGTCGAGGCTTAAGGCAGACTCGCTACCCACAACGCCACAACGGTGTTTTATGACCGTAAATAAATAAATTTTAATTTTATATATAACTCTGTAATTTTTTACACGCTTATTTTTTGGTCTGGGTGTATTTGTCCTTCTCATTGTGAATATTCCTGGACCCCCGATACAGGATATCACTATTCTAATGGGGGCCGATGAGTGTGTAACCTTTGTTTTTTATTATTATTTATATGACTAAGTTGGCAAGGATACGACCCACCTGATGATAAGTAGTTGTCGTAACCTATGAGCGCTTGCAATATTATACAATTGTAGCTTTCACTCACGTTGCCAATGAGAGATATTGGTTCTAAAATCTTTGCTCAGCAACTTCACTAGCTAGATTGTCCTTCAACCCGAAACTGTATACAGCTTTACGGTAGAATAACTGACACTGCGATGGTACTTACCTATCTGGCCTCGCGCAATAAAATGCCTATCACCAGTCAAATTTTTACACATTTAAGTAGGTTATTAATGTTGGATTTCATGAACAAAAAATAGCTCCATTCCATTTCATTGTGATCTAGACTTTATCTCGAGAAACGCATAAACAGGTCACATTTAAAAGAGCTTTGTCGGCGATTTAAAAGCTAGTCTTTTATATGAAGTTTAAAACTACATGACGCTTCTAGCTTCGTCCTTCTAATATGAATAGCCGCACTGCCGCAATATTTCACACCTAAAATATGTTCAATATATCCATTTATTAGGTATCGATTTTAACCAAACTCAAAAATAAATAAATTATCAATTCTTTTGTTTTGTTGGCGTGTGTGTATTAGAGAGATATTATTAGTAGCAGAGCCATACTGCTCCCATGTGGGAAGTACTATCCTCTCACAGAAAATCGTTGTAAAATAACAATATACTGATACTGTTAGGTAGTGTTGAGTTTCCTGCGATGAGTGAGAGCACCCGAGCCCTTATCTCCCTCTGTTGCCATCCTTTTTCTCCCTTCTCGTTCTCTCCCGCCTATCTTTTGGATTGGCAACATGTATGTGATACTTCAATATTAAGTAGCGGTGACTGCTTACCAGGCGGTGGATATAAAAAAGGAGACGCCACTGCTTCGTTGGATTGCTTTACCACCTTGCAGCTGTAGGTTCTAATGCATTCATTGCTACACCGGGTTTGCGGCTCCATTGCGTTGTCACTAAGAAACGCCGCTTTCCAGTTCACAACAACTACTTCGGCGACTCTGTTGGAAAGTTAAATGCCTACTACCTTTATTCTTTTGCCTTCTTACCATCATATTAATTCGATCAAAAACGATCGGTGGGTTAAGCAACTTTAGGGCGCGGTCAATCATTAGATGGGTGATCACATAGTGGTATTTCAACTGAGCGTCTCCGTGCTTCAGAAGGCACGTAAAAGTCGATCCCGGTTGTTATCAATTTGATAGTAATCGATAAGTCAAGTCAGAGACCTGTACGGGCGACCTGAACAACTCTGACACTAGGTTGGCAACTAACCACTCGATAAGAAGAAGAAGAACTCGATAAATGCTCACTATCAGATCTGTACTCTTATTTGCCACCTAAATAAAAAAAGGCCAACGCGCGTGAGATTGGCTTTCATTATTACGTAATTATTGTTTTATATATTAATTTTCCAATTAAATTTAATTAAATAAACATTATTGTTTTGAATTGACAACACGACAATGAACGTCGAAATACAATTAAAATTATCTCATTTGTAATATGTATTTATTTCATATTACTTATACAGAGTTTCAATGGAAAAAAAACCACGAACATTTTCCCCGTGATTTTTCATATAACTCATAAGCTTACAGCGTATAGTTATAAGTAAAAACTAATATTGTTAAATGTTTTAAATTGGGTACTTAATAAATTATATTATGTCGTTCTGGTGTAGTAAAAGCTATTTTTTACGAATATTAGCAATGCTTTTAAAGGCGTCGGGACGTGACGACTCCATCATCCGCTGTTGGGATAATCTCTGTTACAGCAGAGATTTCTTTCTTTCTTTTCTTTCTGTTGCAAGAGGCCGGCTAGGTAGGTACCACCGCAGTATCACATATTCTACCGCAAAGCAGTAGTATTTCTATAATTACTGCGTCTCGGTTTGAAGGGCACTGTAGACTAGTGAAATTACTGGGTAAAGGTGATTTAAGAACCAATATCTGAAGGTTGGCAACGTGTTTGGGCACGTACTAATGGTGTTACAAGAGCTCATAGGCTGCGCCAGCCGCTTACCATCAGGTGGCCCGTATGCTTGTTTGCCCACTAAGTAACAAAAAAAATATATAGACCAAGGGAGTTAGAATCGAGCCCACGACACCGAAGCGGAGACGGCTCTTCCACCATTGAGCTATTTGCGTCTAAAATTGATTTTGTTCCTGAAATCGTAAATACGATTAATTAATACGAAAACACAAATGATGAAGTAGACTAATCTATAATACTAACGGCCTTGAACACTACGCAGGTGCGTTGCTGTCCTTTTAGGATATAACTGGTTATGCGCTGGCTGACCTCGAAACGCGACTGACGAGCTGTTATTTCATGAGGTTTTTTACCAATTTACGGTGGTAGCTAAGACGGGATTTTAAGCCACACCACCAGCATATACATGTCTTAGAATTTCTTCCACGACATGCAATCTTCTTCTTCTTATTGAGTGGTTAGTGGTCAACCTAGTGTCAGAGTTGTCCATGTATATGCCTCTGACTGGACTTATCGATTATTGCCAAATTGATAACCCTTTTACCTTTTACCATTTCGAAGCACGGAGACGCTCAGTGTAATACAACTTTGTGATCACCCATCTAGTTAATGACGGCGTCTAAAGTTGCTTAACCCACCGAAACTTTTCCCGATCATTAGCGCACCCGGCTATGAGCGTCTAGCATAGTCGAGCAAGTACGAGATAAATTTTAAACACAAATTAAGCAAAGCTTTTGAACCAACGAACTTCGGTTCAAGTTTACGTTTTCGATCCATTATGCCATCTGGAGTTTTAAAACGCTGATTGCTTAAAGCTTGAACCATACCAGAACAATTGGAGCGTGTAATCACTATCGTTCGATCATTTCGAGTCCCCCGCCGGCGCATGTTTGGGAAATCATCGCTAATTGACATGTTCGACATTTTATATTCAATAGAAATTCATATTTTATCTAAATGAATTGGAAATGAGCTTGTTTTATGTTATCGAGTAAATTAATTTCTATAACCTGTACAAATAAATAAATTTGAGGTGTCTGTTTATAATTCGAAATAAGCAGCTTTTCACTAAATGCCATATGCATTTATATGAAATAAAAAACACGGAACAGGAGGGACGCGATGAGATGGGAAAAAAGGGTGGGAGATTGGGCCTCCGGCGCTCTCACTCATCGCACGAAACGTAACAGTACCTAATGATACTGTTACTTGAAGCCGATTTTCTGTGAGAGAGTAATACTTCTCTCTCTCTCTCTCTCTACGGTCGACCCGACCCTTTTGTGCTGTGAAAAGCATGGCTCTACTACCGTAAATGTGTGTGCAAGTGTGAGTAGGTGATCTAATTTGGTACAGAAGACTTATGTATGTACATAATATATGCACAATAATTGCACATATAGATAGATACTTTGCTGTCATGTTTGTAGTAGTAGAGGCATGCTTTTCCCACCACAAATGGCCCGACTCTCTCCTTTCTCTCTCAGACCTTTTTTTGGACTATGCTTTTGAAACTTTTGTATGTTAATGCTAATAGGTAAAAGGCGTCGGGAGGTGACGACCCCATCGCCCGCTGTTGGGATAACCTCTGTCACAACAGAGATTATTCCACCAGTGCAATCAGTCACACTGGTGGTAGGTCTTTTATTGCAAGAGGCCGGCTAGGTAGGTACCACCGCAGTGTCCAATATTCTGCCGCCAAATAGTAGTGCTTAGGCACTACTGTGTTCCGGTTTGAAGGGCACTGTACGCTAGTGAAATTACTGGGCGAACGAGATTTAAGAACTAATATCTCGAGGTTGGCAACGCGTGAGTGGCACCTACTAATGGTGCTGCAAGCGCTCATAGGCTGTGGCACCCACTTACCATCAGGTGGGCCGTATGCTTGTTTGCCAACTTCTAACATAAAAAAAAAAAAAAAGGTTAATTTCTATGGGAAAATTGTAAAAAAAAATCCTACATCCGGAAAAGTCGGTTTTCGCTATGTCCCATATATAGATCAAAGCTACGATATTACTATGTGATTTATATAGGCCATAGAACAATTTTGGGGTGTGAATTTCATTATTAAAGGCTTAAAAGTAAAATTCTGTTAGCTTTTTAATTGCGTAATATTTATAATAATTACAAGAAAAAAAAACTATTATTGAAAACAAAATTGACCACCTGTTCTGAAATTAAAGTAAAACTGAACATATTAATTACTCATTATCACATTTTTTCCAAAAATATTGAGGTTTTATAAGCGCATTTACTTTTTCGACACAGCGACTACTCTATACCATATGCGGATAGGTTTGCAGCAGCTTTTCTACGGCGTTCCTTTTAAAGTTTTGGCTTTTTCATGATTATTACGTCTTTTTTTTTATATGTTAGTAGTTGGCAAACAAGCATACGGCCCACCTGATGGTAAGTGGCTGCCGCAGCCTATGAGCGCTTGCAGCACCATTAGTAGGTGCCACTCACGCGTTGCCAACCTCGAGATATTAGTTCTTAAATCTCGTTCGCCCAGTAATTTCACTAGCGTACAATGCCCTTCAAACTGGAACACAGTAGTGCCTAAGCACTACTATTTGGCGGCAGAATATTGGACACTGCGGTGGTACCTACCTAGCCGGCCTCTTGCAACAAAAGACCTACCAGTGTGACTGATTGCACTGGTGGAATAATCTCTTTTGTGATTCGTTTGAAGCTCGTCATTACTGTATAAATTCACCTTCAACATTATTTTCTTCATTATTAGTAATCAGTTTAGTATCTAAATTCAACTTGTACTTGTGCAAGTGTATAATCTGTTTTTTTTTTTGCTCGTTTTTCGGTTGCGTAACCCTGTATTGAGGTCTTGCGTTTTCCTTATATAAAATAAGGATGTTTTCTCTTAATTTTTGTACTTCAGCATCATAAACAGACTTCCCATGAAATTTAATAACAAAACCTGTTTCTTGTCATAACTATTGTATTGTACAATGTGTGCGCGACATAATTATAGTAATATCTGTATATGTTATGAGCTCTTTCAAAGTCAACCCCATTGATTTTCCTGCGATCAAAATATATCATCTACCGTACAATTGATGAAAGTCTTTAAAATATCATCGTTGATATAATGATTCCTCTTTTAATTCTCGGTATCTTTGTTATATATCATAGGTCTATAGGACTTGACTTATCGACTATTGTCAAATTGATAACAGCTTTTTACGTGCCCTCCGAAGCACGGAGACGCTCGGTTGAAATATCACTATGCGATCATGCATCTAGTGACTGACCGCGCCTAAAGTTGCTTTACTCACCGATCGTTTACCGATCAGTGAACGCACCCGGCTATGAGCGTCTCAATTAAGTAAATCAAAGTATTTAAGCTGTAATAGCATTTTTCTAGTAATATTTTTTTTTATTTCTAAAAGAAAACGGTATCTTTTTTCATATTTTAATGGTAGTGGCAATTTATTGAAAATACCTACTGTTTGTGGGCCAGGGCAACATAATTTTAATATGTTTTTAGGAGTAAAAGATTGTCTGTCTTGACTGGAATCTGCGCGGCAGATCTATTATTTTGTTAAAATATTGAGGTTGATTTTTTATAAACTCACATATTTCAATTATGTAAATGGACGGCAAAGTTAAAAGTTTTAAAGATTTAAAATATGTTAGGCAACTGTCTTTAATTTTATTATTTGCTAATATTCTTACACTTTTTTTGCATTATTAGTAATTTTTCCGCATCTGTCGAGTTACTCCATAAAATTATGCCACAAGTGAACCACGAGTACGCGTATGCATAATATGCTGATAATGAAGCGTTTATGTCTGTAGATTTTTTTAATTCTCAAAGGGCAATTCTTACGGTGGTAGAGCTATCCTTCTCTCTTCTTCTCGCTTCTTTTTTTCTATTTAGTTTAGTTCTTTGTCTTTTTGTGTACCATCAAATTCGGTTATAGTAGTTTTATAAGTTATTGTTAAGTTTAATTGTTTTTTTATTTGTCTGGTTTTTCACTCACAGAAAATCGGCGTCAAGTAACAGTATCATTAGGTACTGTTGCGTTTCGTGCGATGGGTGCGAGCGCCGGAGGCCCAGTCTCCCACCCCCCGGAGGCCCAATCTCCCACCCTCTCTGTTCCCTTCCTTTTTTCGCTTCTCATCCCGTCCCTCCCGTTCCTTGGGTTAGCAACGCGCTTGTGATACTTCAAGTATCACAAGCGTTAATAGGTTGCGGTGACTGCTTACCATCAGGCGGACCGTATGCTTGTTTGCTTTTGTTATTTATTTTTTGTACATGCGCTTTTCATTTAATAGAAGAGTGATATCAATAATGAGCAGAGAAAATTTTTCAACAGTTTCTATTTTTATTCCATTATAAATAAAATTAATAGTGAGAGACTTTTTTGTATGGTGCGACCTGCATAGTTGTACTCTTTGAGTAATTTATTTGGAGATTGTTGTAATTTAGCCAACCGCTTACGTTTGTTTACCATCATGAAAAAATACAGATTTTGTTGTGTAAAATATACTTCTATACCATTATAATTCACCCTTTTTTTCTGACCGGGACATAAAATTTATTTAAAAAAAATCGGTATATAATGAACACGATAATAAATTACTCCCTGTATCAAAGTGCGGTTTGGGATATTCGCATAAATACGTTAAGCGTTAGCCTTTTACAGAGCTGAGGTTTACAAATAAAACCGAAAATCGTGCCCCGAAGCGAAAAGCTTTTTATTTAAGCATAAACGTTGATGCGGGTATTTAGCTCCTTTAATTTGGTTTTGAAAAATGTTTCGAATTCATGAATAATTAACTAATACGCCCACTTTAAGTAAAAATTAGCGTTTTAAAATTTTTAATTTAAATAGACTCATATACGATTCCTTTTTAACCATGTTCAAAAAAGAGAAGGTTCTCAATTCGACTGCATTTTGATGATTTTTTTATTTCAAAGTTGGTGCTTCCCGTGTGGTCCGATTTCAATTTGGTCTACTTCTGACAATGGTGTCCATATGAGTATTGAATTTGCATTAAGAACGTTTGTTAAATTGGTAACTAAAAAGAATAAAATAAAATAATTTTTAGACAAAAATTACCGACTTCAAAAATAAAAAGCAAAATATAAAAATAATATTTTTTTCAGAACTGCTAAGTAAAATATAGGCACACAGGGTCCCCACTTCTGAAGAAATTATTTTGTATGATTATTTCACTATACAGGTACGTATACTAGACATAGACTCACACTATCACACACTAATATTGTCCTTTCAAAATATTTACAGAGAAGAAAAAAATATAACTTAACTAGAACACGTAAAAATAAAATAATTATAATATATTAATCGAATCCCAAAATAAGTTGTTTATTTCCTACAAATCGTTGCTCAAAACGAGAATGTAACTGGCAAGCGAAGGGCATTGTTTATTTATTTTAACAGACCTACATAAAATTGTGTTTTTATAGAACTATGAAAGCAGTACAAAAATAATAAACATTGAAACGTGCATAGCAGTGTTTGGGTCATCGGAATGAAATGGTTGCATCGTGGAATCATCAGGTTTCCGTGATTCATCACCTTGGATAATTTGTCTTTTAATTAATTCGCTATACCAACCATAGAGGCATATCACTTGTAATAGATGGACTGCTAAATATTATTTTAATAATTCACTATAAAATGTATAGCAGTTCATTAAAATACACATGGTGTTGCCAGTGCTCCACCAGGTGGGCCGTATGCTTACTTGCTAACTTAGTTACATGAGACAAACGAAGACGGATCATATATTAGGATCCGAGGGGGAGAAGTTCCTCTCTTGTGTAGACGAAGGAGTTTTGACCTTTGATACTTTCACTATTTTTTTTTATGTTACTAAGTTGCCATGCAAGCATGCGGCCCACTTATGATGGTAAGCGGTTGCCGTAGCCTATGAGTGCTTGCAACACCATTATAAGGTGCCTCATAGTTATTAAATCTCCTTTGCCCAGTAATTTCACTAGACACTACAGTAGACTTAAAGCCGAAACATAGTAATGCCAAAGACACTACTGCTTTGCGGTAAAATTAACACTGTGGTGGTACTTACCTAGCTGGACTATTAAACGCTGCACACCTAACGGCCCCCACTAGGATAGTAATGTCCTGTGTCGGAGGTCCGGAAACAGATACGAGGACAACGACAAATACACCCAGACCGGAAAATATGCTTGCATGGTCAATACAAACATATTATGCTCCGAGAGTGAACCCAGGACCTGTGGCGTTTAAGGCAGGTTCGCTACCGCTGCGCCTCTACGTCATCGCCTCTAGGAACAATAGACCTGCTACCGGTATGACTGATTATACTGGTGGAATAATCTCTACTGTGACAGAAATTATCCCAACAGCAGGTCGTCACGTTCCGAAGCGTTAGGTTGATTTTTGGGGAAGAAAAAACTGTAAGGCTTCACTTTCGTATACATTGTTAAGTATGGTTAAAATGTATTTGTAAAATATACTTGAATATACATACCAGATTTGAATTGAGTATGGGTGTCGAGTGCTATTGACAAGGTTGGGTTGTTATGACCCTTTTTAGGGTACCCGAAGAGTGTCAACGGAACCCTATTATTAAGCCTACGCTGACCATCCGTCCGTCTGTAAACAGGCCTGTATCTCATCGTATTATGTAGAGAGTACTTTTTATAGCATATGTATTTCTGTTGTATTTATGTACTACATAAACAAAGACTAAAATATATAAATGGGGTTTTCATTGAAGAAGTACCTTTTTAATTTTGATGATGAGTGAGTGGCAAAATTAAAGAACTTGGACAAGCGATAATTCATATACTATAAGTTATATTTATTAGCTATATATGCATAATAGCTAGAGTTCTCTTGGTGACTATAAATTCAACTTCTTGCTTTATCCACTTAAAAGTTACAGGGGGGTCTCGAGTAGCTTCGTTTTTTCTTGATTGTGTATTGCTATTGGCCCAACGCGTGGTGGTTGAGTATTGAGACTCAGCCGAGAAAAAGGGATAGCCTTCGTGTAGGCTCAAAGTTGATTTCTTTCATAGGTTGCATCCTGAGGGGATGAACCACGTCTATGAACGTCATCGAGAATGGAGGCGGCGCTCTTAATTGATGGACTCGCCCGAAGGTGTAAGCGCGTCGCGAAGTGCGAAACAAGAGACCTCGTTCTCGCCGGGGAGGTGTTTTGTGTGTGTCTGTGCTGGTCTGATAAAAGATGTTACGGCTGTGCTCTTTGTTCGACTTGGTGGGGGCACGGCAGTGATATATGCCATCATAAAAGTATTTTTTATTCATCAATATAAAAATATGGAAAATAAGATGTTTCCGCACAATTTACTGTCCATGAATACTAAGCGTGTCTTATAAAATGGTTCTTTCTGGAACATTATTTATGCTACCTTTCTCGTTAACAAGCACCCTAAAATATGCTTGTGAAGCCTCAGAGCAAGATATTTCTAGTGACCCGGTATTTTATTTTAAATCTAACAAGGTAATTCATGTTAAGTTAAAGGCGTCGGGACTTGACGCCCCATCGCCCGCTGTTGGGATGATCTCTGTTACAGTAGATATTATTCTAACAGTGCTAACAGTCACACTGGTGGTAGGTCTTTTATTGCAAGAGCGACGCGTGAGCGACACCTACAAATGGTGTTGCAAGTGCTTGTACTACTAGGGTACTACAACAGCTTCCAATCAGATGGGCCGTATGCTTGCTTTCCAACTTAGTGACAAAAAAAAGACATTTTTAGAGACCCGTTACCTTATATTTAACCGATTTGAATTAGAAAAGGGTTAATTCGTATTAAAAGCGCTTTTAAACTAGGTTTTTATACAAGCGTATAAGCGCGTATAGGCGTTCTTTATGCCACATCCGCAACTTGTACGAGCTTGTAAACTCGTATAAGAGCTTATTGTTTAAGGCGGTTTTAGATAAGAGTTTAATTTGAGCGTTTACAGCGGTTTTGGCATACGCGCATACACGCGCATTTCATAAAGCCGAACACAAGTGAACGAGCTTATTCCGGATACGCTCCGTGATTCCGTGTACGCTCGTACATGTGGTGGCTAGTAATTTATTTACAATATTAAAAAGTTAGGATTATTTATTTTTAATAATGTGATAGAAATGTCAAGTTGATACAAACATAAGCCATATTTAAGGCCTTTTTACAGTCACTGGCTTATACATAGGAAAAAGAATCATGAAAGGCAGCCTAAGCAACGTTTTTACCCAGACTTTCCGACTCATTACCCCACTGAAAGCCTACCTCGCATAAGTGATTCTAAAACCTTATAGAAAAATACCAGAAGCCTATATTCCTAGCGTACTAACGAGCCTTGGCTGTATGGTACACTTCCACTGCCTTTACGCTCCTGAAGTACATTATATAAGCCGGTAAAATTGAATTTATCCTTTATCCTCCTGACTAGGAACGTTCGCTGACGAACTTAAAACGGTCGTGTTATACTACGGTATGAAGGTAAAGGGATCTAGTTTTATTTCAGTGGAATTCAGTCGTCGCCGGGATATCGTTGGGGGTGGACGTATCGCTCCTAATTTTCCGCTCGTTTTCCGATCGCTACGAAACTTTTTACGCAGTGTTTTAATCCGAAATGTGTGTTCGTAATTAATTATTTAACAGTTTTTGTGTTTATGGACTTTATTATTGGAGTTTCATATAATAGGTAAGACAAATTATAGTTATTTTATTGTTTTTTTTTGGAATCCTTAAATATTCATATTTTCAATGTTAAAAATATAATATATTTTAGTATAATGTTCAAACAATATTTATACACTTTGAATAACCAAATTTTCTTTGAAAAATTATTAGAATAGATTCATAATATTAATAATAATAATAAAAAAATCATTATTAAAGTATTTGTACGTGACTAATTTTGATGAAATTTACACTGAATACCAATCTGCGCAGGTAAAATTACTGGGTGCATATAAATTATAATGTAGAATATATTTATTGATTTGTAGTATTTTACGGTTTTTCAAAATTAGCAAAAATGAAACTATAATTCTTTAACTTTCTTAATAAGAAAGAAAACATGGAAAATAAAATTTTACTTTGCATTAAATTAATATTGAATATTTTGTATATATATAATCAGAAGTATATTTATATAAATATAAGTATATATACGCGTTTGTTGGTATTAAAACTACTTCTATCATTTCTGTATCGTATTTCATAATTTTGTCTGCAATTCTCTGACTAACTAACTAACCTAACTAAAATAGATTTTAAAAATTCGCGATACATGAATCTTTACGGACAAAACGGCGGATTGACACAGATTAACTGAAAGAGTAAATAAACATAATATGTCGTTTTGAGAGAGGTACTCAGCTATTTGATTAAATGAAAATAATTTTATTTAATATTTACGTTGTATTCTCAATTAATATTGAATTTTTCAGTAATTTTAACTGAAAAATCATACATTTTCTTGTTCTTTACAAAACGATAAAAAATTCCAGAATATCTATAAATAGCTGAAATACTGCGGCTAATTATAAATACTGCACACCGATTCTTTTTCACTGCACGAAAGCCTATTTTTTGCTGAAATAGAAATAGCCTAAGTTAATCTTTATAATATCAGATATCTGTCGCTGAAAGTCCCGTTAAAGGCCGGTCAGACAGACAGAAAAAAATGTAAAAATAGATTTTTTATAATTTTGTTATAAATATCTTTTTCGGTCTGGGCATTTGTCCTTGTAAGTCCCTCCACCGTCTCGGAGAGGACGTTAAGCTATCGATCCCAGTTGTTATCAAGACATCTGATAATAATCGTTAACTCTTGATTAATAATTTGCTCATATCCAATGAGTTAGTGGTAAGCTCTTTGGTTTGCGGAGGTCAGATGGCAATCACTGTGTGTAAAAACTAGTAACCCGTGAAATCACGAAAAGAGTATAAGAGTATGTTATTTCAAGGTGCCAGTACATAGGTTTCTCATGAGTAAGCTCGCTCCAACGTAGACCTCATCTATGCTTTCGCGCTCGATGGAGTTCAAGAGCTTACCCATTCTTGAATAATAAAAAAACTAAGCAGACCCTGGGTAAATTCGGGAAATAATCCTAGAAAGAAGACCCTATACGTTCATATGCATTTAATGAAAAATCTCTCTGTGTAAAATCTATTAATACCTCAAATCGGGATAAGAGTGTTATTTTTTGCTCCATTGAAATGCCACTTTGCGATCACCCATCTACTGACTGACCGCGCCTAAAGATGCTTAACTCACCGATCGTTTACCAATCAGTGAGCGCACTCGGCTATGAGCGTCTCAGACTCAGGGTTAAAACCGGGAATACTTTCATATGCATAGTTAAAAGCTAATTTGGAATTACAAACAGACACTTTTATTTTTTTTATTTATATATTTATCGATAAAAATACTATATTACAGAGGTGCTCTGCTATTTTATTTATGAAAATATTTTCATTTAATATTTCCACTGTCTTCTTAATTAATAATAAAATTCTATGTCATTTCACTTGTAAAGACATATTCCTTGTTCGTTATGCAATGACAGTAAATTCCAGGATATTTATAATGAATTGCGCATTTAAATCTACATTTCACAGAGTAATAAAGAGCGCTTCATAATTTTATGTGTTGAACTATGTAGAATTCTTGATTAATCAGCGTGAATGAGCAACGTTCTGACGCAATGGTACGTCTACTTTAAGCATCGGAGGTCACGGGTATGTTTAGCGCTCGGAGCAGATGTCTTGACCATATAGGCATATTTTCTGGTCTGGGTGTGTTTGTCATTGTCTTTGTGTTTGTTTCCGGACCCCCGACAAAGGATATAACAATACTTCTGTGGGCCGTTGAGTGTGCAGCGTTTATTATTATTATCAATGGACATGCTTTCTGTATAGAAGGGTTGGCCCATAGTTTGTAGTCAGTCAATGGTATTAAGTACTAACCCATTGTTTTTTTTTATGTGAGAGGGGGCATACGGGCCGGACGCTCACCTGATGTTAAGCGATCGCCGCAGCCCATGAACATCTGCAATACCAGAAGGCATGCAGGTGCGTTGTCGACATTTAAGGAACGAATACGCTCTTCTCTTCAAGGTTCCCAAGTCGTATCGGTTCGGAAAGACCGAACATGTACGAGGCCAAAAATGTGCGAGGAAAAAAATGCCTTCTAAATCGCGTGTTGTGGATTTCTAGACATCGAGATGGTATGGATGGAATTTAGAGTTTTGTCGCGATGTCTGATGGTGAAATTCCACCGGCAAGATCAATGCAAACAATTCCTGAGAACATTCGTCGTGATATATGCGTTAGAAATTATTATCTGAAAATATCTGATAATAGCCCAGATATATAAGTAGGTTGATTATTCTAGCCCAATGCGTAACAAAATTTACTTTTAATGGGTAACTGGTTTGGTTATAAAAGGGCGCAGAGGTCAGATGCTAATCTCTGTATGAATACCAGGTTGACGAAGCTGGTTTAGAAATATATAAATGTAATAAAAATACCTTTATTTTACTATTTATAATTTCATTGGTATGTTCAATTACTTTTCGAATTATAAAAAAAATAATTGCGCCAGTTAAACGCATGGAGTTTACGCCCCTACAATTACGCCTTTACGATATGAAATAGACAAATATTGTAAGAATATGTATAATTACATAAGTAAATAGGCACAAGAATACATATTTTTTATGATACATAAATAAAACACAACTATCACATATACATAAAAAATATTATTTGAAATAATTTTCATAATTTAATTTATTTATTGTTTCAGGTTCAATTGTTATTCAAATTTAATCCGCTCGTGGGAGTTTGGGTTTTGATTATAATATCTGTTTTGGTTTGGGCATATACTTGTCTTTTCGGGTCTCCCCACCGTGTCTCGGAGAGCACGTTAAGCTGTTCCCGTTGTTATCAAATAACATCTGATAATAATAGTTTATCTACTACATGAGTTTTTATTAAATGAGTTACTGGTTCGTCCTCAACGGGTTGCGAAGGTCAGTGATCAATTTTGTATAAATAAACCTCCTTTCTTTTCCCCTACCTTTTATTCCAATCCTTCAAGCAGGAGCTTTGCTTTGATACGAAATATCATTTATACATTCAGGCCTACATACACCGACATGTCTAATTCACAATGAACAGGCCGACAATGCTTTAGCTTACCCGTCCTTGCGATGCCGGTAAGCCTTTGACAGTGCTAATACAAGGTCTAGAATTAGACATAGCATCGTGAGCCTTGAATTAAACTAGCTTAAAGACAACACTACAATATATAATATCAAATCTGGCGATCGAATAGCTAACTACTCGCGAGTTCGATTCCCACTAGAGGCAAATGTTTGTGTTCCGATCTGGGTGTGTTTGTCCTTATCATTGTGTATGTTTCCGGATCCCCGACACAGGATATAAGTATCCTGGGAGCCGTTGAGTGTGTGGCGTTTATTTATTTATAATCGTAATATCCGTTTTTAAGTTTTTCAAGCTTTTACTATCAGTCGTATAGTAAAGGAAGAAAGGATAGGAAAGATAGTGCTTCTCTCAGCACAAAAAGGGCGGCTCGACCGGGAAAGTACTACCCTCCCACAGATAATCGGCTTCAAGTAACAGTATCATTAGGTGCTGTTGCGTTTCGTGCGATGAGTGAAGGCGCCGGAGGTCCAATCTCGCAAAGCAACGCACTTATGATACTTCAAGTATCGCGCGCGTTCATAGGTTCCAGTGACTACTTACCATCAGGCGAACCGTATGCTTGTTTGCCAACCGTCATGACATAAAAAAGTTTTTTCCTTTCGTAACTAATGAATAGATAAAAAAATACTTTAAATTAAATTTAAAAATTAGGGGTGCAAGAAACTTTGATATTTTTTATCAAACTCAAATTCAAATATTTTTATTCAACGTAAAAATCATTACACTTATTAGTTGAAAGTCAGATTCTACCACCGGCTCCAAATTTCAACCTTTACCCGAGAAGAGCCGGCGAAACAAACTCGAGGGGTTATATTTTTTTAATGTATTATTATTTTTTTTTTAACCAATTGTACAAAACACTTTATGTGTGAATCCGACACACACTTGACTGGCTCTTTATTTTTTTACTTATTCTTCGTATGCGAAACAAAAGACGAAACAGATTTGAGTATTACAGTAAAATATTGGTTCAACTCCAGGAATATAAATAGCAGTTTTACATTATGATACCCAAGTGCACTGTTGCATACACTTCGTATTGCTTTAAACAATGATTTGTTACAGTTTTAGGTATATTCACAAGCATTCTCCCTTGGCTTTGCTTTTGTATAATATAATCAGATTCTTTAAAAACAACCCACCTAATGATAAGCGGTTATCATAGCCTATGAGCGCTTACAACATCATTAGTAGGTGCCACTTACGCGTAGCAAACCTCGAGATATTGGTTCTTGAATCTCCTTGCCCAGTAATTTCGTTAGCTTACAGTGTCCTTCAAACCGGAACACAGTAATACCAAAATGTTCAATCCAAATTTGTGTGTTTGTGTGGGTGTGTGTTTATTTGTGTGCGAGGGTAGGTTTTGTCTGGCTGAGTCGAATTTGCGACTTCGATCCTGACCCCCTTACGACGACGTTACGAGCTTTGGAGGGCCGATAGGTGTATTAGTAACTAGCTTCTGCCAGTGGCTTTACCCGCGTAAATAAAAATTTCATACAAACTCTGAACCATTTACAAACTTTGAATTTCGTATTTATTCATATTGAATCAACAACTCAATCAAAAAAATAATTTTAAGCTTTTGTAGTTAATTTCAAAAAATTACGTTACTTTCATACACCTTTTCATCCCCCCATTTCAACCCCTTACAAACTTTTTTTTACATTTAAAAGTAGCCTATGACTTTTCTCAGACTCTACACTACCTGTGTACTAAATTTCATTTAGATCGGTTCAGTAGTTTTGGCGTGAAAGCGCGACAGGCAGAGAGATACAGTTTCGCTTTTATAATATTAGTAACGATTAGAAAGGATGAAGTGAAACACCATTCATTGCCAATATTCTTAAAAAAAGTGTACCGCTTGACTGTATTGCATTCAATTTAACATAGATAAATACATCAGAAAAATTCAGCTTAGTTACAGGAAAAACGTGGTAAAAAAGTCGGTTGAATCCAATTGAATATTTCGAAATCCAATCTTCGAATTGCGTATAAATGATTCAACGAAATAAAATAAAAATGTAAAGGCTTCATTACAGGTATTGGAGATATACCCGGTAACAGCGTTTCGCGCTTTCGTTAAATTGTAGTTACTAGTTACCACCTGCACTCAATGGAACTGAATTGAACTGTCTAAAAGATATGCCAGATGGTGGTTGCATTGTTAGTGAATTTTTATTCCAAGCTAACTGAATAATAATAACTGAAGTGTTTTAAAAATCAACTAATTGACCTCGACCGCCTTGGATCTAAGATAACCTAGGGGCAGTTTCAGACTAGTTATCTTTTCGCGCGTAAAAGCGACAGCATACGCGGTTACACGCGTTCTTCATTTTGCGTTTCAAAAAGGAGTACGCGCGTTAACGAGTTTATTCCAGCGTACACGCTCGAAACTTGCTATATGTATTCGCATTTCATAAAAAAATTGTATAGGATGTATTTTAGTTATTAAGTCAGTATTTCTTTCCTATTTTTTTTTATTATATCAACAACTAGCATTGACCCGCGTATTACTCTAAAAAAATCGGATATCCTGTTTAGTTTTACTTCTGACTTCCACGAAACGTACTTTAAAATTTAGATTTTTTTTTTATTTATTTTGAAATAAAGAGAAAGAAAATATATTTATAATATACAATATTAAGCATTCAAGGGTACATAATTTATATATTATAATAGGTTATAATTAGGCTTAAAGGTCGTATGTTTAAAAATAATTTATTATAAATATTATGTTTTTCATAGTCACCTCTAAAGGGTAAAGAAAAAACGGATCAGATAATTTAATTATAGCGACAATAAAAAGTTCTATGCTAAATATAGACCTGACATTTGACTTATAAATACTTTGTTAATCTACCTTTGCGTTCTTGTTTAAACACAGACGGAGACGGTCTAATTTGCCGCCTTTATAATGATATTTCAAACAAAATATTGTTAAATAACAATTTCAGATTTATGTAAGTTATTTTACTTATTTTCACAAAAAATAAGTATACAAACTGCATATTTCGTATATAATATAACCCAAAACGTTTAACATAATACATAAATTGCATGATTAAAAATTTTTTTTTAGAAGTTTTACAGCTTAAAACCCTACAAATATTAAAGAAAAATGTTCTTCAGCCATTTAGCAACACTTCTGCATATATAACTCAGATTTATCAATTTTGTGGGTTGATATTGCTTATTTGCGTCCTTTTGCAATGTAATAAAAGTTTCACAGGCATTTTTTACGCTCCGTCTAGGTTTTTTATATGTCTAGGGACATTATTTGGTGTGGGTACTGGTGAGTTCCAAGTGAAATAGCTTTTGCCTGTGACTTTAACGGCTTGAATATTTTTTTCAATTTAATGAGGTCAATGCAATAAAGAAGAAAGTGGTTTCCTATACCAACTTCCAACCCGTATTTCTAGTAGAAGGCTCATCTGATAATAATAATTATGGGTTTTGTTGTCGCAAGAAAGACTCGCGGTCGCGGTTTAGGCGTAAAAATGTCACAAACAAACTCACTTTCGCATTTATAATATTAGGTAGGATATAGACTGTGGGAAAGGCTTAGGACCGTATGCCCATTCAATGGCTTCAATGTTTTTTGATTATAATACACCTCTAATAAAACATCCTTGGAGTGGGTGAAGCGTCGAGAAAAACCTTATAATAAAAATAATGCGGTAGGCGATATTGAGCGAAATAAAAGGATTCCTAACGCTTTAGAGCTGTAGTATTGAACGGGTCGTGAGAAAAAAAGTGTAATAAAAGACTTTCCAGTGACCTCTCGCCTTTAAACAAGATGGCGAAAAAACAAATCTTTCCGAGTCCAAGGTTTTAATGTTGAAAATTTCTTTTAGAAGTTTTTAGGGTTCCGTATGAATGGGTGTCAACGGAGCCCTATTACTAAGCCTCCGCTGTCCTTCTGTCTCTCAATCTCTCCGTAGAATGTGTATTTCCGTTGACTCTACAACATTTTTTTTTATGTTAGAAGTTGGCATACAAGCAAACGGCCCACCTGATGGTAGGTGGTTGCCGTAGCCTATGAGCGCTTGCAGCACCATTAGTAGGTGCCACTCACGCGTTGCCAACCTCGAGATATTAGTTCTTAAATCTCGTCCGCCCAGTAATTTCACTAGCGCACAGTGCCCTTCAAACCGGAACACAGTAGTGCCTAAGCAGTACTATTTGGCGGCAGAATATTTGACACTGCGGTGGTACCTATCTAGCCGGCCTCTTGCAACAAAAGACCTACCACCAGTGTGACTGATTGCACTGGCGGAATAATCTCTGCTGTGACAGAGGTTATCCCAACAGCGGGCGATGGGGTCGTCACATCCCGACGCCGCAAATACAAAAACAAAATGAAATTTAAAATGTGTGGGGTTTATAAATACTCTCTTTCCGGAATGTTATATAATATACGGTGTTTCGGAAACCTTTATTCAAGTCAAGACTAATATTCCTATTAAGAAAGCGTGGAGTACGACAATAATAGGCTACGGATCAAACATGCGACTCTTTCAGTAACAGTCTGTCTACCGTTATCTTTTTTATTATGGCATGAAAGAAGGAAAGAAAGAAAAAATTAATGTAATGTGACACATAACAGAAAGAAACTAAACTTAAACATTAAAAAGTATTATAGTGTAAAAAAAAACAAAACAATGTAATAATAAGTAGTGAAAAAACAAAATGAAAAACTGAATCCAAAAAATTACTTCTAGTATTACAAAAAAAAAAAAAAAAAATTAAAAATAACATAAACTAAACAATAGTAATGAAGTGTAGTGTCCCAAAAAGGGTTGAAAAATGACAGTTGGGAACATAGTATAAATATACATATATTATTTATATCTAAATAGAAAAAAAAACATTCAGGTTGTCGTCTGGCATATCATTTATATTAACGCAAGCGAAGTTGCGGACGTTCCTAGTCTATGAATATATAGCATATTGCTATATATTCATAGACTGGGAACGTTGACGAGTGAAATATGTCTATAAAAATTCGCTACCCAACATGTCGCTATCAACCCGAAGGATCGTTTTATATGGGTAATAAAATATTAATACTACCCGCAAGGGAGTAAAACTATTTATCTCCCGGTAAACTTGCTAATCTCAGCTACGTGGATAATAAAATTAACAATATTATAACGATTAATTTTATCTGGTTTAATATAGTAAGGTCGATTTACTAAGCTAATTATCCTTATTGAAAATAATATTTTAAACATTTTTAGTGAAACTTCGTTAGAATCGTTGTGATTTGAAATCGTGGACCTGAAAAAGCGACATGTAAGAAACACAAATACAAAAATGTGTTGGAGGAATGAGACAGAAATATACATACTATTTTATATTATCGGTCTCTCCTCTTTGCGCAATGCTTTAGTGAGCCAGAGCGAGAGAGCAAATGTCGGTGTGTATGTATATATACATATGTATGCGGCTTCGTATTACAGCTTTTTAGTAAGAAGTCAGTGTGGTGTGTTATTATTTAACAGTGTCTGTGAATATTTTTATAGCTTGTTGTATATATATTCATCTCATTCTTTTGCCGATTCACTAAAGTTTCACTTCTATCGTGTGTGAATCGCACACACACCTTTTTTATGCTTAAGGGACTGAGACATAAAAACTTGGAGGCTGGTAACAGTGTAAGTACCCATTCACAACAAATCGACGAAAAGTATCAGTATCAGTAGCTACTGTTTCGTTACGAATGATGAGTAAGAGTGCCGGAGGCTCAACCTCCCATACCCTCAACTCCCTTCTCCGTTTACTTTTTATCTCTTCTCTACTATTTTTTTAATGTTACAAGTTGGCAAACAAGCATATGGCCCACCTGATGGTAAGTGGTTGCCGTAGCCTACGAACGCTTGTAGCACCATTTGTAGGTGCTACTCACGCGTTGCCAACCACGAGATATTGTTTCTTAAATCTCTTCTGCCCAGTAATTTCACTTGCCTACAGTTCAAACCGGAACACAGTAATGCCTAAGCACTACTATTTGGCGGCAGAATATTTGACGCTGCGATGGTACCTACCTAGCCGGCCTCTTGCAACAAAAGACCTACCACCAGTGTGACTGATTGCACTGGTGGAATAATCTCTGCTGTGACAGAGGTTATCCCAACAGCGGGCGATGGGGTCGTCACATCAATATTGTACCTTGCGGTGATAGCTTACCGTCAGGCGGACCGTATGCCAATCGTCATGACGTAAAAAAACATGTGGGTTAAGTTGAATTAAATTATGAATTATACTAGATTGTTTCTGTTATTTCGAAATGGAGTGATATTCTCGTTGTCAAAAAACTTATTACCCTTCGTTACAAATACTGCAGTGTTTTAAATATTTAATCTGATTTCCCAAATGGATGATTTGAGCTAAATTTACTTTTAAGGGTCTCCGGAGGTAAATTTCAATCTTTAATGGGATATTATTACCGAGACAAACCTCTCGTCTGAATTAACTGGATAAGACCAGGGTTTTAACGGCATACATTAAATTATTAATAAATTTACAACATTATGTACCTTCGTTGAAAATATATTTTAGGATGGAGGTTTGATGTTTTTGGCTTGAACACGACAGCTCAATAGAGTCGGAATAGCGAAGTACCTAATTAATTTGTTCCAGTGTGTGTGTTAGTGTTAATGTGCACCACCATCCTCGACTACCTACCACACTAGCCGACATAGAATGTGGTAGTAGTGCCATGATCGTTCCAACACAAAAGGGCCGGCTTGACCGGGAATGTCTCACATACCCTCTCCCCCTACATGTATGACGATAATTTATTATTATGGCGTTACAATATGGCATATTTATGTAATTACAATTTTCGTTAAATTTTCCTAGTAGAAAACCCATACCCCTCCCAGCACAAATGCGTCGTCTCTAAATGAAAATCGGCGTAAAGTAACAGAGTACTGTTGGGTTTCGTGCGAAGAGTGAGAGCCTGGAGGCCCAACCTCCCGCCCCTTCTACTCCCTTCCTTTTTTCCTTTCGCCTCCCTTCAATCCTATCCCTTGAGTTGGCAACACGCATGATATATTATTTCTCCCACGCACGTGTTAACTATAGAATGATTTTCCCCCTGAGGTCTACACGTTGCGGTACAATTTAGGGGAATTCAAGCGTCTGGTGTTCAGATACCTTTTTTCTAAAGGCCGGCAACGCGTCTGCGAACCCCTTAGGGTTGTGAACGTTCATGGGCGAAATTGATCGCTTACCATCAGGTGGAACTATACGCTCCTTTGACCCTTTTAATAAAAAAAAAATCTTCAAGCATCGCGGGAGTTCACGCGCGTTTGTTACTGTTGCGTTTCGTCCAATGTCCCATCCCCTATGTTCCCCTCCTTTTTTCCCTTCTCATTACCTCCTATCCCTTGGTTTGGCAACGCGCTATTGATACCTCAAGTATCACAAGCGTTCATAGATTGCGATACTTGTACATAGGAGTTGACTTTAATAGTATATTCAGTTTCTATTAAATCAGACCATACATACATCTACATACATATGTCCAATTGTTTAATAAAACATTTCGACGTTTATAAAAGCAATATAACCTCACCGCACGGAGTGCTCAAGTATTCAATACAATGCAAATACGCTTCTGGCCGGCTGTGATAGCGCACATTATCATATATTCCCCTCGTGTTAATCTGTTATATGGGCTCGGAAAAATCTGCCGATGTATGAACTGCTTTATATATTTACATTTAATGTTTTGACTGGTTTAATTCAATTAATTGGTTAATTGATGCAACTGTATTTGACGACTGTTCTCGTGTGGTGGTAAATCTTTTTTTTTTCGAGCGCCGGGACAGGTGCAGGAGGTGTGGGACTCGGAGCCGGGCTCCCCTACCCACTAAAACCCCAAGGTCCCATCTAGCGCCATGGTGGGACGTCGCGGGATCGCTGACGCATTCAACCGCGACGCCTCGGCGCTTGCCGCTTACGGGGCCCACCGACCAGGACCCTAAGGCCTTCGCAAACTTCCAAGTAGGGCGCCCTAAGGCACCTTCCTCCGAGACTAACTTTTTAATGAGGTTGCTTTCCTCTACGACCGACCGTCGATATACTTTAAAGCGGTTTTCTGCGTCTGCCGCCTGACCCGTGTCCCGGGAGCCATTCAAAGTCCATTCTGATAAACAGATAAAAAACCGGGACAACCCATACGACACCACCCTCCTGGATGCGGCCTGACGTCAAACGCCCCACGCGCAACCGTCGGACCCTGTTATCTTCATCGGGCAGTCGAGATGCCATCTGCACAATCGACTCCCGAGAATCTACTGAGCCCCCCGGTACGACAAGACCAGGCTACCGCAGAGTTTTACCTCTGCGGTTGGGGGGTGTTGTGGTAGACCTGCATTAAACACTGATCGAGATGGGTTTGATGTCCACTTGAGGCGTGCAAATTTCTTTCGTCCCCTTAAAAGTGTGTTTTTAGTTTTTTTTTCAAACTATTATTTATTTTTCATTTTTTAGTTGGATTTTTAAAATTTTTTTTACTTGTCATCGGTCCTAGTAAGGTTTCAAAACTACGATTTAATACGACGTTTTGAAGACTGTTTGAGGTGAAAATCATGTTGAAAGTTGCCGTTACATACATCTGAAGCTACTAAAAGCGTGATAAGAATATATTCGTTTTGACGTGTCAATAAAATACTTTTTTTAAATGTGTCTAATGTCCATTAGTCTCTACTTCATCCGCTTACACTTTTTTTCCACTTCATAAAATATTTACAAAGTATTCAAGTAAATAAAGTTAATTCCGCAGTCCTGAAAATGAATAAAAATACAAACATAAAATAATCGACTCATTAGTTTACAGAAAATTGGCGTAAAGTAACAGATTACTGTTGCGTTACGTGCGATGAGTGAGATCCCCGGAGGCCCAATCTCCCACTCCTCTGCTCCCTTCTTTTTCCCACCTCATCTCCTCCACGTAAGGGATACTTCAAGTATCGTAAGCATTAATCGTGTCGACTGTTTTCCGTTAGGCGAACCGTATGCTTTAAAAAAAAAAAAACCAAGTTCTTGATATAAAACATTTGTATATAATAGTGAAATATCAAGGTCAAATATTGCCAAGGCTATCCTTTTTATGTCAAACGATTTTCGTATTGGTAATGGCAGGAAATGAAAAGAGCCAGAATGTTTTCAAGGGTCGTTATGAAAATTAATATTGGGGTCCAATAACCAAGAACTTGATAAATAATAAAACTAATTTTTTGGTAAATAATTTTAGTTTTTTTTTTAATTTACCTATCACTTCAACTAAAAAAAATTTAGCGTGGGTATAACTATACAGTGTTATTTTAGACAAGGAGGGTGGGGAAAAGTATGCGGCATTTCTGGGTCCAAAAGGCATTTTAATATCTGTAGGTGTCATTTACTGTTGGTAGGAATCGAACCTTCAAGCATTGACACTAAAGGTACGGAGTAGAGGCAGGCCTCAATTTAATTTGACCTTTTTGTGGAAAACAATTGTTGAGCCCACTTGACGGTAAGTGGTTACCGTAACCTAAAGAGGTTTACTACATTTTTTTTGTAAACGCTACACACTCAACAGCCCCCTTTAGGATAGTAATATCCCGTGTCGGGATAGTGATTTTACCTTTTATTTTGTCACAATAATGTTTATTGATACTCACAAGGTCTCGTGCGATCATCGCGAAAGAAAAGGTTTAATCAGAATCGGTGTGAACTGATCATCGGTGTGTGCTGAGTGAACATATGAATTACCTTTTCTTTTTAAAATAAAAGATAACAGGTCCCTAAAAATATTTTGCTCTGAAGATTCACAAGCATATTTTTGGGTGCTTGTTAACGAGAAAGGTAGCATAAATAATGTTCCAGAAAGAACCATTTTATAAGACACGCTTAGTATTCATGGACAGTAAATTGAGCGGAATCATCATTCTATTTTCCATATTTTTATATTTACGAATAAAGAAGACGAGTATTTTATGACGGAATATATATAACCTTTGCTCGCGGTTCCTCTCGCGTAGTCTCCTTTTTTTCTAATTTAACTACATATTTGCAAGTCCCGTCAAAACGTATACTGCTTTCGAGATTAGCTAACAGACAAGCATGTTTTTTATTTTGTAAAAAGTTGTTATTAGGACATTACATACAAATACTTCAATTTTAATTATTCTATCTGTCTTAGATAGACATTTTGTTCCAAAAAAAAAACTTTAGAGTATTATAATGATACTCTTAATTAGCCTATATTTTTGTTCTAGAAATATCGTCCGTCGTAAGTTTCAATTTGCTAAATTTTGATTTCAATTTGGTGGAAGGCTTAGTTGATACAAAACGTAGAAATAAAATATATTATAATAATTATGTTATAAATAAAATAATAAAAATAAAATCGTAATAACCTAATGGCGGCCGTTGAGCTTGTAGCTTTTATTTATTTATTGCCGTTAGAATCTATGTTCCAAATGCAAACATCAGACATAAATAATAACTCAAAAGTCCTCGTTAAATTTCATTGAATAAAAACATTTGATCTGCAAAAAGATCAACAAAAATATTTGATCTAAATTTATACATCTTACTTTATATTCAATTTATTAACACAAACTAAAAATATAATTATTATGTTCTTTTATAATATTAAATGCATATATTTTTTGCTTGTTACAGAAATAAACTAGAAAAGCATGAGTTCGCTGTGTACGTAAAGTGAGAACATTAAAAATAATGTTCAACAGTTTCACGGAATGGCGGCGCTAATGTGAACAAGATGGCGGATGGTGTTGGCGGGAAAGCGGTCCGTGTGCTGCTTTTACTGCTAGTCGAGAACGTTCTCTGTCAGATGGCACGAGAGAGTGAAGACCTGGGTTCGATTCTTTTAACTTATTTCGTATCTTAATGTAGTGATGACTTAATGAACTATAAATTAAATCATGTCAATATGAAGATATTTACATAAAATACTGAGGTTTTCTATGATAGATCATACTTAAATATGGTTTTTTATTACCTATAATTTTGGTAACTTTTTACTACGGATTCACTGGCTTCGTTACTATAAGTGTTTTTAGTCATATTCACAAACTCATAGTGATTCTTCTAATTAAGTTCTAATTGCCCTTATTTCGCCAGCATGAATAGAATTTTGGTACAAACTCTAAAACACCGTCCCCCGCCCTCTTTATAAACTTTGATCCCATAGCTCCTACCAGTTGCCAACCTAAGGGATAGGAAGCAATGATGAGAAGGAATAGAGGAGGTGGCAGATTGAACCTCCGGTGCTCTCACTGATCGTCGCATTAAACGTAACAGTACTGTGTAAGTTTACGCCGATTTTCCATGTGAGGGTAATACTTCCCAGGTCAAGCTGGCCCTTTCGTGCTGGGAAAAGCATCTAATATACAGGCTAACTTCATTTGGTTATGTGTACACCAGTCTGCCTATTTTTTTGGTAACGGGGAGGAAATATGCTACCAGATACTTAGCGTCCTGGAGAGAAAAACCGGGTTAGAATTAGATGTTAGGCCCCCCAGCGCTTCCCATGCAAGCGCGCACGGTATTCGGAACTACACCCACTGCCGTCCTCCACAACATGGAAGCACAGGTTCCACACCCTTTTTTTTTTTTTTTTTTTTTACTTGGGGAAATGCGTTTTACGCACCCCCGCGCCGGGACAGATGGTAAAAGTGGCGCGGGAGTGTGGGACTCGAGGCCATGTGCAATGGTCTTTAGAAGACCTGGCCCCATACCCAAACTAAAACCCCAAGGTCCCGTCTAGCGCCATAGTGGGACGTCACGGGATCGCTTGCGCATTCAACCGCGACGTCCTGACGCTTGCCCCGAGGGGTCTTCCTGGGGCGGCAACATAGTGCCGCCATATATAAATACTATTACATACGAATACATATATAAAGATATAAATATACCCCCTGGCGCCTGCGCGCCTAGGCCTTACGGCTTCAGCCTGGGCCGGCTTCGGGAAGTTTATTTTTCAATAAACTCACGAAGCCGGCGATACCCCAAATATATACATATATACAAATATACAAATAACCCCCTAGCGCTTTCGCGCTCAGGCCTTGCGGCCTCCGCCTGTGCCGACTTCCCAGGAAAACCCAGGAAGTCCGCAAAACCCCAATATATACAAACATATACAAATATACAATATACAAATATACAACTCCGAGGCCTTACGGCTTCACCGGCCGACTTCCAGGGCAAGCCCAAGAAGTCGGTATACCTCCACTATATACATATGTACACCGCCCGCGCAAGCGCGGGTGGCCTTGCGGCCCCCACCGGCCGACTCCCGAGTCTGGTCCGAAGACTCGGGAAGCCGACAACCCTGTTCGCTTCACCGGGTAGCCGAAGGTGCCTCCTGCACAATCGACTATTACTCCCGGCTACTGAGCCCCCCGGCACGACAAGCCCAGGGTACCGCAAAGTTTTACCTCCGCGGTTGGGGGGGGGTTCCACACCCTGCGCGTCCCCGACCCGACCCATGTCACAACCAAAAGCCAACATGGAAAAATTGACTTGAACCAGTCTGACGTTTTGTCTTTATGAAAAGGTCTGTGTAGTATATTTGAATCTACTTGTATGGTTAAGACGTACCCTTATATTTAAACTTGGACAGTTACTGTACTATTTGTACAGCCTCTCGAGTGGAACAACTAACAAGTAACTTGTCAACTAATCCAATTGACAACATCTAAGATTTGTACTAAGTAGGAAGTTTCCAATTAGTCTAAAAGTTTTAGGTCTATGTTTTAGAATAGACTTACTAGAAATTACACAAATATGTAAATTTGGTAGCCGATTTAATCGAGTTCTTCGTAAGTTTATATTATGTTACGTAAGCTGGTGGTCACACTGGTGGTAGGTCTTTTGTTGCAAGAGGCCGGCTAGGTAGGTACCACCGCAGTGTCAAATATTCTACCGCCAGATAGTAGTGTTTAGGCACTACTGTGTTCCGGTTTGAAGGGCATTGTACGCTAGTGAAATTACTGGGCGAACGAGATTTAAGAACTAATATCTCGAGGTTGGCAATGCGTGAGTGGCACCTACTAATGGTGCTGCAAGCGCTCATAGGCTGCGGCAGCCACTTACCATCAGGTGGGCCGTATGCTTGTTTGCCAACTTCTAAAAAAAAAAAAAAAAAAGCTTTAGTGAATTTTCGATTTTATATATATATCGTCATTTTTTATTTTATTTGACGTGAATTTTAATGAAATTTGATATATTTTTATTTCAGTTTATTGAAACAGGAAAACTTACGGCTTACAATAAATGGTTTACATATATTACTTAAAACTAAAGCCACTTACAATTTTTCACATACAAATCTTAGTTATGAAAAGAAACGTCCACTAGTTCGCATATTACAGTAATTTTGAAACAATTTCTATTTTTTAATCTAGTTTTAATTTGGTAGGTCAAAGTAACATCGTGTTAAAAACTTTTGCATAAAACCGGTACTATGAAAGAATAGGACTACTTTTTGGTATATATATAATAATATAACTGGACAATTCGATGAAAGAAACCAGTTTTAAGCTGTCTTCTTGTCGTGAGGTTATTGGATAACCTAGTGTTGTTGTCCAAAAGACCCAAGTAAGGCCAAAAAAAAACTAGACACGGTTATTCCCATACTGTCACCCATCAATATACTGACAGCGTCTAAAGCTGCTTTGCTGATAGGAATTATATGTCCGCCTGGTTAGTTACTACCGTTGGTGAAAAACTCTTGAAGAGACTTCTCTTCTGATCGATTAGAGACCAGAGAGTACACCTATCTATGGGATTCGAAAAGTTTGATGCACGATTTGAACGATAGCTTAATATACTCTCTGAGTCACTCAGCCCTGAACAATATTATCCTCATAATTAAGACAAACGCCTTTTCCTAACTTTTATTTTAACCTCAACTGTACTTTTCAATGAAGATTCTTCGCTGAAAATGGTCATAAATCACCAATGTCATTAAGAATTTAATGTTGGTGACTGAAAATAAATAGTGTTTTTACACCACAAATGTGGTACGAGCATCATCATCTTGAGCTCGCTCAGCAGTCAGCTCCCCCACCCGGTGACGCTGTCAAGGGCAGTGGGACCAACAGCAATACATATTTCAAAAAATGAGCAAAATCCTGGAAAGTTTTGGATTTCATATGAGGTTTCAAAGTTTCAAAAAGACCGCCAGCAACTGATGAGCTGATTTAACAGAGTCCATATTAACATTTTTATATTGATACTTGCGTTAGAGACGGCGGAATTACATCAATAGGGCGTTAGGCTGACTAAGTACATACGCGCGTCCTCGTGCCATGGTTTGTTGCCGATTGTCATATGCCGATTTATAGTATATTTTTAATTGTATTTGTAATCGACTTAAAGTATAGGGTCGGTTTGTCACTGCACGTCATAGACAGGGTACCATTGAAAAACAGTGTTAGGTGTACTCGCCTAACTAATGCTGAATGGTCCACCCTTTTGGGACACAACACTTTATTATTATTGTTCTATTTGTTATATTTTTAATAATTTTTAGGATTAAGTTTTTAATTATGTTTATTTTTTTTATTATTGTTATACAGTTTTGTCTCTTTTTAACTATAATGCTTTTTAATGTTTTAGTTTAGTTTATTTCTGTTGTGTCCTAATAAATATATTCTTTCTTTCTTTCTTTCTTTCATATTACATTTTTTATATTGTTACTTGCGTTAGAGACGGCGGAATTACATCAATAGAGCGTTAATATTCTATATGTATTTTTTTAAAGAATAATAGCAATGCCTTTTTCAAGGTATTATTAATATTCCTATTGCCCCTCCAAATAAGCTTGAAGTTTGCGCTAGGAGTGTACAACAATAGCCAAGGAGGTCAGGATCGAACTTGCGACTCTCGCATTAACGCAATGGAGTCGGCCCTTCTACCGTTGAGCTATTGAGGTTTCTAAATATAACCCATCAGCCGTGGTGCTATTTTGAGGTTTTCAGATTAATCTAAGGCTTCCCTTTCCGGCATGGGAAAAAAATATTATTAGCAATCCGAGGAAGCCAGATTCCTCGTGTCGGCTAACTCACAACCGGGTAAATTTTTCATTTTAATGTATGATAAATAAATAATAATAAATAAATAAACGTTGCAAAATCAACGGCCCCCATTAGGATATTAATATCCTGTGCCGGGGGTCCGGAAACGTTTACAATGACAAGGCCAAATACACCCAGACCGAAAAAAATGCTTGCATGGTCAATACAAACATATTATGCTCTGAGCCGGAATCGAACCCTCGACTTGTGGCGCTTAAGGCAGGTTCGCTACCGCTGCACCACAACGGTTTATTTTGTTTATTGCATGATTAATAAGAAATTAAAATGGCACAGGAAATGGAAAATGTATGGTCGTATGAGTAATTACCAGCATTTCTCAGAGCTCCGAACACAATCGAAAAACATGCAAGTTGCTTGCTACAATTTATTTATAGAAAGAGCAGAAAATAATATTTTTTCTAACACAAAGTACTTTTGGTCTTTCTTAAAAGCAAAAAAAGGTCATAACAGTTTGCCAGATACTTTATATTATAAATCTGAAGTCAGCTCTGATGGACAAGAAATTTCTAATATGTTTAATGATTTCTTTAAGTCTGTTTTTATACCTGATTCAAAGCACATGAATAGTCGTAGTATCTGCTCTAATCAGGCGATAATAACATCTATCGATATCACTAAAGAAAAAGTTGAGCAATATCTTCTCAAGCTAGACAAATCTAAAGGTAGTGGACCAGATGGCCTGCATCCTATTTTTCTAAAAAATTGCAGTAAGATGCTTTGCACTCCTTTGACAATTCTTTTTACTAAATCGTTAGTCTCTGGTTGTATGCCATTGGAGTGGAAAAAATCTTTAATTACTCCCATCTTTAAAAAAGGTGATAAGAATGATATCGAAAACTATCGTCCTATCTCAAAGTTGTCGATAATTCCGAAACTTATTTTCGATACCATTTTTCCTTTTTTAAGGCCCCTACTTATCCATAATCAACATGGTTTCGTTACTAAACGATCTACAGAGTCCAACCTTTGTGAGTTTCTGGATATCGTGTTAAAGGCTATGGAGGACGGTCACCAGGTAGACGTCGTGTACACGGATTATTCAAAAGCTTTGATAAAATTCCCTCACAATTTATTGATGAAAAAGCTTGAATACATCGGTGTACATGGCGATCTGTTGAGGTGGCTGTCATCTTATCTTCGCGACAGATCTCAAGCCGTGGCGGTCAAAGGGTTCACCTCCTCTTTTATACCAATTACATCAGGTGTACCACAGGGTTCCCATCTCGGGCCCTTATTATTTAATATTTTTATTAATGATATTAATAGTTGCTTCTTAAACTCACAAGCTTTACTTTATGCTGACGATACAAAAATTTTTAAAATTATCAAAAATAGTCAGGATTGTATAGAGTTACAAAATGATATAAATAGATTGGGGCACTATTGCATATGTAATGGCTTAAATTTAAATTTAGATAAATGTTATACCATTACATTTTCTAGAAAAAAAAATCAATATAACTTCAATTACTCATTGTTTAATGTTAAATTAAAAAGTGTTACAGAAGTAAGAGACCTTGGAGTTCACCTAGATAGCCAGCTATTATTCGACAAACATATTGAGAAAATAGTTTTAAAATCCTATCAGATGTTAGGATTCATCACAAGACAAGGCTTGGACTTTAGGAAACCTAGTACTCATATTAAACTATATAATGCTTATGTTAGGTCACATTTGGAATATGCATTAATCGTGTGGAATCCATGTTATGCCAAGTATATTGAGCCGATAGAAAGAATCCAAAAAATTTTTTGAAAAAAGTTAAAATTTAAATTTGGTGATGATCTCCCCAGTCTAGTTTCACTAAAAATAAGACGAGAACATAGAGACCAAGTGTTTCTCTATAAAATTTTAAATAATATTGTAGATTCGACACATATTTTAAATAAGATAATATTTAACTGTCCGCGTCTAAGCGCTCGCCATAAGGCTACTTTTGCAACCCCAGTCTGTAAAACGAATTACTATAGTAACAGTTTCATTATAAGATCATGTGATAAGTATAACGAGAAATATATCCACATAGACATGTTTGCTAATAATCTTAATAAGTACATTTCACTACTCAAAAAGTTACGATTTAAAATGTTGTTGTTTTCTTGATTTTTAAGTATTTTATTTTAGTATGTAATTTATATGCACGCCTATGTATGGCTTTCATAAAGACATATGCTTGTTCTTTCTTACAGATTTAATATTTCCTTTTGTTTGTAATTATTATTAGTTTTATTTTCCTTTCAATATAAATTTTTTATTACTTTATTTTTGTTAATATGTTCACTTCGATTTAAGTTATCAGTTGAAACTTCATTGGCATATGTGTAATTTAAGTTAATTATAAGTTTTATATGTAATATAAAAATATGCTGTCTGTTTCACAACTTGATAAAATAAAATAAAATAAAATAAATGATAAAACCATAGCACATCATTTTAAATTCAAATACACCTCATATCCTATATTTTATATGAATTCTAAATGTACGAAAGTATATATTTTAGAAGATATAATATAATGCAATATACATAACTCTCAACTCTTGGGACGTCATTAAATTGTTAATGACTCGTGACGACATACGGACTGCGGAGTTTTCGTTGTGATCTTGATGGGAATAAACTTGGAGATTGAAAGAGAAATGAAATTTTTATAACTAGCATATACCGCTTCGCCCGCGTGAAAAACGTGCCGGACTCCTACCAAAACCACACGGTTACCTACTCGGCACCTTTAGCCGGGTGCGAGAGCACTTTCATAATTTTCCACAGTACCAGACCAGCCATATTTTCCGGCGTCGGGATGTGTCGACCCCATCGCCCGCTGTTGGGATAACCTCTGTCATAGCAGAAATTATTCCACTAGTGCAATCAGTCATACTGGTGGTAGGTTTGTTGCAAAAGGCTAGTTAGGTAGGTAACACTGCAGTGTCAAATATTCTGCCGCCAAATAGTGGTGCTAAGGCATTACTGTGTCCCCATTTGAAGGGCACTGTAGGCTAGTGAAATTACTGGGCAGATGAGATTGATGAACCAATATCTCTAGGTTGGCAAGGCGTGAGTGGCACTAATGGTACTGCAAGCGCTCATAGGCTACGGTAACCACTTACCACCGTATTCTTGTTTGCCAACTTGTAACATAAAAAGGTGATGATAGTGACTTTACCTTCTGGTGACTACGGGATTACCATAAGTGCCTACCCAGGGCTTATTTATTATACTATTATATTAGCTAGTATCTGCCCACGGCTTTGCCAGTGTGAATAACATTTAGTAATGAGGCGTCTTTATTGCAATTCAAGTAAATGGTTCTCCGATACAAAACATTCATCCCTCATTGTACCCTCTTCAAATTTTTTGGCCACCAAATTTGGTCTATGTATGAGTCTGCCTGTTGACTCGTTGAACGTGGGTTTTATTTCCACTCGGGACAGATTTATATTTATCTAACAAATATCTGTTCCTGGGCGTTAGTCCTTGTGGGCCTACTCACCCTGGAGAGCGCGTTAAGCTGACGGTCTCGGTTGTTATCATAACATCTGATAATAATCGTCCTCTTGATAGGTATAGGTATATGATTTGCTCTTATCCAGGTCAGATAGCAGTCGCTCTGTGTAAAAACTAGAAAGAAAGAAAGAAAGAATTAATTTATTGTGACACAACAGAAATAAGCTAAACTTAAACATTAAAAAGCATTATAGTTAAAAAGAAACTAAACAATATAACAATAATATAAAAAAATTAAACACAATTAAAAACTTAATCCTAAAAATTACTTCTAGTACAAAAAAAAAATTAAAAATAACATAAACAAAACAATAATATTAAAGTGTTGTATCCCAAAAAGGGTGGACCAGTTAGTTAGGCGAGTACACCTAACACTGTTTTTCAATGGTACCCTGTCTATGACGTGTAGTGACAAACCGATCCTATACGTTACGTCGGTTATAAATAGAAAATTAAAAACAATCGGCAACAAACCATGGCACGAGGACTCACTTATGTACTTAGTCAGCCTAACCCGTCAAATTAGGATAAATAAATAAATAAACGCTACACACTCAACGGCCCCCATTAGGATATTGATATCCTGTGTCGTGGGTCCGGAAACATACACAATGACAAGGACAAATACACCCAGACCGGAAAATATGGTTGCATGGTCAATACAAACATATTATGCTCCGAGCGGGAATCGAATCGGCGACCTGTGGCGTTTAAGGCAGGTTTGCTACCGCTGCGCCACAACGTCGTCGATAAGAGAATGAGAAGACCCTAGTTAAATACCGGGAATAATTCTAGGTAGAAGATGAAATTCTTGTCCAAAGTCCCGTGTATTTCTATTTCTATATATTTATCAAATTTATTTACACCTAATCGACACTAAAGACCTCAGTATCTGGTATGAATTTCAACTTGCTAGTCAACCTGTTCCTGACAAAATTGTTGCTGAAACACGGACAGACAGACGGGCAAGAGAGTGATCTTCTAAGGGTACCTTTTTTATCATTTGCGGTATGGAACCCTAAAAATTGATAATTAATTTCTTTTTCATGACGGTAAAAACACACATAGATGCACATAAGCAACTACTATATTTCAATAAAGATTGTTATTAATTCATTATTAAGAACAGAATCCTCAATAGAATCTGTTGGGATAACCTCTGTCACAACAGAGATTATTCCACCAGTGCAATCAGTCACACTGGTGGTAGGTCTTTTGTTGCAAGAGGCCGGCTAGGTAGGTACCACCGCAGTGTCCAATATTCTGCCGCCAAATAGTAGTGCTTAGGCACTACTGTGTTCCGGTTTGAAGGGCATTGTACGCTAGTGAAATTACTGGGCTAACGAGATTTAAGAACTAATATCTCGAGGTTGGCAACGCGTGAGTGGCACCTACTAACGGTGCTGCAAGCGCTCATAGGCTGCGGCAGCCACTTACCATCAGGTGGGCCGTATGCTTGTTTGCCAACTTCTAACATAAAAAAAAAAAAAAACAAAGATCCAATTATTTATTTCATTTGAGGGAGAAACTGATTAATTGCATTTTCCTTTCTTGGAAAATAATTAATCTAATTCTGTTCTACGCTTTTAGAATTAAAGATTAGCATGCAGTGAGGGTTTTTCATGAAAATATTTAACATTTTCTGATTAGTACGAGGAAATGGTTCGAATCAAATAAAATGTGTTTGGCGAAACCACGGTTGCGCTGACTTAGATTAAAAGTAAGGCAACATTCACACGTATCGTTTTATTAACAACGTAAGGGCCTAAACACTGCGATGAAAAAGTAGTCTTTAACCGAAGGTCCCGAATTCAACTCCGGGCAAGCACCTCTGAATTTTCAAGTTCTTAATTTTTTTTTTTACACTCAACGGACCCCATCAGCATAGAGATATCTTGTGTCAGAGTTCGTATAGGGACAAGGACAAATACACCCAGACCGGAAAATATGCTTGCATGGTCAATAGAAACATTATATTCCGAGCGGGAATCGAACCCGCGACCTGTGGCGTTAAAGGCAGGCTCGCTACCGCTGCGCCACAACGTCGTCTACAAATTCATCTCGGTCTTAACGGTGAAGGAAAACATCGCAAAGAAACCTGCATCTCTTGGTATAAATTCTGGGACATGTATATCCGCTAATCCTTCTCCTTGACAGGAGTGGATACCTTTGCCCAACAGTGGGACATCAACAGGCGGTTACTTTACTTTTTTAATAACAGCTCTTTCCCATTAATACCATAACGTTGACCTGATGGTAAGCGGTTATTATCATATCCTATGAGCGCTTGCAACGCTTGCAACGCTAATAAATTTAAAATAAAATAAAGGTCAACACACGTTTGTGTGGGGCGGGCTATTATAAAATTAATGAATACCTTGAGGACACCACACCTTGGGAATGAGACAGTCACTCCAGGTTTTTCAGTCATCATATTACTTGGGACATTTAAAAAATAATAATATATATAAAAAAAAAGATATAACCCTCCGAGTTTGTTTCGCCGGCTCTTCTCGGGTAGAGGTTTAATTTTGGAGCCGGTGGTAGAATCTTGACTTTCAACAAATAAGTTATATGCTTTTTACGTTGAATAAAAATATTTGATTTGATTTGATTTGAACGCATTTAATTTGTCTCACTGACGCGTTAGTTATCTCGAGGTATTAGTTCTTAAATCCTTTGCCCAGTAATTTCACTAGCTACAGTGCCCTTCAAACCGAAACACAGTATACGATTTACGGTAGAATATCAGACACGACTGTGGTACTTACCAAGCCGAGCTTTCTATTTTAAGTCAAGATTCAAGCTTTTATAAGCTCCTGTGTGCACGCCCTTAGGACTGAAACGGGCTGATTGAAAGTTTCTTGATGCAACTTCAGCATTATATTAATTCTGGCGATTAAGTGTTTTTGAGGGCAAAGCCAATTAATTTAAAACAGATTTTAAATCAGTTTTCATTTAAATATCAACTTTATTATGTGAAGTTGAAAATTTATTTTCACATATTTAATATCCTTTTTTAGGGTTCCGTAGCCAAATGTCAAAAACGGAAGCCTTATAATTTCGTCATGTCCGTCTCTCCGTCTATCCGTCCGTCCGTATGTCACAGTCATTTTACTCAGAGACTATTGGCGCTGTCTATAAGAAATTAAATAAATAGCTGTATTCTATGAACCGCTACCGATTTTGTAATGAAATCTTAAAATATATAAAAATTAAGGGTAACAGTCCATACATGTAACTGATGGTTGATTAAAATTTCAATCTATGCCGAAGAGTAATATTAGGTAGTTGTAGTGTGGGACTCACCGCTCCGAGTGCAGGAGCTAAGTACTACCCACTACAACCGAAAGAACAGCCGGCGCCCTAGTGGGACCGTGGGAACCCAAGGGCTCGCTTGCACAATCAACCGTGACCTCTTAGCGTCATCTCCCAAACAGGGCGCCCAAGGTACACTCTTTATTGTCTTTGTTGCATTTCAAATCAAATATTTTTATTCAATGTAAAAAGCATATAACTTATTTATTGAAAGTCAAGATTCTACCACCGGCTCCAAAATTAAACCTCTACCCGAGAAGAACCGGCGAAACAAACTCGGGGGTTATATCTTTTTTAATATATTATAATTTTTTTTAATGTCCAAGTAATTTACATATTATGTTGACTGAAAAGCCTGGAGTGACTGTCTCATTTCCAAGGTGTAGTGTCCTTGAGGTATTCATTAATTTTATAATAGCTCTTACTACACAAACGTGTCTTGACCTTAAATTATTAAAACTATCGTGAGACATAATTACTTAATGTAAAATTTAAACGGCTAACACTCACGTTCAATCGGTTTAAGTACCGACTAGTTTCGGACTCATCGGAGGTCCTTCATCAGGGTGAGTGGGTTACGTTCGCGGTCGCGACCCGTCTCGCACTGCGCGCTTGTGCTCGCATCGCGCGGCTGGACAGGGCGGCGGGCGGGGATGCGCCGGCGATGATGGTGAAGCCGGCGAAGCCGATGCACTGGTGTCACAATTGGAGTTCACGGGCGCACAGAATGTACTCACAATATCCACTACACAATCATCAACACTTCCGATATTCTTCGGCGTCGCGCTTAGCAGCACAGGTTTCCAAGTAGGTGGCAGGGCCCACCCCTTGTCTCTATTAAAATTAGGACGACGGTCGATTTCAATTGCTTCACGAAATTTGCGCGATACGAAATTCTTATCACGGGCCAGCACTTTGACCTTATCGAACCTAATATAATGAGAGGTTCCGGAGTAAACGGCGTGCTCTGCCACCGCCGAGGTATTAACATGCATCTTGCGAACGCTGCGGATGTGTTCATTTAGCCTGGTAGTGATGCTGCGTCCCGTTTCTCCAATGTAGCTCTTGCCGCACTCGCACGGAATTTCATAGTCGCCAGGGCCTTCCAGAGGTTCCAGATCCTTAGGAGATCGTAAAAGTCTTGCGATCTGTGTCATGGGGCGGAAGATTGTCCTGATGCTATATCTGCGGCGTAACAGGTGTCCAATCTTATCCGTTACCCCTCGCATGTACGGTAAATAGGCTGGAACTCGCTCTGCGATATGAGGTCGCTGTCTGACGGTCGTGGATCTGGAACCTCTGGAAGGCCCTGGCGTCTATGAAATTCCGTGCGAGTGCGGCAAGAGCTACATTGGAGAAACGGGACGCAGCATCACTACCAGGCTAAATGAACACATCCGCAGCGTTCGCAAGATGCATGTTAATACCTCGGCGGTGGCAGAGCACGCCGTTTACTCCGGAACCTCTCATTATATTAGGTTCGATAAGGTCAAAGTGCTGGCCCGTGATAAGAATTTCGTATCGCGCAAATTTCGTGAAGCAATTGAAATCGACCGTCGTCCTAATTTTAATAGAGACAAGGGGTGGGCCCTGCCACCTACTTGGAAACCTGTGCTGCTAAGCGCGACGCCGAAGAATATCGGAAGTGTTGATGATTGTGTAGTGGATATTGTGAGTACATTCTGTGCGCCCGTGAACTCCAATTGTGACACCAGTGCATCGGCTTCGCCGGCTTCACCATCATCGCCGGCGCATACCCCGCCCGCCGCCCTGTCCAGCCGCGCGATGCGAGCACAAGCGCGCAGTGCGAGACGGGTCGCGACCGCGAACGTAACCCACTCACCCTGATGAAGGACCTCCGATGAGTCCGAAACTAGTCGGTACTTAAACCGATTGAACGTGAGTGTTAGCCGTTTAAATTTTACATTAAGTGTCTTGACCTTTACTTTAAATTTATTAATAGAAAGTTTTTGAACGCTTTCTGGGATCCTATTATAAAATTGTGTTGTTTGTCGTCTTTTTAACATCAACTGAAAACCTTTCATCTTTGATACAGCGATCTTTAGTCTAGATTTTCTATACTTAGCTCATATTATATCCGATGGGCCACATCAGTTTCATTCAGTAAAGTGCTTTAAGCAATTTAGCTTTACGAGAGTCTAGACTTCAATAAAATGAATTGTAATGGTTCCTCGAAGGGTTAACCCCAATTTTTCTTTAATTTTCTAACATAATAGAAGAGAGGGTGTTAAGTGCTTTTCTTTTTGAAGTGAAAACCTGCCTGCCTGTGAACGTACCTGCCTGAAGCGCCACTGGTCACGGGTTCGACACCCGCTCGGAGCAGATGTCTGTATTGACCATATAGGCATGCTTTCTGGTCTGCGTGTGTTTGTCCTTGTCATTATGTATGTTTCCGGAATCCCGACACAGGATATAACTATCCTAATGGGGGCCGTTTAGTGTGTAGCATTTATTTATTTATTTATTTATTTATTTACTGTAAAACTTGAATTGGATCAATATAGAATTTTTAGTAAAAGTTAATGATAAGCCATTTTCAAGATATCTAATGAACCAACAAGGAAAGTTTTAAGTTTTTGAAGCCTCAATAGTTGAACGGTAGAAGGGCCGACTCCGCTCCGTTAATGCGAGATACGTGGGTTTGATCCTGACCCCCTTGGTCTATTGCCGTAACCACTCCTAGCGCAAGCTTCGAGCTTATTTGGAGGGGCAAAAGGAATATTAGTAATGCCTTGAAAAAGCATTGCTAATATTCTTTAAAAAAAATACCGACTTTGTATCAATTCAAACAGTTTAAAGGGACTTAAATTTTACCCTTTTTTATTTATCCCGAAGTATAACGATTCCTTGGAAGTTAAAATTAAAACGCGCTGTAACAAATAAATTACTGAAATTAATAAAGAAAACGCGTCGAACATAAAAATTGTTTGCTACACCCGTCGCTCGCTGCTTAAGAGGATTAAATAAATCCTACTGGGATTTGTTTATTTTTATAATAAAATTTTCTTGAAAATACACTTTCTTGTTTTCTAAAATCTAATTAATATAATAAATACAATAGTAGATAGACAGATAGATAGGGTTTTCGTAACCTATGAGAGTTTACAACACCAAACATTTGTATGTCACTAGCGCATTGCCAACCTCGAGATATTGGGTTGGAAATCTCCTTTGCCCAAAAATTTAATTGGCTAATTTTCTTATCAAGAGTTAACGATTATTATCAGATGCTATGTGATAACAGTCGGGTTCGTCCCCTCTATGTCTGTCTAATCGTTGGATTTGAGTGGGAAATATATTGATCTTTTTTTTTTTTTTTTTATATTAGAAGTTGCAAACAAGCATACGGCCCACCTGATGGTAAGTGGATGCCGTAGCCTATGAGCGCTTGCAGCACCATTAGTAGGTGCCACTCACGCGTTGCCAACCTCGAGATATTAGTTCTTAAATCTCGTTCGCCCAGTAATTTCACTAGCGTACAATGCCCTTCAAACCGGAACACAGTAGTGCCTAAGCACTACTATTTGGCGGCAGAATATTGGACACTGCGGTGGTACTTCCTAGCCGGCCTCTTGCAACAAAAGACCTACCACCAGTGTGACTGATTGCACTGGTGGGATAATCTCTGTTGTGACAGAGGTTATCCCAACAGCGGGCGATGGGGTCGTCACATCCCGACGCCTTTAAATATCGAAATAGTTTTGCGATTAGTGCAAGTAAAGATACGTAACCACTTAGTATATGTGACTTATAAAGTGACACAATGCATGTGTTTTTATCTTATAATTTTTTCTTTCTTTCTTGACGACGTTGTGGCTTAGTGATAGCGAACCTGCCTTAAACGCCACGGGTCGTGGGTTTGATACCCGCTCGGAGCATATATGTCTGTATTGACCATGCAAGCATATTTTCCGGTCTGGGTGTATTTGTCCTTGTCCTTGTATGTGTTTCCGGACCCCCGACACAAGATATCACTATCCTAATGGGGGCCGTTGGGTGTGTAGCGTTTATTTATTATTATTCTCTCTGAACAAAATTTTGAAGTCTAACCAAACGAAGTCGTGGGAAGATGTTAGTCTTATATAATTGTAAGCTTGTTAATTTTTTAATGTTTTTATTCTTATAATTATTATTTTCTAATTAGCGTTGTTTTAAGCGTCAAAAGCAAACATCGCCCGATCGTATTTTTTGTTAATGTTTGTATTTTGTATATTATAATTTCTGTTTCATTGTTAAATATTACTACATTAAATCTCTTTATAATAACTAATTAATTATGTTAAAACTACAACATTAATTAAATAAGAAAAAATAATAATAACCATTTTTGTTTATCTGAAGCAGATTAACTCATGTTAAAACTAAAAATTATAATAATTTTAAGGTTAAAACTTATTATACTTTTTTTTAGATGTTTTTATTGTATCATATTTGGCAATATTTTAACGTCACTAAGAAGAGGTCACTAAACCTACCTACGAATGTTTTAAATATCCTTAAATGTGAAATATTAGAGACAAGTTTTTAGAATAGAAGGGTTGTATTTTTCGGCAAGCTAAAAGTCGAAAGAGCCGACTAAACTCCGTTAACTCAAGAGTCGCAGGTTCGATCTTGACCCCCTTGGGGTATTGTCGTACCCACTCCTAGTGCTTCGAGCTTATTTGGAGGGGCAATAGGAGAGTTGGTAATGAATAGAAAAAGCATTGCTAATTTTCTAATATTTATTATAATATATAATAATTAATAACATTAGTAGTGTTTTCAGCATAAGCAGTCTGGTCAAGAAGTATTACATTTTAACGGAATATTGATTGAAGCATTCATCTCCATATTACTGTTATTGATAAGTCTGAATGCTTTGTAATCGAGCGCCCACCTCCTACCGTGAAGTTGTATACAGATAGATAGATAGAATAGGCTTTATTGTACACCACTAAAAACGAGTTACATTCAAGAACTTAAAAGCTATATAAATGTACATGTAGGCGGTCTTATCGCTAATTAGCGATTTCTCCCAGACAACCTCGGATTTAGGAGAAATGAGTAAAGAGAGGGTAGGTGGTGCTTCTTTGTACACATAAATATATTAAATAGATCTCTGATACAAAATTTTATATAAAATATGTAAAAATAAATACAATATATACATAATAGATATATTCTATTCAATAATAATAATAATAATATAATATAGTTATACATATATAGATATATATAGATATATATACATACATAAACATACATAACACACATATGTCATTTTAATTTAATTTTCGTCGTCAAACTGAAAGGTAAAACTCCTTAACAAAGGCATACGGTTGTACATACGGTTCGCGTGCTATATGGTAGCGATCAGCGGGTTAAGCTGCTTTAGGCACGGTCAGTCTATGGATGGAAAACCACATAGTGTTATTTCAACAAAAAAATAAATTCACAAAAATGCGATCACGCATTGATTAAATTATATTGTTGAAATTAGTTAATGTTTTGTTTTGTAAAAACATTCTTGTTCTCTGTGTTAAAACTCTAAAATATTCTTAATAACATCTATATCGTAAAAGGAAAGAAGGCAAAAATAGGATTTGATGCTGACGCAAAAAGGTATTGCTACTTACATTCCTAAAACCATTTCTTACAAATCAAATTACAACCCCCACAAAAGCCCCACCCAGTACTATTACGCCATGTGAATAAAAATCTAATTCCGCAAAGCATTCATACATAAAAATATGTTGGCAAAGTACATCTAAGTTCAGTAAGACATCGAGCCCCATGGGGCAGCCGCGCCGCGCGTGGAATCACATATCGCCCTCTTTATGCCCCGACATATTCCTCATAATCTCTGACTACCCCGCGATTTTATTCGATGCCAGAATCGTGGGCTTTGTAGGAAATTTTTCGAAGCCCCCCGGGAATTATCGACTAACCCAATATATGAGATTTATTTTGAATTACGGTTTCTTGTCGCGCGGGTCCCAAGATAGACCTTTTGGTCCTAATCTACTTATTTTTTTTTGTTATTTGTCGGCTGACGATTTATAGGTTATATTGAAAAGTCTTGATACGTTTGGTAACAGTTATTTTATCTTTTTTCTTCACGGTATTATTCCCGGTATTTATCCAGGGTCTGCCTATACTCTTATCCGGATTTGACAGTTAACTAGTTTATACATAGAGAGTGTTATCGACACGCCATCTGTAACTAAGAAAAGAAACTATAATGTAAAACATGTAAAATTGAAGTAAATAAGACCATGTTTAGGTAACTAAGTAAGCAAATTTAAATACGTAAGTAAATTATCTAAGAATTATTAATTTGTTAAAAATATAAAATATAAACATAAATAAATGTAATTTGTAATAAAATAGTACTTACCAACTACGCCATCTATTGCTAACATGTGTAAACCTGTAAATATTGCTTAATCTGTTTTGATTAATAAAGTTATGGGCCTATAATGCGAGAGCAGCGCCACCTTCTAATATGTTAAATGTTATAACCCGCAATAGGGCAGTTGTTTTGCAGTCTTCCGTTCGCGATACCATCCGCTCTCGTATTCTATGCCCTCCAAGTGTAAAATAGTCTTTTATTCCCTTTAACTTCGCACTTTAGTATTTTTCGTATTCTAACCGGTACAGAGATATTACCATCTGAATTCCGTAACCCTACAGGCCATTTCATTGCAAGCAAATTACCTATCAAGAGCTGAAGAATATTGAGAGATGTTATGATTACAAAATAATAAATTTACCGGCGCCGGGATGTGACGACCCCATCGCCCGCTGTTGGGATAACCTCTGTCACAACAGAGATTATTCCACCAGTGCAATCAGTCACACTGGAGGTAGGTCTTTTGTTGCAAGAGGCCGGCTAGGTAGGCACCACCGCAGTGTCAAATATTCTGCCGCCAAATAGTAGTGCTTAGGCATTACTGTGTTCCGGTTTGAAGGGCACTGTACGCTAGTGAAATTACTGGGCAGAAGAGATTTAAGAACCAATATCTCGAGGTTGGCAACGCGTGAGTGGCACCTACTAATGGTGCTGCAAGCACTCATAGGCTACGGCAACCACTTATCACCAGCTGGGCCGTATGCTTGTTTGCCAACTTATAACATTAAAAAAAAAATAATAACATTTATTTATCAAAAACAAATTGGTAACTAATATTATAATCGAAAAAACAAGAAAAAAACTAGAAAGAATTTCTATCAGTTTTTCTTGTTTAATGTTTTATTCAATAATTTCAAGCCGGTCCATTTGTGCTGGGCAAAGAATGACTCTACTGCCGTAGATATGCCGCAGGGGTTTGAAGTACTTTTGTCACGTGGTACGCGACAAAACAGATACACTAAAACACTGTTCCAGAACAGAAATACCTGGAAGACCCTAGTGGAAAAACTGTTCTTGACGACTAGGACTCTCATTCATGAGGATAAAAAGAAGAATATCCTATCCTATCATGGTACGAACTACAGAATTGCGATGCCGCTCAGTTGAGTTCGTCATTTCAATCACAGTAAGAGCTCATGGTAGACCCCTGATTACAGAGTTATGACATAAGTGGTCTATAAAATAGCATTAATGAAGGTTTTAGCAATAATGGTAGCTAAGCATAAGGTCAGAAGGTTAAATTTAGAATTTAAATACAGAGATTTAATACTTCTTTTAGCGAACCTGTCTTTAGCACCACAGATCGGGGTTCGATTTCGGCTCGGAGCAAATGTTTGTATTGACCATACAGGCATGTTTTCCGGAGTGGGTGTGTTTATCTTTGTCATTGTGTACGGTTGGGGACCCCTGACTCAGGATATAATCATCCTAATGGGGGCCGTTGAGTGTGTAGCGTTTATTTATAAAAAAATATATAATGTAGCGTTACCTGCATCAATATTTGTTTTTTATACATATATGACACAGGAGATCGGAATATCCCGTGTCGGGGGTCCGGAAACACGAATAATAATAAGCACAAACACACCCAGTCCGTAACACAGGCCTGTATAGTCACGCTTGTGCTACGATTCGCTACGAGTTGCTACGATTTGCTACGAGGAGCTGCGTCAATAGTCCAAGTCGTTAAAATAGTCTGGGACGGTTCGTGATAAATGAGTTATTAATGCGTTTAAAATAAGTAACAAAAACATGTCTACTGTGTTTTTTTTTAATTATCTCATACTGACTAACCATTTACAGCTAATATATCACTAAAAAACTGATGATTGGTTTTCTTATAACCGTTAGGACTAAATTGACACATCAGAGTTTCTGATTCGTCAGGACTTCTGACAGATTAATGCGTTTTTAACACTGACTGTCGTGGGTTCCATTCGTTCTCTGAAAAAAAGGTTGTATTTTCTATATAGATTACTTTTTGATATTAGTGGCTGCGTTGTTGTTTGTGTATATGGTGTGTCCGACACAGGATATAAATGTCTTAATTATTTGAGTGTGTATTACATTTTATTCATATTTCAAACTATCATAATAGTTACGTAAGCCACAGCCGCCGGATGCAAAAGGAACTCAATTTTACGTAAATTTAATTTTATTGTTAAAAGGTTACATTTTTAACCTAACTAGCCTAGTGATTCCCGGTCGAAGTGGGATCAAAGAATGCACACGGTTCGCACCCGGCAGGTGTCGGTTCCTACTTTTACGGCTTGCGACTTTCACACGGCGGTTCATATGTCTTATGTGGGAATATGGACTTATGCACTTTAGACGATTTATGTAGAATTTGGTATACGTAACTTAATTATATACGATTTTAAAAAATAAAACACTAAATAACACCCACCACTCGTAGTAGCTTCTCCCAGCACAAATGTGACCGTTTGACCAGGGAAGTACTACCCTCTCACAGAAAATCGGTCTCAAGTGACAATACTGTCTCGTTTCATGCGATGAGTGAGAGCGACGGAGGCCCTATCCCCCATCCCCTCTTTTTCCTTCTTATGCCTTCCCACCTACCCCTAGGATTCTGACTTCAATTTGATCAGAAAAAAATATATAAAGAAAATGTAATGAACCAAAGCAAATGCCAATTATATATTATTGGTTTATCTGCCTATAATACCCGAGGGCTTTTAAAAATTCATCTCTTTTCTACGACTTTCGCGAGCATCGAAAATTGTGACAAAGTCAAAGAGATTATGAGTCATGTCGGGGCATAAAGATGGTGATATGTGATTCAACACGCGGCCGATCCCCTTGGGGCTTGATGTCTTTACAAAGTTATCGTATAATATATAGGATTATCTGTTGTTTGTTTATTCAGGGGCACAATATGATAATAGTATTTTGAAGATCAAAGGAAAAGGCTGAGATCGACATCTTATACATATATACAAATGGAGTTGATTTAATGATAGGATATGATAGGATCCAAAAGAAAGTAATAGTGAAATCTGTGACACTATTATTTTGATTTTAGTAATGGTATTCCAAGCGGGGACAACCCAAGAATTAAAACAAAACTATAATTATAGTAATTTTTTCGTAATTTTAATGACTGACCGTTTACCGATTGAACGTAGGCGGAGATAGGCTAATACCTTATAATAAATCTGAGCAATTCATACCATTCACACCTCAATTCTAAACATATTCATACCTAATCGTTCTAAGCATATTTTGAGGTAAAAAATACTCTAATTTTCTAAAAATAATGGTCTTGAATTCAATAAAAAAATCAAGCTCATATATATACAGTAAAATATGTTCAAACTTATATCAATTTTGTTTAGTTAGATTCAATATTGTAACTTCTTATTATAAACTTCAGTTAACAAGTAACATAATACAGTTCTAGAGCTAAGGAATAAAGTTTAAAAACTCCATAAAGGCGGCTATACCTTGAAATAAGGTCAAGTCAACAAGTTGCATAGTGAATGGAGAAAAACTTAGTTGTATGCATTAGAAAATATTTGTTCTATGTAATGACTTTGCTATTAGAAGGAAGGTGTTTTTAATTTTAAAGATCGTAGGCTGATTCTAGATTTTCGTTTCAATTTGGGTAAAAGACGGTCACTGACCATTTGACAGCCAGGTGCGCTCACTGACCGGTAAACGGTAAATGGTGGGGGAAATCCTCAATAGCTCAACAGTAGAAGGACCGACTCCACTCCATTAATGCGAGAATTGCGGGTTCGATCCTGCCCTTTGGGCTATTGTCGTAACCACTCTTAGCGCAAGCTTTGAGCTTATTTGGAGGGGCAACAGGAATGTTAGAAATGCCTTGAAAAAGCATTGTAAATATTCTTTAAAAAAAAAAACTTTAGGCATGGTCAGTCACTAGATTGTTAATCGCATAGTGGTAATAAATAATAATAATTAATAATAATAATAATTTCATAATAATTTTTTTTTTATAGTAATCGATAAGTCAAGTCAGATGAGAGTCTATGTTGGCCAATAACCACTGGATAAGAAAAAAGATGAAATTGGGTTTTTTTTATTTTACGTTGCTCGCGAAGTATACCTTTATTATATGCACTTGAATAAATTTCTTGTCTTAAATAATAATCAATCAATCAAATCTTATCTTATCAATCTTATACAAGAGTACAGATAAATATTTCATATAGTTATCAAATTTTCTACAGGCACTTCTCAGTACAGATTGTTATCGTATGACAATAATATTTTAGAGTTTCGTACCCAAAAAGTTCCAACGGAACCCTATAACCAGTACATTCGTCAGCGGGCTGTATCTCACAAACCGTACAAGATAGTGGAAATTTTCACAGAATGCTGATTTCTCATGCGGCTACTCAATAAAATACTAAAAATAAAATAAAATTAAAAATAAAGAAGTCGCCCAATAATACAAGGACCATCTTATTTTGACATTTTTAGCTATATTTGATAAACCGTAACGGATCTTTGTATGTGGAACTGTTTATTTTTATTGCAACAAAGCACCAACCTTATTTAAAAAACGCTATTCGCAAGCATAAATATGGCAATTATTTTTAAGCGTTATTTACCATCGCTAAATAGCATATCTCAGTTAAATACGTTGCGAAATAACTACTCGTAAGTAAGCGAATCGTATATGCATTCCTCAGTAGCGTATGCTTGCTTTAGTTTCCACTTCATTGCACTATTAGTTATAATAACATTTGATAATAATCGTTAACTATTGATAGGTAATTTGCTCTTATCAAATGTATTAATGGTTCACCGTTTGGGTAGCGACGGGCACATGGCAAACACTCTGTATAAAAACTAGTAACCTGTCAAATTAGGATAAGAGATCAGAACCTGGGTAAATACCGGGAATAATGCTAGGAATAAGATTCACGTGAGCAAAGCCGCTGGCAAATGATAATTTCAATTAATTGGAAAGTTAAAAAATATAGCAGTTATCTTTGAACGTTATTATTTACAATAGCTAAATAGCATATCTCAGTTAAATACGTTGCAAAATAGCTAAGTAAACGAATAGACTAACAAGTGGGACAAAATGTACATAAGGTGTATGCATTCCTCAGCAGCGTTTGCTTGCTTTAGTTACCACTTTACTGCACTATTTACGTAGACGCTTAAGAAATATGCGAAGCTGGTATGGAAAAGTACAAAGTGTGTATATAAGTGCTACTTTAATACATTCTTTGCTAGATTTCTTTAAGGGTTGTTTATCGGGTACAATTTTTCAGCAGCGTTTTGTGGAAAATTTACCTGGATTCGTAAAAAAGGATACAAAAAATTACATTAATTTATTGATAGCTTTTTTTACTTAAAATTTTCTTTCCGAGTACGAAGTATTAAAAATTTTGATTAAAATATCAGAAGTGTTTTTGCGAATAGTCGTTCCTGTTATCTTTTTAAGATCGGTACATCTAACGTATAATATCGTAGAATTTAAAAGAAATCCTTTTAGGCATCTTTGAGTTTTCAAGAAATTAATTAGTGTTTCAATCTTTTTTTCTTTACGGTGAATAAAACATATTTGTCTTTTCTTGAAGAAATTTTGAGATGTCTCCGCCATTTTAGTATTTATTCGCATTCAGACTATTATTACAATGGAAAAATGAATCTGTCTGTGTGTTACCTATTCAGTCTTGCCCACTGCATCTGTTTTTAAGAGTTTGTCAGAAAAAAATATTAAGACAGTGTAATAGGGTGTAAAAGTTTGCATCGGGAATCATTTATTTTTAATTTGCCTTATTAAAAATCGCATTCACGCGAGCATGCTAAATAGACAATAACTGCTTTTAGCAACAGAATTTTTATATTCATATATATGCCTTTTGAGTTTATTCGTTCAAACATGAAAATTAACAACGTAAAAATGACACTTTCATTTTTGACTACACACAATGGAGCTAGCAATCAAGGTAACTTATACACTATAGCTACTGTTATGCAAATTAGCTACTCGGACTGCTCGGTATTATCCCTCGTGAAGATCTGCATATTCCATGACTTTGATGTTTTATACTAGTTAAAAAGACGCCTTGCTTCGTAATTGGGAATTTTCATAAATTTTACTTTAGTAGAATAGCGGGCTAACCTATAAGTAGAAGAGCTAATGAGCCCAGCACAAATGGGTCGGCTCGATCGGGAAAAAACTACCCAAAAACAAAAACAGCGTAAAGGGAGATTGCCGGAGACCCACTCCCCTCTCCCTTAAATTTTTCCCTTTTCATCCCTTCACTTCTATCTCTGGGGTCGTTGTCGTTTTGTTCGTTGGTCGTTGGATGTCGCAAGCGTTCATAGATTGGGAGCGGCTGTTTACGTGCCATCTGCATCAGGCAGACCGTATGTACTCAACTGTCATAACATAAAAAAATTAGTACCTTCTTTCTCTGTCTACGCTCAGTAGGATCATATTTGGACGCAAATAAGCAATACCATGTCAACCCACACGAATGTCATTTCGAGAAAAACCCCTTTGAAAATTTTGAACAACTTGCTTTATATGATTTTTTAATGTATTGGTCAAGTTTTTGGCAATTTCAAGATTTATGTAAGTTATTTTACTTATTTTCACATAAAATAAATATAAAAACTGCATATTTCGTATATAATATAACCCAATACGTTTACAATAATACATAAATTGCATGATTAAAAATGGCTTTTTAGAAGTTTTAAAGCTTAAAACCCTACAAATATTAAAGAAAAATGTTCTTCAGCCATTTACCAACACTTCTGCATATATAACTCAGTTTATTTCAATTTTGTGGGTTGACATGGTATTGCTTATTTGCGTCCTGAGGGTCTGTTTATGTGTGGTTTTTTTTTAATTTATAAATCTTACTTTATTATAAATTTAAAAGTTCGGTTAGATGGATGGATGTTTGTTACGCTTTCACGCAAAAATTACTCAACAGATTTTTCATCCAGGGAAAATTTTGAGTTCTCGTAACATCATCAAAAAAACTACAAGATGAGTCTATATTGAAACCTCATCCTTCTTTTTCGATGACAAATAATAATAATAATAAAACTTTATTGACCAAAAATTCATTACAGTGTATGCATATACAAATTACAATACAAGGAAAGAGAGGGGTTTGCTAGATAATAATTAATAACTCTGCCCAAAAACATCCGCCACACAAAACCTCTTAGCACATTAAACGATACATTTAAAATATCACCAAGGTTATAAGAAGCCCCAATTCATCCTATTTTCTATTTAGATATGAAGATCACCCTTTCAGACATCAAAGAGACCTCGTCCTATTAATATTGTTTGTCCACTTCGTTGGGTTACATTGATAAGGATTTAGATATCGGGGAAAAAATGGATATCGGGAAATCGGGATATATCATATGAAATCGGGACTTTTGATTTATAATGGTGGTGGCTTTTTATAAGAGGAGGCCTTCTTCTAAGCAACCCGGCAACTCGGCAACCCTAAGGGCGAACCAGTATCTCATTGGATAAGAGTAAATTATCATGAGCTAACGATTATTATCAGATGCTATGTGATAACAATCTGGAACGACAGCTTAACGTGTTCTCCGAAGCACGGTGGGGTGACCCACAAGGACGTTTTTCCTTGCCCAGACCGCAAAAGATACATCTATCTCGAGCAGCAATCGAACCCGCGATGAACGGCGCAAAGGCGAATTTTTTTTTTTTTTTTTTTATGTTAGAAGTTGGCAAACAAGCATACGGCTCACCTGATGGTAAGTGGATGCCGTAGCCTATGAGCGCTTGCAGCACTATTAGTAGGTGCTACTCACGCGTTGCCAACCTCGAGATATTAGTTCTTAAATCTCGTTCGCCCAGTAATTTCACTAGCGTACAATGCCCTTCAAACCGGAACACAGTAGTGCCTAAGCACTACTATTTGGCGGCAGAATATTGACACTGCGGTGGTACCTACCTAGCCGGCCTCTTGCAATAAAGACCTACCACCAGTGTGACTGATTGCACTGGTGGAATAATCTCTGTTGTGACAGAGGTTATCCCAACAGCGGGCGATGGGGTCGTCACATCCCGACGCCTTTAAAATACGTAAATGCGAAGGCAACAGTTCCCTTGATCAACTTTTTATGAATATTTTATCAGTAAAGTGCACAAAGAAATACTTTAATGTATAAAACGTACTAAAAACAACGTTATAAGACTTACAAAGTAATTTAATCATTATGATATTCGTCATGTTATTATGAAAATTTCGCTTGTTAGAGATCCACGAATGATATTGAAGCATAATGAAGGAAATCATTATGAAATTTCCATATTTAAGCCACTCTTAAAACCTTAAGGGCACTCTTAAATATAACTCAGGATCAACCCAATTTTTGTAAATTTGTGTCGCAAATATAATTATTTAACTAGGTACCGTAGGTAGGTCTTTTTGACAAATTGTTTCAATGCTTTGCTCCTAGGAGTTATAGCGTGGTCTTATGAAGCCTTGACGTTCTATATAAACTTGATGTTGAGGACTAAATGACACCGTTGTGGCGTTGTGGGTAGCGAGTCTGCCTTAAGCCTCGACGGTTGCGGGTTCGATTCCCGCTCGGAGCAGATGTTTGTATTAATCGTACAGGCATGTTTTCCGGTCTGGTTGTGTTTGTCCTTGTCATTGTGAATGTTTCCGGACCCCCGACACAGGAAATAATTATCCTAATGGGGGCCGTTGAGTGTGTAGCGTTTATTTATTTATTTATTTATAACTGATTTTTTTGCAAAAAACTGTTGGTAGGTGCATCTAGGTGTATCTAGGTAGGTTAGTGTGCGTGTGTCCAAAGTATTAGTTATTCTACCGTGAAGTAGTATACTGTGGTACGGTTTGAAGGATACTGTAATTTCACTAAAAATTACTGGGCAAAGGAGGCTTAAGAACCAATATCTCAAGTTGGCAACGCGTGAGTGGCACTTGTAAAAGTATGGTGTTGTGCGCGCTCATAGGCTACGACAACCGCTTACTATCAGGTGGGTCGTATGCTTGCTTGCCAACTTAGTCATATAAAGAAAAGATTGCAAGGTTTTGATATGATATGAGTCCATTCAAACGACTAGTATTATGGAGTTTTAAGCTTCACCAGATAAGCATTTTTTTACGTCCCTCACAGTATATATTATCTCTTCATGAAGAAGTAAAAAGCGTAAAGATTCATCAAGTTACATCGTCGTGGCGCAGCGGTAGTGAATCTGCCTTAAGCGCCATAGGTTGCGGGTTGACCATACAAGCGGACCGGTCGGAGCAGAGTGTATTGACCATACAAGTTTTCCAGTCTGGCTGTATTTGTCCTTGTCATTGTGAATGTTTCTGGACCCCTGACACAGGATATAACTAGCTTAATGGGGGCCGTTGAGTGTGTAGCGTTTATTTATTTAAAAAGGCACTTTTACGTATTGCGCGTATGCGCCGAATCTCATTTGCCCAGTTATTTAACTAGCCTACTACTACGTAATCCAAAGACACTACAGCAATGCGATTGAATATTTGACACTGCTGGTACCTACATTTTACGCTTTGTAAATTTGAGTGCAAGAAGCCAATTTCCTAATTTCTCTGTACTTGATTTTCGACTTCCTTACTCCAGTGGGTGATCCTCTAGAGGTAAATTTTTACACCTATTTCTCAGTGTGAATTTGGAGTTAAATGATACTGCTGCTTTGCTCTAGAAAATAATTCTGTCTCTAAGATTCACGTGGTGATATTATTATTAGTACTCAGATGGTTGAAACGTTCTTGTATAATTAAGAGACTACTTCAATTTTAATTAAATGAAATGAAACAAGGTTTCTTTCGAATACTAACTAGAAAACGATAAAAATTTTCTTTAAACGTAAGTCTTACATTTGTAGCGAAAATTCATCTTTATTTAAAAAATACAATATCTCAACCCTCAATAAAGCCTCCGCTTGGGATAGTTTAATTTTGTGTCGGGGGTTCCGCAACACAGAAACAAGTACAACACAATTAGATATTATAAAGACAAGATGACCCAATGGGTAGAAACGTACACTTTAACCGAAGGTCGTGGGTTCGATTCCGGGCAAGCAACTCTGATTGTGTTTTTGTGGCTATTTTATGTTGTGCTTAACGGTGAAGGAAATCATTGTAAGAAAACTTGCATGTCGTAGAAAAATTCTAAGACATGTATAATTGTATATATTTGCTTTAGTAGGCCTTGCTGGTGTTTGGGCTTAAATGCCCGCCACGTTAGATACAACACTACGTTTGTGAAAATTTCGTGAAGCAACTGCTCGTCAGCCACGCTTTGAAGTCTGCCAGTGTATTTATAACCAATTACATCTCAAAGATTGTCGGCAACGCATCTGTATGTCCTCTGGTGTTGCAGATGTTCATGGGTGGCGGTAATCACTTAACATCAGATTACCCTCCTGCTTGTTTGGCTGCTCTAAAATAAAAAAAGAACGGTCAATTCATCCACAATAGACTAAAAAATAATTATCAGTCAAGTGCGTTGTGGACCATGCACAGTTAAAACTAAAGGGCAGCTTGATGATGAAGAATCTTAACGAATTAAATTCGACCGCAAAATTCGTCAGTGTGAATTACATTTATTAATTATAAATTTTAATACAAATTATAAACCCCCTCACCCCACTTTTACAAACTTTGAATGTCATATTTATTTATATCGAATCAACAACCTAAAAATAAGTTTAAAGCTTCTAGCTCTAAAAATGACGATACATCCATACAATTTTTCATTCCCCCTTTTAACCCTAAAACCCTTAACCCCCGGGTAAATCGGCGGGTTAAAAGTAGTATAAATTAAATACAAATAATTCTAAACTATCCCACTAAGCTTCAACTACAGTAATAAAATGTAAATACATTACATCTAACGTTTCAAAGACTTTTAACCATATTCAAAGGTCAAAAACTATCTTAATAGTAACGAGAAACAACCTTTGATAAACGAAAGCCTTTTATAGAAAACCCTTCAGACAATTTATAACATACCTTTGTGAGGATTAAAGGGTTTTGTTTTGAATACGTAAGCAATTTTTTTGTCGGGATGGCCCAATAGATAGAAACGTAGATTTTAACCAAAGATCGTGGTGTCAAATCTCGTCAGTGAATTTTCAAGTGAAGGAAAACATCGTGAGGAAACCACCAATGTCCACCACTCCTACTGGTGGACACTTGCGGCAATAGGGCTTAAATGCCCGCCTAATTAGCTACAAAAAACTCTTGAAGAGACTCCTCATCAGCCGTGTTTCGAAGTCATTTAGCGTATAACCAGTTGTATCTTACGGGTATCCAGGGAAAAAGATGCTAGTGCAGTTTGTCTTCTGCAACGGTATTAGCAAATTTTTAAGGTTTTAATGGAGTAGAGGATACCATTTCATTACTAACTTACCTACTTCAAATGTAATAACCAAGCTAATGCATTAGTTTAACTTATATTACTTCTTCTTATCGAGTGGTTAGTGGCCAACCTAGTGTCAGAGTTGTTCTGGTTTCCCATATAGTCCACAGAACCGACTTTGGTCGGGACTCAGTCTGGACATGCCATCCGAAGCCTGGAGACCCTAGTTGGTAGCGCCTAAATTTGGGTAATCCAAAGATCGTTTACCTAAAGTTGGCTAACTCACCAACTTTAGGTACCAGTGAGTGCACCTGCCTATGAGCTTTTTCTACTACTAGATCAGAAAAGTTCTATCTTATGTAAAAAAGGTGTTTCTGCGATATAATTATTTACTAGCACAATCAGAAGGTATGAGGGAAAGGTGGAGAAGGGAGGAAGAGAAAGAAGAAAAAGACAAGAGAGACGAGACAAGATGAGAAAAAGATTATTTTTTTATGTTACAAGTTGGCAAACAAGCATACGTCCCACCTGATGGTAAGTGATTGCCGTAGCCTATGAGCGCTTGCAGCACCATTAGTAGGCGCCACTCAAGCGTTGCCAACCTCGAGATATTAGTTCTTAAATCACGTCCGCCCAGTAATTTCACTAGCGTACAGTGCCCTTCAAACCGGAACACAGTAATGCCTAAGCACTACTATTTGGCGGCAGAATATTGGACACTGCGGTGGTACCTACCTAGCCGGCCTCTTGCAACAAAAGACCTACCACCAGTATGACTGATTGCACTGGTGGAATAATCTCTGCTGTGACAGAGGTTATCCCTACAGCGGGCGATGGGGTCGTCACATCCCGACGCCTATCAGTCATCAAGATCTTTATAAATATTCTAGCACGCCAGATACACGTGGTATATTTTAGCCTTGAAAAAAAAGGCTTCTGATAGCAGCTACGTGGGTTTAATTTTCATTTTAAAATATGCAGGGACCCAAAATATTTCATCAAAATCGGTGCACACATTAAAGAGGAGTTTACTAAAACGTCACATGTGTGTTAAAACAATAGTGTGTATATATATTACAAAAATGAACACTGTCAAAAATAAAACATGTCTTACAGTGCTGAAACAATCTATTATCAAACCTAAAAAGTATCGATGCCATTATTAATTCAGCCAATTAAAATATTCGTTCATTTCAAGTTAGCTTTTTCCAAATTAGGTCGAGCGCTATCTATAATAATTTTAATGTATTTGTAATTATATAAATGAAACAAAAGATATATTTGTATGTGGGGAAACGGGAAAGAAGACAATCGGAGATAATATTGGCATTTCTGCAGTGCTGTACGCGACCGGAATAACGTACATGCACAGTGTAATTACAAGGTAGGAATTACACATGAAAAATAATTGAAAAGTTGTCGCATTTCATTTCAAGTATAATTTTTTACCGTTCATCATAAGCATCTTTTCACCATCATAAACGCATATGCCAACCCATGTCACCCCACCCCTAGCCAACCCTTGGCACCCAACTCGTTGCTACCTCTTGCCAACCCACCCTTTGCCTCATCCCATGCCATGGCGGCTTGCCACCCTTTGTATCCGTTTCCAACGTGAAACCTTTTTTGTATGGCAAACAATTTCGAAATAAAAATTGACGAATGAATTATAAATATCGTTATACGTCTTTATGTTACCTACTCTGTACAATCGGCTATCAAACGAGATCTTGGTTTTATACTAAAAATAACGTAAAATAGTCAGTCAACCTGACTGAAATGACTTTATCTCGTATAAAATATGTTGGCCTTACATGAGTTGACTTTCAAATATTTAAAATCGTAAATTCACTCCCCTTCATCTCAATTTGAATTTGGATGTCGAGGTCTAAAGTGGTTTCTGAATTTACTATAGTAATATTAGCTTTCGGATTTGAAGATAGCTTTACAGATCAAATGGATCTTAATATCATTTTTAACAATCTACAAAGAGGCGTTTACTAATAACTGGCTTTGGTCTTTTATTGTCATCTTACTGAGTTAAAATCAGCTTAAGAAAAATTTAATTACATAGTTTTTAAAATAATTGAGCCGGCTTTCTTTCAAGCACTTGAAAAAGTATTCGTTTTTAGCTGACACTCACGTGAAATCTCTCACTCAACCTCGAGATATTGCTTCTTAAATCTCTTTTGCCCAGTAAATACACTAGCTACAGTGCCCTTCACATTGAGACACGGCATGCCAAACTCACTACTGCTTTTGGGGTAGAACATTTGACATTGCAATGGTACCTACCTATCCGGCCTCTTGCAGTAAAATTTATAGAATCAACACAAAAATTACCACAGGCCGACTTGATTGACAACCTAAAAATTCACTGCAAAATGTGCTCACTCATTAAGTCCTTTTTAGGTCACATGTAATTTCTTAAAATCTTTATTTTTAAAGGGTTTGATCACAAGGTGATCATGTGACCCTTATACATATAAAATAACAATACATACACTTACAAACATAATACAAAATTACTTTAACCATTTCTTTTTCTAATACCATCTAACACTAATTTATATAGTCTCCTTGCCTTCTCGGATGTCGGGAAGGCAAAGGCTAATATTCTATAATTTCATCGGTAATTTAAATAATATAATATGAGTCAAAATCCTCTAATTCCAACTCTGATTGAGAGTTATGAACCGCTTTGTAGAATATCGTGTGACATTTTTACGATGTACCCGCAAAAAGAATAGCCTTTATACCTCTGTCTTTTAAATATTGTATTCTGCTATATTTTGTTACTTTCCAGGTAATACAGTTACCTTTGTCAAACATTTTTAACAAAGATTAGTTTCTAGTTTCTGGACTAGTGGAAAAAGCCAAATTGGTTAAAAAAGAGTCGTCCATTGGGTTGAGTTGTCGAGAGTCATTGTTGTGTTCAGGATTTTGTTGTTATAGTATTACTTTCTTCCAAGGTATTGTTGAAAAATTTCAACCTACGCTTTAGATTGGCAACACGAATTTGTCATTACTTGTTTTGTAACTCACTCACACTTGATCGCGCTAGTAATGTGATTATCGTGCAAGTGGACGTTACAAATTGATAAAAGAGAGCGAAATATAATGCTTGTCTGTTCTACCGTAGAAGAAGATTAGCAAGCAAACACGAAACTACCCGAGTGCAAGCTCTTCATTCGCTGAGCTTAAGGTGCTTGGTCGAGGCTAAAAAGATACAAGACAAGACAAGAAAAGACAAGGACTGTTGCACATTGTTCTCTTTTTAGCGAGACTTATCAAGCGCACTTCCTCGATCTCTTCTTATGTATTTGACTACGAGACGTTCCCTGGTAGATCAGATATTAAAAAAGTAACTTAGGCTACTTTTATTTTAGAAAAAGATTTAGTATTTCGAACAATAAGAATTCTATACACGACGCGAGCAAAGCCACGACCTCAGTTTGTATTTTTCTTTATATTACTTTTATAGTACGAGACATAGCTATGCTTTGCGAACGAATGATTATATCTCCGAGATAATGTGTTAGTTCTGTATTCATCTACTCTATGTTTCACTGATCATAAATTCTTATGCAGATATTATACGCGACAGTTTTACAGCCAGCTTGCAGGTTGGACCGTGATGTGATCTTTATTGCTACGATATTAGCACTCAAAAATGTAGTTAATTATATTTATTATGTAAGTCGCAATTGCATCGGTTTTTGTAAAATTTAATAAGAAATGAGATGAACTAGTTCGTATGGAAGACCTCGGCTGTTTTAGGTGGAGCAGCTCGATTAATAGATTTGAACGTAAATAAAATAATCGGGGGTTAAATAGTAAATCAGAGGTCCAAAACTACACACAAACACGAGACAACAACCTAGACCGGAAATCATATCTATATGGTCAATACAAACATATGCTCAAGTGGGTAGTATTCACACAGAACAGGTGAAGTAAATACGTTAGTGACTTATATTATGAACTAGCGGCCCGCTCCGGCTTCGCACGGGTATAAAATATATAGTCTATGTCATTCAGTGAAAAAATTATTAAAATCGATCCAGTAGTTTTGATTTATTCATTACTGCCCGTGGCCCGCACGATTATTTACGACATCACATTAGAGACATCAAAAATAACAGTATTTCTCCAATATTTAATGGATGTTGTTATACATATAAATCTTCCTCTTTAATCACTCTATCTATTAAAAAAACCGCATCAAAATCCGTTGCGTAGTTTTAAAGATTAAAGCGAACATAGGGTTATGGAGACAGAAAAAGTGACTTTGTTTTATACTATGTAGTGATGTTGTTACAAGCAGTCATACTTAATAACCGCTTACCATCAGATGGACCGCATGCTTGCTGCCCAACTGAGTCCCGTAATAAATATGCTATTGTATGCTTTTTTGCCAATTATATTCCTATAAAAAAATAAACTCTCATTTTTGTTAGTCTAAAATTAAGCCTCAAAACTTGCAGCTGGTAAATACACTATTCAAGAGCTAGACTTAAAGTTCTTAAGACTTGTTTTAACCCATTTACAGAACCAAAGTTTTTGTGAACTATTCCAGTAGCTGTTTAGTGGTTCTTTAAATAACATGATTTAAATTTTAAGACTAATTTGTTGTAATTATTCTGCTTCGTTTATTTTGATCTAGAGTTTGGTCTCCTACTCAGATTTTTATTATTATCTATCTATATTTGACTTTTAAAGTGATTACAATCTGATGATATGTAGGGCTTATTATAAAATAAACGCTACACACTCAACGGCCCAGATTAGGATAGTTATATCCGGACACGCTGAACGGTCCATATAAGGATAGTATATCCTGTGTCGGGGGTCCGGAAACATGCCTGTATGGTCAATGCAAACATCTGTTCCGAGCGGTTCGTTACCGGTGCGCCACAACGTCGTCACTTCACGAGTTTTTTTACCAAGTTACGGTGGTAGCTAGCCTGGCAGGCATTAAAGGTCTACCACCAGCATAACATTATTATCATAAATGTGACAAACTCAGTTATTTAAACTAGAAGCATCAGAAGGTATCTGAGATAAACTGTAGATGTCAGGGGAAGACGAGGTAAGAAAGCGATCAGAATATACCTTGGGCCTTTAGCACTTATACTCATCGAAAGATACCCAACACTAAGAATACTAATTTTCAATTACATTCTTAGTTTAATGGCTTCCAGTTGTGTCAATTTACACAGATTTGCACAGATTATTTCGCTTACGTCACGTAGAAAATACTGGTTTTATTGTTGAGTTGAGTTTGATATTATGTAAGGGTAGTATTTTATCAGTCGACCCAAGATTTTTTTTCCTTGAAAAAGTAACAGAGGCATAAAAATAATTTACAACATTTCTTCATAAAAGCCTACTTTATATTATCTCCCTTAATTTTAATAAAGTTCATAAAAAATCACCTCATACGTAATAATAAAATTACGCCTAAACAAAAATAAGAGCTGGCATGAGGAAGTGCACATTAAGAATAAAATATGCCCTCGAATTCAACAAAACGCTCCATTTTTCGACCCTTAATTTTAAGGCAGAAGAAAATGGCGTTTTTTTTTGTTATAGACCTAAATTGTTGTACTTTATGTTTCATTAAAATAAATAAGTATCAGTTTTTAATATGTCATTTATTTTTGTTTTTTCATCAACTATTAGCCTTTAAATAGAAATGGTTTTTTACATACATAATTATATACGTTGGCGCATGACAGAGTATAGAACCTATTTAATGCGTTGGATTAGAAAGACAATATTTTAATAGATGTTATTTTAACGACGCGTCACATTGATGGTTACTTCAATATTTCACCATACAGAAAATTATTATCGTACCGCATATAAAAGGACGAATCGTTGAAATCCGACGTAGTAGCTACAGTTCTGTGCATTTTATAATGTTATCTAGTAAAAGGATTAAAAGCATTGTTGGTTACAATAAGTCGTTCATAATGTTAACCTACTTGGATGAAATTGACCGAGACAAAGGGACAGTCTTCGCAGGGCCTCAAATTTGATTTCATCCATAGGGTGCCTGTCTCCTGCGAGTTCGAACCACGATTATGGATGTCATCGGGAATGATGTATTAATCGATGGACTCACCCGACAAACATCCTCGGGACCTCGTGCTCGCCGGTGAAGACGGTGTTGTGTGCGTGTCTGTGCTGTGTAAGGGCCACTGCCTAATGTAATTCTATCATCAGGGTCTTGCAGGACGTGCTTAGGAGGCGTCGACTTTAGTTTTTTATATTCTTTTTCGTTTTTAACTTGAACTGTTTCCAAATAAATAATAGGTGTCGGGTTCCGAAGCGTGTGTTATTTTTCCGTCAGCGATACGTGCCTGTCCGCCGTTATGTTACAATTTAGCTTATTTTAATCTTCGAAACTGTCGCGTGGCGCTTCCAATAAAAAAGATTGTAGTCCGATTTTTAAGCTTTTCTAGCAATCTTCAAGCGATTTTGAAGCAATATTGTTTTATTTTATGTTTTTAAAATCTTTCTATCTCAATTTCAATACCCGTTTACATAAGACTACCTTCAATTCGTGGCTTTGCCCGCTTGTACAGTGCCGGATAGTCAGAGTAGCAATTGCTACGGGCCCTGAATAAAAAGGGGCCTCTGTATATTATTTTTAAATTATAACCTTGTACCATTATAGAAATATTTATATACTTTCATACCCTATTTCACTCTATGCATTGACGATCGAGACCGCTGCGTCGCGATAGTTTGCGTCCGTGGAGTCCCACTATGATCGAGGCGGATCGTTGGGTTTTAGTGGGTATTATTTAGCTCGATTAGCAAGCGGTGAGCCCCACACTACCACTGCCTAGTGGTGCAAGTAAATTCGTTTCTCAAAAAGGTTATAAACTATCTTTGTGCAAATAATAATAATAATAAACGCAACACACTCAACGTCCCCTACATTAGAATAGTTATATTATATGCCGGGGGTCCGAAAACATTCACAAAGCAAGGACAAATACACCCAGACCGGAGCACATGCCTGCATTGTCAATACAATCATCTGTTCAGAGCGGTAATCGCGAACTATGGAGCTTAAGGCACATGACTACCGCTGCGCCACAACGTCGTCATTAAAATTTCAATAAAATCCGTTCCGCCATTTTTAAGTGATGTAGTAACAAACATCCACACCTCCACTTTTAATTTACTAGTAGGGGTAGTATTCAGTACTAATTGGAACTGTATAAAAGGTATATTTGACTAAAACTTTGCTCAAACTTTTGCTCAAACTTTTGCTCAAACATTTGTTCAAATACTATTGGGCTTTCAACGAATTTAAAAAAGTCAAACTATAGATTTAGCGTTTTAAAGTTTCATGCGAGCATAATATTTCAATGGACCACTTTAGCTGAAAATTATTTTCAGAGTTCGAGATCTTTTGTATTGGCTATTATTATAAAACTGTAGACGAAATTTTTTTTTTTTTTTTTTTTTTTTTTTTTAATCTTATTTGAGGAGCTTTGCCAGGTACTGACAATGTCGCTCCATAGAGCCATCATTTGTTTAGGACCTTCTTTTAAGACCTACATTAACAATTTTGTATAAAGAGCGCGCATTAGCAGATAATGGAAATGTTAAAGCACTGTTACAATATCCAACTTGTTTTAAATTTACATCTGCTAGTAACTCAGCTCGAACATCTGCATTTCTTATACATTCCAACATTATATGTAAAACATCTTCTATGCAGTCGCACTCTGTACAATTTGGTGAAGCCACTTTACCCATTAAAAAAGTAAATTTATTTAAAGGGATATGTCCAGAACGAATTCTCAGGGCTATCAAAAGTTCTTGTCTTCCAAGATTACAATTTTTATCAATCCAAGGTGTTTTCCATGGCTCACTTTGTATCGTTCTGTACCATATCCCTTTCTCCTTAGAACGATGGTCGAAATATTCCTTCCATAACATGTAGCAATTTTGTTTTACAATGTACATAATGTCAGAAAAATTTGGTAAAATTTGCAATGGAACGCCATCAGTTGAAGCTTCTTTAGCTAACCGGTCAACAACCTCATTCCCCATTAAACCAATATGGGACGGAATCCACTGCAGAGAGACAAATTTTGATCTAGACTTCATTCTAAAAATACGATCGATTATGGAGTAGGCAATCGGTAGGCCTCTAAAACTAGAGGCACACCGAGCCAAATGTTGAAGTGAGCTCTTAGAATCCGTTAAAATAACAAATTTATCATAATCAATAGAATCTATATATGCTAATGCTTCTGAAATAGCTATGAGCTCGAGATACATAATCGAAATAATGTTATTAATTTTGAATTTCATACCTTTACTAATTTGAAAATCGTAAAAAGCTGCACCCAAATAGTTATCATCTTTAGACCCATCGGTATAAACTTTGTAGAAAGAGGAATAATTATTTTCTATGAATCCTTCACAATATTGATTCAATTTTGAGACATCATAGTCTCTTTTCGAGCCTTGTAGACCGGTTACTTTGGTGTAAATAATATTGGTAAGCTTATACGAGCTCATCCAATATTTTTGCTGAAACATTTGTAATTGATCACTTGTATAAATATCAATATTGCTATATGTGTTTAGAATAGTAGCTAACGTAGGGGGTCTCTTATTTCTCCAATATCTATGGTGTAATACCGAATTTAATTCATTTAGCAATAATACTGTAGGATTGTTTTTAATAGATTTTAATTTTAATAAAAACTTGGCAGCCAGAAATCTTCTTCGTATATACAATGGTGGTAAACAAAGCTCACTCTGCATTACGTGGATTGGCGTGCTTTTAATAAAACCTCCAACTATTCGCATCGCTTGGTTTTGAAGCTTATCCAACTTAAATAAATTTGAATTACAACTGTTATCGAATAGGAAACTAGCGTAATCTAAACGACTTCTAATAAGAGAGATATATAGAGACCTCAAATGCCTTGGATGAACACCCCATCCTGACCCTGCTAAAACTTTAAACACATTCAGAAGTCCTAACACTTTTCTTTCTAATTCTCTAATATGTGCTCCCCATCTCAACGACCGGTCCAACCATAAACCCAAATACCGAAATGTATTAACAACTTCTAAAGGATTGTTATTTACTATAATATTAATAGGCTCTCTATTCAGGCATTTTTTAAAAACGCAAACCTTGCTTTTTTGTGACGAGACACTGAGGCCTAAGTCTTCGAATAATTCTATAACTGTATTTAATGACCTTTGTAAGCGTTCAGACGCGTCAACTAAATTGTTATGCGAGATATAAAGAACAAAGTCATCTGCGTATTGCAAGATAGATACCTCTTTGATATTGTTACAAACATTATGAGTCGCTACATTAAAGAGTAAAGGCGACAAAGGATCCCCTTGGGGTAGTCCTCGACCAGTGCTCCGAAAAATATAAGAATTATCAATTTTAATTTTTAGGTTTCGTAGTTTTAAGAACTCCCACAAATATTTACAAATTTTAGCCCCAACCCCTAAGCTATCTAATATTAAAACCAATTTTTTAATATCAATATTATTGTAAGCGTTGTCTACATCTATAAAACAAGTTAAGGTAAACTGATCCTTTGCGAAGCCAGTTTGTATTTTTGTCACCAGTCTACTTAAGCCGTCTAAAGAAGACCTTGACTTTCTAAAGCCTATCATTTCGGATGAAAAAATGTTTTGTTTTTCAAATAACCATTCTAGACGTTTACATAAAATAAAATGGAAAAGACGAAATTATTATATATTTTAGACGCCTTTTTTTGGAGTTCGAAATAATGTATTTTAGCTTCTTGGTCCAAAACGTTATCTACTTTTTAAATCGCTTTTATTAGCTTCAGATGTATGTAACGGAAACTTGGAACGTGATTGTTACTTCAAAACGGCGGATTAAATTGAAATTTTACATACTAATCAAGGATGAATGACAATTTAATATTTTTAAAAAATCCAACTGAAGAATGAAAAATTAATAATAGCTTAAAAAAACTAGAAAAATAAGTTTTTATAGAAAATCTAACTAAAAAATTATTAATTAAAAATAGTTAAAAAAAATTAAGAATAGTGTAAAAATAAGAACATAATGTATTTTATAGTAAAAATAAAAATCCTTCTAGTTAAACTATATAAGATAGCCCGTGACTCGAAAAAGGACACTTAAACAAAGGGTAAAAATCTGTGCAAGCATCTTTGATTTCATGTAATTCATTTCTGTATCGAACTCGTGTCGTGTTTCACGGTGAAGGAAAACATATTGAGGAAATTTGAAACTTGGAAGTTCTGAGATATGTAGGACGGCATTTTTTTTCTTATTGGCCTTAACAGTCACCGGGTGGGGGTGGCTGAATACTGAGATCCAGCAGAAAAAAAGGCACAGCTTTCGCGGAGGCTAACATTTCGTCCATAAGTTGCCTCCTGCGACGCCGAACCACTACTATTAATCAGCATTAAGATAAGACCTTTGAAGCAATGGGACTTTAATAGGCTTGTAGTCACATGTACACTTATACACAACGTAACACGACGCAAGCAAACAAATAGACAAAGATCGTCACATCCGCATGGCATACTACGCAACCATGTTGACTAACAATATCATCACAATCCTGAATCACGCTATCAGAGTTTTCTATGCCAATAACAATATATACAACTTCGCAACATAACTCATATCACCCGCCTGGTCGGCTCGTCCCTTTGAGTAGGAGAGATTCATACGTCGTTCTCCTCAGGCTGTTACTTACGAATAGCTTTATTTTATATATGGCAAGCAAGCATACGGCCCACCTAATGGTGGCCATAGCTTATGAGCGCTTGTAACACCATTACTAGGTACCACTCACGCTTTGCCAACCTTGAGATGGTTGGTGGATGGATGGTTCTTAAATCAGCTTTGCCCAGTAATTTCAGTAGCCTACAGTGCCCTTCAAAACACAGTTATGCCTAAGACACTACTGCTTGGTGGTAGAATATTTGACACTGCGGTGGTACCTTGCTGGCCTCTTGCAACAAATGACCTACCAGTGAAAGTTTATATATTCTGTGACGGTGATATCATATCGTATCGACAATCGACTTGTGATAGGCGTATAATACAAAGAAATATGAACAAAACCCCGTGACAGAACGGGTCTATTAATATGATTTGTCGCATGAAGTAATATAACGATCATGTCCGGGTCATATCTTTCCTTTATGAAGGAAATGTGAAAAATGTTGGCTATCAATTGTATTACGGTGGCATTTGTGGCTTGGTTACGCACCACTGGATTGAATTTGTCTTTAAGAGCCTTTGGCGTAGTTATGGAGCAGCGGTAGTGAATCTGCCTTATGGGTTCGATTCCTGCTGAGATGTTTGTATTAATTACACAAGCATGTGCTCCGGTCTGGGTGTTTGTGTGTCTCCGGACCCCCGACCCAACGGACATCGCGACAAAACTCTAAGTTCCATCCATACCACCTCGATGTCTGGAAATCCACAACAGCGCGATTTAAAAGACATTTTCTTCCTCGCACAACCATTCTGTGGAATCAACTTCCGCCGGCGGTCTTTCCGAACCGATACGACTTGGGAACCTTCAAGAGAAGAGCCTATTCTTTCCTTAAAGGAACTTACATCAGGTGAGCCTCCTGCCCGTTTGCCCCCTCTTACATAAAAAAAAAAGAATGTCATTATCATTACAGCCGTTGAGTTTATAGCGTTTATTATATTCCTAAAAAAAGGATTTTGCCAATATTTTAGTTGCAGAACTCATTTTGATGATGAACTTCTCAACATCTAAAAGCTAATTGCCCCAATCATTGCACATTGTTCTTGTGTCCATACATTTTATGTGGTGAGGCACTTTTAAGGCTTATTTAGATATTTCAAATGAATACATCGTCGTGGCAGTAAATAACATAGTCAATTTTCGAAGCTACACACACACAAGCTACTAATTTTGCCAAATTTTATAGCAACCCACCGCACGTTGTTACTTTGCTGCGGCATCGAATTTCTACCTCGTTTTGTACGCTACCGCATAAAAAAATACCTCTGTGAGGTCACATATTATGCTATTCTAAATGCAGCGAGACAAAACGCATTACATAAAATCGTAATTAATGTACCCAGAAGACGTTGTGGCGCAGCTGTAGCGTAAGGTTGCATTAACCACTACAGGTCACGGATTTTCCTTTCGGTCGGGGGTCGGGTCTGTTTGTGCTTGTCATTGTGTATGTTGCCGGACCCCCGACACAGGATATAACCATCCTAATGGCGCCAGTTGAGTGTGTAGCGTTTATTTATTACTATTACCTATACCATAACGAAGAAAAACGCCTTTATGAGATAAAAAAAATAAAGAAAATATGTATATAATTATTCTATGTGCATATTTTGTAATAATTAACTATATTAAATTTTGCCTGAGCCAAGTAAAATTTAGTTTGAATAATTCAATTACAGTTATCTCGGAGTTAAGTGCGCCAGTCTATGAATTTGGCACAGATATCTATTTCTATAACAATAATATTATGTAATTGAAATATGACGTGAAAAAATATCCAAGGAGATTTCAGAACCAATATCATCATCTTGCCAACTAAGTCACATAAAAAAATTGGATTTTTTTAAAAAGAATATTAGTAATGCTTTTACAAGGTATTACTAATATTCCTATTGCCCTCCAAATAAGCTCGAAGCTTGCGCTAGGTGTGGGTACGACAATCATCGACCTAAGCGGGTCAGGATCGAACCCTCGACTCTCGCGTTAACGAAGTGAAGTCGGCCCTTCTACCGTTGAGCTATTGAGGCTTCAAAAATATTAAGTCTTGAAAACGTATTGTCAATATCTTTGTAAATATGAGAATGAAAATGGGCTATCAGATGTCATAAATAATATTGAGCAATAAAAAATATTAAATTATACTTGTTGGTAAAATTAAAATAAAAAAAATGTTGTTGTTAAGGACAAAGTTTATTTATAATTGTATAATCTACAATTTTTGTCTGTTCCAATTTTTTTTTATAAAATTTCGACCTTCGCATATTGAAAAATTTTTTGATCTCTGGGTATTTTGAAAATTTAATTTTTATCTACCCAACATTTAAAACAAATTTTCAGTTGTAAATCGTTAAATGAAGTATCTTCTTTGACGAAATTATTAGTAGACCTTTAGATTCAGCGCAAAATAAAATTTCATATACTGAGAAAAATTGGTGGAATCTTTTCGATTTTTTTATTTCAAAAGTCACGATCGAAATAAAACTGCCGAATTGAACTTGGCAGCGACACAAAGAATCCAATTCGTCTAACGAAAAGCTAAACAATATACAAACATTTCTGAAACACCTTTTTTTAAATTACACAACGACCTTCCAATGATTATAGAACTGGCAATCAGGAAGCTCTAAGATATTAACTAGAAAAATAACTAACTTTATTCAATATTCAACTTTCAAGCAAAAAACGACCTTATAGTTTAATAGATAAGGAACAATATCGCTGTTAGAGATCCGCATGCAATGGTTAATAAAGCACGCTGTTATCGTTCCTATCGTGTACGGAACACGGGCGGAAGTCGCCGGTACTGTGAGTAACGTTGCATCCCCGATTGGTATGTATTGCCGCTCCAATACCCATATCGTTGGAAAATATAGGCATAATATACTAGGAAGTTTGCATTTTCTTATATAATTCAGTAGCTAGATGACGTACATGTATTTAATGACGTCGTTTATCTATATACGTATGTAGTAGAGCCATGCTCCTCCTAGCACATAGCATATGAACCGGCTGGACCGGGAAATGTTTTTTTAATTTGAAAAGTAGGTCAGATGACTCTACTTCACCTGATGGTAAGTGGAAATATAGTCCAAACGCGAAGGCGGCTAAATAGAGCGGAATGCAACCGTGTTAGCCACCCTTACCCTGCCTACCCGCAATATACTTCTTCACGCCTCGTTTGAAGGAGCCCAGATTGTAGGAAGGAAGGAACACGTGAGCCGGCAATGAGTTCCACTTTTTGGAAGTACGACAAAGAAAAGAATTGGCAAACTTCTTTGTTCGCGAAGGAGTTGATGCCACAGTTAGACGGTGACATCGGAGACCGGCACACATAGTTCTTGTAAGGAAAGGGGGGGGGAAGTATGAGGGAGAATAATTCCTCTGAACACTCGCCGTGATACATTCGGTAGAAGGCGCTTGTTACCGTCTCACAGAAGATAGGGACAAAGTAACAGAGTACTGTCACATTTCGTGCGACGAGTGAGAGGACTGGAGACTCAATCGCCTTTACTTCCTTTTCTTTATCCCTTCTGAGCCTTCCCTCCTATCCATTGAGTTTGCAACGCGCATCTGATACTTTAATTATCGCAAGCGTTTATGGGTTGTGGGGACAGCTTACCATCAGGTGGGCCGTACGCTTGTCTGCCTACCATAAAAAGCCGTATTAAATATAGTCGTAGCCCTCTATGGCTCACCCTCATATTTCTCAGAGATCCCGGACCCGCTCTCCTTCACTCAGGTTGGCCACCCAGGAAGTAGTAATGCCTCCCCATGACCGAAATCTGTCACATAGCCCTGTCGGAGATGCCAGGTATCCGTGAGCAGACTTTTTGGGGTGGAACCCCGACAAAAAAAAGTTACCACTACAAAACGTTTGTCATACCGACTAAAATCACCTCGGTGGTAGTTACACGTGTGACATGTTCCGGGATATCTCGGAGAACGCGCCAACATAACCTGAAAAGCACTGTTCCGTACGTGGTTGGCAGAGTTTGGTCCCAGGGGGGCGGAAAAATGATAATGCCTCTCTCCACATACTTTGCAACCGCGCGCAACTTTTGGGACTACTCCTGATAAAATTTATTGTAGAAAAAACTCTTCAAAGTATAAAAATTTTATTTATTTAAGTCAGTTTATTAAAACTTACCTTTTTGTATTTTAAAATTATAACATAATTCAACTTGAGTCTTTTTTTTAAATTAAATTTTCAAAAGACATATAATGTATGACCGAGGAGTTATTAGGGGCTGCGCCTATTGACGGTACGTCACGGTAGTGGAATTCTATTCGACATATAGAAATAAAACTTAACTACGATCCTAAAATTGGTGAGGATTGATTAAACTGCGGCGTTGTAATTTTAAATTTATTGTCATGTTTTTTTATTTTATTTATATTCCCGTCCTGAAAGTCCCGTTAATATCGGTCGAGCCATTTAAGAAATCAGTCGGAGCAAACAGACCGTCTAAAAAGCTGTTAATTTGGAATTATAAACAGACACTTCAATTTTACTTATTTGTAAAGATGTATATAGATATTTTAAAATGTTCTAGAAAAATTGTAGATAAACACAAGCAACGCCGCCAACGAAAGCTAGTGATATATAATGTAAGATTAGTTTCCTAAAGACGCAAAGCCCAAGGGCCATCTCCTAATGTTGACACATTTGGAATCCCAAGATAGTACAAGGAAATCCGGTGCAAAATTGATGCTTTAACAGCTATGTTTGAAATGAGGGTGGAAATGACTCCCCGGGGGTTGTTTACTCGAATATGTAATATTAATGCTCTTAATAGCCTTTATGTGTGAATAAGGGTAGCTTGTTAGGAGTCTGTTTCTACCATAGAGAACTTTATTATTTACTCTATGGTTTCTACTATATGTAGCTTGTATGTTTTAACGGTTGTAGAGTTATGCTTCTCCCAGCATAAATGGGTTGGCTAGACCGGGGAAGTACTACCCTCCCCTCTCACAAAAATCGGCGTAAAGTAACGGTATCAGTAGTTACTGTTGCGTTTCGTGCGATGAGTGAGAGCGCCAGAGGAGGCCCAAACTCCCACTCTTTCTGATCCCTTCCCATCCCTTCCCTCCTGTTCCTTGGGTTGGTAACTTACATGCGATACTTCAAGTATCGCGTGCGTTCATAGGTTGTGGTGACTGCTTACCATCAGGCGGACCGTATGCTTGTTTGCCAACTGTCATGAATTAAAAAGAAATATATTATTATATCCCGTGTGTGGTTATTATTGACTGATTACAATTTCGATCGCGATTTTGTTTTTTTTTGTTTCTAAGTTGGCAAGCAAGCATATGGCCAATCTGATGGTAAGCGGTTGCCGTAGCCTATGAGCGTTTGCAACACTATTTGTAGGTCTCACTCACGTATTTTAACCTCGAGATATTGGTTCTTAAATCTCTTTTGTCCGATAATTTCACTAGCTATATTGACCTTCAAACCGAAAAGAAGTAATGGCAAAGAAATACTAGTAGAATATCTGACACTGCGGTGGTACCTACCCAGCCAGCCTGTTGAAAGAAAAGACCTAAGTGGATTGTTGAATTTTTATAGAAACTGGCAAAGTGCGTATTCAAATCAAATCAAATATTTTATTCAACATAAAAAGCATAACACTTACTTATTGAAAGTCAGATTCTACCACCGGCTCCAAAATTAAACCTCTACCTGAGATGAGCCGGCGATACAAACTCAAGGGATTATATATTTTTAAGGTTTATTTTTTTAAATTTTTTATGTTACAAGGCAAACAAGCATACGGCCCACCTGATGGTAAGTGGTTGCCGAAGCCTATGAGCGCTTGCAGCACCATTAGTAGGTGCCACTCACCCGTTGCCAACCTCGAAATATTGGTTCTAAAATCTCCTCTGCCCGGTAATTTCACTAGAGTACAATGCCCTTCAAACCGGAACACAGTAATGCCTAAGCATTACTATTTGGCGGCAGAATATTTGATACTGCGGTGGTACCTACCTAGCCGGCCTCTTGCAACAAAAGACCTACCACCAGTGTGACTGATTGCACTGGTGGAATAATCTCTGCTATGACAGAGGCTATCCCAAATGCGGGCGGTGGGGTCGTGACATCCCGACGCCGGTAAAATTTTATGTGAAATTAGTTTACATAATTATTATAATCACTGAAAAACGTGGAGTGACTGTCTCATTCCCAAACGTGGTGTCCTCAAGGTGGAACTTACATAAATGGTTGTTTCACCGTTGAATATACTCGAATGTATAAGATGTACGTAAGTAAGTATTTCAGTCAGGCAGGGATAAAGATATGTTTTATTTTATATTAAGCTAAGTGACTTATCATCACCAGCGTACATCGGCGACTATGTTAAGCTGTCGGCCTCGGTGGTTATCACATATCATTTGGTAATAATCCTTAAATCTTAATAGGTAATTTGTTCTTATCCAATGAGTTACTGATTTGCCCTTAGAGTTGCAGAGGTCAGATAGCAATAGCTCTGTGTAAAAACTAGTAACCAATCTAAACCGAATTACAGTAAGGAGTAAGAGAGACGCTCATTAAAATTTCAGGAAAACTGCTAGGAAGATGGGGAAAATATAATAATATAATTAGTCTAGAGAAAATAACGACCAATGTCACAGTATTAATAATACTAAGATATGTACACATTCACAAATAACTCATTACAGATGAAATTCGTAAGTTACGACGACATAAAAGCTGGTAGTTACCCACAAAATATCTGAACGTCTGTGCTGACCACAGAACTTGATACGCAGAAGTGGTATGGAAGTAACTTAGCGCTGGAAATAAATGACTGCTCATTATAATATATCTTAAATAGCCTTTTTTATTATTTCTATATCTTATACGCTATGCAGACAGTTGTTGCGGCATTTTAAAAATAATAAGCATTGAAAATGTGGTGCTGGAAGTGAATATTAAAAATGTAGTGGACCGATTTTCACAGCAATAAATAAATAAACGCTACACACTCAACGGCCCCTATTAGGATAGTTATATCTTTTGTCGGAGGTTCGGAAACATACACAATGATAAGGACAAATACACTCAGACTGGAAAACTTGCCTGTATGGTCAATACAAACATCTGCTCCGAGCGGGAATCGAACCCACGACCAGTGGCGTTGAAAGCAGGTTTGCTAAAAAAGTTTTTAAACAAGTAAGCTTTTATAAAAACACCACCGCTGAAACACCAATCAAACCTTTCTTTTTCCTTATCCGCATCTTTCATTTTCCTTATCCTCTTCCCTATCTACCTTCCATCTCTGCTACATACCTCTGGTGTGGCTAGAGAAAATGAGCTGCAGTATTTGTATTCATCGGGCACTCAATATTATGATAATGCTCCAATTTTGTAGATAAAAAAATCATTCTTAAACACCCTGAAGCCATATTTAACACTCAATATATTTGATACCATTTCTGATAAACTCAAATCTGTGTCGGTACTTTCATTTCTCATAAAATGTAACGACCAGCAGCGTCCAAACGAGCTACCATTCGATAAAGCCTTCAGAAGTGCCTTTACATATTTTATTATACATATATACGTGCATAAGCAGAAATATTAGCAGAAAAGAGTAACTTTAGAGTTTCTTGCCGGTTCTTCTACGCAGAAACTACTAACTGAACTCTGAAAATCATTAATATTTTTTTTTATGTCAGAGGGGTGGGCCGGCTCACCTGGTGTTAAGCGATTACCGCCACCCATGAACATCTACAACGCCAGAGGGGATGCAGATGCGTTGCTGACCTTTTTCAGGATACAACTGGTAATACGCTGGTAGACCTCGAAACGTGAGCAGCCACTTCACGAGTGTACCACCAACGCACGGTGGTAGCTAATCATGTGGACCTTTTTTTTTAAGCCCTATCACATATACATGTCTTATAATTTCTTCCACTACATGCAGGTGTCCTCACGATATTTTCCTTCACCGGTAAGCACGAGATAAATTTGAAACGCAAATTAATCACTTAAAAACTCAGAGCTGCTTGCACAGATTCGAACCCGCGACCTTCAAATGCTACGATTAATACGAGATTATTATGTAGCATAAACACTCAGAATATCACTCAGAGTAACAATCACAACATTTGTAATACTTAGTACGAATATATGCAAAAAGCTTCACACAATGTAATCATTGACTTTCGCTATCCAATCTCTCCGATAATTAATTGATATGATCTTAAAGCAAACTCAAAATCTCATCAAATTAAAATCAACGGATTCCGGCAGCTATAAAATTCATCTCTACAAAGGATTCATTATGAATAAGTGAACGAGTTTTAAAACGATTCCGAAAGAGGATGTAAAATTGGTTTATTGATTCCATTGTAATTTTTTTTGTGATAATTAAAAAAAAGGCCAGTAATGGAGACTGCCGATAGAAATGAAATCTTCAAGCTTTGAAATAACTGTACATATTAATGTATGATTTATTTGAAGCCTCAATAACTCAACGGTTAAAGGGTCGACTCCACTCTCTTAACGCGAGAGTTGTGGGGTCAATCTTGACCCGGCTGTTGTCGTTCCCACACTTAGCGCAAACTATGACCTTATTTGGATGGGCAATAGGAGTATTAGCAATGACTTGAAAAAGGCATGGTCGGTATTAAAAAAAAAATAACATTAAAATTTTATAACTTGTAAATTGAAATTATAAACATTAGTTCGTTATCATCTAAAGAGTTCAATATGCTAATAATATTAAACGCTACATATTTAACGGCCCTTATTAGAATAGCAATATTCTGTGTCGAGGTTCAAAACACACACAAACAGTCAAACAAGCGCAGCCATCTTTTGTGGTCAATACAATGATCTGCTCGAGTGGGAATTGGTTGGTATTTTTGAAATTAAATTTAGATATAAATTACGTAATGATAAAATTTGAATAATATTTTTTATTATTCTCACATAAAAAAATAAACAAAAAGTAGTCAGACGGGAGACATCTGGACTCGAACTGGGGTTTTCATTGCCTGAAAACACGGATAAAATGTCATTTTCTAAAAATGAATCTTAGCCAGATCAATTTATCGACCCCGAAACCCCCCGCATATCAAATTTTGTGAAAATTGTTAGAGCCGTTACACAGCCACAGCCGTACATAGTAATACTTCTGCCAGTGGCTTCGGCAGCTTGAATAACGATTTTCATACAAACTTTGAACCCTCATTTCACCCCTTCAGGGGTGGAATTTCAAAAACACGTGTTTCTTTATCTTTATTCGTTCATTAAAAAATAAATGAATAAATTAACCAAAAACCCGACTGAATAATATTTCCTAAAAAGCTAAAAACCAGCTCTATAATAACTACTATAATATAAATATTACTTTAATTTTAGTAAAGGTACTGCAGACGGGAACGGGGACATACAAAAAATTCTCTTTTTATCGCATAGATTTGCTGTTGCTGCGCCATATTGGTCATCCTATAAAATGTCACTGGAATGGGAAACCATTTTGCGTCACTCCCTTGCTTGGATTAAAAACTCACTATTAAACATTAATTCAAGCCGTCATTTTTTCAAAAACAAACACTCAATATTTTCCCCACCTGTTCCATTTCTATTTTCCAACTAACATTTTTTCCAAAAGTCCATCTCACACCTGTCTACACACGTAACTGCACTTGGCAAATGTACTTTTAATATACTTTTTACCTTTCCGAAAGACTACGACGAGTCGCCTTGTTTTGGAATGTTTGTGCTGGTTTTTTTTAGGAAAAAACTTGTTACAAAGCGTTGTAGACTGTCAAACGATGCATCTTAGTTATCATTCTTTAATTTTTAAGCCTTTTTTTCATGACAAAAACCAAGCGTACGGTCTGCCTGGCAAGCAGTCCCCGTAACCTATGGATGTTGGCGACACCTGAAGTATCACAGTTATGTTTATACCATCGTACCCTTCGCCGCAGGACCTCATACCATCCACATCACCTTGATGCTTGGTTTGCATGTAACGTGCGAGCATCAAGATCTTTCCTCCCACGTACGTGCAAACTCTGGAATAGTTTACCTCCCGAAGTCTCCCTGCTCGATATGATTTAGAAGTCTTCAAGCGTCGAGTATATAGACACCTTTTCCCCAAAGGCCGGCAACGCATTCTCGACCCCCTTGGTGTTGTGGATGTTCATGGGCGATAGTTGCCACTCACGATCAGGTGGAGCTATCTGCTCGTTTGCCCCTACATGATATAAAAAAAAAAAAAAAAATGTACGTTGCCAACCCAAGGGATAGGAAGGATGGGATAAGAAGGGAAAAAGGAAGGGTGTGGACGGGGCGGGGACTTGAGAAGTAATCAATTAATTTAAAAAGTCAAAGTCGAACCTCCTTATAATTTTTAAAGATTTATCCAAAAATACCTCAGATACATTCGTTGAAATTTTTTTCAACTCTCAGTTAAATGTAAAACCTTAACCTTAATTTAAATATATTTTAGGATTTCACAACAAAATTGTGTAGCGGTTCATAGATTCCACCTATTTACTTTTCGTATGGATAGATCTAATAGTCTCCGTGTAAAATGAATGTGACGTTCAAACGGTTCCGTTTTTGGCATTTGGCTACGGAACTCTAAAAACGTGTACTATCTTATCTCATTTTATATTTTTCTCAATCTGGCTGAAAGTTCTCAAATCAATTAAAATTTAGTCGACTTTGTTCCAGTGTCGACGGTGGAAGTGGAGGCGGTGGTGGGGCGCACCGCCACTCTGCCATGCGATATTGAACCTGACTCCAATGAAGATAGGGTCTACATGGTGCTCTGGTTCAGACACGCTGGAGGAAAACCTCTTTACAGGTGAGATTAGAGCTAAGCTTTGAATTTTAGTTGCATAATAAAACATTTTATAAGATTAAATTTAGATACAAATATCATAGACTAAACCGATCTAAATGAAATTTGGGATGGTTAATGTTTTTATTTTAGTACGTAAAGTGGCATATCCGCGTGACTTTGTCGTCGCAATTGTGACTTATGAACCACGAGAAATGGGAACCATAAATTTTTCTCATTTCTTCACTTTGCTTCACACTGCTGTATTAGCTATTAAATAAATCCTTGTCGCGCTCACACAGTTCATCGTGTAGAATGCGCACGGAGCGCTGCGTCCAGCTCCGATGACTCGAGGTTCGGCCTTACAGGGGAGCACCCTAGGAAAAGAATCGAATTTCGAATTTAGGTTGGGTTGTCATTTAGGTTGTTGTATCTTGGGTTGTCAACGCCCATGTGATACTTCAAGGGTCGCAAGCGTTCTTAAGTTACGCTGACTGATTTCCATCAGGCAGATTGTATGCTTGATTGCGAACCGTCATGACAAAAAAAAACCTGGCCAACAGACCTCAGATCATTTGAATTGGTTTAGACAGGTTTTTGGTTACATAATTATAATTTAAAGGCAAAGTTAACCGTGAAACAAGGTTAAGTTAAATGTAATATGTAGGCTTTAGAGAAAAAAGCATCGATTCGTCACTGACCCTTTCGTGAAAGAGGTCGTCGCCCACAGTAAATACTAGGTAATATTTTACGTAAATACAAAAGACGCTTTGTAGTCAACGTCTCTAGCTGTAATGGCTTTGAGGGTTTTAGATAAATTAAATAATATTCTTTCTGCACAAAACTATATTATTTAGATAGCTCCTTATCTTCTTAGAAAAGACATGGATTATATTTATACAAGTTTGATGTTGAGGAAACACTTTCAGTCGATTAAAAAATTTTACATTTGCCTTTCAAAATATATCCTTCATTTAATACACCACATATAAAGATAACTAGTTTATTTGAATTATATTAGAAGTTTCTAGAATTTATTTGCCAAAAAAAAAACAAAAAAAAAGTTAAAACTGTAAAGCTTGCTTCTAAATTTTACAACAACACCCTGTTTCACATTCAAATTTTTAACCAAAAAATCTTTGTTACGAATACATTAATGTGAGCGAAAACCGAAACCTCAATAGTTTAAAGGTAGCATGGCCGAATCCGCTCCGTTAACGCCAGAGCCTCGGGGGTTAATCCTGACCCTCTTAGACTAATGAAACTCACCCATTTTTTTGCTGATAAAAGCATTTATGGACACCACTGAACTTAGTATACTCTTCAAGTACACTAGGCAGTGGTAGTGTGGGACTGTTCGTCTGGTACCCACTAAATCATAGGGGAACCCTCATCGCCATATTGGGACGGATTGGGTTCGCTTACAACCATGACGCCCCAGCGTAACCTCTCGTATTCCAAGCTTCGAGCTTATTTGGAGGGGCAATAGGAATATTATTAATTTCTTTAAAAGGCATTATTAAAATACTTATTTAACAAGATCTTATTTATGAACACTTGTGAAAGTTTATAGTGTTTTAACTTCAAACAATTCACTCATAATATATCGTCGACTCAAATACATGTTACTCTAGAAGTAGCACAGACCTCGTCCATTAATCAGATAATCCGTTAATAAAGCGACGTCTAGTCTCCCAGTAATCCTTGTAACTAGTAATCACATTATTGCCTTTACTACTGACATAAGAATTACGTACAGTCTGTCGGTTCTTAATTTAATAAGTAACAAATTAAAGATATTTCGAAACACGAAAGATAGTTTACTAGTATTATAAAGGCGAAAGTAAATCTTTCTGTACGTCTATCGCGTTTTCACGCCAAAACTACTAAACTGATCTAAATGAAATTTGGTACACAGATAGTCTAGACCCTGAAAAAGGACATAGGCTACTTTTAATGCGGAGAAAAGGTTGGAAAGGGTTGAAATGGGGGATGGAAAGTTGTATGGAAGTATCGTCATTTTTAGAGCTAGAAGCTTGAAACTAATTTTTTAGGCTGTTTTTCTCAAGGGTGTAAAATAAACAATAGCGAATCGGGGATGGAAATATGTAAGGTTTACGTGAATGTTTTACACATGATCGAAGCCGATGGAAGAAGCTATATAAACATAGACGAGCGCACATTTAAACCGATGTGGAATAATGGATCGAAAACGTAGACTTTAACTGAAGGTCGCGGGTTCGAATCCGGGTAAACACCTCTGAGTTTTACAAGTGCTTCATTTGTTCTTTATCTCTCGGTTAACGGTGAAGGAAAACGTGAGGAAACCTGCATGTCTTTATTCTAAGACATGTATATGCTGGTGGTAGGACTTAAAAGGCCCGCCTGGTTAACTACCACCGCACTTGGGAAAAACTCGCAAAGTGATTGTTTCTCGTCAGCCAGCCTATAACAATTTGCATCCTAAACGGCAACCACGCACCTGCAATCTGCATGCTCCTGTGGTGTTGTAGATAATAAATAAAAAAATATACGCTACACACTCAACGGCCCCCATTAGGATAGTGATATCCTGTGTCGGGGTCCGGAAACATTCACAATGACAAGGACAAATACACCCAGACCGGAAAATATGCTTGCATGGCCAATACAAACATATTATGCTCCGAGCGGGAATCGACCCCGTGACCTGTGGCGTTTAAGGCAGGTTCGCTACCACTGCGCCACAACGTTGTCAATAAATAAATAAATAATAAGTGTTTATGCGCGGCGGTAATCGCTTAACATCAGGTGAGTCTCTTACCCGTTTGACCCCTCTGACATAAAAAAATAGACGAAATAAACATTTAACCTGATGGTGCATATTCAAATCAAATTTAGTGAAAAGCTGTTAATATGGAATTACAAACAGACACTTCTTCTTATCGATTGGTTAGTGGTCAACCTAGTGTCAGAGTTGTTCAGGTCGCCCGTAGGCCTCTGACTTGATTTATCGACTGTTGTCTAATTGTCAACAGCCGGGACCGACTTTTACGTGCCCTCCGAAGCACGGAGACGCTCAGTTGAAATACCACTATGCGATCACCCATCTAGTGACTGACCGTGCCCAAAGTTGCTTAACCTACCGATCGTTTACCTATCAGCGGGTGCACTCGGCTATGAGCGTAACAGACACTAATAATACTAATTTTAATTAAAAACATAACACATACATAACAGGGACCCAAAAACACATATCTGTATGACCTGTATGATATGAGAGGTTATCATTATTGCCTATAGGCAGGCTCGTTAGTTACCAACACGCCACAAGGTGCTCAATATGAATTACGTCACATGACCCTGAAATAAAATTTGCCGATGTTTATTTCCAAACCGTATTTATCACATACGTATTGGCAATATTTTCGCGTGCGATAATAATTCACGTTCCGTTTTTGTAACAGATAGAATCGATCCATATTTCATTGGCATGCCAATTTTGTTGTAGTTTTTTTCTTGTAATGTACGAAAGCGAAAAATTATATAATTACTTCAATATATAGTTTACCAGTAGTAATAACTAGGACTGCCGCTAGGAATTTTTTATTTGCTTACTAGACCCATTACTACGTTATTACAAACTTAAGAACTACAAAACAATTTTATTTAATTATTTTTTTATAAATTTATTATTTTTTTATGTCACAAGTTGCCAAGCAAGCATACGGCCCACCTGATAGTAAGTGATTGCCGAAGGCTATGCGCGCTTGCAGCATCATAAGTAGGTGCTACTCACGCGTTGCCAACGAGAGATATTGGTTCTTAAATCTCCTCTGCCCAGTAATTTCACTAGCGTACAGTGCCCTTCAAACCGGAACAGAGTAATGCCTAAGCATTACTATTTGGCGGCAAATAAAACTACAACAATGATTATATATAATACAATCTAGATGTATATAGTTATAAGGTCCATAGGGCAAAAAGGTCAACGTCTCAGCTTTATATGCTGCTACGTTCCAAAGGATACAGCAGCGTTGGTTTTCAGGCTTGACCTTTTCGTGGTGGATCGGCCAGAACGAGAAGGTCTTATATCAATCAATTCCGAGAGTTGCGGGTTCGATCCTGACAACCTATTGCTATTGTCGTACCCACTCCTAGTGCAAGCTTCGAGCTTATTTGGAGGGGCAATAGGAATATTAGTAATACCTTGACAAAGCATTGCTCATATTCTTTAAAAAAAATCTATTTTACCAGTAACTATTAATATAATATTTTTCCAAGTAAGTACTTTTTATTATTAACTATTTTGTAACAATATCTATAAATTGGAAAGTTTTTAAACAGCCCCCATTAGGATATTGATATCCTGTGTCGGGGGTCTGGAAACACACAAGGACATGGACAAACATACCCAGACCGGAACTTATGCCTGCGTGGTCAATACAAACGTCTGCTCCGAACTGAAATTGAACCCGCGCCCTGTGGCGCTTAAAGTAGGTTCGCTACCATTGCGCCACAACGTCGTCGAATATATGTCATGATACGAAATAGCCATGTAGCTCAATTTTCGTCTTCATTTAAATCGCAATGAACTTCAATGAACTCTTCATGGTAAGCCCCTGGTTGCAATTAATGTGCAAATAATTTCTTCAAATATCGGTAGAGTATTTTAATGTACATTTTTGTCTATGAATTTAGTATTATACAGTATAATAGGTTAGATTTAGTTTTTTTTAACAGTATACTTGTTTCACCACTGTCGGACGTAGCAAGATTATTATTACATTTCGTAAAAATTTTAGTTAAGAATCGTTTCTAATGTATTTGAGTTTAGAGGTCTCTATGAGGGTGATATATTCTGTAAAGAAACCCTCAATAAATTTAAAGATTAAAAAAAAAATTAGCTATCGTCATATTAATGGCAGTAATTTCGAGCGCTGTCGTGATACATTGTTATAGTGCACTTGCATGCATGCAGTATTGTACATTAACCGCCTAATTGACCGTTTATATCATACAAGCTACTGCTGGCGGTTTCACTTGTGCTGTTAACGCTATATTTAGTAACTAGAGTATCATAAAACAGGCAAATAAATGAGTCTTAAGTTAGTAAATTGCACGTATAATCGAATGAGCACACATTTGTGCTCTAAGAAAGTGTACATTAGAAAGAAAGAAAGAAAACTTTATTTGGCACACACTATACAGGCAATAAAATATATAACTGAATTACTTATAATATTATTATTTTCCACATCGGAGCCAAGGGATAAAACTTTATTACCAAAATCCGTTATCCGCGGCGGCCTCAACCGGGGAGTACTACCCTCAGTACACACACAGAAAATTGGCGTAAAGTAAGTACAGTATCAGTACTGTTGCATTTCGTGAGATGAGTGAAAGCGCTAGGCACAATCTCCCACCCCCTCTGATTCCCTCCCTTGGAGTAACAACGCGCAATTCTGTATGGCAACCGTTCAAAGGTTGTGGTGACTGTTTACCATTAGGCGGACCGTATGCTTGTTTGCCAACCGTCATAACATAAACCACAACAAACATTGCACAACCTACTAATAGAGGTCACTTGTCAAGTGGTGTAACTGCCTTACCATGTTTACCCATAAGAAATACTACCCAACCCATAATGTCACTATTAATAATGGTATATGCTCGCCATTAAGTCTGTACAGACCTTATATATGTACTATTGTCCAATAGAAAGTAACTCAGATGTTTATAAACTTCATGTGTATATATTACTAGCGGCCCGCTCCGACTTCGCACGGGTATAAAATATATAGCCTATGTCATTCACTGAAAAAATGATTAAAATCGATCCGGTAGTTTTGATTTATTCCTTACTGCCCGTGGCCCGCACGTGTTAAATTTAATGATTTACGACATCACATTAGGAACCTCAAATTTTTTTCTGCACTATTTTTATACATATAAACCTTCCTCTTCAATCACTCTATCTATTAAAAACCGCATCAAAATCCGTTGCGTAGTTTTAAAGATTTAAGCATACATAGGGACAGAGAAAGCTACTTTGTTTTATACTATGTAGTGATTTATAATATCTACTCATACCTAAAACCTGGGGTCCTTCAAACGAGGCATGAAGAGGCATATTACGGGTAGGCAGAGCGAGGATGGCTAGTGTAGTTTGCCTTCTGCAACCGATCTATCGATCATCGATGTATAAAAAACTAGCTAAATTAATTTTGAGAATTTATTAAACACGCTTTTATTAGCTTTAGATTTAAAAGGAAACTTTGAACAAGATTTTGAACTTTAAATCTTCGGATTAAATCGAAATTTAGCGTGCTTATCAAAAACCGAAGACAATTTAATAATTAGAAATCCAACTATTTCAAAATAAATAATACTTAAAAAAAAACTAAAATAAAAACCTTACAAAAAATGGAAAGTAAATAATAGTAAATATAGACATGAGATGAAACTGTATTTTATTTAAAAAAGTGTAATGTGCTTGTTGTCAATTTTAGTCAAGTTATTTTAGCTTTTATATATTTTAGTCAATTTTAGTCAAGTTATATCTTATTGACAGATATGAGTAGAAGGATTATCATTTACATAATGTCTTGAAAAGCACCCCACGCTTTCTTACAATAAAATATATTTTTTGAAGTTATACTTCTTGTGGCGCGTTAAGGAAAAATGATGACTGTGGAGGCAACGACGTGTGGAATGCCCTCCAACACTAATGGAGGATCCTCCGACCAGGCGGGTGATATTGCCTGGCGGACTGAAGCCCTGGGCCGAAGCCCGACGACTTACGTTGGAAAGTTGTATATATATCCCAAGAGCGTAGGAAACTTTGATAGCGCGATTTAGTATCGTGACGTTCGTTGGTCGTCCATATGTGTGTGTGTGTCGTTGTAGCTTGATGCGACATTGTGACAATCTTGTCTTTCTATCGCGTTACGTCATGTTGCGTGTAGATGTCGCTACAAGAGTACTTTTTACGATGCACGCGCACACCGTCTCAAAAACCGACACCCTGAAGTTAACTGTAGTCTAAATTTTTTTTGTGATATTTAAATAAACATTATTTAATAAGATAATTCGTTATAATAAAACTTTCAATGTATTAAATACCTTTTATCTATTGTTAGTGTCGTTTTTCTACAAACGTAGAATAAGGCGAAAGATAAAATTTTTGAAAAGATTTTTATCTTGTTACGCCAAAGAAGTATAACTTGTAACGCGTTCTAACATAAGTACACATACACTTTTTCTTATTTACACAATTCTTAGTTTATCACACAATATATTATAACAGAAATATGTTTACATTAGTTTCAATTCAGGAGTCCCTAAAACATTCTACCATACAAACACAAATTTTACTTTTTATAATTATCTTTATACATATAATTCTACTGTACGTGTGTATGTCACTGAACTCCTACTTGTGTGTATTCCGGTGGATTCGAGAATGGTTTAGATTAACAATTGGACCCAGTAAAGGGCGCTGCTATCGGGTCTCATTATTTTTCTTTTTCTTGGGAGGACAACGTCTGACGGACCCGTTAATTAGTTATAATGGACGTAAATAAGCAATACCATGTCAACCCACACGAATTTCATTTCGAGAAAAACGCGTTTGAAAATTTTGAACAATTTGCTTTATATGATTTTTTTTTATACATTGGTCAAGTTTATGGCAATTTCAAGATGTATGTAAGTTATCTTACTTATTTTCACATAAAATAAGCATACAAACTGCATATTTCGTATATAATATAACCCAAAACGTTTAAAATAATACATAAATGGCATGATTAAAAAATGGCTTTTTAGAAGTTTTAAAGCTTAAAACCCTACAAATATTAAAGAAAAATGTTCTTCAGCCATTTACCAACACTTCTGCATATATAACTCAGTTTTTTTAATTTTGTGGGTTGACATGGTATAGCTTATTTGCGTCCAATTATCGAAATATATAAGAGAACACTATTTTATTTTAAAACAAAATCGTGTCAGCTATTTTTATTTCAAGAATAAAATACATTTTGTACGGTGTATTGCGCTGTTTTCTAAAGGGAAAAATGTTTTTATTTCACTATCAGTGGATTAGCTTCAGGGGAGTTATAATTGTGACACCATTTTCAAGTTAGCTTCGTTTGTAGACTGTGACACGGAAAGGAAATTTTCTTAGAATAATTGGAATCTTTAAACCTACAAACCGACTTCAAACGCCTTAATAACAGAAATAAATAAAATTGGAGTGTCTGTTTGTAATTCCAAATTAACAGCTATTCACCGAATGCATACAAAAGTATATACGGTATTAAAAACATTTTTATAGTTTTTTTGTAATAGCTATTTTGTTTTATTTTAACATCAACGGTACTGAATTTTAACACTCGTAAATTGAATTTCTTAAATAAAAAATCGAGTGCATTCGTCTGTTATATAAAAAAAAGTGCCCCTTTGATGTGGCGAATATTTGAGTTTGCGGAAGGCGCTGAGGCGGCGTTGTGTCTGCACACCTCGTTAGCGACGGCAGGGCTGACATTTACCGATAAGATGAATTCTTTTTCATTTTAAAAGCATATTTTGTATACCTAGGTTGGCAAGAAAGCATTTGACCCTCCTGATGGTAAGTTTATCGTAGCCTATAAGCGCTTGCAATATTATTCATTTGTAGGTATTACTCACGCGTTGCCAACCTCGAGATATACGTTCTCAAATCTCTTTTGCCTATTAAACTACTGCTTACAGCGGTAGAATATCTGATACTGTGGTGTGGTGACCTCCATAGCCGGTATCTGGCAATAAGAGCCTATTATATTGTTGTTTATTTTGTTGGTTTAGTTGAGTTTGTAACATTCATAACCTTATGAATTGCTGGTCGAGACAAATTTGTACCTACCGGAGTATATAGTACAAGGTGCGAGTACATAGGCTTCTCATGAGTAAGCTCGCTCCAACGTAGACCTCATCTATGCTTTCACGCTCGATGGAGGTCAAGAGCTTACCCATTTATAAATAAAAAAAATTAAAAAAGTATACGGGCTTAAGTGATTTCGATTTTTTTTTTCATAAAACAGAAGACTCTTTTCATTTATTTTAAGTTCTATTCATATCTGCAAATTTCAGTAATTGATTTTGATGAACCGATGAGCATTGAGCAATCTGGAATTCCTATTGAAGTATCTTTTATCCTTCTCCCTAGCATTATTCCCAGGTATCTTATTTACATTGGTTCTGATTGTTACTCTTATCCGGATGTAACAAGTTCCGGGTTGTAAGTTTTTAAAGAGAGCGATTGCCATCTGACCTTTGCAACCCTTTCCAATAAGAAAAGGCGAACCAGTAGCTCATTGAATATAAGCAAAATACGAGTTAGCAATTATTATCAGATGATAACATCTGGGAGTGACAGCTTAACTTGCGAAGCACGGTGGGGAGACCTAAGGACAAATCTTCGCGAACCCACGATCGTCGAAGCTCAAAGCAGGCTCATCACCAGCACGCCACAATTAAAATCGTACAAATCATGGCACATGTATAAAAAGTACCTCTTAATAATATAACACAGTTTCGCAATATGATAAAAAAATTAGGATCTTTTATGCTTAACCTCAGCCTTTATATATGCAAATGGGCCACCATTATCGGCACCTCGTAAAACTTAGCTGAAAGCCATCAACTAACCAAGCGTAGGTCAAAGTGGATTATTGACAAATGATTGACATGAAAATTAGCTCGAGTTCCGAAGTGTTAGCGATTTGACCTCAATATAACAATTAAGAAACGTCGTGAACTTTATCCGCTTTGTACCTATACTAGCTAATAACCTAACTTTACTTGGTTCATTTTGGTATTATTTACTTCCTTCAATATTATAAAAAGATAAGGTTTGTCGATCCGTTTATGCGCTTCAAAGTTAAAATCACGGGTGGATTTAAATGGTTCTTGTTTCAGTTAAAAGACGTTCAGTACATTATCCGTAATAGTTTAATCAAATTTTTAGGCATACATTTTTAAACCAAATTGCTTGGTTTTCGAGAAATATCGAAATATGGTATCGATTCTATTGGTTGTTTCGTCTTATTTTGTCAAGATCTACAAGAAACCATCATCAAGTTTTGATTAAAATAAAATACCCTATGTCACTCTTACAACTGAGACAAATCTAATGAAACCTCATATGTTAAAATCCGTCAAAGAGCCTAGGTTAGAGGTAAAAACTATTTTTGACATTTAAATTTATTATAATAAAAAAATATTAAATAATAGCAGTAGTGGCAGCCCTGAGTAACTAATGAAGCGTGTCACATCCGCGGCACTCCTTAGAGAGTTGTCCTTAAGTAGCATTTTTGTAATGTGACAGGGTGAATGAATGAAATCTACATAACTTAACCAAGGGCTGTCACCATTCAATACGTTAATTAAACTGGAAGGAATGTTTTATATCCTATATAATTATAAAAATACATTTTGTAATTAATTTATTTTATTTCCAAAAATTTTATTGTAATTCCAAATTATCAGCTTTTCACTAAATGCATATGAAAGTATATACGGTACTTAGATTAAAAAAATCAATTTTACAATGATCATCTGTCTGAGAATAAGTCTTCTTCTTCCTAACATGAACCCAGGATAACCGGAACCCGGTTTTCAACTGGGACCGACAGCTTAACGTGCTCTGCGAGGCACGGTGCGGGAGACCCACACAGACAAACGCCCAGACTGAAATAGATATTTATAAAAAATATCTGGCCGAGCGAGAATCCAACCCGCAACCGTCGAGACTAAAGGCAGACTCGCCACCCACAACACCACAACGGTGTCTGGTGAGAATTAGTTTTCTGTGCAGTAAAAAAATCGGTGTACAACGCGAGCAGAACCACGGGCGCAACTAGTTTTTAATAATACACGAAAGTGCCAACCCTGGTGTGTAACGAAGCGTGTTATAAAGTGGATTATCCACAGCCGTGACACAAATGATTGACACAGTGCATATTAGTGAATGCTAAATTGCTATCCACAAATGTGTCTGTGTGTAATGTATCGGAAATATCCGATGTCTCGTGTATATTGCACCCCATCAGAGATTCAAATTTGATATATGTCATCGGGTGGACTTAATATACATGTCTGTGGTTACGATTTTAATCATCTGTTTGTATTTAAAAGGTTATATGCATCAGTTTTACATGGATTGTATAAGGACTAACTTTAATGTTTATTGGTATTTTTATCTATAGAGTTAGACAGGCCAGACACCGTTGTGACGTTGTGGGTAGCGTCCCTGCCTTTAGTCTCGACGGTTGTGGGTTAGATTGCCGCTCGGGCAGATGTTTGTTAAAATTTCTATCTCGGTCTGGGCGTTTGTATTTGTGGGTCTCCCCACCGTGCTTCGGAGAGCACGTTAAGCTGTCGGTCCCGGTTCTTATCAATAACATCTGATAATAATCGTTAACTCTTGATAAGTAAATTACTCTAATCCAATGAGTTACTGGTTCGCCCTTTGAGTTGCAGAGGTCAGATGGCAATCGCTCCGTGTGAAAACTAGTAACCTGTCAAATCCGGATAAGAGTAATAAGCAGACCCTGGGTACATAAAATACCGGGAATAATGTTAGAATGAAGAAGAAGTTAGACAGGCCAGGGGGTGATCATTGGTAACGGTAGTAGATGCATGCTTCTCCCAGCATAAATAGGCCAGCTCGACTGGGAAGTACTTCCCTCTCACAGAATATCGGCGTAAAGTAACGGAGTTGCGCTTCGTCCGATGAGTGAGAGCGCTTGAGGCCCAATCTCCTACCATCTCTATTCCCTTCCTGTTTACTCTTCTCATTGCTTCCCTCCGATCTCTTCGGTTGGCAACGCACATGTGATACTTAAAGTATCTCAAGTGCTCATAGGTTGCGGCGAATGCTTGCAATAGGCGGACCGTATGCTTTTTTGATAATCGTCAAATTTATAATAATCATTTAGAGGCTTAGAGACCTACACCTAAACAAGTAAACCCACAAAATCAAAAATTCAAATCGTCAAGGAATTCTTAAATAAAACTTATACCCATTTGCTTTGTGTACCGAACGAAAATATTCACTCTCAAAAAGTTAAAAACAACAACCCAAAATATTATAACAATACGGAAAATTACTAATTTTACGATAAAGTAAGAGAATTGTTCCTAATGTTGAACTTATTTCATTGCGTTATCAAACTTTGGCTATCAAAAATATTATCAATGGTCATGAATGATAAAAAAAGTTGAAAAATTCAATTAAACTTTAACATTAACAATCATACAGATAAAACAGTGGAAATGATGCGAAGAAGTTAGACAAAAGACGCGATAAAGGAAATGTTCTCAAGGGTATTATAAAAACGTTATTTCGTCCACCGCGCCCTTGGGTACCGATCGAGGTAAAGGTTGTCGCAAAATAGTACCCTTAACGAAATAGATTTTTATTCTTAATTTATACCAATATTATAAAACTGAAAAAGTTTGATTGTTTTGTTTGGTTGAACGTGCTAATCTCAGGAACAACTAGTTTGAATTGAAAAGTTTGTGTTGAGTAGTCCATTTATTGAGGAAGGCTATATAGTATCACGCTTCGACCAATAGCCAATTCAGAGATTCCAGAAGTTGTTCCCATTTAAACGTTCTAAAAAAGTTTTTGACAACACATACATATATATATATATATATTTTAAGGCTAATTCAATATATATATTTATAGTAATCTATTTTTTCTATAACATGTGGCTACAACACAGTAACCATTAGCACTGGTGAAACCGCGGGTAAAACTATATATATAAACTATCTAGTTATAAAGTTATTATCTAACCCAGAGACTTTGGAGCCATGAACAATCATTAATTATCCATTGACAAGTCAGAGTCTTTATTATTTTGCTTAGACGAGGTTGTAGCGCAGCGGTAGCGAACCTGTCTTAAACGCCACAGGTCGCGGGTTCGATTCCCGCTCGGAGCATAATATGATTGTATTTACCATGCAAGCATATTTTCCGGTCTGGGTGTATTTGTACTTGTCATTGTGAATGTTTCCGGACCCCCGACACAGGATATTACTATCCTAATGGGGGCCGTTGAGTGTTTAACGTTTATTTATTTATTTTTTATATGTTTTATTAATGTATTCCTTTGACGATGAAGTTATTAAACTCATTAAAACATTGTTATTTTGGTATTCAGATATAATAAAAACCTCATTTAAAACAATTACAACTATATAAATTATGTCCACAAGGAATGGTGGCAAGAATGCTACTGCATATCCCCGCTGAATTGCAATCACTATTCCTTGTGCCAAAAATAAACTACTCTTTCTGTCACATGTGGAGGCAGTGAGACATATAGGCATATATAATGAAAATTCTCGTACGATAATCTTCATAACAAAGTAAATAAAACAACAAAATGTAAGTACAATTATAAGTAAATAAATAAACGCTACACACTCACGACCCCCATTGGGATACTTACATCCTGTGTCAGGGGTCTGGAAACATACACAATGACAAGGACAAACACATTGAGACCGGAAAACATGCCTGTATGGTCAATACAAACATCTGCTCGAACGGGAAAGTTCGCTACCGCTGCGTCACAACATCGACAATTAAAAAATATATATCTGAAAATAAGTAGTAAAGTGCGTGACAACCTTAACAGGTGTTGACAATTTTGCAGAGATTGTAACGAGATTCACGAGAGATTCTTGTTAATTATATTTTCTTTTCGAGAAATGTTTAGAGTAATTTGACTCTGAATTCTTAAAGTTGGTCAAACGAAATTAACTTGGGGACAAAAAAAAGCAGATTAAATTAAGTACAGTCTAATTCAAGACTGAAAAAGTTTCGTTTTATAGAATATTTTGGAGTTTTTGTTGTTATTATTTTTTACATATAATTATCTCCGCTGAATAATTGTAACCAGCGGCTTAACATTAACTCTAATTGCGATTAAAATGACGACCAAAAACTGAATCACATCTTTATTTTATATTATGCCATGAATATATATAATAATATATGACGACGTTGTGGCGCAGCGGTAGCGAACCTGCCTTAAACGCCACAGGTCGCGGGTTCGATTCCCGCTCGGAGCATAATATGTTTGTATTGACCATGCAAGCATATTTTCCGGTCTGGGTGTATTTGTCCTTGTCATTGTGAATGTTTCCGGACCCCCGACACAGGATATTACTATCCTAATGGGGGCCGTTGAGTGTGTAGCGTTTATTTATTATTTATTTATTAATATTTACACGTAATTCTCATATAAAATTTGAATTGATTTACTGTCGAAATTGAATAGAATTTTTATTTAAAGTTCTAAAGATACAGTGAGACCTACAGGCAGATGGATGGACAAATAAACAGTGTATATAATACAGAATAATAATTAGCAGTCCAGTGCGGACGACGCACAGTTGAAACTAAAGGGTTCCGCAGCTTGGTTATTAAGAATCTTAAACCTTTAAAAATAATAACGAATTAAAATCTGCAAAAATAAGTTGGTAATTTCATAGTGATTATTAAAAATTATATGAAAAACAAAATTATGAGAAAAATTTATATATCTCTTAAATTTGTAGACCTATCTTCTTCAAACCAAATGTGGTTGAAATTTAATTTGATGTCCTATAAGCTCAAATTTTTAAATACCATAGTTCAAAAGTTAAAAGGAGGGGGGGACACAATTTTTACGACTTTAGGAGCTAATATCTTAACAACGACTGACTTAATGAAAAAGTCAAAATCAAACCTCTTTATCATTTTGAAAGACCTATCCAAAGACACCTCAACGTTGACATACGTTGAATTTTTTTTTTCAATCCTCAGTTGCATGTATGGACTGCTACTCTTAATTCTTATATATTTTAAGATTTTATTACAAAATCCTTGTGCGGTTCATAGAATACACCTATTTAGTAAATTTCGTATAGATAGAGCCAATGGTCTCCGAGTAAAATGACTGTGACATACGGACGGATGGACGGATGGACGGATGGAAGGACAGACGGACAGACGGACAGACGGACAGACGGACAGACGGACAGACGGACAGACGGACAGACGGACAGACGGACAGACGGACAGACGGACAGACGGACTGACGGACGGACTAATGAGGACCAATGAGTGTGTAGCATTGATTTATTGAGCAGTAGTTGGATTGTTGTTCAGCGATGACATTGTCGCGCAGCAGTTGCGAACCTTTTTTTTTTTTTTTTGTTGACGCAGAGAAATGCTTTTAGGCACACCACTCGCCTAGCGTGTTCCGAAGAGCACGCTAGCGAGTGGTAGTGTGGGACTCGACCACCTGTGAAGCAGGTGGTAATACCCACTAAAACTCTGCGAATACGTCTACGCCATATTGGGACGTCATGGGACCGCTTTCGCACACTACCACGACGCCCCGGCGGAAAGGCCAGCCTTTGCGGGCCACCGGCATAACTATAGGCTTTGAGGAGACGTGTGAGGGCACTAATGCTCCATCACAGTCTCCTCCTGAGCCTGACGACTAGTAGCAGCTCTAAGCCTAGGAGCTGTTACACCCTTTGTTATTGGTGGGGAGCAGTTCCTTCCACCCATCAAATGCTCCGAGGGGCACCCTGCGTCAGCACAAGCCACGCAACGCAGCGGTCCGCTGCAGCTGCGCGCAAAGTGACCTTCGCCACCGCAACGGTAGCAAAGGTGGCCCCTCTCCACCTTTGATGGGCAGGTTGGCTTGGTGTGGCCAATGCCCATACACCGAAAGCACCTTAAGGGGCGCTTATCCATTACCTGGACTTTGGCCGAGGACCAGCCGACTAAGAGTCGACCAGCCTCGACCAGCAACTTGGCCGCCGCAAGCGGGCATCTTACGATTGCGGCACCAATCCGTCTTTCGCTCTCGGTAACCTCGCCGACTCGAACCGAATCGACTGGGCAGCCACCGGTACGTGCCACCGCCTCGGCCACTCCCTCTGCGGTCACCGAATCATCCAATCCGGTTAACCGCAAGGTGCTCTTAGCCGAAGGCAGCGACACTGTCACCATTCCTGCCAGGATCCGGCTCATTCTCCCAGCCAATGCCTCCGCTGCCTCCATGGGAAGTCCCAGCTGGCAGCTCCAGCACGCGGCCATCAGTCGCCGACCGCCGGATGGAAATGCCCGGGCCTATCCCCAGCTCGGACAGAACCACCTCCTTCTGCACCTTTGTGAGTGCCAGCGCAAAGGTTGCTCCCTGTTTCTCCGCCGCCGGCAACAAGTTCATAGCAATTGCTATGTTCTTGTGCACGGCGGGGAGTTTCGCCTTTGGTGGCACAGCCTTAGAATGGGTAGCCCTGGCTGGAGCTACCCGCCTAGTAGGCTCCACAGGAGGGGAAGACTTTTTCCCCTTGCCCTTCCTTCGGACGACGGTAGCCCAACTCTCCCCAGAAGGCCCTGCTACAGGTTCCACTGTTTCTGGAGCAGGGACGGGTTGGGAAGAGATGATGGTGTCCGGCACCGTCGCTTGGTCAGCAGAGGGGGGGGCAAACGCCGCTGCACGCTTGCTTCGCTTAGCCCTCGAGGCCGTTCCCTTCTTCGGAGCCGGGATAGTCGAAGGAGACCTGACCGGCAAAGAGGCGGACGGGGGCACGTCGGACGCCACAGGAGGGCGTCTCACGTCCGCCGCGAGGGGAGGACGAACATTAGTCACCGGCAAGAGGCGGTCCTCAATGCCGGCGAACTTTGCGTCGATCATCCCCCCGATCGACGAAAGAAGAGACGCCCTTAACTCCTCCAAGGGCATCTCCGGGGCTACGCTTACCGCAGCCTGCCTCGCCTCGTAGAGCCGTTGGCGGTACGCCTCCAGCTCTTCGTTCAGGCTTTCCATCTCCTCGCGGAGCCTTCTATTCTCACCCGCCATCCGTCGCATCTCTTCTGAGACCGACCTCCGGGCAAGAGAGTCTACAATGTCTTGCAGAGAGTCCGCCGCCGACTTCAGCCTTTTCACCATTACACCCTGGAGGTGGCCGGACTTGCGCGCCACCTCCCGGATGTCGGTACAGCTCTGATCAGCCATCAGTTTTAGCTCCTGCGGAGAACATCGCGAGATGTCCCGAGGAGCTTCAGACGGCTGCTTCTCTGCACTCTTCTGAGCGGCCTCCTTGTGGGCGACCCTAGCCTGGAGAGCCTTTTCAAAGGCTTGCTCCTCAGCTTCGCCCACCAACTTCCGCAACTCGGCACGGGCATGGGTAATGCCCGTGCTACCACCTCTGCCTCGACCGGCCTTCCGGTTACGAGCCGAAACTCCTGCCTCCGTCTCGGTTTCCGAGCCCACTGGGCTCCCCAAGGGAGGCACAGGGTTGGCCCGCTTCCGGGAGCCGACCGAGGCATCGGTCTCATCGTCCGAGTCCAACATGACTCAGACAAAACCACACTCCAAAATATCAAAGAACACCAGCAGCAGTTGCGAACCTGCCTTAAGCCCCACAGGTCGCGGGTTCAATTCCCGCTTGGAGCAGATGTTTGTATTGACCATACAGGCATCTTTTTCAGTCTGTGTGTGTTTGTCCTTGTTATTCTGTGCTTCCTTTTCTTATTATTATGTCGTCTGTATAAAAAGCCCGGTCCATAGTATATAATAAATCTATGGGTAACACAAATAAAATTCTTAAAGAAAACTTGATATTATTTAAACAGTAAATAATAATAAATAAACGCTACACACTCAACGGCCCCCATTAGGATAGTGATATCCTGTGTCGGGGATCCGGAAACATTCACAATGACAAGGACAAATACACCCAGACCGGAAAATATGCTTGCATGGTCAATACAAACATATTATGCTCCGAGCGGGAATCAAACCCGCGACCTGTGGCGTTTAAGGCAGGTTCGCTACCGCTGCGCCACAACGTCGTCAAAATACATCAATTATTTAAACATTAAACAATAAACGAGTATCATTGAACCATTGAAGCCTTAAATAAGACGTCTTTATATCGTCAATTTGTAAGTAAAGAGGCTCTTTGATATAAAAACTTATTAATATAATAGTATCAGTGAAATGTTCGAACGTTCGAAGAAAAGGTAAGTATCAAAGACAATCTCGTTCCTCCCACATGCCAGCTCAACAATGTTGCCTATATTGAAATTTCATTCAAGCAGAAGAGTCGAGTGTCTTACCGCTTCGTTAGACATCCTGTGTGCTCCAAGTTATGAACTAAAAACGTTTTCTGGTATAATGGGATTGTTGCGTTGATCACAACCGCTGTGTGCTGGTCGCGGGAGCTGATGCTTGTTATAAATATCTGTTTCGGTCTGGACACTTGTCCTTGGGCTTCCCTACCATGCCTCGGATAGCATGTTCAAATGTCGGTCCCGGTTGCTATCATAACATCTGATTTACTCTTGATAGTTAATTTGCTCTTATTCCACGAGTTAGTGCTTCAACCTTTGGGTTGCAAAGGTTAACTTTTTTACTTAGATTTTTCTTTATTGCATGAAACCTTTATTCTTTTTCTAACTTAAAAATAGCCTAACTTACTATCTATAACATCAGCTGGCAGTGACACTCCAATTAAAATCGATTCAGCCGATTCAGTGATTAGTTAGAACAAACCGAAAGGAAAAAAAATCTATGTAAGGACCGTATATACTGTCATATGCATTTAGTCTAAAGCTGTTATTTTTGAAATTACAAACAGACACTTCAATTTTATTTATATGTATATAGATATAGACTAGACCCAACGGGGAAGTACTGTCACACAGAATATTATGTGAAGTAGCAGTATTTCTACTGTTGCGTTTTGTTCGGACAACGCAATACGATGCCATTGCTGCTGGAACAGAAGCACAGAGCAAAGGCGTCGGGCCGTGACGATCCCATCGCCCGCTGTTGGGATAATCTCTGTCACAGCAGAGGTTATAGGCTCGCTCATAGGCTACGGCAACCGGTTGTCATCAGGTGGGCCTTATGCTTGCTTGCCAACTTAGAAGTGCAAGCAGTATGTTTATCTCTTTGCTACTTTGCATCGGAACTTTCATCTCAATATTCTGCACCTGTTCAGAATTCTAGTCATTGTATCAGTATTTGAGAACTCGTTCAATTTACGGTGACATCAGACCGTATAGTGAAATATCGTAGCGTTTGGTAGGCGAGTGACTGCATGGTTCGTTGCTTCACGTGAGGTCCAAGTCATAAGATACATGGTTTTTTATTCGGACATTTTTATGTCACGACGGTTGGAAAATAAGACGGTCTGTCTGATGGTAAGCAGTCAACATATACGATTGTTACCTTGCGATACTTGAAGTATTACATGCGTTGACAATCCAAGGGATACGAGGGAAGGGATGAGAATGGAAAAAGGATGGAAAAAAAGAGTGGTAGATTAGGCCGCCGGCGTCCTCACTCCAATGAAAAGCAACAGTTCTGTCACTTTAGGCTGATTTTCTCTCAGAGGGTAGTAGTAGAGCCATGCTCCTCCCAGCACAAATGGGCCGGCTCAACCAGGAAAGTACTACCCTCTTACATAAAATCGGCGTAAGTAACAGTATCAGAAGGTTCTGTTGCGTTTCGTGCGATGGGTGAGAGCACCGAAGGCCCAATCTCCCAACTTCTCTGTTCCCTTCCTTTTTTCTCTTCTCATCCCTTCCCTCGTGTTCCTTGGGTTGGCAACGTGCATTAGATACCTAAATATCTGAAGCGCTCATAGGTTGCGCTGCTTACCATCAGGTGGACCATAAGTACCACAAGCATACGCTTGTTTGCCAACCTCCATAGACTAAAAAAAATACTTCCCATGCAGCTAAAATAGTAAGATTACTACTAGAAAAATTATCCAGTAGCAAATACAATATTAGATCTGACGAGAATTACTATAGAATAAATATTTGCTATATTTTAAAAAATCTGACTTTTTTCTCTGAAACGTCATTTATCTTATTGAATAATTTATTCTTCATTTAGTAGTTTATGTTGTATTCTATGTACTTTATCATCTTACTTTGCGTTAGCCAGTGGATCTTGAAAGTCAGCACTTAGTGTGAGGTAAATTGCGCTTTAATATTAAAATGTCTAAGGTTTTTTTTCTAGTGGCGCGAGCATTTTCTAGGCGTGATTGCTAAAAAGAATTCTGTGAACAGTTTTTCAGATAACATCATTTTCTAAAGTACACTTTATCCAAGGATTTTTATCTATTTTCGTCTTCATTTATGTTATGAAGACGTCATTGGAAATTTTACTACTTAGCTATAATTTGTATGAAGCCGGGATGAATAAATTGAAAATATAGCCTTTATCAATAGATTTAGAATCGAAATAGATTCAATATCAATTTTAGGCAAACACTCCCTAGTTTTTTAAAGTGTATAATTTGCATTCCGAATTTATGTCCTACCTTTTAGATGGTTTTTCTCTTTAAATTTGTCCAGCCGAACGTATGTTTTAGTACAGATATGTGGAAGGTGAGGATCACGTCGGAAGTCACCACTGTGGAAGGTGACGACGTGAGAAATGCCTCCACACGAATGGAGGATCCTCCGACCAGGCGGGTGATATTGCCTGGCGGACCGAAGCCCAACGACTTACGTTCGAAAGTTGTATATATATCTCAAGAGCGTAGGAAACTTTGATAGCGCGATTTAGGATCGTGACGTTCGCTGGTCGTCCATATCGTTGCGTAGTAAGCCCTGTAGGTGTCGTGGTAGCTTGATGCGACATTGTGACAATCTTGTCTTTCTATTGCGTTACGTCATGTTGCGTGTAGATGTCGCTACAGATATATTGATTTTTGTGACCAAAAAAAAGAGGAACAGGCAGAATTGTTTACAGCATTAAGGTTACAAACAAGATCGATAATACTATATTTTGGATTGGAAGGCAGTCACTTTAACTTTAGCTTACAGTGATACTAGATGCATCACCAAGTTCTGCCAATTAAGTTGAGGTGCAGGAAAATGATGGGCGAAAAATGCAGTGTCTTTCGAGCCTTTGGTGCTCCAGCTTACTTAACGAAGTGCAACAGTTCACACTTTGCTACTTTATGTCAAGGTTCTCACTTATCTTCTTCTTCTTCCTAGCATTATTCTCGGTCTTATATCTACCCAGGGTCTACTTATTACTCTTATCCGGATTTGACGGGTTGTAAAAACTATTACACAGAGCGATTGTCATCTGACCTCCGCAACCCTAAGGGCGAACCAGTTACTCATTGGATAACTGCAATTAACTATCAAGACTTAATGATTATTATCAGATTGTATGTTATAAGGACCGCGGCCGATAGCTTAACGTGCTCTCCAAGGCATGGTGCACCTAAAAAGACAAACGCCCAGACCGAAACAGATATTAGTAAATTCAATAAAAACATCTGCTGCCACGGGAATCGAATCCGCAACCGTCGTGGCTAAAGGCAGACTCGCAATCAACACGCCACAATGTTGTCATCAAGGTATACTCATATAATCAGTTAATCAGCGAAATCATAATGAAAATACTAAAACAACAGAAAAAGTCAAAAGAACGTCAAACTATAAACTCGAAGCAGAAAACTTTCGAAATATAAATCCCCCTTGAGTGCTATAAAAATATAACTTACAAAATTTAACCTTAAGTATTAAAGATTTCTCCCTCACACTAAGCACGTCTTTTATCATGGACTTTGGTTAGCAGAATCTTGAATATTATCATGAAATATAAAACGTTAGATTTACTCCCACGGAATATGCTCAGGCGTAAAATATATTTGTAATATCAACTATTCTAAATCTCTACAAGTTCTACGTTACGTTCAAGAATGGATTTTATTGTTTGCACGATTTCATGTACATCTGTGGGATTATAGACAAGTTGTTTTATTGTATATTCTTCTAATTTCCTGTCTGGTTTTTGGATTTAGATGTTCAATATTTCATGTTCCATTATCTGCTATATATACCCAAAACACGTATGAAACGCTTTGCATGCTTGTTTCTGATACGCACCGCAAAGGTCTGGAATACTCTGCCGACCTCGTCTTCCCCACCACCTACAATGTGTGTGTCAAATTAAGAGTGCATCTTCTAGGCAAGCGCTTTACCTTAGGCTGTATCGTCACTTCACATCAGGTGTGTAAACAGTCAGCACTGGCCTATATATTTAAAAAAAAACACAGATGGCCTGCCTGATAGAAAGAATAATAAGACAAGCATTTCCATGCATTGCAAATTGTCAAAATTTGTTCCAAGTGTCTGCAATGTCAAAGTGTCCAATGGTTGGGCATTGGAACACATTGGACACAAATATATTCTATAGTCGGACTTAGTACGAAAATATTTTTAAGTATTCTTTTAATAGCCACTTTACGTAACGTTACGTTACGGTAGAGCCATGCTTCTCTCGGCAGAAAAGAGCCGGCTCGATCGTAAAGGTATTACCCCTTCACAGAAAATCGGCGTCAAGTTAAAGTATCATTAGGTACTGTTGCGTTTCGTGTGATGAGTGAGAGTGCCGGAGGCTCAATCTCCCACTCCCTCTGTTCTCTTCCTTTTTTCCCCTTCTCACCCCGTCCCTTCTGTTCCTTGGGTTGGCAACGCGCTTCTGATACTTCAAGTATCGCAAGTGTTCATAAGTCGCGGTGACTGCTTACCATCAGGCGGACCATATGCTTGTTTGCCAACCGTCATGACATTAAAAAAAATCGATGACTGATGATCGATGAAATATATGGGATAATCATTTGACATATTTCGCATGGCTTAATATTGAATTATTTCTTTATACATAATATTGATAAACTAATAATCTTTTGACATCATAATATTACGGTGTATGAAAGGTTCAAACAAAACACACACTTCAATGTTAAGCCATTTTCTCAAAAAAAAAAAAAAAATATATATATTCTTTTTCTATACAGGAATTGTATTGACTTAATTAAATTGACCACATTTTTTTTGGTCAAATATTTATGCAATAGCGTAAAGAATACTGAAGAAATTCCTTATGAAGCAGTTAAATCCACGTCCCGTGTTAATGTTTTTGTGAATCAAATTTATATATTTCAATTAAAATACCAAACATTATTATCTTAAATTGAAACAATATCCAGAGAATCTACAAACCGAAACCTTAATTCGGCAATTCTATACCCATTTAATTATGACTAAGAATTGTATAATCCCGTCTTAAGTAGAGCATGTATGCTTCTAAGTAATTATGCTACGGCTGATTTAATAGCTTCGTAGAAGCGGCTTAATGAAGCAAGTACAAATATCAGAACCCCAAGATACTTTATGTAAAGATGTGTGTACATTTTAGTGTTTTGGAAAGTTATAAAGCCTGGCTTTGCTTATTTTAGGAGATTAAATTTTGGGTGCTATTTATTTTAGTTAATGTTTTTAAATGACTATTATTATGAATAACTCTGTCTACCCGTCACGCTTCCACGCCTAAGTTACTGAACCTTAGAAAGAGACATAGGCTACTTTTTAATTGGAGAAAAGGCTTGATATTAGGCTGGGACGTCAGGGAGGGAGAGATCAGTTGATAGACCCTTGACATTGAGAGGCTTGCTCAGTAATGGCGGGGATGTGTAGTCAATTGCACCACTTTTAATTCACAAAAATCAAAGTTAAATCACAATCTCCCACAAGTACAAATGCTGCATTCTATTTACCATTGATATTCTGCGTGAAGACTTTTACTTCCCATGTAACGGACCTGTTTATGCTGCAACAGCAAAGAATACTACTCATAATTAAATTGACTTATTTTCTGTTATTTCTTTCAAACTTCTTGAAATCTTTTGTGAAAACATTCTGAACCAGTGGCACTGTTTGATGTCCAAAACGAATTTCTTAGTCAAACGGATTGGATATATTTCGAATCTGCTTATAAATTCTTTATTTTTCTACTTCTGAAACGAATCTGAAAAGGACTTGGGTGGAATAGCTCTTTTGCTATTTCGAGCGGACATAATCTTGATTTAGAATTTACATTTTGATAAAATATCGCATAGATCCAACCCATCAAAACCTTAGCGAATAGCATCACAAGACTTCCATTTTTTTCTACTACAAAAATTTGGGAGATAATTATCATCACAACTTGGTAAATAAATTTACATTATGTAATTAGATTTTTTATAAGTGTTTTCTTTGGGATTAAGTTAGCAAGCAAGCACACTACCCACCTGATGGTAAGCGGTTTTCATAGCCCGTGAGCACTTGCAACACCATACATTCGTAGGTGTCACTCACGCGTTGCCAGCTTCAAGATATTAATTCTAAAATCTTTTTTGCCCATTAATTTCACTAGGTACAGTGTCCTATAAACTGAATAATAACTGAAACTGCAGTGGTACCTAGGTAAGTAAACTGTTTTGGGTTATTATACGATGTGGCGCAGCGGTAGCTAACTTGCCTTAAGCGCCACAGCTCGCGGGTTTCATTCCCGCTCGAAACATATGTCTGTATTGACCATACAGGCATGTTTTCCGGTCTGGGTGTGTTTGTCCTAGTCATTGTGTATGTTTCCGGACCCCAGACACAGGATATAACTATCCTAATCGGGGCCGTTGAGTGTGTAGCGTTTATTTGTTCATTTCTGAATGTTTCTAGAATGATATTATATAACCTTGACTCGCAATAGAAGTCGAGAGAGATTAGCGCATCTTTGTAAGTAAACAAATCTTAATTTTTCCATTGACTTTTCGTATAAATAAAGTAACATTTTAAACAAACTTTGCGCGACTTTGGCTATAGTTACCGTCGGCGGTAATCTGTGAGCACAAACGGCGCAGTCTCTTTATTTGACGGAAATAATTGGCACACGAATATGTTGACCATTAGAATTTCTTTTCTCGGGATAAAATATTGTAATTTTCTATCTTGATGAAAAGTTTCTCTCCCTGCAAGATAAAACAGAAGTGTCACTTCTCTCATAATATAAAAGAAAATATTATAAATAACATAGTAAAAAAGAAAAACTACAATAACAAATTATAATATTTTTTGAAGTGAAACTTCTTAGATTTTAGTGTTTTGAATCGTTGTGATTTAAAATCGTGCAACGGAAAACACAACATGTAAGAGACACAAATACAAAAATGTGTAGTAATGAATGAGACAGTAATATACATACTGTTTTATATTATCGGTCTCTCTTCTTTGCGCCATGCGTTAGTGAGCCAGAGCGAGAGAGCAAATATCGGTGTGTATGTATATTGTACACTGTTTAATACTTGCTTGTATTTGAGCATTTCACGTGTGTTAGTATATGTGAAAAGTACGTGAGCTAATACTACTGTACACTGTATGCGGCTACGTATTACAGCTTTTTAGTAAAAAGTCAGCGTGGTGTGTTATTATTTAACAGTGTTTGTGAATATTTTTATATCTTGTTATATATATTCATCTCATTCTTTCGTCGATTTACTAAAGTTTCACTTTTATCCTGTATGATTCGCAAACACACATTTTTTTACATTATATAGATAAATAAATACTTAAAGTTTCTTATTAATGGAGACCCTACAAAAGAATGAACGGAACGAATTTTTATTTCTCCGTTTGAGCACGATGTTTGCTCAATCAGGGCGCATGATGAAGGAAAATTTGCTCAAATTAAGCCATGAATATTTTGTCGGTGACGTCAACAGAATTTTTTCAACGTTTTCCATTCGTATTTACCTTTATTATGAACATGATTCAGGTTGAGTGATTTATCAATGTAGAATGCTTTTTCATTTCTGGTATCATTCTTGTTTGTACTACTGGCTGATGTTTTAACTGGCTTTTATTCAGGGTTTATGACACCGTTGTGGCGTTGTGGGTAGCGAGTCTGCCTTAAGCCTCGACGGTTGCGGGTTCGATTCCCGCTCGGAGCAGATGTTTGTATTAATCGTACAGGCATGTTTTCCGGTCTGGTTGTGTTTGTCCTTGTCATTGTGAATGTTTCCGGACCCCGACACAGGATATAATTATCCTAATGGGGGCCGTTGAGTGTGTAGCGTTTATTTGTTTATTTATTTATTTTCTTAGCGCTGAACCAAAAAAAATAATTTATTGATAAATATGTGTAAATAATATATCTAGGATAACGTCTTTCAAAACTCTTTTAATAGTAATAGAAGAAACAATTTTTAAACTACATAGTTATACATTTATAAGGTACTCACTGTATAGTATAGTATAGTGACCTTCAAATCGAAACAAAGTAATGCCAAATATCTTACTGTTTTGCGGTAGAATTACTCACCCTGCGATGTTCTTGCGATAATGGTAGCAAAGCAGTAGTGTATTTGGCATTACTGTATTCCGGTTTGAAGGGCACTGTAGACTAGTGAAATTACTTGGGGAAGGAGATTTAAGAACCAATGCGTACGTTGCAACGCGTGAGTGGCACCTACTAATGGTGTTGCAAGCTCTCATAGGGTTGTTCTAAGCTTAAAGCTAAAAGTAAGCTTATTATAAGAAAGAAAATCTAAAATATAATCAAAAAGCTTTTTAAGTTTGCTGTCGAGTACTTTTTTGAGGATGTAATTGGACCCGCATGATCTGGGTTTATTTGCAAAAGCTTGCGGTTGAAACCTGTCTTTTCCATTAGTCCCACATATTTGTATAATTGGATTTTAATTAGTCTTACCTTTTATATTTTTAGTTTTTTCTTTAGTCTTTTCAATTAGTCTCCTTTTATATTTGGCTATGCATCTTTTAGCTAAATGTTCCATTGTGATAGTAATGTTTTTCTATTGTCTCTTATTTAGTTAAGTTCTATATTATAATCGGTTTCGTGGATTTTAATAAATTGAGTTTTGTTGATAAGCAACTATTGTTTTTATTAACAGGATGGGTATATTAACTTTTAATTGAAAACTGGTATCTGCCCGTGACCTCATGTTTGGTTCTGCACTTCAAGTTTATTACTTACTAGCGGCCCGTCCCGGCTTCGCACGGGTGGACATAAGATTTTATTTTTATAATTTTTGTTGATATTATTATTTATTGTATTGAAGATATGTTCTTTAATATTGTAGAACATACATTTGTTCTATCATGAACAGTTTCCGTAGCGCATGCGACGAAAGACGTTTTAGGGCACTTTTACACCTTGGATTATGTTAGTTAAGTTTTAGTAAGGATCCTAATCTTTTCTAGCAATAAATATAGCCTATGTTACTCAGGGTGAATGTAGCTTTCTAATAGTGAAATAATTTTTGAAATGGGCACAGTAGTTTTTGAGTTTATTCTTTCTTTCTTTATAATAGTTAATAATATAGTGTAGATAGGAATTTTAGGTGTCACATATTAATAAGTAGTGTGTCTTGCATCTTTGAAATTACTGAGCAAAAGAGATTTATGAATCAATATCTCAAGGCAACGAGTAAATGACACCTTAAGAGTGACATCCGATTACCAGTTCAGTCGCATAGAAAAAATTGCTTGTTTTCTTAATTTTTTTACATCGCATACGTATTTATTTAGGAGAAACATTTTATTTGAGAGTAATAGCTTATATTATCGTTTAAGATTATCTTCAATCTAAGGACGTAAGACGTAAACTGGCTCACCTTAACGACTTAAATCCCTTCAGATAACTTTGAACCATATTCAGTATAGAATAAGAGCCATAATATGTATTCATTTATTTAACAATTTAACTTCGCTATCAAAATGGAAAACACCACAGATTTCAAACTTTTGGTTTAATTTTCTCATTATAATCTAATAAACGCTACATACTCAACAGCCTCCATTAGGATAGTGATATCATGTGTCGGGGGTCCGGAAACACATACAAGGACAAGAAAAAACACACCCAGACCTGAACACAGGCCTGTATGGTCAATACAAACATCTGCTCCGAGCGGGAATTGAACCCGCGATCTGTGGCGTTTAGGGCAGGATCGCTACCGCTACGCCACAACGTCGTCAAATAATAAAATAATATTTAAAATATCGTATGACGGTGTTTGTGTTTCACCGTGATTGAATTTTCAATGATTTTTTTTTTGTTTATTTGGTATGAGAATAGGTCGTAAAGTATTTAACAACCTTCTACTTCATCTCCAATTTTTAATCGACATTTTAGTATTTTGGTATGAACAAATACCCAAATATTTAACTGCATAGAATTATTATGTACTACAATACAAGAAGGTCTGTTTATAATTTAATCTTTGATAATATCTTTACTAATTTTATTGCGATTTCCTGCCAAAACTATTGAACCGATTTAAATGAACTTTGGTACATAGATAGTCTAGAGTTTGAGAAAGGACCAAGGTTACTTTTTAACGCAAAAAAAGATTGTAAGGGGTTGAAAGGGGGAATGAAAAGTTATATAAAAGTATCATCGTGGAGCTTATTTAGCTCGAAATAAATTTTTTAGAGTGTTGAAAAGTTTTACGATCAAGGGTGTAAAATAACAAAAGGAAATAAGGGAAGAAAGGTTGTATGGAAATATGTAAGGTTTATGTGAATTTTTTACACGCGGACGAAGCCGCCCGCATGAGCTAGTATTAAATAAACTCATACTCTTAGACATTTAAGTTAAATTTTCATTACCTCATGCAAATACGTTGGTGATAAAGACGGCACCTGTCCAGCCCTATATGTAGGGAACCTGTGCGTCCGTGTTAATCGGTCTAGATGTAGACGGTAGTCAGGGTGGCCCAGACTTTCGGTGAAAAATTGGTGGTTTAGTAAAAACTATTATAACTAACTATTATTTTGAAACCGGTCATATAAACCCAAAAACTATTAATATATTTTAAAAATAAACTATTTTCTTGCATAGTTTCGATGTACGAGGTCGCAGTTTCAACAAAGCCCTGCACTGGTCAGACCCATTGGCCTTCGGGAAGCGAGCACACTTCGTCACAATGTCCAGACCCTCGTCACTCACAGTGGACGCTGTTCAGCTTGATGATGAGGGCATCTACAGATGCAGAGTCGACTTCAAGAACTCCCCAACAAGGAATTTCCAAATTAAACTTAATGTTATCGGTGAGTATTATTATATTATTATAGGAAAAGGGAGTGAATGAGATGGAAGTTATCTTTTTTCTAATGTTTTACTTCTAAAATGGTTTTTTGTACGCATGCTTTCGAGCTTCGGGGGCATCTATAAATTACGTCACATGAATTTCGTGATTTTTTGACCCCAACCCCTACTTGTCAAAGCTAGTCAAAGCAAAGTCATATTTGTAAGCCTCCCCTCTACATAGGGTGACGTCACATAATTTTTGTAATTTCGAAAATGACTACTAGAGATTTTTAGATATTTTGTTGTCAATTCAAGTTTCGTTTGAATATATACTTAGATAATTTATTAGATTTTGAAATGTGACATCACGAACTTTCTTCGCTCCCGTCCAGCCCTTACGGGTAACCAAATTTATGGATGGCCCTATTTAGCTAAAGTGGCTTAACACGTTTAGCACCTATATTTAAGAGTTTCTTTCGATAACTCGGTTGTTAAATAAATTCTTAGTATTCAGATTTTTAAATTAATTGCGTAGCGAACCTGCCTTAAGCACCACAGGTCGTGGGTTCGATTCCCATACGGAATAGATGTTTGTACTGACCATACAGGCATGTTTCCATTCTGGGTGTGTTGTCCTTGTCTTTGTGTATTTTTTTTTTTATGTTAGAAGTTGGCAAACAAGCATACGGCCCACCTGATGGTAAGTGGCTGCCGCAGCCTATGAGCGCTTGCAGCACCATTAGTAGGTGCCACTCACGTTGCCAACCTCGAGATATTAGTTCTTAAATCTCGTTCGCCCAGTAATTTCACTAGCGTACAATGGCCTTCAAACCGGAACACAGTAGTGCCTAAGCACTACTATTTGGCGGCAGAATATTGGACACTGCGGTGGTACCTACCTAGCCGACCTCTTGCAACAAAAGACCTACCACCAGTGTGACTGATTGCACTGGTGGAATAATCTCTGTTGTGACAGAGGTTATCCCAACAGCGGGCGATGGGGTCGTCACTTCCCGACGCCTTATATTATCCTGTATGTTTCCAGACCCCCCTACCCAGGATATTACTATCCTAATGGGGGCTGTTGAGTGTGTAGCGTTTATTATATATTATTTCTTTGATACATTTTTTTAAATAAATTTTTTATCACCAAAGCGAAATAAGTTATCGTAGGGATATCTCTGACTAATATCCTGCAACCTTTTCAAAGTTCATCCCTCGTAATAACGGCAAGTTCACTAGAGTACTTGATGAAGGTGCTATGAAAAGTACGTTCAAGAACTTAACAAGTTTCAAACAGGAATACGCAGACTTCAACCGGTAGTGAGTTTACAAGAGTATGCTTCAGAAATGCCGCAGAAATGCTCAATTTATCGCACGATTCGTCCGTGGATTTTATTATCTAGAATCAGTAATTTTCCTGCCCTTGGCCCGAAGACCTTATTAATTTTACGCCTTTGTACTTTGTAATGGCTCGAAATTAAGGGTCGGTTAGATTGAGTTTAAGATGTGTTTCATTAAAGTTCTTTATTTGAATGGTCTTGCAAGGATTTGAAAAGGAGGTTTTATATTTGAGATATATTTTTTTTAAGTTTTGTTAATAAAATTTTCAGACAGTATTTTAAATTTACTTCTTCATCTTAGCATTATTCCCGGTATTTTTATGTACCCGTGGTCTGCTTATTACTCTTATCCAGATTTGACAGGTTACTAGTTTTTACACGGAGCGATTGCCATCTGACCTCCGCAACCCTAAGGGCGAACCAGTAACTCATTGGATAAGAGCAATTTACTTATTAAAAGGTAACGATTATTATCAGATGTTATTGATAATAACCGGGACCGACAGCTTAACGTGCTCTCCGAGGCACGGTGGGGAGACCCACACGGACAAACGCCCAGACCGAGACAGAAATTTTAACAAACATCTACCCGAGCGGGAATCGAACCCGCAACCGTCGAGACTAAAGGCAGACTCGCTACCCACAACGCCACAACGGTGTCAAGTATTTTAAATTTACTATTGATTTAATTAAAATAATTAATGAGGGGAGATAGACAGCTGATGAATAAACTTGAAGTCGATAATTAAAATAAGAGGCTACAGTGAATGGCCATATCGAAAAGTCAAGTACTTTTAGGCGTGGTCGTCTATGGATGGGTGATCACATAGGGACATTTTAACTGCGTCCTTAGTTCAAAAGGCAGCTACAATATCAGTCATCGATCCCGCCTCTTATTAATTTAATAAAAGTCGATAGGCCAAGTTAGAGGCGATTAAAACAAATCTGACAACACTAACACACTGTCTATGTCTGCACACACATGACAAGAAGATCTAAAAAATATTTTTAAAGTGTAGAATATATTATATTATATACGTTATTTAAAGCAATTTTTCAATTCACTAGTGAATTCAAATAAACTGGTACGTATGACAAAGAATGATTGATAGTAGTGTTTTATAAAGAGGAATCGTCCATCAAAAAACGAATAGTAATTTTAGTTTAGTATAGTTATGTATAGTTTTTTGTTGCATACGGCCCACCTGATGGTAAATGGTTGTCGCAGCCTATGAGCGCTTGCAGCACATTAGTAGGTGCCACTCACGCGTTGCCAACCTCGAGATATTGGTTCTTAAATCTCCTCTGCCCAGTAATTTCACTAGCCTACAGTGCCCTTCAAACCGGAACACAGTAATGCCTACTGGCAGGCAGAATATATGACACTGCGGTGGTACCTACCTAGCCGGCCTCTTGCAACAAAAGACCTACCACCAGTGTGACTGATTGAACTGGTGAAATAACCTCTGCTGTGATAGAGGTTATCCCAACAGGGAGCGATGGGGTCGACACATCCCGAAGCTGGTCTAAAATAGGAGTTCATTTTGAATGTATATTGAAATGATGCATCAAACTGTATTTGGACAGCATTATTTTCTGATTATGATTATGATGATTATGATGATGACGATGATTACGATGATGACGATGATGACGATGATAGTGATGATGATGATGATGATGAAAATTTAACTTTCAAAAGTTTCACGATTAGGTACAGCTTCCGCTGATAATAAATACATCTTTCTAAAATAAATTTTATGATGTATAGTAAAAAAAGTGGTAAAAAGCGAAACGGATCGCTAGATTTTTTTGGGAAAGTTATTTTTTTACTTAAAAATTAAACAACAACGTAACTTATTAATTTTTTTTTGGGTATAAAATTAATTTTGTACAGTTCCTTCCGACACAGAGGGATATGTCGAAATTACAAATATTTTACTTTTACGAATTGGCCCCGAAACCCTAAAAAGTACTAATTCACCCACCGAACGCTTTGGTTTATTGGCAGGCGAAAACTTTTCCAATCCCGTCCGGTAATACTAAATTAAATATCGACGGGAAAAGAAAACTTGCTTTAGACTTTTCTAATTATTTTCCAAAGCTTATGACATCCTTTGATTGCTGTAATAACTTTTTCTGGTGGAAAAAAATGAGACGATTTTATAAAGGGTTCACTTGATTCCTTGTCAATAACTTGGATCCGTCGCCCAACAAGTTTACGGATCTCCATACTAACTTGTAGTTGAGAAATTATTGCGTTCAAGTTTATGAAGAAAACTTGACAAGTCAGTGGACTTACTTGATCTTTGCCGTGTATGAAGCACTAGCTAAGGCCGTGGTTCCGCTCGCTTTATGTTGTTTTTTTATGATCCTAAGGGAACTGAACATTTTTTTTTTTTTATGTTAGAAGTTGGCAAACAAGCATACGGCCCACCTGATGGTAAGTGGATGCCGTAGCCTATGAGCGCTTGCAGCACCATTAGTAGGTACCACTCACGCGTTGCCAACCTCGAGATATTAGTTCTTAAATCTCGTTCGCCCAGTAATTTCACTAGCGTACAATGCCCTTCAAACCGGAACACAGTAGTGCCTAAGCACTACTATTTGGCAACAGAATATCGGACACTGTGGTGGTACCTACCTAGCCGGCCTCTTGCAACAAAAGACCTACCACCAGTTTTTCCGGGATAAAACGTGTCCTATATATTAATTCGAGTAATAAACTATGTGTGTACCAATTTGTCGAGTCGTTTTGCGTGAAAGGGTAACAAACATCTATCGATCCCCCAAACTTTCACATTTATAATATTAAAACAAATCTATCCATACATTTTACCGGGATAAAGTAGACTATGTACTATTCTAGACTATAATATATCTCTGTGCCAAATTTCTTTCATATCCGCTCATCGTTCCACCCATCCAAACTTCCACATTTATAATAATAATGAGGTTACCAAGAATGCAAGACGTCGATTTCGTAATCAACTGATCGGACGATTAGTTGAGTTGATAAGTTTCCTCTGTAGAGAGTATTCGCCAGCTCTATTTATTGCAGATGCCTTGCCTAATGAGGAATTTATTAGGTAGATATAGGTTTATGTTTGCGATTTTATATTATAATAACTGCAATTTTTTTTTGTTTTGTGACATTACAGACATTTGACGATGTTGTGGCGCAGCGGTAGCAAACCTGCTTTAAACGCCACAGGTCACGGGTTCGACTCCCGCTGGGAGCATAATATGTTTGTATTGACCATGCGAGCATATTTTCCGGTCTGGGTGTATATTTTGTCCTTGTCCTTATCCTTGTATGTGTTCCCGGGCCTCCGACACAGGATATCACTATCCTAATGGGGACCGTTGAGTGTGCAGCATTAAAAAAAAATGGAGCCATTATTATTTGTATTTTGTTTTAAATATTTTTTAATCTGTTGTGTTCTAAATAAAGTTGTTCTTTCTTTCTTCACAATTTCTACGTTGGATTTATGATTTTTGTTAAATTTGATGCTTGTCTTTGGGATCGATTTACGAGTTTCCTGAGTGCTGCTTAAGGAAATTATTATGGAAAATTGAAATAATGTTTTGTTGTCAATAATTATACGAGTATTTTTCTATACGAGTATTTATTCTCCTACAAATATAATGAGACAAACTTTTAAGTTCTCCAGCTCCGACCACGTCCTTAGCCGTGGTTCGGCTTCGCACCCTAAGGACGGAATCAAATTTGAACCCCCGTGAGGGCTGTCCCTTTATCACGGCTGAGTCTCAGTACTCGGCCTCCCCGCCCGGTGACGCTGTCAAGGCCAGTAGGGCCAACAGCAAAACACATTCCGAAAAAGGGAAATCTTTTAAGTTCCTATTTTTGCCAGTCCCTTATCTATGTTAATAGATAAGCTTTTAGATTTTGTAAAATAACGTAAATCTAGTTGCCTGGCTCAAATGTCATTAGCAATTTAACTAAGTGAGAAAGAGAATAAAAAGGTAAAGGAATATAATATCATTAGGTCCCGGATTACTGTAGTGTTGGTAACTTACACTGTCAAAAAGTATTACTTAGATTTAGATACCTATAGTGGAAGTTAAGGTAAAACTTTTAACTCCAAACAAAAGAAAGAACCAATAATTTTTGCCAGCGTATCTTTGAAAACGGCTCCATTTAGGAAAAAGTCACAAGTGACATTGTTAAGACTACTTGACTTGTTTGACGACGTTGTGGCGCAGCGGTAGCGAACCTGCTTTAAACGCCACAGGTCGCGGGTTCGATTCCCGCTCGGAGCATAATATGTTTGTATTAACCATGCAAGCATATTTTCCGGTCTGGGTGTATTTAACCTTGTCATTGTGAATGTTTCCGGACCCCGACACAGGATATTACTATCCTAATGGGGGCCGTTGAGTGTGTAGCGTTTATTTATTTATTTACTTGAAATACTTTTTTAAAGATTAATTGAAGGATTAAATATGTACTTTTTTTTTAACAGTACCTCCACACCAACTGCTGCTTTACGACGAAGCTGGTCGCGATGTGGCCGGTGTGGTCGGGCCCTTAGAAGAGGGTGGCAACTTCACACTGCTATGCGAGCTTAGAGGCGGTAAGTGCATACATTATGTTTTATTCATACATCGGTGTAAAGTAACAGTATCAGTAGGTACTACTGCGTTAAGTCTTTGTTTTTTGTGTAAGAGGGGCAAACGGACAGGAGGCTCACCTGATGTCAAGCGATCACCGCCACCCATGAACATCTGCAATACCAGAGGGCATGCAGGTGGATTGCCAACATTTAAGGAAAGAATAGGCTCCTCTCTTCAAGGTTCCAAGGTCGTATCGGTTCGGAAAGACCGCCGGCGGAAGTTGATTCCACAGAGTGGTTGTGCGAGGAAGAAAATCTCCCTACCTGTCTATCCCTTCCTGTGTTCCCTTCTCATGACCTCCCTCCCATCCCTTGGGTTGGGAATGCGCATGTCATATGTTACCGGCGTCGGGATGTGACAACCCCATCGCCCGCTGTTGGGATAACCTCAGTCACAGCAGAGATTATTCCACCAGTGCAATCAGTCACACTGGTGGTAGGTCTTTTGTTGCAAGAGGCCGGCTAGGTAGGTACCACCGCAGTGTCAAATATTCTGCCGCCAAACAGTAGTGCTTAAGCACTACTGTGTTCCGGTTTGAAGGGCACTGTACGCTAGTGAAATTACTGGGCGGACGAGATTTAAGGACTAATATCTCGAAGTTGGCAACGCGTGAGTGGCACCTACTAATGGTGCTGCAAGCGCTCATAGGCTATGGCAACCACTTACCATCAGGTGGGCCGTATGCTTGTTTGCCAACTTCTAACATAAAAAAAAAAAAATATTTCAAATGTAGCAAGCGTTAATAGGTTTCGGTGATTGCTTACAATCAGGCGAACATTATGCCTGTTGGCCAACCGTCATGAAATAAATACAAAATCCTTTTCCGTTTATTCCGTCACTCGTATTTACGTCAAAACGATATATCCACCGCCATTTGCAAATGTAACGTGATTTGTTACGTTAATAGTTGTATTTTTCCTAACCTGCGTATATTTTATTTACGCCTTTCACCTTTGTGCGGCTGTCCGTTTGACTGATGGCGTGCTCACCTGGCTATTTATTAACCGTCGCGAACCTGGGAAAGTGTTATATCTTTATGTAAGTGATTTGTATGATTTGTGGTTTTACTTTCGGAGAACAGTACACTCGATAACAATAGGAAAGAATTTTACAATAATTTTGGTGTAATGTTGTTACGTGCTGAGGTTCGAAGATTTGGATTAAGACTGATGGGTCTAAGTGAGACTTTAATAAGATCTTCAAGGTTACATAACAGAATTTCCAAATTACAGACAATCGTAATAGAATCGTGAAAGAAATTCCCCGTGATATATGCGATAGACGATGCAGAGTGTTCCGACATTTCTACGCAATGGCATAGGATCAAGCCGATGGGAAAGAGCTTGATCGACGACAAGTCGAGGCGCTCTACGTTGGATGCGGTCAGAGATGAGAGTAATACTCCACGTACGTTCGAATTTAATGTACCACACGATCAACACAAACGCAGTAATGCGGTAGAATATTTGACACTGCAGTGGTACCTACCCAGCCGGCCTCTTGCAATAAACACCAGTAAAGATATTACATTAGTAGGGTAGATATTAATTGATCACATCGCACCTGTAGAACGAAAACGCCACAATCAAAAAATTGGAAATGTAGTTATCAGGTTAAAATGACTTAAAACGAAATTCTCAATGTAACAATAGTCCAAACATAGCGATATTCGAGCGTAAATAACTGACGTAAATAACCAAGAAAATATAATATACGAAAGACAGTACAGGTGTCGATATTTTAAAACTTGTTTCGTTGATTCACAAAAAAATGCTTTTGGAGTTCCGTTTGATCCTAAAGGTGCGACACATTTAATAACAACGTTCTTAACTCAAGCCTAATCCTAAAACAAGATCTACGCTTAAGCGAATTGTAACCATATTCAAAAAATACGTACATTCTTACCGAGAATTTGGAGCAGTCAAGATTTAGTGGCTATATCCGTTATGCCTCTGCAATTTCATGCGTTATAATTCTGAAATAGGGTGTACTTTCCAACGGTTTAAATGCAAATCGCCTCCTCTATAAATTGATTGATGCATTGAGGCTAAAAAATAGTGATTTATGCGCTAAACTGAAGGGTGAAGAAAAATTGCTTTATTTATACCGCCTTTAGGTGAAATATGCACAGTTGGAATAAAGTGTTTGTTAGTATAAATAACTTAAGGATAGTGATATATTTACAGTATATGATTAATTTACATTAGAATAATCCCACTAATATTATAAAATGTGAAGGTTTGGATGGATGGATCGATGGATGAATGTTTGAAAGACGCACGCAAAAACGGCTTAACGGATTGGGATGAAATTTAGCACACAGATAGATTATCTGTATGAACACATAAGATGACTGAATTTTTTCCCGGAAAACGGTAACGTTGGATTATCAAAAAATGTACTACCCGGCTTAACCAGTTGGAAATATGTTTGGATGTTATTACTCAATTATATTGCTTAATATAAAACGATATTCACACGGGCGAAGCCGCGGGCAGATACTAGTGATATATAATCGCTATTTTATGTTACTAAGTGGGCCGTCGGTTGCCGTCGCGTATGAGCGCACGCAACACCATTAGTAAGTGCCACTCACGTTGCCAACCTCGAGATACTGGTTCTTAAATATTCTTTGCCCAGTAATTTCACTAGCCTACAGTGCCCTTCAAGCCGGAGCACATTAACGCCAAAGACACTACTGCTTTGCGGTAGAATATTTGACACTGTTGTGTACCCACCTAGCTGGCCTCTTGAAACAAAACACCTACCAATGATTTTGTATGTACCAGTGTTTTGATATCTAATCAATTATATTCAATACTTTGAATTAGGTTAAAAGCAAGTAGATTTCCTCATAATAATCCGAAATAGACCGTTATCTTACTGTCGTTACGTTAATGAAATTACTGGGCAGAAGAGATTTAAGAACCAATATCTCGAGGTTGGCAACGCGTGAGTGACTCCTACTTGTGGTGCTGCAAGGGCTCATAGGCTACGGCAACAGCTTACCATCAGGTGGGCCGTATGCTTGTTTACTAATTTTTAACATAAAAAATATATAATTAATTATCCTCTCTCATGGTCACCAAAAAAGCAACAAAAACTAATAGTTTAAGCCATTTTTTATCACCTCGTTATTTCACATACTATAATAAGTTAAGTAATTATCCCTAACAGTACAGTCCTAACTGCGGCTGGTTAAGTCATCTGTTAGGATTAACACGACAACCCAACCCTGCTCGTCGACCGGGTAAACCGCAATATATAGCACGATCCAATGCGATACGCAAAATAAACTTTATATGTGGAATTTTATATTTAGAAATTTCGAATGCATATTGAATTTTCTTCTTCATATAATGAGGTTATTATATGAAAATTTTATAAAAAATTGATTAGTAATTTATAAAAAATACTATTGATATACTTAAATTATTTCTAAATGAATTCAGGCGGCTTATTGCGATTCTAATGACGACTATAACCAAGTTATAACGCTCTTCTGTCCCATGACATATATTTATACGTCATACTCATATAAAATGGATTTATTTACATTCGCATTAGAATGGTTGACTTTCCCCCAGGGTGAGGGCAGCGCCATCAGCACTCTCCGGGATGGGCTCAGTTCAGTGATGTGCCTGAGAGACCCCGGAGTGCGGTCCACAGGAACTCCCGGAGCGTCTCGCATGCACCGGGGTCGGGCACCGAACTGTCGGCCGCCGTGGTCGAACATGGAATCCCACATAACCCGGTTCTCTTCCCCAGGAGGCCGGGTATCTGGTTGCAGATTTATTCCCCGTCAACAAAAAAAAGGGGTGGTGGTCTTAAACGTTTGAATTCTTACCTACGACCAAAGAGGCAAATTATAAAATTATGTTATAGTGATCGTAGCTTGTAGGTCAAGGGTGTATGCTTAAACATGCAAAACGGCAGCTTAGCTGTTGATCTGAGGAGTAAAAGTCAGAAAAAAAATTTAATGCAATGATACTTTGCATTACGATATTCTATGTGTAATATTTTCGTAGCTAAACCTACTCCAAGCCGAAAGTTATTATTCAACAACACTTTTGAAAGAAAGAAGTAAATATTTGTTCGGCACAAACTAAATATTATATAGTGTAATCATGAATCACAAGCAAGAATACAAAACATAATAATAAAATTTATTATCTATTTATTTTTAAACATTATTCCATAAAAATATAATATTATTCGGCTACGCTTCGCCTCGTGAATGACAGCCCCTACGACAACGCGATAATTGTTTAAAATGATATAAAGCGTCTGTGAAATTTATTTTCATTTGAGTTTCTTTGTCAGAGATATCTTTATGAAATGGTGGCTTATATCTGAAATAATAACACCGTTTATCCTCTTCGTTTTCCGGGAAATTAAATGAATATTTTTTTCAAGCGAAATATATATTTTTGGGCTATTGGATTACTTTTAGAAACATCTTTTCTTTCATTCCAATCATTAGAAAAATCAACAGAAGGGCTAGATTTTTAAGGCTGAATAGCTCAGTGGTTGACTCCACTCCGTTAACGGGTTCGATCCTGACCCCCTTGAGCTATTGTTGTACCCACTCATTTTTTGTTTACACTGCAAAATGCATTTGTGCACACGACTACAATAAGCAGTGGTACAGTGGGACTCGGCCTCCTGTTAATCTTGCGGCAATAGCCACGAAAACTCAGCGGAACCCACATCGCCAGTGCGACGTCATGGGGCCGATTGTACCCACTCCCAGCGCAAGCTACGAGCTTATATGAAGAGGCAATAATATTAGTAATGACTTATTTTTTTTTATTATTAAAAAGAATACTAGCAATGCTTTTTCAAGGCATTACTTATATTTCTATTGTCCCTCCAAATAAGCTCGAAGCTTGCGCTGGGAGTGGGTACGACAATAGGCCAAGAGGGTCAGGATCGAACCCTCGACTCTCGCGTTAACGGAGCAAAGTCAGCCCTTCTACCGTTGAGCTATTGATGCTTAAACTGGAAAAAGGCTTTTAAAAAAAATAATGTTATTTCTTTAAAAATACACATTCGGTATACCTCTTGTATAATATTCATGAAAACTGGTTTAATAAAAAATAAATCCAATGGAATGGAATGGAATAAAGAAAAATCCGCATCCATTTTCATTTCCAATACCAAACAATCGGATGATCATAAATTTCATATATCCGGTCAATTGACAATATCGGATTCAATTAATACCGTATCGATTTCACAGCTTGTGATACATTATGTGAAAACTAGTTATAGTACATAATAAGGTTCGTAAGAACCATTTAAATTATAGAACCTTCTACTTCTTCGTATCGAGTGGTAAGTGGCCAACCTAGTGTCAGAGTTGTGCAGGTCGCCCCTATAGACCTTTGACTGTCATCAAATTGATAACAGCCGGGACCGACTTTTTACGTGCCCTCCGAGGCACAGAGCCACTCAGTTGAAATTCCACCATGCGATTACCTATCTAGTGACTGACCGCGCCTAAAGTTGCTTAACCTACCGATCGTTGACCGATCAGTGAGCGCACCCGGCTATGAGCATCTTATACAATAATAGCGGGCTAAGCTACTTTGCCCGCAGTCAGTTTTAGATGGTTTGTCCGCCTAGTTCGTCTGCCTGATGAAAGCAGTCACCGCAACCTATGAACGCGCGCGATACTTAAAGTATGACATGTGCAATGCCAACCCCCCCTTGGGTTATAGGGGGGAAAGATTAAGAAGAAGGATTGAGGAGGTATTAATGAAAAAGAAACAGAAGGTTTGGGAAATTGTATGATGTATATTTTTTATTGATACTTTATAAAGTAACATGGTGCCGATTCTCTATGAGATGGTAGTACTTCCTGAACCAAACCATTTGTCAAATCAAATCAAATCAAATCAAATATATTTATTCAACATAAAAAGCATTACACTTATTTGTTGAAAGTCAGATTCTACCACTGGCTCCAAAATTAAACCTCTACCTGAGAAGAACCGGCGAAACAAACTCAGGGGTTTTATCTTTTTTTTATATGTATTTTTTTGAACTGATATTAGTTTACATATTATAATCACTGAAAAGCCTGGAGTGACTGTCTCATTCCCAAGGCGTGGTGTCCTCAAGGTATTCACTAATTTTATAATGGCCTTTACCACACAAACGTTCTTTGACCTTTTTTTAAATTTATTTAAAGAAAGTTTCTGAACGCTTTCTGGGATCCTATTGTAAAACCGTATACAGTTACCCTTAAAAGAGTTACTAATTTTATGCAGTCTAGTAACTGGCATTGTTAATTTATGTTTGTTCCTAGTGTTGATGTTATGATTATCACTACATTTTGTAAATTCATTGATGGTCTTATGTACATACATAACATTTTCTAAAATGTATTGAGAAGCAACAGTCAATACATTAATGTTCTGCGAACAATGTTCTGCGAAAAGTATGGACCTACTACTACTAGAATATACTAGTTATCGGGAAACATGTGACATCAATTCGATTATTAAATATCTAGCTTTTGCCAGCAGCTCCGCCCGCGTGAATAACGATTTTAATACAAACTCTGAACGCCATTTTCTCCGACTTAAGCATTGAATTTCGTAGTGATCGTTTTGATTTTAAAAACAACAATAAAAATATCTGTTTCGGTCTGAGTGTTTATCGTCGTGGGTCCAGAGTGCCTCGGAGAGCACGTTGCGCTGTCCGTCCCGGTTGTTCTTAAAGCTACTAGGTCGCCCTTAGGGTTGCGGAGGTCAGATGGCTCTATGTAAAAACTAGTTACCTGTCAAATCCGGATAAGAGAAATAAGCAGACTCTGGGTAAAGTAAAATACCGGGAATAATGCTAAGAAGAAGATAGTGGGTTAACGCTACACGGTCAGTCTTTAGATGTGTGTCATTGCAACTGAGCGTTTCCGTGCTTTAAGGGCATTTATAGTCTGCCCCGGTCTTTATCGATTTTATTATAGTGCTCAAGTCAATTCCGTAATAAAAAGGGAGTCACGATTTCTGCATTTATACACGCACGAGACATTTAAGCTCTATTAATAGTAAATATAAAATAATATAGTTATAATAATTACCCTACTTAATTGACGACCGTTGTGACACTCGGGGCTGATATTTCTATTCATGTTTTAAATGATGAAGCCTCAATAGCTCAACGGTAGAAGGGCCGACTTCGCTCCGTTAACACGAGGGTCGAGGGTTCGATCCTGACCCACTTGGCCTTTTGTCGTACCCACTTCTATCACAAGCGTCGAGCTTATTTGGAGGGGCAATAGGAAGATTAGTAATGCCTTGAAAGAGCATTGCTAATATTCTTTTTTTTTTAGATATATCTGTCTCGGTCTGGGTATTTGTCCTTGTGGGCCTCCCCTCCGTGCCTCGGAGAGCACTTTAAACTGTCGGTCGTTGGTTGTTATCATAATATCTGATAATAATCATTAAGTCTTGATAGAAAATTCGCTATTACCCAATGAGTTACTGGTTTTTTAATTTTGGTATAGAAATAGATGGGACTTTTGACAAGAATGTAGGGCAAAGGCTTTTTGTACCAAAAACCGTGAAAAGAATGAAATTGGAACTGAAAGCTTGTATTAGGAACAGTGAAGAGAGTGAAATAGGGCGATGCTAGCTTGTGATATAATCTCCAGATTTTTATTGCAATAAAGGTGCCTCATTTAAAAATAATATTCACGTGGGCGAAGCCGCGGGCAGATGGTAGTCTTCTATCTATCTTCTTCTATATATATAAAACCTTTTGTCCTGAATGACTGACGTAACAACGCACAGCCTAAACCACTGATCGTAGAGACCTGAAACTTGGAGGGTATGTTCTTTGTATGAGGTAGGCATCCGATAAGAAAAGATTTTCCGAAATTCGATTTTCCTTAGGGGTAAGGGGTGAAAAGAAGGGCCAAAGTTTATATGGGTCAACGCGATTCCTTGGTCCAACCTGCTTAATATTTTGCATAAAACCTTTTTAACAAAATTGATGGAAGACGTCTTTCGTATTTTATTGAACTAACGAGGTTAAAAAGAGGTATGAACTTATTTTGGTTATGCTTGGCCTCGAAGTTGATATCAATACTCCTTACTGTTTTTAATTTAAATGACATTTTATTTTTAACACAATGGAAACAAAATCCGATTTTGTCTATACATATAAAAGCAGAAGACCTGACTGGCATATTAACGTTTAGCTTAAACCATTGGACTAAGGAACAAATTTTGCTGTTTAATAAGAAAAACATTTTTAATATTTTCTTAAATTCCACGCCCTGAAGGGGTGAAATGAGGGTTCAAAGATTTTATTAAATACACGCGGGTAAAGCTGCGGGCAGATACTAGTATAATATAAAGTAATACAAGTTATAATATACATAGGAACAAAACTAATGGCGTAATTAACTCGAATGGGTAAAGCGAAGTTGCTCTGTACACTTAAAGTTTTGCCTTGTTACTAAATCCGGCCGCATAACTGAGATTCGTTGATTCAAGTGACGCATCGTGTACATTAACCTACATAAATAAATAATACAGTTTTTTAAGTATCACGACAGTGACTTTTTTTAATGTTTAAAGTTGGCAAACAAGCATACGGCCCACCTGATGGTAATTTTTTTTTTTCGGAATGTGTATTGCTGTTGGCCCTACTGGCCTTGACAGCGTCACCGGGCGGGGGCCTAGTACTGAGACTCAGCCGTGATAAAGGGACAGCCCTCACAGGGGCTCAAATTTGATTCCATCCTTAGGGTGCCTCCTGCGAAGCCGAACCACGGCTAAGGACGTCATCCGAGTCCTGATGGTAAGTGGTTGCCGTAGCTTATGAGCGCTTGCAGCACCATTAGTAGGTGCCACTCACACGTTGCCAACCTCGAGATATTAGTTCTTAAATCTCTTCTGCCCAGTAATTTCACTAGCGTACCATGCGTTTTAAACCAGAACACAGTAATGCCTAAGCCTATTTGGCGGCAGAATATTTTACACTGCGGTGGTACCTACCTAGCTGGCCTTTTGCAACAAAAGACCTACTACCAGTGTGACTGTTTGCACTGGTAGAATTGATTATAAGTGGTAACCAAAACATCCACAACCACACACAACACCGTCTTCGCCCTGACGAGTACCTTGTATCGCACGTTGCGGAGCGCTCACACTGGGGTGAGTTGATTGACTAGTATGCGCTTAGAGTGCTGCCCCCATGTCCTCATAAACTGTGCAGGAGATGCGTTATGGTATCAATATTTGACGACGCTGTGGCGCAGCGGTAGCGAAGCTGCCTTAAGTGCCACAGGTCGCGGATTCGATGCCCGCTCGGAGTATAATATGTTTATATTGTCCTTGTCTTTGTATGTGTTTCCGGAAGCCCGACACAGGATATCACTATCCCAATGGGGCCGTTGAGTGTACAGCGTTTATTATTAGTATTGTTTAATTTGGAGCCCTGTGGGGCTGTAACTTTTACGGCCGGATGTCAGAACTTGACACCTGCCCTGAGCGTGAACTCATGACCATAGGTTCTTAACATATTGAAGGTCTGAATAGTTGAAATAATGACTAAGCAATAGCTATGACCTCCACTGCTACATAATGGTTGCCAATTTCATTAGCTCAATTACCTGTGTTATTTTTATTTCTAAAAGAAAAACGAATTATTCGTAAAAATAACGTCATATTCGTTTTCAATTTCGCTATTAAAATAGTCGTGAAAATGAAATTAATATTTACAGTTTCAAAAGTGATAATATTACTTTTATAAAAGGACGACGTTGTGGCGCAGCGGTAGCGAACGTGCCTTAAACGCCACAGGTCGCGGGTTCGATTCCCGCTCGGAGCATAATATGTTTGTACTGACCATGCAAGCATATTTTCCGGTCTGGGTGTATTTGTCCTTGTCATTGTGAATGTTCCCGGACCCCCGACACAGGATATTACTATCCTAATGGGGGCCGTTGAGTGTGTAGCGTTTATTTATTTATTTATTTACTATAATTTCTTAACTATATTATTTATTTAAGAATATACTCGCAATTATCAGCTTCGACTCATAGTTTCCTTATTTATGTCATGACGGTTGGCAAACAGTCACCGCAACCTAAGAATGCACCCGAAACTTGAAGTAGTACAAACGGGTTTTCAACCCAAGGGATAAGAGGGAGAGATGATCCCTCCGGCACTTTCACTCCTCGCACGAAACGCAACAGTACCTGATACTGTTATTACGCCGATTATCTCCGGTCCAGCATAAGGCTGGGGTTGATCTTTTTTTTTTTTTTTTTATGTTAGAAGTTGGCAAACAAGCATACGGCCCACCTGATGGTAAGTGGTTGCGTAGCCTATGAGCGCTTGCAGCAACATGAGTAGGTGCCACTCACGCGTTGCCAACCTCGAGATATTAGTTCTTAAATCTCGTTCGCCCAGTAATTTCACTAGCGTACAATGCCCTTCAAACCGGAACACAGTAGTGCCTAAACACTACTATTTGGCGGCAGAATATTGGACACTGCGGTGGTACCTACCTAGCCGGCCTCTTGCAACAAAAGACCTACCACTAGTGTTTTTAATTTATATTGATTTGCGAGGCTGCCTTTAGTATTCATCTTATTAACGCCTGTTTCGCTCTGGGCTTTTGTCTTTAGGGGTGTCCCCACCGTGCCTCAGAGAGCACGTTAAGCTGTCGGTCCCGGTTGTTATCACATAACATCTGATATCATTCGTTAACTCTTGAAAAAGAGATGCATTTTCTTTTATCCCTGTTGGCCCTTAAGGTTGGAGGGGTCAAAAGTCAATTGCTCTGTGTAAATCTGTCGAATCCGGATGTGAATAATCGGCGGACCCTGAGCCAGTACCGTGAATAATGCCAGAAAAAAGAATGCCTATTTGTTCTTGCTTGAAAATTTTCTTTGACAAAGTATTAAAATAAATTATCATTTTTTGTTGACAAAATAAAATAATGGTACCTAGACGACTAGTATGTTTTTTTGGGCAAATACTGTTTTTTGGAAATTGACACCGTTGTGGCGTTATGGGTAGCGAGTCTCCCTTTAGTCTCGACGGTTGTGGGTTCGATTCCCGCTCGGGCAGATGTTTGTTAAAAATTTCTGTCTCGGTCTGGGCGTTTGTCCGTGTGGGTCTCCCCACCGTGCCTCGGAGAGCACGTTAAGCTGTCGGTACCGGTTATTATCAATAACATCTGATAATAATCGTTAACTCTTGATAAGTAAATTATTAACTCTTATCCAATGAGTTACTGGTTCGCCCTTAGGGTTGCGGAGGTCAGATGGCAATCGCTCTGTGTAAAAACTAGTAGCCTGTCAAATCCGGATAAGAGTAATAAGCAGACCCTGGGCACATAAAAATACCGGGAATAATGCTAGGATGAAGACTGTTTTTTGGAAATTATATTTAGATACGAATTACATAATGACCACCACCCCATACCATCAGGTGGGCCGTATGCTTGCCGACGTCGTAACTTGATTAACTATTAAAATAATCAAATATTCATTATTTAATATGATAAAGACTTAGTCCAGTATAATTAATGATGCATTAGACATTTATATTGAATCAAATGAGACAAGAAACTTTAATTCGAGAGCGTCAAACTCGTGAACTCCGAAGAAGAAAACTGTGATAGCTTGAATAAGTAAAGAGGAGGCGTAATGAATTTTGAATCGAGCCTTCTTGAAGCGGACATTTTGATATTGTGCCACCAGTGCCAAGAGTTCCGTACGAACTTATTAAAGTGAAACTTTGTTCTTGCTCTATTGGAGTGAACTTTTGAATTAATTGTATAATTTATTATCAATCTTATATTGATAATTTTGAGGTCATATAAGACGACATTGCAGCAGTAGTGAATCTGCCTTAAGCGCTTCGTTCGCTCTTGGGTTCAATTTTCGCTTGGAGCAGATGTTTGTATTGAACGTGAAGGCATGTGTGGTCTGGGTGTGTTTGTCTTTGTCTTTGTGTATGTTTCCGGACCCCCGACACAGGATGTCACTATCATAATGGTGGCCGTTATATGTGTAGTGTTTATTATTATTATTAGTATTTTTTAAACATAAATGCTGAAAAATTTATGTTTGAATGAATGAATGATTCCATTCTATAGATTCCATTCAGTATAGTGTGAAGTGGCATGCAGGGATGAATTTTTGTTAGCGGGGAAATGCAACTAGCATTCTTGCCACCATTCCCCGTGGACATGATTTGTAGATTTAGCTATTTGTAAATATAATTAGTATTGAATTGCAAATATGTTGTAATATAAATTGTAAATAATTTTTTAATAAATCTAACTTACTCGTAGTATATTAAAGTTTTGTGCAGTGAATTACGTTGTAAAACTTTAGAAGTCGTGAATTTTAACGAGAGATCGTAAATATTACCGATTTAACGGAACACGAGAATGCGACTCGCTCCCTTGGGCTATATTACTTTTCAGGTTTTCGTTTAGTTTTGAAAAATTCAAGAAACCAGGCTAAATATTGTAAAAAACCTTTTTCACTTGAACTGATTCAGTAGTAGTTTGTGTTAGTATGTATATTCTATAAAAAAGTATTGTAAAAAGGTAAAGAACGGTCAAGTTAAAAATAAAAAAACAGTTAAATTAAAAAAGTGTTTATTTCACTTCTCTTCACAACCCTTCAGTTTGCTCTGAAAATAAAAATCTGGAACCTGATTTTACATCGTCAAAATCGGTTCATCCCTTTCGGTAACAAACACACGTTAAGATTCAAATATTGAACTGTAAGCAATATGCCAAAAATCTTAAATCGCATTACAGCGCCATCTATCCGCTTCGACATGGAGGACTTTAATGACATAAACATAAAGACAAGAATTATTATATTTAATACATACATCTGCCCGTGGCTTCGCTCGCTTAAATAGCGGTCTTAATACAAACTTTAAACCCGTTTGAACAAGGTTTGGAACCTTTGAACAAGTTTTGCAACTTCAAGGTTGAAAGGTTCAACCTTTGAATGTTATTTAATTCTTCGCCATGCAACAAACTTTCAAGCTCCTAGTTTCGAAAACGAAGGACTTCCATACAAGCTTATAAACCTTTTTTCACCCCCTTAAGGGTTGGATTTTAAAACACCCTTTAATTAAAAACATCACTTGTGAAAAAAATCAGCTTTCTAGGTCTAAGGGTTTAGGATGGGCGTTTATAAGTCAATCAGGTCTTCTCATTTTATATATAATATAAATGGTGACATCATAATTAAGATAATTGCAATTATTACAAATGAAACATAAAAGACATTTATTTATTCCGAGAGAATCTTACAAATTATCCTCGATCATTATAATAACAATGTTACGCTTAAAGATAATGAGGACTTAAGGGCTCGTTATCTAAGACCATAGATGTAGAAAACGATTGGGTACGTGCTCATGAAATTAACGTTATAACTGGCTTTTGCCTACGAATTTTCGCTCATGTATATGTCGGAGAATCTACTAAACTTGGAGTTTTAACCTTAAAAACTTTCATATATTTTACCACCTTCAAGTTTGATATTTCCGATGTAAAGTATCCTATGTCCTTTTTCTCATTTCTCCATATTTATTTATTTTTTTCCAAATTTGTTCAGTGATTTAGGATTTACAACGTCAAAGACATACAAACACATGACGTTTCATATTTAAACAATTTCTATTTTGGAATAATTCTGTAGAAATTATTAATATATTTTACATTTGAAAAAGCTGAAAGCTCATTGTTGAAAGTGTTACGATTTGATAGTAAGATATACGAAGAATTTAAAAGCTCCTACTAATAAAGCTAGTACGAAGTTTAACTTTAATAAGTTCGGAGCGAACTTCAAGACGGGGCGACATAATAACAGAATGTCCGATTCAAGAAGACCTGATTCAAAATTTATTCTGTCTTCTGCTGATTTATTCAAGGTCTCCGAGTTCAGTTCTTTCGAGTTCTAGAACTTGACGCAATGAAATAATTAGTATACTGCCTCATTTAATACAATCATATGAAGTAATTTAACCTTTTTTTTTGTTTTCGCTGAGAAATGCATTGACGCACAACACTGTACGTAGTGTAGTGTAGTCGTCAAGTACACTCGGCCGTGGTAGTGTGTGACTCGGCCGCTTTTAGTCTAGCGGCAATACCCACTAATAGTCAACGGAACCGAAGTAAAGTAACCTAGCTTATACCCCACAAGTCGCTAGGCGCAGATTTTTGTATTAACCATTACATACAGGGGTTCGTGCTTTTTACGTACGAGGGGCAAACGGGCAGGAGGTTCGCCTGATTCCTTGCCATTGTGTGTGTTTCCGGACCGCTGACATGTAATATAATTATTCTGATGGGGGCTGTTGAGTGTGTAGCGTTTATTTATTATTTAATTAACTGTTGGTGGGTATCTTTTATTGCAACAAGGTACAAACGGGGTGTCGATTATTCTACCGAAAAGCGAAAAGTAGTTTTACGGTTTAAATGGCATTGTAGCTAGTGAAATTGGGCACTGAAAATTTAAGAATCAATATCTCGAGCTTGAAAACGCGCGAGTGACACCTAGAAATGAATGGCGTTGCAGGCGCTGATAGGCTGACAACCGCCTACTATCAGGTGGGTCGTATGCTTGCTTGCCAATTTAGTCGCATAAAAAATAAAAACTTAATATAAATGACACTGAAGACGTCGGACAAATATATTTGGTTCCGCGTATACTGGTAAGAAGATCAATTTAACAAAAATTGGAAAACATAACGACACGACATTTTGTTTTTTAAACCGACATGTCTTATTTTAAATTTTTCTAATTCGTCCACTTTTTTTCTAATTGTTAACATTTTAAATGACAATTGAGAAGCTTTAATTACATTTTTACCCCGAAATTTGTCGCTGGCAGAAACTAATATATTAAAAAATCTACTTCATTACCTACTTTGTGAAATAAAGTGTTTGTATTCAGGGTATATATCGGATTCGTATAAAAGCTCTTAAAAACTTTCCCACTTTTTCTAAATGAAACGTCTTCTACGTTTCTCGCCATCTTCGAACCCGCCATATTGAATTTTACGAAAGGCCAGGAAATGGTTCTAAATTTTCTTTTACCTTTTGTATTTTCGTCATCGGTTCTGAGGTTGGAATTTGCGACTTTATTTTATTGTTTCTATATTATTACGACTACAAGTAACCACCTTCGAACCTTTGTATATTAAAATCTTTGCTTCCAATCAGTTTTTTTTATAATAAAATATACTAGTAATGGTCTTTTTTTTTAAAGACGTTAATAATATTCCTATTACCGCTCCAAATAACCCGTAAATTTATTTCTATTTCTAATAGAAATTTGACAGATTAAAGAAATTTAACTATAGTGTCTCTGATTTCCATCGTCAACTATTGGATTACTATTTATACAGAACTTATTGTATCGGCGTCGGGATGTGACGACCCCATCGCCCGCTGTTGGGATAACCTCTGTCACAGCAGAGATTATTCCACCAGTGCAATCAGTCACACTGGTGGTAGGTCTTTTGTTGCAAGAGGCCGGCTAGGTAGGTACCACCGCAGTGTCCAATATTCTGCCGCCAAATAGTAGTGCTTAGGCATTACTGTGTTCCGGTTTGAAAGGCACTGTACGCTAGTGAAATTATGGGCAGAGGAGATTTAAGAACTAATATCTCGAGGTTGGCACCGCGTGAGTGGCACCTACTAATGGTGCTGCAAGCGCTCATAGGCTACGGCAACCACTTACCATCAGGTGGGCCGTATGCTTGTTTACTAAATTGTAACTTAAATAAAAAACCAGTACAACTACAGCAGTCTGTTACAACTTGTCCCAGAGGAAATCAACATCGATTGATTCAGATTGATAGTGGCACAAACTTCGTCTTAAATTACGTAAATATTCGACATAATTATCATCACTACATAGTATAAAACAAAGTCGCTTTCTCTGTTTCTATGTATGCTTAAATTTTTAAAACTGCGCAACGGATTTTGATGTGGTTTTTAATAGATAGAGTGATTGAAGAGGAAGGTTTATATGTATAATAACATCCATTAAATAGTGGAAAAAAATAATTTTTGAGGTTTCTAGTGTGATGTCGTAAATTACATTTAACGCGTGCGGGGCAGGGGCAGTAATCAATAAATCAAAACTACTGGATCGATTTTAATCATTTTTCAGTGAATCACATAGGCTATATATTTTATACCCGTGCGAAGCCGGAGCGGGCCGATAGTATTATATACATTACAGCTTTGAACGCCGGTTTGGCTTTCAATTTGGGGCAGATTTTTGCATTGACTACTGGGATTTGTCTTGTCGTGCTTTTGTTTGTGGTTCCTGCTGATGCAGCATTTATTTAGTTTATTTTTACTTTATCAGGTCGGCCCCAACCTACGCTGTCATGGCTCATCAACAACAAGCTCGAGGAAGATCACTTGATCCTCAAGAATGATGGGAAGATCATCATCAGTAAGATCAGCGTTAGTGGAGCTGAAAGGAGTTGGCTCAACACCAGCGTCAAGTGCCAAGCAACTAACACAGCCCTTTTGAGCCCTCATGAGAGGACTGCCAGAGTTGAGATGAACTGTAAGTACCGATAAATTACTTTAGTAGAATCTAAAGATTAGTTAAATAAAGCCAAAACAGAAATCGTGACAGCTATATTTTCTATTTCTTGGCTCAGCTTCGTCCACCCAGGAAATAGGAATTGATATAAGCTATTATAGGTCACTTTATTCCACTGGTCGTCTCGGCCTCTCAGGCCCGAGCTGTGTGGCCGAGGCCGAGGTACAGGGTGAGGTCGTCCACAGAGCCGTTCAACACTGAGTGAGTGAGTGAGTTAGTCAGTTTGGCGGCAGTTAATGTGGCCCTGACAGTTTTGAGTGCTTGCGTGGAAAGTGCTGAGACTTGAATTACTTTAGCGGTCTAAAACCATTGGCGCATTATAGACTTTCGAATTGCCGATTCGAAGCACATCAGTTGGATGGCTTAAAAGTCTATAATTGACACAGCAAGAAGCAATTTTTGTGTATTCATATATAAAGATAATTTAGATATATTTATCGAAAGGCGTGAAATTTGATTAATAGATCCAATCTTGTATAGTTCAAAAGTTAAACAAGAATAATGGTAAGTCATTAACCCCGTCAAATTTGTGAAGGATGCTAATCTTGAGCGTTGAATTATTTATTACGATCACGAAGTTTGCTTACTTTATTAATATTCAAAATTCAAGAAATCGTTTTTGAGTTGACTGATGCTATCAGATAACGTAATTAATTATCAGATCATTGGATGTAAAATTGGTTTTAGGACAATAAAAAATAACACATACAAATACACACTCACGGACACAAAGATATACACAATACAGAGTTAGAGGCAACGATTACTTCTATAATAAGTTGTACTATATTTGGATATATGCAATATCAGATATATTATGTGACTTATCTATGTTTAGTTATAAATGTTTAATATATGTACTGTTCATGTATCTTTTGTAATATATAAATAAAAGAGTACATTTTTTCCGAGACCTTTAGTAAAATATCAAATTAAATTTTAAAAAAATACTCCATATGGTCAGTTTATAAAAATTCATAGCAACCACTTCGTGACTTTCTCTGTATGAAGGTCAGTATTATATTCAGAGAGAAATTTCCATTTTCTTTCTTTAGATCCACCATTTTCTTAGCTTACAAAAACTCACAATTACTAAATTTAAGATTTGATCAAAATCCATTCTTATAGACAAAGCTTGTAATGTTTACACTTTTCTGAGGTTTTTTTGATATATCATGACGTGTCAAACAAGCATACGATCGGCCGCCTGCGTGTAGTTAGTTAGTTAGTAGTAGGGCTCCCTTTTCCACAATTAGACTCATAGCCGCCTGCGTGTAAGCAGTCACCGTAACCTATGAACGCATGCAATACTTGAAGTATCACACGCGCGTTGCCTACCCAACCGATAGAAGGGAAGGAATGAAAAGGGAAGAAAATAAGGGAACATAGGGGTGGAAGATTAGGCCTCCGATACTCTCACTCATCGCACGAAACGCAACAGTACCAACAGATACAGTAACTTTGCGCCAATTTTCTGGGAGAGGGTTTTTTTGTTTTTAAATATCTTTATTTATAAATGTAAACAAAATACAGTTTATACACTAGTAAAGTAGCCTAGATAAAACTAACATATGTGCTCACAGTAGTTAGCTGGTTACATACACCTTTATCAAACTTTTCACCATACAGTTTTATACTTTTAACAACATCACTTCACAAACAAAATAAGCCACGAGAATACATGAGAAACTTAGAACGGCTCCCATTTATAAAATTATAATTATTAAGAAAATGTAGAATACAGTTTATAACAAAAATGTTATCGTAACAATTATTGTTGAACGTGAGGTAGTTCGAATTTAAGCGCACGGAATTATATCTTTCCGTAAGGTAATCCACTCATTCGTATAAGAAGTAGTGATGTGGGAGTCGGTATCGATTGTATTGAGTGTGTATATACTTGAGTGTTATTTTCGTCGGCAGTTTGTAAAAGCACATACGTTAATCTAATCTGAGATCTGGATTCCGATACAAGAAATTTATTTACGAAGTAGAATTTTTATTTACAGTGCGACCGACGTCAGTATCAATAATTGAGAAGCCGGGACAGTTGTCAGCAGATACTGAGTTCACGTTGGTGTGCGTGACGCACGGGAGCCGACCCTCAGCCCAGGTCACGTGGTATAGAGAGAACAGGAGATATACACGTGGAAAAGTAAGCATTACTTATTTAAATAGCTATTGATATTTATAGTACATAAGTTTTAGCCCGTGGCTTCGTCCCCGTGAATAAGGCAGCCATATTGCAATTAATACGATTTCTTCCTCATTAAAAAATCATATCTTATTTCACTCCCTAAGTGAAGTAAGGTTTTTTTCGCGACAAAAGACAGTGTGTGTCTTTCTCCACGGTTGCATCTATATCTAGAGCAAAACTCATCAATTTTTTTGTAGTTTTCACGTGATTGACGCAAAAAGCAAAAGAAAGTAATTAAGAACACATAGGTATATAATATGTAACCAATTTTTGATTATTAGATTAATTTGTAAAGAGTATAATTTTGAGCTTTATGTTAAAATTTAGAGTTTCATAAATGTTTCATTAATGTATATATTTATTAATGTTAAGGTGAACGTCAATTATTACATAAACGTGGATCTTGAGGTAGTATTTATTTATGTGACGTAAAGGAACATATAAATATACCATCATTAGAAATTGTGCCGCGTGAGCAGTGCGAGCGATGCATTCGTGTAATAAGGGACTTTTAACATTTCTAGTAACTGATTATTAAGATTTCCGTGTGAATATTTGATTTCATTGATTTTATTAAATGGCTCAAATAAGGCGTATTACGCAAATAGCATCTTTTATAAAACATCATACTATATTTATCAAAATACAGCAATATATCTACTTGATACGTTATAGCTAGCAGTGGCAATATTTCAGAAACCAGTTTCAAAGCGATACTAAAATTTTAAATTTCATTTCATGAAAAGAATGCTAACTCGAAGTTAGCTGGTTATATCTTAACATTAATAAATACACGTTTTGCTGAGCTAACTTTATCCAGCATGCTTTGTAGTGAACAGTTAAAGAACAGATATAGCATAAATTTTTCAACTTCTTAAGCTAATATAAAAGTTTTTCTACATTTCAATAAAACCTTTAAGCTATTTGCGGAATAAGAGACGTGGGCAGATTTTTAACAAGAGATACTCTTACAGATTTTTTTTTTAAAAAGGCTGGGTTTAGACCAGCGTTTTATATAAGTATAAGCTCGTTTTTCTAAGCGCGTATAGGTGTGTCTGGACGCGCCCTTTAGCACACTCGCAAATAGTACGAGCGTTGACAAGCTTATAACCTCGTATAAGCACGTAATATATTGCTCTTTAAATATGGTACAGAGACTCGCCACTATCAGTTCGAGTGTATAACAGTGTATGAGCATTTAGCTACTTTGAACGTAATGAAATGAGTTTGTAAAAGCGTATGCCACAACGAACACATTTATGCGCTCGAAGAAATCGCTAGTCTGAGACCACCCTAATTGATTGAAACAAAAATATTGGACTGTTTTTGTGATAAAGGTTTTTCATTTTATCACCATACACAAATGGGTCAGCTGGTACTGACTTATAACTAACCTCATTATTAAAACCTCCTTTATAGTCTGCTGTCCTAAAAAAATATGTATACCCTTGACCAAAAAACCCAGTATATATTAACGTAGGCTTTGAATATTATTCTAAAGAAATATTTCTCCTTGCGAATATCAACAAACTATCATAAAAACCGATTCCCACTTTCACCAGCATAGCGAGTTCACGAACGACACATCGACAGTTAGCCGTTTGACAATGTCACCTCGGCCAGAGGATGATGGAGTGATGATCAGATGTCGAGCTGACAACCCTGTGCTGCGAGTAGCATTAGAAGATTCCTTCAGGATGAGTGTTGTGTGTAAGTACTTCTGTAGTAGTATATAGTTTCTCCTCGACCGGGGAAGTACTACCCTCTCAAAGAAAATCAGTGTAAAGTAACAGTATCAACACTATCGCGTTTCGTGCGATGAGCGAGAACGCCAGTGGCTTAATCTCCCATCCCCTTCTTTTTTATGCCGTTTCATGATTCCTATCTCTTGCGTTAGCAACGCTCATGTGATACTGCAAGTATCGCGCGCGTTTACATTACATATAGTACATTTGAAATAATGAGTACCGCTAGCGCCTAACGTTATGTTTTTAATGGTTTTAAAGTTAAAGAAAAAGGAATAAAGATCATCACTAAAATAAATTATATTTTCAAGCTTATTGTTAAATACAGTCAGAACAGTACTATAAACTATAACTAGTGTTTAACATAAATATTTTTTTGTACTTTTACATTTTTAGCGTCCGGGGTGGGAGATCCCGGACCTACGTATCTGCAGTTTACATAACTCTGTTTTAAAGGCGTCGGGATGTGACGACCCCATCGCCCGCTGTTGGGATAACCTCTGTCACAGCAGAGATTATTCCACCAGTGCAATCAGTCACACTGGTGGTAGGTCTTTTGTTGCAAGAGGCCGGCTAGGTAGGTACCACCGCAGTGTCCAATATTCTGCCGCCAAATAGTAGTGTTTAGGCACTACTGTGTTCTGGTTTGAAGGGCATTGTACGCTAGTGAAATTACTGGGCGAACGAGATTTAAGAACTAATATCTCGAGGTTGGCAACGCATGAGTGGCACCTACTAATGGTGCTGCAAGCGCTCATAGGCTGCGGCAGCCACTTACCATCAGGTGGGCCGTATGCTTGTTTGCCAACTTCTAACATAAAAAAAAAAAAAAAACGCAAAGCAACACATTGAAATGCTTGAAAAGAAAATAAGTCACACACTTTTGGTTGGCAAAAAATTTACCTATCAAATTTTCTATCTTTAATGTCGATATATCTATATTATCTGGGGTAGTCAGATTTCTAATAGGGTAAAGGGTCAAGGCATATAAGAAATATTTACAATTTGCATCAAATTCAAGTACGTGAGATCAAAGAGATAGGAAACTAGCCAACCTTTTATATAACCACGCTAATAATCGAAACCCTTGTCACAAGAATTTTATTACAAGTAATAAAAATGCCAAAGAAAAATCTACCCAACTAAAACTAGATAAGGTTTATTTTCCTAAAAAAGAAATCGAAACTAAATTATAGTAACGTTTGGGAAGCATTTTTTTCGTATTTACAAAACAAACATTTTGCTTTTTCCATATTCATATTCCAAAACCTATAAACCTGATTTAAATTCAACTATACCCACTTGGAATAGAAATCATATTTAAAATCACATCGCTTTCAAATTTAAAGAAGTTTGTAGCAAAGGGGATCAATTTAAGACTACACTTCAAAGCTCCTGAACTCACAAAGTTGCTGCACGAAATTAAACCTTATGGTATAAAAATAGAGTTTATTTTTAATAGATAAACCAGTTCTGACGATGTCTCTGGGCAGTACACTAAATCCTAATGACATTAAGGAAGGTGACGATGTATACTTTGAGTGCAACATCAAGGCCAATCCCAAGGAACACCGGACCTCCTGGTATCATAACGTGAGTGAGTTAAGTTTATAATATTAAAGTTCTCTCCTAAAAGATAAAACGAACCAGACGCTGAAAACACGGATTAAAAATGTCCACATGTATAATGCTAGCTTAAGCTCATTAGACCTTCTGAGGTAACAGAAATCGCGTTTTCTTTTTTGGATTCATTATTACGGTTTGTTAAAATATTATACACGTAAAGTAAAACAAATAGTTAAAACTTATTCTACAAACAAAGTAACAGCTGTAAAAAAGCCTTTTATATATATTTAAAAGGTTAAATAAAGCCGATCTGCCTGAGCCTCATTTGTCAGTAGGTTGGCAACTTGGCTTGGTTGATGGTTTATTGGTTATGCTCTTAATTCATAGCTTCCATGATGTTTAGAAAACTCAACACTAGACTGCTTTCAACTGAGGTTTCTAATTGTTGTGTTTGTAGGTTGAATTTCATGCGAGATATAAAACTTAATTGTGATCATATTTGAAAAGAGTGAGTGCCCTTTTACACGTTCCGGTTGCCGGGTAGCTGTCGCCGGGTATCCGGTAGCGAAATGTTGTGTAATTTTGGTCGCAGTGTGTACGCCAGTAGTAAACTGGGCTTACGAGCTACTAGGTTACAAAATTGGGTTGTGTGAAAGCGAAATGAGTTACCTGACAGTCGGCGCCGGCAAGGTAGACTTTCTTGCCGATTCTTCTCTGCAGAATCGACCTTTCGAATCGGCGGTAGCTTCACTTAGACACAACAGACTGAATATTTGACGATTCAAAAGTGCATAAAGGTCTATTTGAATAAAAAATATTTTGAGTTTGTGTGAATAAACGAACGCCTAACAAAATTGTTTTTGGATATGTGATACATATTAAGGTTTGGCGGGCAAAATGGACAGTCATAATGAGAATTCATCATCAAAATTATCATCACTAGCAATATGTTCACCTGACTTTTCTAGTCATACAAAATTTCGTAGTTACTAATGTAATTAAGTCTTTAAACATTTCTTTGTTGTAGGATCAGCAAGTAATGCAAAACATGTCATCAGGAGTTTTCATTAGCACCAAGTCGCTGGTGCTACAAAGGGTGGCAAGGAGTGATGGAGGGTTGTACGCGTGTAGAGCTGCGAATCAAATGGGGGAGACCAGTAGCCAAGCTGTTTATCTTCGAGTCCAATGTAAGTTGTAGCGACAAGAAAATACTAATTTAATTTTTTTTTGTAGAACAAATATTTAAAAATATTTGTATAATTGTAGCAAAAATGCAAAGTTCAATAATAGTGATAATTTGAAGATTTTATTGTAGTAGTAGATCCATGCTTCTCCCAGCCCAAATAGGCCGCCTTAACCGGAGAAGTACTACCCTCTGATAGAAAAGTGGCGTAAAGTAACAGTATCAGTAGTTGCTATTGCGTTTTTGCGATGTGTTAGAGCGTCGGAGACCCAATCTCCCAACCCCCTCTGTACACCTCCTTTTCCCCTTCTCATCCTTTCTCTCCTACCCCTTGAGTTAGCAGCGCGCATGTTACTTCAAGTAACCCGTCAAGAAATAAAAAAATTACCGCCTTATTATTGAAAGGCAACAATGTTAATTTTAAATTCGTTAGATGCACCAGTTTGTGCGCAACCAACGCCTCTCGTGATTGGTGCGAGACTTGACGAGCCGCTGAGAGTACGCTGCACCGTCAGCGCAGACCCCGCTGATGTCTCCTTTTATTGGCAGTTCAATAACAGTGGGGAGAGTTTTCAAGTCTCGCCTGCTCGATACGGTTAGTATATAAAAGTTATACAGCGTGATTTATATTAAGTTATACAGCTCCCAACCGGTGACGCTGTCGAGGCCACTAAGGCTAACAGTAATAGGCACCGATAGAAAAAAGATTTTGGCGTGTATTTTGTGACGATAACGACTACCTTTGTCAAACATTTATTTTAATCAACTTATGTAGGTTAAAAAAATATAATACTAAAAAGAGAGTATGGAATTTTGGTGACCCCTGAAATACAATTTTGGGAATGGCCTTTTAATTACACCGACCATTTTTACCATGTTGGGGCATTACACTTAACGAAAAATAATCTATTATATGTATTAATTTATAATTTTGTATTTTCTTAGTATCGTATTATACTTTCGTCCGACTTCAAAAAGAATAGGTAATCAATTCGACCGTATGTTTTTTTTTTTTCATTGTTGTTTAATCGTTCTGTAGTTTATTAAATAGTGGGTTGTGAGTACCATTATATTTATCATTTAAAAACGTTGTCTACATTAAACCTCTTTAACGTGATTTATTAAACTTGAATTTTGGAATGGTCGTTAGTAACCACCGGTGGCACAGCGAGCGAACTGCGATATCGCGCGGCCAGTGAGAGAGATTATGGCGCTTTGTTGTGCCGCGCGAGCAACAGCGTGGGACGACAGAAGAAGCCATGCGTGTTCCAGATTGTTCCGGCTGGTAAGTTGCGAGTTTATTATTTTATATTACATTATTAGCATAAATGGACATATATTGACACTGTTGATGCGTTGTGGGTAGCGAGTATGCTTTCGATTCCCGCTCGGGCAGATGTTTGCATTGATCTTAAAAATATCTGTTTCGGTATAGTCGTTTGTCCTTGTCTCCCCACCGTGCCTTAACGACGTAACTATACGAACCACTGATCTCTATAATAACTGGATTGACGATACTATGAATTGTAAAATTGGTAAAAAATTAGAGAATACATTAGTGCTACCAAGCCATTGGCCTGAATAAGACTGACTAAAAAACGATCCATGTGCAAGAATAAGAAGAATGGTGAAGGGATATTGACAGATTGAATGTATTGAGTGATTGAAATAAAATTACATTGAAATGACACCGTTGTGGTATTGTGGTGTGTGTCAGATGGCAATCGCTCTGTATAAAAACCAGACCCCGGATAAATACTCATATAGTACCGGGAATTATGCTAAGAAGGAGATTAGTAGCATAAATGGACCGGCTGAATCCAGGGAAAGTATTACCCACTAACAAATTTGACGTGAAATCCTACTTCACGTGAGAAATTACATTTTTTTAAGTGAAACTTCTTTAGAATCGTTGTGATTTCAAACTCGATGAAACGAAAAAGCTTTTTAGTCATAAGTCAGCGTGGTGTGTTATTATTTAACAGTGTTTATGAATATTTTTATATCTTGTTACATATATTCATCTCATTATTTTGTCGATTTACTAAAGTTTCACTTCTATCGTGTGTGAATCACACACACACCTTTTTATTTATAAAAAGTGCCAAGTGCGTGTTGGATTCGGATATAAAGGGTTCGGTACTAACGTAGTATAAAAATATAATACAAGTTTCTTGTATGAGGTAGGAGACTTAATTTTTAGTATAACAAATACTAAAAATTAAGTCTTAGAATAAGGTTTAGAGGCACAGAGATTTTTTGTTCTTTATCGCAAATAAACTCAAATTGAACCTAAAATTATAAGGGTAGTATAAGTCTATTCAATATGATTTAGAGAGTCGAACCAATGGTTAAAAAAATACTAAAAATGACCGCCGAGTCAGGTTACCGTGAAATTCACTGTAGTTTATGTCGTTCCCTCAGGGAGTTTATGGAAACCCATTTTTACGGGATCTTCAATATCCCTTATGGTTTAAAACTTTTCGTTTTTAGAATAAATAGAATGTGGATTTACCTTTTATTTATGTCTAGGCTCAGTTTTTTTTTACAGAACAACAACTACTAACTTATTAGATTACTGAACCGATTTAAATAAAATTAGGTACACAGATAGTCTATAGCCTGAGAAAAGACATAGACTACTTTTTAATGCGATAAAAGGATTGTAAAGAGTTGAAGGAGGGGATGAAGAGTTGTAGAGGAAGAAAACCTCTTTATAAAATAACGGCGGTCGGTCGTAGAGGAAACAACCTCATTAAAAGTTAGTCTCGGCGGGGGAGCCCTAGGACCCAGGGCTCCCTTGGTTGGGTTTGCCGGGGCCTTCCGGTCCCGGTCGGTGGCGAGGATGACAACCTCGTTAAAAAATCACGTATTTGTATATAAGTATTATATGTATTAGTATGTATATATGGCGGCAGTATGGTGCCGCCCAAGGTGGAGGCCGAAAGGCCTGGCGCGTTCGCGCGCGGAGGTATGTATTTGTATATATGTATTAGTATGTATTTCTGTGTATGTATGGCGGCAGTAGGTTGCCGCCACCGGTGGGCCCCTCGGGGCAAGCGCCGGGGCGTCGCGGTTGGCAAGATGGGACCTTGGAGTTTTAGTGGGTAGGGGAGCTCGGCTCCGAGTCCTCACACCTCCTGCGCCATTGCACCCGTCCCGGCGCTCGACTGAGTAACTGCATTTCTCCAAGTAAAAAAAAAAAAAAAAAAAAAAAGGGGGATGAAGAGTTGTATGAAAGTATCGTTATTTTAGAGCTAGAAGCTTCAAACTTATTTCTTTAGTTATAATCTAATGTTATAAGAAGGAACATAGGCTACTTTTATTTTACAAAAATAATTAAAGTTCCGTGCCATAAAGAAAAATCGGTACACGACGCGAGCGAAGCCGTGGACTCAGCTAGTGAAGATATATACGAAACAATTTTCAATCATAACAATCGGAATTATACGATTTTTATTACGTCGTCATTAAATTGAGAGTCCCCAAGCTTTAATTGAAACAGTAAAAATTTAACTGTAAACTCTTTTACTGCTTTGTTTATTGGTTTCAGTTAAAAAACTGCCCAAATAAAGTTACGAACTTGGAAGGTTTTTGTAATAAATTTTCCTATAGTGAAACTTTTCAGTGCCTCGTCTGTCTCTGACTTATTAAATGTTGTATAAGGATGATAGAGATAAATCACTTAAAATTGTCATAAAAGAAAAGCTTTATTTACATATGGACTTTAAAACTAAAAATATAATATTTTCTTCAGAATTTCGGCACCGATTTCTGAAGAAAATATTCTGTAGAAAATATTTATTTTTACTTTTTAGTTTTGTAGTTAATCCTATAGCGATGATAGTCTACAGCCTTCCTCCACAAACTAAGGGATCTAAGGCAAAAAAGGGGTATCTAAGGCAAAAAGATTTTTGCTAGCGCGATCCAAAAAAACGAATTCTTCAGCGTTCTAATATTAGCATCAGTAATTAAACTAATTACTCTAAATTATAATTAAATTACTCAGCGACAAAATTCCTTAACTAGGTCTAATCAAAAGATATCTTCAGGAAGCTGAGATAGCTTGCTGTCAAAGTCGGCGTAAATTAATAATTTTAAACTTAATTAAAACATTCTCCCATATCTGAACTTAATATTGACTAAAATTTAAGATAAGGCATTTTACACGCGATACACGATATACAGTTTTTCGTTGTGTATTAAAACAAATAAATGGTTAAAAAACTTAAGTAACGCTTACATTAGTAACACTGATAAAAACACAGCACAGTGTTTTATAAAACACATTTTTTGCATGGCTATTTTATTGTACTGGTAAGCTTTTTATTGCATAAGGCCGGCTACGTAAGTATCACTGTTGTGTCAGTTATTCTACCGTAAAGCATTACCTATATTATGTTTCGGTTGGAAGGACTCTGTAGCTATTGAAATTACTAAGCAACAGAGTTTTAAGAACAAAAATCTCGAAATTGGCAACGCGTGCGTTTCAAATATAAATGTATGGTGTCGCAAGCACTCATAAGCTACGACAACTGCTTACGCCAAAAGTCAATATAAATATGAAAAAACATGGAAGGAACGAAGCTCCTTTTGTTAGGCAACGAACAATGAGTTTTAAAGTTTCGTACGAAACAATGCCTGCGTATTTCTTTTTATATGATTTACGAAAACAAACTAGAGGTCTACTTTAAGTGGACGAAAGTAAAATATATATGAAGCTGTCAATTGACACCATTTTAGGAAAAGTATCGGATAAAAGTCTTAATAAACTTTTTCGCCCTGGCTCCCATCCGCTCAGAGCATATAACGCGCGACAAGGAACTTTGTTCCAATAAAATTAATTATTCATTTAAGACAGGAATGTAGCGTTGTGTGCGGGCGTCCTTATTCACTATACGTTTTAAAATACGGTCGAAGTTCTGATAAAATCGTATCCCAATACGAGAGGGGTAATGAAAGAACTTACTCGGATCTTACATATAAATGTTTCTTTTACTGAAAAGATATTAACAGCTCTATAATTTTATCTTAACTTAATATTATAAATGCGAAAGTGAGTTTGTTTGTAGTTCACAAAAATTTACGTTTTTTTTCAACGGCCCCCATTAAGGTAGTGATATCCTGTGTCGGGGTCCGGAAACACATACAAGGACAAGCACAACCAGACCGGAAAATATGCCTATATGTATATGCTCCCAACGGCAATCGAACCCGTGAGCTGCAGCATTTAAGGCAGGTTCACTACCACAATGTCGCCAAATATTTTTAAGTAGCTTTGCTTTTAAATAAGCACCATAATGAAGTGAAACTGCTGATGATGGCCACATGATTATGGCCATCAAAACTACACAATAATAAATTGAAGACGTTGTGGCGCAGCGGTAGCAAACCAGCCATAAGTCCCACAGATCGCGGGTCTGATTTCTGCTCGGAGCACATGTTTGTATTGGCCATACAGGCATGTGTTCAGTTATGGGTGTGTTTGTCCTTGTCATTGTGAATGTTTCCGGAACCACGACACAGGATATCACTATCCTAATGGGGCTGTTGAGTGTATAGTGTTTTATATTATTTCAAGGGTTGCGAATGCGCTTGGAGCGCTGCCTCCATCTCCGATGTCGTCCTTAGGGATTTGGATTCACAGGAGGCCCTAAGGACGGAATCAAATTTGAGACCTCGTGAGTCCCTTTTACACGGCCTGGTCTCTGTACTGGGCTCCCCACTCGGTGACGCTGTCAAGGCCAGTAGGACCATAAGCAATATATATTCCGAAAAAAAAAACGCATTGCGATCTTTTTCATAATTTTTATCATAGACAGATATTAAAATATAAACTTAAAATAGAATTGAGACAATAAATTCCCCACAAATTAAAAATATTTTTGTTTCTAACGTAGTGACGAAACTAACAAGGTTACAAATTGTATTAAAAATGCACAAAGGTAAAAAATTTCAAACGCGCGTTTTAAAGTGCCATTTTATAAAAGTCGTGTAGCCGCCATTTTTATTAGTTTCATTGTTAACAGCCCGAACGGATTTAAAAACGGGTTCGTTTTAAATGAAATTTTCAATCACTTCCAATGTTTTGTATCGCGAGTTATAAAGAAATTCATAAATTGATTGCCGGTTTTACTTTGATTGCTGTTCTTCTGGCCTTGACAGCATCACAGAATAAGGTGAATATTGTCACCCGAGGGCTCAAAGTTAATTTCGTCCTAATGATGCTTTGTATAATAATAATAAATAAATAAACGCTACACACTCAACAGCCCCCAATTAGGATAGTCATATCCTGTGTCGGGGGTCCGTTCACAATGCAAGGACAAACCCACCCAGACCGGAAACATGCCTGTATGACCCGTGACCTGTGGCGCTAAGGCAGGATCGGTATCGCTGCGCCACATGGTCGTCTTGTTGCTTTGAACGTCAAAAGTAACGGAATAATTAAATAAAAAAGGATGCTTCAACGGTACCTACCCCTAAATAGATAGGTACTAAATATATTTATGAAGGTATTACAGAATCTTATCATTGTATTGTCGCTACCTTTCGACGACAATCGTTGCTGTCCGTGGAATATCAGGTTCGGGATTTATTCATTACTATATTTATAGCACCATTTTGTGAGGGGTGGGAGTTTTACGCTTGTGGGGCTATTTTATCGGCGTCAGGATGTGACGACCCCATCGCCCCGTATTGGGATAACCTTTGTCACAGAAGAGATTATTCCACCAGTGCAATCAGTCACACTGGTCTTTTGTTGCAAGAGGCTGGACAAATTTTCTGCCGCCAAATAGTAGTGCTTAGGCATTACTGTGTTCCAGTTTGAAAGGCACTGTAGGTTAGTAAAATTACTGGGCAGAGGAGATTTAAGAACTAATATCTCTATGTTGGCAAGGCGTGAGTGGCACCTACTAATGGTGCTGCAAGCGCTCATAGGCTAAGGCAATCACTCACCATTAGGTGGGCCGCATACTTGTTTGCCAGCTTGTAACTTATAATTACGGAAACATACACGATAAAAGAAAACCATGCCTTATTTATGCCGGAAACAGAAAGTTTAACGCATAGAAGGTAGTGAGGATACCGTAAAAATGGCTCCCTCGAAAATCCCTTCGGGACTGAAGACGACGTAAAGTATGCTGAATTTCACAGTGACTGAATACAGATGCTATTTTTAGTGTTGGAAAAACTTTGGTTAGGTTTTTTAATATACCTTTTGGTTTGAGTATCAAATCTAAACTTATAATCTTAATAATGCCCATTGCATCAATTTGTTAAAAAAATAACCGATGCTCAGGTAAAATCAAGTAAAAATGTCCCAGTGGTCAGAAAACGTAGACTTTAACCGAAGGTCGTGGGTTCAAATTATCCAGTATGGAAGCTTGAATAAAAAAATAATAAAACGCTACATACTCAACGGACCCATTATGATAGTAATATCCTGTGTCGAGGGACCAGAAACATACACATTGACAAGAACAAATACACCCAGAAACATGCTTATAGGATCAATACAAACATCTACTCCGACCGGGAATCGAACCCGCGATCTTTAGCACTTAAGGCAGGTTCACTACCTCTACGCCACAACGTAGTCAAACTATCCATAGCTCAATGGTAGAAGGGCCGACTCCGTTCCGTTAACGGGATAGTCATGGGTTTTATCTGACCCCTTGGGCTATTGTCGTACCCACTCCTAGCGCAAGCTTCGAGCTTATTCGGAGGGGCAATAGGGATATTAGTAATGCCTTCCAAAAACAAGTATTGCTAATTTTATTTAAAAAAGTGTTTTACGATAAACATAACATCGTGAGGAAAACTGAATATCTGAAAGAAATTCTGAGACATTTACCTCCATCAATGTGTTTAGCGTTTATTTATTTATTGTATTCCTTATGAGAGCGCGGTAGGCCCAAATTCCCAGACCCTTTGTCCTTTTCCATTGATACATATATATTATTCAAGTTATTTTCTTTAGTACTTTTAAAATATCCAAGCTTTGTAATGCTTTAGTTCCCTTTTGATTTTCAATATTGTTAGGCTTTAAATTTTAGCTTATATAATTAAGTACTCATCAAAGTGACGTTATCATACGACAGTCCTAAATTGCACGCTGCAACTACTTGTAAGTGGAATTATGTGTATAGTACTCTAAGGCATGATTTTGTTAAACTTTAATCACATGTAATTCTGTTGGTGGGTCTATTCAAATAAATAAATAAAGCTTATTCATCAGGCGGAATGTATCGTAAGGAAAAAAGTGACAAAGGAAATTACTATACAAGTTTTCGATCATAAACATTGTTTTCCTTTTACAGCGACGACAAAAGACCGAATAGCTTTAATTAAAATTGTTAATACGTAAAACTCTTTAACTGCTCTGTTTATGGGATTCAGTTTTAAAAAAGATGGCCAAATAAAGTTAGGAACTTCATCGGCCTTGGCAATGAATATTAGATTACAGGTACTGGGATATAACCTCTGTCACAGCAGAGATTATTCCACCAGTGCAATCAGTCACACTGGTGGTAGGTCTTTTGTTGCAAGAGGCCGGCTAGGTAGGTACCACCGCAGTGTCAAATATTCTGCCGCCAAATAGTAGTGTTTAGGCATTACTGTGTTCCGGTTTGAAGGGCACTGTACGCTAGTGAAATTACTGGGCAGACGAGTTTTAAGAACCAATATCTCGAGGTTGGCAACGCGTGAGTGGCACCTACTAATGGTGCTGCAAGCGCTCATAGCCTATGGCAACCACTTACCATCAGGTGGTCCGTTTGCTTGTTTGCCAACATTTAACATAAAAAAAAGAAAAGATGGCAAATAACGTTAGGAACTTCATCGGCCCTGACAATGAATATTAAATTGATCAACTTTTCAAAGTTTTATCTCTTTTCAACTTATCAGCTGCTTATGACAGACAAAGACAGGATATTTTCTAGATAAATATTTATTACAAACATTAATATTACAAAAAATGTTATGTTAATATTTGTTTCTTTGTATGTATTATTTTAGTAGGACTACTCCTCTACAGTCATGCTTCTCGCAGCCCAAATGGGCCGGCTCAACTGAGGAAGTACCCTCACACAGATAGAGTTTCATTTCGCGCGATGAGTAAGAGCGCTGGAGGCCCAATCTCCCACCCCCTCTGTACCTTACCTTTTTTCCTTTTCATCTCTATCTCTCCCTCTTATCCCTTGGGTTGGCGAAGCGTATGTGATAGTGCACGAATCACGGTTCGTGTGGGGTTCGAAGCACGGTGATGCTCAGTTAAAAAATCATTTCGTGGTCACACATTCATAGACAGCCCGCATCTAAAGTTGTTTAACTTACTTTTTCACTGGTGGTAGGTCTTTTGTTGCAAGAGGCCGGCTAGGTAGGTACCACCGCAGTGTCCAATATTCTGCCGCCAAATAGTAGTGCTTAGGCACTACTGTGTTCCGGTTTGGAGGGCACTGTACGCTAGTGAAATTACTGGGCGAACGAGATTTAAGAACTAATATCTCGAGGTTGGCAACGCGCGAGTGGCGCCTACTAATGGTGCTCCAAGCGCTCATAGGCTGCGGCAGCCACTTACCATCAGGTGGGCCGTATGCTTGTTTGCCAACTTCTAACATAAAAAAAAAAAAAGTACTGATATTTTCTTACTGGTTTACGGATAAAGGTCAAAATCATTTCCCGAAATTCCTGTAATCTATCATTAATAAATATTGCATGTTGCAACAAGCTATTTTAACCACGCAAAGCAGTAATAGCAGTTAATCTTCACAACGGCTATAATCCGTAATAGCTGTTAAGTAACCGGTTTGGTTACGAGCCAATATTTAAAGTAAGTGCTAACCGTTGTGGTGTTCTGTGTAGCGAGTCTGCCTTTAGCTTTGACGGTTGCGGGATCAATTCCCACTCGGGAATATGTTTGCATTGATTTTATAAATTTCTGTTTCGGTCTGGGCGTTTGACCATGTGGGTATTTCCATAGTGCCTCGGAGAGCACATTAAGCTGTCAATTCCGGTTGTTATCACATAACATCAGATAACCGTTAACTCTTGATAAGTACTTAGTTACTGGTTCGCTTAGGGTTGCGGAGGTCAGATTGCAATCACTCTGTGTAAAAACTACAACCTGTCAAATCAGGAGGAGAGTAATAAGCAGACCCCGGGACAAATTCTCGTATAGTACCGGGAATAATGAATAAATACACGATGCATTTGAGAATAGTGTGCGGCGTGGTGTGAGGGGAACCTTATTCTACGTTTTAAAATATGGCCGAAGTTCTGATGCAAAATCGTACCCCAATACGAAATCGGTAATGAGAAAACTTACTCTGCACTTACTTTATAGACAACTCGCCCTCGCTTCGCTTCGGTTTCATAGATCGTTTTAAAAATTGCGCTTATACCGTACATTTCTTTCCAAAAATTTCTTGATCAAAAAAATGTATTTAACAACTATCTTCCATCAAGAAACACTTATTTTTAATTTATATAGTAATCTATATCAGTATGTCGGTCTGACTGGAGAAGTACTAACCGCATATAATATTAACGTAAAGTAACAATATCTGAACGGTTGTCGAGTGAGATCTGGAGACACAAACTTCCTCTCTTTCTTCTTCTACACCTATATCTGTAGTTTTAAATAACTTTTTTTTTTGCCACCAGCTCGCCCTTCTCCACCAAGAAACTGCACAGCAAAAAGAACTCTGAAGAATACTGAAGCCTATCTCACAATTAAATGTATCGCTGGTTATGATGGAGGTCTTACCCAGCATTTTGTTCTGGAAGCTGTAGGAGAAACAAGTAGAGTCCTCGCCAACAATACAGCTGATAAATCAGGTATGATCCGGGGTCTTACGTATGGTAAGATCACCCGTGCGAACAGAGGCCGGCTAGGTAGGTACCACCACATCGTCAAATATTCTACCGCAAATAAGTAGTGTCTTTGGCATTACCGTATTTTGGTTTGAAGGGCACTGTAGACTAGTGAAATTATAAAGGAGATTTAAGAACTAATAATTTCGAGGTTGGCAACGCTTGAATGACACCTACAAATGGTGTTGCAAGCGCATTTAGGCTACGGCAACCGCTTACCAGGTAGGCCGTATGCTTGCCTGCCAACTTAGTAACATAAATAAAAAGATTTCCGGATCTAATGGAAGCATTAAAAACTTTAGAGGCCTTTATTGAGCATTTCAATTGTTATATTTCTAATGTTGCGTTTTGTTGAACAACCGTTGTCCCCTCCTTCTTTGCCCCCTTCCTAAGCCGTTGCCGTCATGCCTGTGATATATTTCATGCTTCAAGAGTTCTTACGCTACTGTGACCTTTTACCACGAAGTAGGCTGTTGCCTAGACAGAAACATGGAATAATTTTGTCTATCTTATCTAGAAGCAGAACCTTAACGATTTGAAGATGTAGATCTTTTTAAATAAGTAGTATTATGTAGTATAGTCACGCTACTTCCAACACAAATGGGCTTGCTCGATCAGGGATGTACTACCCTCTCACTGCGTTTAATGCGAACAGTGAGAGCGCCGGACGCCCAATCCCCACCCCTCTGTTCCCTTCTCATCCCTTCCTTCATGTTCATTGGGTTGGCATCGCGCATATAATACTTAAAGTATCGCAAGCGTTCAAAAGTTGCGGTGACATGAAACTTTACAAAAATAGAATATGTTAAATGCATAGGTCTTATTTCAGATTTTACGGTATGGCTCAATGTTAGCTGGTTGGAGCTTGAAGACTTATCTGAAGAAGAAGTGCTAACTGTTAGTGCTAGAAACAGTAAAGGTGTCTCCGACCCGATACTCATTCGGGATCTTGTTTATAAGGACGCCGCTAAACATATTGGTAAGTGTTGGATTATTTAATATTAATCCATGAACCCATTAACTCATTGTAAGTACGTTACATGACTCATGACAAAATGTTCCTTAAGATCCTATGTTCTAATCTAGGTAACAATCTGTATCTGTGCCAAATTTCATACAAGTCTACGGAGCCATTAAGCCATTTTTGCGTGGTTGAGTAACAAACATCAAAACATACAAACTTTCAAGCTTAAAAAATATTTTTTAGAAAAAAATACCGATTTCAAAACTAAAAAACAAAAAATAAAAATAATATTTTGTACAAAATATTTTCTTCACAAGTCTGAACCCTGTGTGCCGATATTTAACTTAACACCGGCTTCTGAAGAAAATATTCTGTAGAAAATAATCTTTTTATCTTATTTAAAAATTATTATATTGTATTGTTGTGTTTGACGACGTTGTGGCGCAGCGGCAGCGAACCTGCCTTAAACGCCACAGGTCGCGGGTTCGATTCCCGCTCGGTGTATAATGTGTTTGTATTGACCATGCAAGCATATTTTCCGGTCTGGGTGTATTTGTCCTTGTCTTTGTATGTGTTGCCGGACCACCGGCACAGGATATCACTATCCTAAAATCAAAATCAAAATCAAAATTATTTTTATTCAAGTAGACTTTTAAAAGTACTTTTGAATAGTCAAGCGCTACCGACGGTTCGGAAGGTAGATTCTATCGAGAAGAACCGACAAGAAACTCGACAGTTACTCTTTTCAAATATATGTTTTTTACAATTGTATTTTTAATATAAAATTTGGTTCTTGAATGAGATCCAGCAATATTAAGAGTCCCAAGCATTTTTATCAGAAAAATATTCTTCTAACGAGTAATAGGCTTTATTGATAAGTTTATTTTTTATGTACATTTGGAACTTGCTTACTGGCAGTTCCAATAAGCAATCCGGAATTTTGTTAAAAATGCGAATACCTAGCCCCTTAAAAGAATTACTGACTTTACGCAGACGAAAGCTAGGATTACAAAGTTTATTTTTGTTTCTAGTGTTAACTGAATGTATATCACTATTTTTGCTAAAAGACTTTAAATTATTCCTAATATATAAGAGGTTAGAATAAATAAATTGTGACACCACAGTCATTATACCTATATCCTTAAAAACATCTCTTAGGGAGGCCCGCGCTCCTAAATTATAAATTGCCCGAATTACCCTTTTTGAAGAATAAAAATAGTATTAATGTCAGCCGCCTTTCCCCAAAGAAGGATACCGTATGACATAATACTATGAAAATAACTGAAATATACGATTCTCGCTGTTTCTACGTCAGTTAGTTGTCTGACCTTCCTTATAGCATACGCAGCGGAGCTGAGCCTACCCGCTAGAGATGACAAATGAGCGTTCCACTGGAGCTTGGAATCCAAAGTTATGCCTAGAAATTTAGTTGTGTCAACTAGAGTTAAGCTTTCACAGTTCATTTTCAAATTTGGACTAATTTGTTGAACATTAGGCATGGAAAAGTTTACACATTTAGTCTTCTTTGCGTTAAGAACTAAATTATTCATGGTAAACCAATGTTGAGCACGTGACAGCGTATTATTTACCTCGTCATAATTTTTTAAATTTCTGTCAACCTTAAAAATTAACGAAGTGTCATCGGCAAATAACACAATATCACACAGCTCTTTTAAAAATATGGAAGGTCGTTAATATATATCAAAAACAAAAAGGGCCCAAGATGGAACCCTGTGGAACACCCATTTGCACGGAAGAGCCGGATGATATCACTCCGTTAACTGAAACCTTTTGAATTCTGCCAGTCAAATATGATTTTAGAATTTCTAGAGATTTACCCCTGACACCGTAAAAGTTAAGTTTACTGAGAAGGCTTCTGTGTTCCACACAATCGAAAGCTTTAGAAAGGTCACAAAAACGCCTATTGCATTCTGTGACCCCTCCCAGGCATCGTAAATATGTTTTAAAAGCGCTACACCTGCATCAGTCGTTGACTTTCCTTTGGTGAAACCGTATTGTTGGTTATGTAAGATATTGTTGTCATTGAAAAATTTCAATAATTGATTTAATATAATTTTTTCATAGATTTTACTTAAAGAAGGTAAAATTGAGACTGGTCTATAATTACTGAGGTCATTTCTATTGCCAGACTTAAATAGAGGTAGAACTTTTCCATGTTTCATTAAATCCGGAAAGTTGCCACATTCTAAACATTTATTAAAAATAAAAGCTAAGGCAGGTGCAATATCATAAATGACATTGCTAATTAAATTTACCGAAACATCCCATAAATCACCGGTTCTTTTATTATTAAGGGATTTAAAAGTTTTAATTATATCATTTGGAAATATGCGGTTGAATTTAAATAGGACATTGCACTCTGAAACACTATCCCGAAGCAAAGTCAAAGCATTAGCAGGTGAGGAAGATAGAACACTAGTTATTTCTACTGGGATATTAGAAAAAATTTATCGAAGGTATTTGCAATGTCTGAATTCGAAGTTATTTTCACATTGTTAATTATTAATTCATTTGGCATTTCATTTTTTTATTTTGCCTGAAATGCTAGAGATTACATTCCAAGTACTTTTAACTGGATCTCTTGAGTTCATAATTTTGTTTTTAATATGCATTGCCTTCGCGTAAATACAAGCACTTTTGAAAGTTTTAGAATATTTCCTAACATAATTTATGAAAGATAAATCATGGTTGTATTGTTTCATTTCATACAATTCATACAATCTATCTCTACTTTTGTACAAGCCTTTTGTAGCCCAGTCACTAAATTTTAAAGTATTGGTAGATTCAAAAGTTTTCAGCTTAAATACTTTATTGAATTCATTTGTTATCAAAGAAAAGAGTGAATTGTAAAGTCTATCCGGATCATCCTGATTCATGTTTAATTTTTGGATATTTTGACTAATTAGGCTTTTAAAATTATTAATTTTATTTAAAGTAATTGGTCTACATGTCACTTTATTTGGTTTATTTATTTCTTTCCTCACTAAAGAAAACTTTTGTCCGCAGTGGTCTGAACTAAGATTGTTTATAATTATTTTATCTAAAACCTCACACTGACTAAAAACATTATCTATACATGTTGCAGACTTATCAGTAATCCGAGTAGGCTCACAAAACAAATTAACTAATCCAAAAGATTTAAATAAACCTAATAATCTAGTACTATACGATGATGATTGTAAAAGGTCGACATTAAAGTCACCACACACTATAAGAGACTTGTTATGTGAGCAAACTTTCTTTAATACATCTTCCATAGTAATTTCAAAGACATCAAAACTACCTATGGGGGGCCGGTATACGCAAATTATGATATATTGCTGGAACTCAATGCAAGAAAGTTCCACAGTGCGTTCGATAGAGAGACATACAATATCATCTCGAATTTTACACGTTATATCTTTACGAACCAAAATTAATGAACCTCCCCGGATAGCTGACGCTCTTACGAACGAACTTGACAAATTAAAATTTTCTATATTTACACAACAGTCATGTGTAGCTAACCAATGCTCAGTTAAGCATAAAATGTCAACATTAAATTTATTAATAAATAATTCAATTTCCAATTCTTTGCCACCTAAGCCTTGAATATTTTGATGAACAATAATTAAGTCATGAGGCTTAGGCTTTGTCTTCTTACTTAGTTTAAACCTACACTGGGTATGGCCATGTCATTAACAAAATTACTCTCCTTGCTTTTCAAGGCTATTGCTGGAGTTTTATTCTTCGTTATACTATGTACAACGGAATTATTTATATTATAAGCTACTAAAGTAGCTAATTGTTTTTTATATCTAAGAGGTAGATACAACGTATCCCTTGTCAACTTAAAATTAGAAATAAATTTATTGATGTCAAAATAAAAGAATACGTCACTATGACGGTGTGTCAAATTATATAGTACCATATTCAAATTAAATATATGCCTATTTTGATCATAATTCAAACATTGCGAATATGGAAAAGCAGTTATCATAAATTTACATTTAGTTTTATGATGCAAATTTAATAAAATGTCAAAACTTTTAACAATTTCATGTTTTTTAACAGACAGACTGTCCCCGTACATAAATAGGACAGTTGTGTTGCTGTCAAGGGTCATACTGGCAATTTTATCTATAAGATATTGATAGGAGGCTCCGGGTGAACAAATACTATATACTTGATTTAAGCTGTTATGTAGAATAGAACCAATAATAATAATAATAATAATAAAGCCTTTATTTCCCGAAATTTACATTTGTAGCACAAAATTAATTTAAAGATAAAATATACAAGTAACTTAACTTAATTAAAAATCTACACTTATATTATAAAATGTCTCGTGTTTCGGTGTGCCTTACGGCAAAGGCCTCCTCCAACTCCTTCCACTGCTTTCTGTCTGCCGCTACTCTCATCCAGAGGGGTCCTAATGTCATTTTTAATTCATCTTCCCATCTTTTTGCTTTGCGACCTCGACTCCTGGCACCATCCCTTGGGTACCAAACTGTTACCTGTTTGCTCCATTTTTCCTTTTTGCAGCGAAGCATATGACCAGTCCACCTCCATTTAAGTTGGTCGATACGTGACAAAATGTCTGTTAGTTTTGTTTTGCTCCGGATATCTGTACTACTAACTTTGTCCATTAGTTTCAAACCTAGCATACTCCTTTCCATACCTCTCTGACATCTTGCTAGTTTGTCCCTATGGTGTTTCGTCAAAGCCCAGGTTTCGCAGCCATATGTGATGCAGGGTAAGATGCAGATGTCAAAAGTTTTCTTCTTGATTTTAATGCCAAGTTCCTTACTTTTCATTATTTCTTTCAAGGCCCAATATTTTTTCCACCCAGTTGCAATTCTTTTGTCTATTTCTTTTGACATTTGGTCATTTGGCGATATTATCTGGCCTAGATATACATACTCCTCAACGTATTCGAGTTTCTGACCATTGATGGTTATGTCTTTTGGTATTGAATTTGTCATCATTTTGGTCTTGGTTGGGTTCATTTCTAAGCCTAATTGTTTGCTTTTGTCTGCTAGTGTTTGTATCATACTTTGCAGCAGCAATGGATTCTCTTCCAAAAGTACTATGTCGTCTGCGAATCTTAGATGATTTAATCGCGATCCATTTATATTTAGCCCCAGATGCTCCCATTCTAGTTTTCTGAACATTTGTTCTAGTACTGCTGTAAACAGCTTTGGTGAGAGTGGGTCCCCTTGTCTGACACCCCTATCGATTGGAAAAGCATCTCCCATAGATTCCAGCCTGATGCTGGCTTTACTTTCCCTGTAAATATTTCTAATAATGTTTACGTATGTGTTTTGAATCCCCTGCTCTTTTAAGCTTTGCCATACGAATTCGTGTTTAAGGCTATCGAAAGCCTTGGAGTAATCTATAAAGGCCAGGTAGATAGTTTTGTTATACTCGTTATATTTTTGTATAAGCTGTTTGATTGTATATATATGATCAATTGTACTGAAGCCTTTCCTGAACCCCGCCTGTTCCACAGGTTGGTTTTCATCAAGCCTAATTGATATTCTTTCCAAAATTACTTTAGCGAAAACTTTGTACACATTTGAAATGAGAGATATGGGTCTGTAATTTCCTATGTCGTCTTTTGAACCTTTCTTGTATAGAAGTATTATGTGTGATTCAGCCCATTGGCTTGGGATATTGCCGGTATACAATATCTCATTGAAGACCTTTGTTAATATTGGGCTTAGTTCTTTGATTGTCCCTCTTATAAGTTCGTTTGTAATTCTATCGGGGCCGGGGGCTTTTTCCGTCTTTTGACTTTTTATAGCTTTATCTACTTCTGATACTAATATTTCTGGTATCTCTTCAGAACCTTTGATTGTGTATTCCTGTGTATCTCTATTAGATGACTGTATCGAATTTATCGTTTTATCGTTTGGCTGGTTCGAATATAGTGAGCGATAGTAGTTTGTTGCTATATTTTGAATTTTCCTACGACAATTAATTGACAGGTCTTTGTTTTTCAACGTTGTTATCCATTCTTTTCCCTTTTCTCTAAGTTGCTTAAGCGCTTTTCTTGTACCTCCCGTCCTGTTTATATGATGTTCCAGGGTTTTGATTCTGCTATTTATCCTATCTTTCCTCATATTTTCTCGAATCTGTTTGCTGAGGTTAGAGATTTCTCTTCGATTTTCTTTCTTATCCTTCTTTGATAACAAGTCCCTTCTGTCCTCAATAAGTTTTAAAGTTTTTTCACTTAGGTAGGATTCTTTACTCTTATTTGTTTCTTTTATAGCTTGTTCTTTGAGATTATTTTCTACTCTTTTATATTTTTCGTTAAGTTCCATATCCGAACTAATAACTTCCATTAGATCTTCTGTGGTGTAGCTTGGGTCCTTCTTTTTACTAGTTCTTTTTAAGTAGTTCATTTGATATGCTTTCGGCCTAGGCTTTTTCGGACCACATTGATTCAGACAGCTGCGTACCATACGATGGTTAGTATTGAAGTTTAAGTTGTGGACTATGCCCGTATCGCTAAATAATGTGACCTTGTTGGTTATTATGTAGTCAATTTCATTTTTAACCTTCCCATCTGGAGACATCCAAGTCCACTTGTTTGTGGGTTTTTTTCGGAACATGGAGTTGAGGAGTGTTAAATTTTGCTCTAGTAGGAATTCTACTAATTTTTCACCGTTTTTGCTTCTTTTTCCCCTCCCGTACTTTCCTATTATATGTTCTTCCCCGGTTATTCGGGCGCCCACTTGAGCATTGAAGTCTCCCATAAGTACAATATTGTTTCCCGAGTATTTTTCGGTAACTTCTTTTAATTTGTCATAAAATTCGTTTATGTCTAATTTAGTTGCTTGTTCCGTCGGCGAATAGACTTGGATGACTGTCAGATTTTTTGTATGTTTTGGTAAGTTAATATGAATTGCTGCTATTCTATCTGATATTCCTTCAAATCCGATGATCTGGCTTTTGAGTTTTAACTTTATCAAAAATCCTACTCCTCTTTGTCCAGCAACTTCACCTTTGTGGTACAGAATATAGTGGCTTCTCTCTTCTATTCCTTCTCCTATTCTTCGCATCTCGCTTATGCCCAATATGTCCCACTTGATGGTTTCGATAGCTAACTCTAACTCTTGCAAACTTTCTGGTGTTCTAAGGGTTCGTGTGTTTAATGTACATAGGTATAAGTTACTTCGTTTTTGTGTCGCTTTTATTGTCTTGTATTTGGTTGGCAGATTTGTTGGAGGGTGTTGGTCGACTTCCCCCACGGTGACCAGCCGGCTTGGGGGGCGATTTATTGAGGTGTTACTTATATCTATAATTTTTGTTATATCTCTATGATGGTTCCGGTCGGAGAAGGCCTTTACTTGTTTTTTGTCAACTCTGACATCGAAGCAGATCTTTCACGTCCTACATACGATAGTATGCTTGGTTTAATTACTTCCCTTGCTTTGTTTATGTGTGACTTTACATTTTCCGTATTCTCCGTATTTAGCTTTTTCTGAGATGAGGTGGTCGGTGATGCTGTTTTTCTCTTTTTCTTTTTCACGGTTGGTATTCATTGGTTTTTTTACAATTAACTTGTCGTATTTTATAAATGCTATATTTCCATTATTTCTTTCTGCTTCTACTTTTGGCTGCAATTGCTTACGTATTTCAAGAACTTCCTTAGGGAAGTCCTCTTTGACATATATATTTGCAGGTAGGTTACGCTTGTTTCTCAAAATAAGATTTTTCTTCCAAGTTGTTGTTAGAGACATTATGACTGGACGGTTCTTATCAGATTGTGTTCCAATTCTTTTGATGTAACTAATTTCTTGGCTGTCTAAATGTGTCCCTGATTCCACTATAATTTCCTTTACAAAATCCACTAGCTCTATTTCTGTTTTCCCCTTTTCTTCAATGCCGAAAAGAACCAAATTATTTCTTCGTTTATCCTTTTCTAAAGATGTTATTTTTTTTTCCAAATTAGTTACTTTGATTTTAAGGTTGTTATTTTCTTCTGTCAGTATTCTCATTTTTTCGTCCAAGGCCTCCATTACATTTTTCGTTATTGCTGTTGTTAATGTTATTGTTTGTTCATTGAACTTTTCGTTTATTTTGGAGAACAAGATTTCCATTTGTTTTTCCATTTTATTTTTGGGTAATTTGATGTTATATACTGGCCACACTTTTTAGATGGTATCACTTTTTCTTCTATGGCAGCGACCTTTCCGCCTGCTATTTCTCTTATCTATGACTGTCAATGTATTTGACAGCTTGTGATCATATGTTCGAATATTTTTTTTGCAAAAATCACACAAATGTAAAGTTTTTTCACTGTAATTTCTGCTTGAACAGTACTGTGGTTTGATTTTCCGAAGTTTGAAATGTATTATGTGTTAAATTTTTCACTTTTGCACTCGTAATTTAACTAATTCTGCAGAGCTCACTATCGTACGTGTTTACACTTTCGTCACCGGAACCGGAACTCTCGAACGAAACGAAAGAATAGAACCAATACCTTTCCCTAATTTATCACAGACAATTACTGTGTGAGAGGTATTATTGGTGTCTGTATTTATATTACTATAAGAATTATTTATTTTATTTTGATTTGGTTGTACGATAGCGTCACATTGCACATTCAAGTCACAGCCAGGTAAGCTGTTTCTGGCACATTTAATGGAAGCAGAGTCATGAGAGCAAGAACAGCTATGATTTTCAGAAAAGGACTCAAATCTTTCCATGTTGTAATTTGATAGTTCAATTAATTTGGTAGTAGCTGATATATGCTCCTGTATTTGTGATTGAGAGGACTCATACAACTTATTTATAGAACTTAGTGATATTTTCAGGCTATCAATTTCACATTTTAGTTGCTGTGTGTCGCTATCATACATTACCCTACTTCGCATTAGTTGTTCATTGTAATGTTGTAATTTACGTATTAAACATGTATTTTCTTGTTTTATTTTGTAAATTTTACTATTACTGTATTTATTTTTAATTAATTTCTTAGTTTTTTTTATGAATTTTTAATTCTAATATATTTTTTTAGTTTATTATGTGAAGAAAATAAGACAGGATTTTCATTATTTACATCCTCATCATTTGTGAGGTCTATTGTCACAGGCTGATTTGTCAAATTAAAGCTAGGACCACATTCAACCAGTTCATCATACAAGGACTGAGTACAATTAACGTCTTGAGTTTGTTTTAATTGCTCTAAAGTTGAAATAGATTTCTGAGCTTCATGAAGGCTTATCTCCAGTTCACTGATGCGACCCAGAGCTCTCTCATGTTCATTGCTACACTGGTTGAATGAGGTTATAATATTTGACAACTGATCACGCTGTTCTGCTAAGTCCAGATATTTCTCATGTAAGCCAGCGAGTTCATTTTTCAGTTCTGTGTTTTTCTTTATGTTTTTGGAGATCTCCTCTTCACATTCTTCTCGTTCCTGTAGAAGTTGGTTGCATAACTCCTTAGAAGATTTTAATTCCTTAAGTGCCAGCCTCAATTTCACCTCCAAATCCTTAGCAGTTGCTTTGCGAGTCATAACGCTGTATTCCATATTAGTGTACTGCAAATTAATAAGGGAGTGTGAATATACCTTCAATATTAATTATATTTGTATTAGTTATATATTTATAAGATTACACACCCTACAAACAGTATTTGCTATCTTTAACTTTTTATGATTGCACTTAAATATTAAGTTAAGAAAAAGATATACCAATATAGAATAATTATTAATTTTAATAATGTTTTATTTTGTATTCATATGTTTTATAGCAAAATACAAGTATGGAAATGTCTAAGACTACAACTTTACTTAATTTTAAGTAAAGAGAGACCAAATCAAACCAACTGTACAACTTTTTAGCTATAATTTAATAAAATTAAGATATTAATAAATTGAATTTGTTTAAATTTGTAATTATTATAAAAATATCTAGTAAATATTGTCTGCTACTAAGCTTAATTATAAAGCAGAGTGAGACGTGGTGACCTAAATATGACTAACTATAATAAATAGCAACTAATCTTAGACTATGTTTAGGACTTTATAAATTTGATTTAAAGTAAGGTTTTAGTCTGATACTTTGTTTAGGTTCTAAACAAAGATAGACCACATAGGACCTTTTGTTGAACAAAGTATTACGTATGTGGTATATTCATTAGCTGCATATACTGATTATCTTAGCAGTTTATCAATAATTAGTAGTCTACTACTCTGCTTGGGCAGCAAGCCTAGTGAGACAAAAAGATTGATATGCGAAAGACTAGTGGCAATATGTGTAATAATTTAAATAGAAAGTGCACAGTATGTAAGGTTATAAAGTTTTAAAAACAATACTCCCCAATTTCCGACGAAAATTCGAATCACAATTTGAATTTAGTCGTTGGGTCGTTGACTCGTTGACAGCTTGACCCGGCGAAACAACTCCACGAAAAAAATTACTTTCCAAAGAAGTTATCGATTAAAATACTTATCTATTACTTATAAATCACTTATTTCTATTACACAGTGTAATTATAATACTTATTATTATTTAAATTAACATTTAAAATTAAAATAATTAACAGAGGTGTAAATGAGACCTGTCACCCGGAGCAGGGTTGCCAGTGCAGAGTTAATAAAAATGGGGTAATAATGGGGGCCGTTGAGTGTCTAATGTTTATTATTATTATTTTTAGACTCACTCACGCCCGTTATACAAGTAAATATATATTTATATTAAAAATAATAATAAAAGTAAATATATAAAAATATACTAGATTTTTATTGTATACTATTATATACTAGATTATATTATATACTAGATTATTATTATTATAGTTTTTCGTTATGAATTTAACGAACGTGCTTAATGCAATTAAGACTTATATGGTATTCTCATGGATGCCATTGTCAGGACTGAACCAATTGAAATGGAACCACACGGGAAGCACCAGCTTTCTCATAAAAAATCATCAAAATCGGTTCCCCCAGTCGAAAGTTATGAGGTAACTTGGCATTGTACGCTAGTGAAATTACTGGGCGAACGAGATTTAAGAATTAATATCTCGAGGTTGGCAACGCGCGAGTGGCACCTACTAATGGTGCTGCAAGCGCTTATAGGCTGCGGCAGCCACTTACCATCAGGTGGGCCGTATGCTTGTTTGCCAACTTCTAACATAAAAAAGGTAACTTAAAAAAGAACACAAAAATACAGCCCTTTTTTTGAAGTTGACAAAAGAAGAATTCCGTTAATGCAATTGTTACCTAACTTGACAGGATCACTAATTAATGTGATTTTCTGAAAATTCCGGCAAAATTTAGCAGTTTTCGAGTCTATGGAGAACATACACACATTACCTTTTTATATATGCAGATATTATTATTACGTTTCGGGTAACGTAATTCGTTTCGTAAATCCCCGCATCGGACCTTTAAAACGATGTTTATTCCCAAAGCTAAAATCTGAAGTAATAAAAGGTAATCCACTAACGTTTAGCATAAACCTATTTCGGATGCAATTTGGAGGGTTTGCCTACAATACAGCAATATTACGGTGCACTGGTAATTCTGTTAAGGTACCCAGGGGATCTTATTAACTGGACTTACTATATAGTGGTAGGACGGAATCTTAATATTATAAATGTGAAAATGTGTTGTAATGTTTATAAATCAATCACGCAAAAACGGTTGAACGTATAAGTACGAAATTTAGCACAAATATTTTTTTTTAATTTTATGACGGTTGGAAAACATACGGTCCCTCCGCACCAGTCAATGTAACATTATGAACGATTGCAATGCTTGTTGTATCACAGCCGCGTTGCCAACCCAAAGAACACGAAGGAAGGGATGAGAAAGGCAAAAAGGAAGTGAACAGAGGAGGTGGGAGATTGGGCCTTCAGCGCTCTCAAAACGTCTTCTTCAAGACATTACTAATACTTTCATTGCCTCATTAAATAAGCTAGTAGCTTGTGCTAGGAGTGGGTGCGACAATAGCCCAAGGGGTCAGGATCAAAACCGCAGCTCTCGCGTTAACGGAACGTAGTAGACCCTTTAAACGTTAAGGTACTGTAAAGTGAAAAAAAAAACTGGTATATTTTAGTAGATCCGAAGACTTCATTTGATTATTTATGGGTAAACATTACCTATAATATTTCTTATTTCCATTTTTAAAGCGTAACATATCACAACAAAGATCTATATCCTCAATTTATATTCACAAACCTAAATTTTAAAGCAATAAAAATTAATCCCCTAGCATTTTGCATAAACCTATATCGCATGCGGTTTTCAAGGCTTCTATAATACAGAAATATTACGGCGCATCGTACCTATTTCGATCACCCGCGGGACCTAACTCACGTATGCTAGATTACAGCCTTTTGAAATCATACTTATCGGGAAAAATTGTTAAAATTTATAGTTTAAAACGTTTTCGTATTGCTTTTCGTATTTTATCTCGTAAATACACAAGTGAGTATATAAATGGACTACCGGCGTCGGGATGTGACGACCCCATCGCCCGCTGTTGGGATAATCTCTGTCACAGCAGAGATTATTCCACCAGTGCAATCAGTCACACTGGTGGTAGGTCTTTTGTTGCAAGAGGCCGGCTAGGTAGGTACCACCGCAGTGTCCAATATTCTGCCGCCAAATAGTAGTGCTTAGGCACTACTGTGTTCCGGTTTGAAGGGCATTGTACGCTAGTGAAATTACTGGGCGAACGAGATTTAAGAACTAATATCTCGAGGTTGGCAACGCGCGAATGGCACCTACTAATGGTGCTGCAGGCGCTCATAGGCTGCGGCAGCCACTTACCATCAGGTGGGCCGTATGCTTGTTTGCCAACTTCTAACATAAAAAAACAGAAAAAGTGTTTACACAAAAGAAGACTACATCTTGCTCGGCACATGTCTCAAGCATATTTAAATTTTATCACAACCAGTTAGGAACAAAATCCGTAAAATTTTAAAAAAATTGTGCGGTCGTTAGACCCCCAGCAGGAAGGAAGTTCCTTAAGGTTTTTCTTCAACTCTGAATGTAATTCGCAATGAAATCTGTATATTTTAATAGGTCACATGCTAAAAAGAGACAGGGACCGAGAGAGAGAGAGACAGAGTTGCGCACTCGGCTGCGGACTCACTTGCTCGTGTGCCCATTTGCTTGTAGTAGGCTCGATACTCCCACGCACACACACATAGCATATGTCATTTCGTTACGTGATGATTTCTACTGAATCGCACTACCCGTAAGCCGCCTTAAGGAACTTCGTCCTTATTATAAGAATATACTAAATCTATTCCTGAAAACAATATTATGTGCAGAGTTTAGTTTAATTGCATTTGATATAATCAGTGATATTTATTCATATTTATGACACCGTTGTGGCGTTGTGGGTAGCGAGTCTGCCTTTAGTCTCGACGTTTGCGGGTTCGATTCCCGCTCGGGCAGATGTTTGTTAAAATTTCTGTCTCGGTCTGGGCGTTTGTCCGTGTGGGTCTCCCCACCGAGCCTCGGAGAGCACGTTAAGCTGTCGGTCCCAGTTATTATCAATAACATCTGATAATAATCGTTAACTCTTGATAAGTAAATTGCTCTTATCCAATGAGTTACTGGTTCGCCCTTAGGGTTGCGGAGGTCAGATGGCAATCGCTCCGTGTAAAAACTAGTAACCTGTCAAATCCGGATAAGAGTAATAAGCAGACCCTGGGTACATAAAAATACCGGGAATAATGCTAGGATGAAGAAGATTCATTAATATTTATGGGTAGAATGCAGCCAGTCGCAACTGTGAAATGTCGGCTGGGCCTTATTCATTTAATTCTCAATGTATTTCATTCTATATTTCCAAAACCCCTTTAGCTTAGACCAAACCTATATTTCGAGGTAATAAAAGATGTATTTTGCATAAATCTATTTTGCATCCAATTTTGCAAGGCTCGCCTACAATACGGCAATATTACACACCGTGTACTGCCAGTGTGCAGGTAATTCTGTTTGGGTACCCTAGGGAGTTACGTGTGCTGGATTATTACTGTGTGGAATGATACTGGAGATATTAGGTATTTCATAGATGCGTTTCTAAATTATATTTAAGGAAATAATAATGACTTGGTTTCAAATCATAATCTCCTATCATTATTCCTTATCCTGATTTGACTGGTGACGAGTTTTTATATTGAGCGATTGCCATCATCAACCAGTAACTCATTGGCTAAGAGCAAATTACCTATCAAATGTTAACGATTATCATCAGTTGCTATGGTAACAACCGGGACCAGCAGCTTAATGTACTCTCCGAGGTACAGTGCGAAGGACAAACGCCCAGACCGAAACAGATATTTATAACAAACATCTGCTCCGAGCCGGAATCGAATCCGCGACCGTCTAGGTTCAAAGCAGGCTTAGCTCGACACAATAGTCGTCAAATCAGTATATCGACGCGAATAACTGGTAATAACTGGCTACAGTTAGTTGTCTTATCATCAGGGAATTCGTACAGTTATAGACAGTCCGCGTTGTATAAAAATTATGGACTTACAACTTTTGAGAATTAGCGTGCCCCTAAAAACTAGTCACAAAAAGGCCTGGTCCTGATTAAGTTGACTCTTTCACAATTAATATGAAAAATAGTTTCGAATTCATAGTCTGGTAAAAAGGGATTTTGAAGTAGAAGTGTGCGACTGAATTAGAAGTATAGAAGTTTTCTAAACATAGGTTTTTGTCAACAGAAGACACAGAGAGAACAATTTCCCGATTTCCTGCTGCAGCGGCAATCGCTGGTATTGCAGCTGTACTGACAGCCAGTGCCGCCATCTTAGTACTTGTACTACGAAAGTAAGTATTAATCAGACTTATTAATCTATCAAAATGTCAGAAGCTGTGAACGATTTTCTTCATATAACAGACGAAACGAAAGAACAACAAGCAGTAAGCGTCCATCCCAAAGCGTTGTCCAGGTCGACGCGAACGGGAGACGGTACCTCATCGCCTACCCAGCATCGGACAAATTGGAAACCAAACCAGATATATTGAATCCTAAGGCTGGTGAGTATCAAAATTAACTTTACCACACACATACCTCGCACATAATACACAATTTTTTGCCGGTTTTTTATTCATCCAAGCCCGATTGAAAATAATCCGATTATAACAGTGGCTTACCATTAATTCTTATTGCGATTCAAATGATGACCAAAAACTGAGCTACATCGTTATTTCGTATCATAGCATATATATTTATTCGTTATGCTCATATAAAATTTTAATCGATATACTGTCAATATTGAATTAAATCGAAATAGATTTGTTACTAAAATTTAATGGTAATTCTTTTAAAACTTATGATGCAGTAAAAGTCTTGATAATATTCTGTTCAGGATTAATCGACTCGAAGGAGACATGATATCAACATCAATTACCACCAGACATTCATAGCTGGAGAGTATCGGCCCAAACCTTCATCCTCTCTCCTTTCCCTTTCCCTCTGTCTCCCGTTCTCTTGGCTCGGCAACACACTTATAATGTTATTGGTATTTGCAAGCATAAATAGACCACGTTGACTGATTATGGTCAGGCGGGTATGAATATTTATCATTTTTGGTATAAAAAGATCAGAACCAAGTCACTTTAGGAATCAATCATGTAAAACAAAATAATTCCAGACACAGTAAGCCACGGATAGTCACTAGTTTGTGAAGGAATAATACACAGAAAACCGTCGAATATAATGTAAAATATAATAATTCTAGACACAGTAAGCCACGGATAGTCACTAGTTTGTGAAGGAATAATACACAGAAACCGTCGAATATAATGTAAAATATAATAATTCTAGACACAGTAAGCCACGGATAGTCACTAGTTTGTGAAGGAATAATACACAGAAAACCGTCGAATATAATGTAAAACATAATAATTCCAGACACAATAAGCCGCGGATAGTCACTAGTTTGTGAAGGAATAATACACAGAAAACCGTCGAATATAATGTAAAACATAATAATTCCAGACACAATAAGCCGCGGATAGTCACTAGTTTGTGAAGGAATAATACACAGAAAACCGTCGAATATAATGTAAAACATAATAATTTCAGACACAGTAAGCCACGGATAGTCTCTAGTTTGTGAAGGAATAATACACAGAAAACCGTAGAATATATGTCAGAGAATATACTGGAGTATGATCTGCGTGGTTGATGTTTGTGTCTGCCATAATAATTTTATCATTCAGTGCCTCAGTCGCAATAGGCGCTGCCCAGAAGTCAACCATTCATGATCCCTTGAATGAAAACGCACCATGACAGATATGATGGATGTCAACAGTCAATATCTTTACTTTTAATTACAGACTAAACATCTTTTGTCTATATTGTAACATGGTATTAAATAAATAAATCAAATAAACTCTCACATACATATCCGGAATACGTAATGGAACAGCTTCTTTTTTTGATACATTATCACTATGATAATTTAACGTAAAGTTCCTCGTTAATTAATGCGGTACTTGATAGTTTATACTGTTTAACACTTCCCATTTGTTAACAGTTACAAACTTCTAATGATCAACAACAAGAACTAAACCGGGAAATAGTAGCCCAACTGTTACATTTAACTAGCCCTCTCTAAAATGTAATTCAGGATAGAAATTTTAAGACAAATAAGTGGTACAATTATTATCTCTTGTAAAAATCTTATAAATATCTTAAAATTAATAATTAAACTGTCGAATGCAAGCTTTGGATAGCCATTTTGGCAAGTTACTACCTACCCTGTCTTTCGCCAAGAGGTTTTCTGGTTCATCATGTTGATCTAGGTGCTGTCTCATTCCCTGGCCCTCTGCCTTCTCGCCTGTGCGGGTGGGATGAGGGAAGATGTCGACAGGGACAATGGTGGCATCTTACGATGCTGTCGGCTTTACTGTCTCTCAAGCCTTCACGCCCGGGGCTTTATAGTGGGCGTAGTACCCTTACGTCGTGGGTGCACAGGGTGGGGTCACGTGTGTGCCTAAAGGAAGAAGGCGGTAGGAGTGGCACCGATTGCAGTACTGCTCGCCACCACGAGGTGGCACGGGGGGACAATGCCATCGGTTCCCTAGGCTGAGGCCAACACCATCACCTCTCCCCGGTATGGGCTCAGTTGATCGATGTGCTTGAGAGGCCCCGGAGTTTGAGTTTGAGCAGTTCTCGGAGCCTCTTGCACACACTAAGTTCGGCCACCGAGGAGGTTTTATTGGGACACTGTGGTCGAACATGGAACCCTACATAACCCGGTTCTCTTCCCCAGGAGGCCGGGTATCAGGTTGCAGATTTCCTCCTCCTCAACAAAATAAGGTTGCTGTTTCAGTGGGTATCCCTACCGTGCAAGATACCACGTCAAGCTGTTTGTTCAGTTTATAAAACGCCTCCTGCCTCCAGGCCTCCGTCTTCGGATTGGGTCCGCGTGGGGATCACCCTCGCCAACCCTCTCCGTGGAGTCCTTCACCAAGATGACGGTCTCGCAGAAGGAGACCATGGCAGACCAGGACCTCGCGTCCCGGAGCATGACCCCCACCACGCTCGGCTTCGAGAGGTCTCCACCCACTATCGCCATCAGGGCATGGCGCTAGGGAGCCCATGTTGCACATTCCGCAAGAGTATGATGCACAGTGTCCACGAACACATCATAAAGAAGAGATACTATCATATCACAAAGTATTGACTGGGAGTTGCAATATCTGTATTTTTGCGTTTCGTTATAGAAGCATATTTTATTTGTGTTGAAATGTGCACATAAATAAAGATATTTGATTGATTGATTGATTGATTGATATACACTGAAGACCTAAAATTTCACCTCCAAAAAGTCCTCTTTCATCTTTCATTCATCCTATCTTTTAATAACCCCCAAAGAATATTAGCTACTAGCTGCCTTCCATCAAATCAATAGGCTTGTTAGCCCTCTTTGTGGCATAAAAACACATCAGACTTTTTGACAAAAAGTTTTTACAGAGAGTGAGCCACCACGTGTAGTCCTGGAATCCAGCGACAGTAAGACCTACATCATCAAGGAGGCGAACCAACCGACCAAGTCCTACTTACCTCCTTCTTCTGAAGATGATATGGTAATTACTGGTACACAGTACTTAAAATATATCTTAGCATCCGGTTCTGACTTGACATGGGTAAGAATATAATTTGTAGTAATTTGTGTCGAAATTGTGACGCAAAATTTACGAATATCCAAATATAAATCTGTTTCAAGGTGGTAGGTGCCTTCAAGTCAACAGTAAATAGGCATCTTCTAGGTAAGCGCGCTCCACCTTAGGCTGTGTCAACATTTAACTTATCTTACTTTCTATTAACAGACACGTTTTACGCTATTTTTGATTGTGGCGTGATATTCGCCATACTCAATTCACAATTCTATGATGCTCAGATTAAGGGTAGATAATAGTTTTGATAAGTCTAATCAAAACTTAAATTACAACACTATGTTTCATACATATAAATGTTAGTTTACAATTTGCTTCACAACGTGAATTAGTCTCTTCGGTATATTTATCCCAGACATAAAATTATTAGGGCTGTCAAACGCTTATATAAAAAATTAATAATTTATGCTTTTGACTTTAATATTATGTATTATACAATTGTATCGTAAAACTATAGTAAAGCTTACGGCAATAAATAGATTTTTTATTTCCTAAAGGCCTTTAAAAACTTTGGCAGCTACGGTTGAACTAAGATACATACCAAAATGTCCAATACAACTGTATGTCAAACAATACCAATCTGTCCATTTAGGTTCTAAAACCTTGGTCGTCTTCTTAACTTGTTATTTAACTTAAACATACTTTTAAATACAAATAAATTAAATTGAAGTGTCATATTGTAATGTTTGTATAACATCTTTTACTAAATGTATAAACAAATTCATTTCTTTATCAATGCGACTATTTTTATTGCGTTTGTTACGTCAGAACTGTCGATTTAATGATACTTTGACGAGACCTTTAATGGCAGATATCTGATGCTATGAGAAATAACTTAGTTTACTTTTTTTTAGGTTCTCAATTTAGTTTTTTCTTATATAGTTTTCTCGGAACTCTTTCATAGACTTATATACCAATGGTTTACGTCGTACTAAATTCTGTTTTAGAAAATATTTATTTTTAGTTTTTAGTTACGTTCATAATTTCTTTGCAAAACATTTAAAAAAAACTATATACCAGGCGAGTAAAGTCGCGGATACAACTTGCAATAAATAAAATAATACCTAAATTAATAAACGTTACGTGGCAGCCCTGGTGGTTGATTATGCTGGTAATGTACTGCGGCGCGTTATGGCTGTCAAGAGCATTCGTGTTAAGTGCTATACAGCCGTGGCCCTACTTTGTCCGGTAGATATTATTTTTATTAGATTAGTCCGTTTCACAGTTAACATTTTTCAAATGTAACTTTACAAGAAAGAAAAATTGGCCTAATTAACTTTAAAGAAACAATTATTATATTTCATTTTTTTAATTCTATTAATTTTTTTATGTTACAAGTTGGCAAACAAGCATACGGCCCACCTGATGGTAAGTGGTTGCCGTAGCCTATGAGCGCTTGCAGCACCATTAGTAGGTGCCACTCGCGCGTTGCCAACTTCGACATATTAGTTCTTATATCTCCTCTGCCCAGTAATTTCACTAGCGTGAAGTGTGCCTTCGAACGCCTTCTTAGTGCCCTTCAAACCGGAACACAGTAATGCCTAAGCACTACTATTTGGCGGCAGAATATTTGACGCTGTGGTGGTACCTACCTAGCCGGCTTCTTGCAACAAAAGACCTACCACCTAATTTAAGTAATCAAAACTTCATGTTTTTCACTACTTTTCAAAATGTATACTTCAAATATAATTGTATCCATGAAACATATTATGTATCCATTGTATCCTACAATAGTAACTCTATTTTTATTTCAGATGCCGCCGAGATAACACACATACGGCGGAGTTTGTTTGTAAATATATAATAGCATTGTAAATTTCAATGATTGCCAATGAATTAAACTTTAAGGAAATATAGACGAATTCTTCCATATCATATTTAATTGTAAAACATGGACAAAAGATCGATAGAAATAATTTAATTCATTACTATAGTAGTAGTAGTAAAAAAAATATTTCTAACAATAAAAAAAATTTAATGAAAAGTATTATGGAGCAACCCTACCTATTATTTACTTTTTGTGAATTTAGAATCTCAGATAGGAGTCAAAATTAAAACTCTATGATGACCGTTCGTAAAATTCCAAAATTAAAATTATCTTTTGAAATATCTGTAAGAAATTATGGTTACTTTCTATCGTTCTTTTATTCCTATTTTATTAAATATTAGTTAATTATATAATAATTAATGTAAATTCTATCATATCTTTAAATAAATGTTGATTCTTAAATAATTAACGATTTTTTATTTCTAATGTATATGTTATCCCCTCTTATATAAATATTATATATGGTAATATGGCTTCTTATATATACTTTGGAGCCTCAATAGCTCAACGGTAGAAGGGCCGACTTCACTCCGTTAACGCGAGAGTCGAGGGTTCGATCCTGACCCCTTGGGCTATTGTCGTAGCGCAGGCACAGAGCTTATTTGGAGGGCAATAGGAATATTAGTAATGCCTTGAAAAAGCATTGCTAATATTCTTTATAAAAAATGGTTGTATATTATATAGTCTAGTGAGGACAGTCGACCTATTTAATACAGCATGTTTTTTGGCTCAGCGGATATACTTGACTTTTTTATGTTAGAGAGGGCAAACGGGCTGGAGGCTCACCTAATGTTAGCATCTGCAACACCAGAGAGCATGCAGGTGCGTGGCCGACCTTTAAGGTACGTTGGTAGCTATACAGGCGGGCATTTCAGCTTTACCACCAGCAAGGGACACTAGAATTCGCGGACATACATATCCTTACAATTTCTTTTACGAATTGAAAATTTTCTCACAATTTTTTCCTTCACTTTATAAATTTGAAATGTAAGTTAAGCACTTGTAAAGTCCTTTGGTTGAAATCGTCATTTTCTATACAAATAAGTATAATTGAAGTGTCTGTTTGTAATTCCATTTGTGTTTGGTTGTTCCGCAACTCTGAAACCGCTGAACCGATTTTAGGGGACTTCCACTGGCAGTAGCTGATAGTATTTAAGTAACTGAGGCTACTTTTATTTTAGAAAAAGAATTACGGCTGCAATAAAGAAAAATAGATACACCACGTGAGATGAGGGCGCTGATAAGTAATCTTATACATAAAATTTTCGTGTCACAATGTTAGTTATCATACTCCTCCGAAACCGGTTTGGCCGATTTTTATGAAATTTTATATGCATATTTAGTAGGTCTGAGAATCGGCTACTATCTATTTTTCATACCCCTAAATATTAAGGGTGGTCCACCACAATTTTTTTTTTAATTTTTATATGATGTGGCATTAAAAAATACATACAACCCTAAATTTGCACCCTTCTACCATCAACCCCTATTTTTTAATAGCCATATAAGTAAATGAACAACTTTCACCGGTGCCACTTCTAGACTGGGGTAAAGGGCGTTGCTATCGGTTCCCAGATTTTTTCGGCGCTGGACAACGTCTGCTGGGCGGCTAGTAATAAATATAAATATTTGACAACGTTCTGGCGCTACGGTAGTAAACCTTAAGCGACACAGGTCAGGGGTTTGATTCCCTCAACCCAAGGGCAGGATCCTTGGGACGGATTCAACTTGAGCGCCGCGCTATCAGTCTTTTACCGGCTGAGGTCTCAAAAAAAACGTCACATTCTACATGGCACCCGTGCGATGCCGGGGTGGCTGCTAGTGTGAAATATTGCAATATCAATAAAAACGCAATAGCACAACAAATGAAATGTAATTAATCAAGCGTTAAAAGCGATCAAACGGAAAGCGAACAATTCCGAATGATATAGATTGTATGTGGGGTGATTGAGTCCATCGAGATACGTGATTTATAGGAGGTATTATTGATGGTACCTTTATACGATTTTTTTGTCTGTTGTATTTTTTAACCTGTGCAATGATACTGGCAATTGGATGCAAATAAGCAATAACATGTCAACCCACAAAATTGAAAAAACTGAGTTATATATGCAGAAGTGTTGGTAAATGGCTGAAGAACATTTTTCTTTAATATTTGTAGAGTTTTAGGCTTTAAAACTTCTAAAAAGCCATTTTTTAATCATGCAATTTATGTATTATGTAAAATGTTTTGGGTTATATTTTATAAGAAATATGCAGTTTGTATACTTATTTTTTGTGAAATTAAGTAAAATAACTTACATTAATCTGAAATTGCCAAAAACTTGCCCAAAATCTAAAAAAAAATCATATGAAGCAAGTTGATCAAAATTTTCAAACGCGTTTTTCTTGAAATGACAATCGTGTGGGTTGACATGGTATTGCTTATTTGTGTCCATTATTATGGTTGTCGGTTTAATTGAGCTCTTAATATAATTTTTTATCGTAGAAAGAGAAAGAAGATAGAAGGGACATTAGCTAAAAACCGCGTGCCAATATTTTATATATTTTATGTGTACGTAATGTCAAATTACTTATATATTTGACAAGTGCAACTATATAATTGACAGTCTTGGCCGGATATAAAACATGCCAACATTGACATTTAGTAAATAAAAAAATAAGTTGCCAAACCTATATACATCTATTTCTTTCACTCCTATTAGTGCTAGGGGCAACAGACTAAGACAACAATATCTCCTTTAAATAACGTTACAAGAGCGGTAACATGGTATGGCTCCGTCCATGTCCTTCTTACTCTTAAGTTTTTATGGACTTTAAAAATGCGTTCTAAATATTGCAACTTAACTTTTTTTAACAGAATATTTAAACATTATTATTGTTGTGTACTAAAATAATAAAATATTTAAAAATTAAGGGTAACAGTCCATACATGTAACAGAGGGTTGAAAAAAAAATTTCAGGGTAGGGCAAAGTTGAAAATAATAATGAGGTTATTAATTAATATAATATAAATTATAACTTAATTTATAAAATGATACAATAATAGAATGTTCAGAACATACAACAATATTAAAAGAATTAGGAAGATTTGATGAATTATTACCATAAAAAAGATGAACATGATTTTAAAGAAATAAATTACATAATTATTAATTATATTACAAAATAATCAATTTCAATTTCATTGCAGTTAAGATAAAGTTAGATTAGCAACCTGATTGTAAGCCTTGTATATTAGATAATTCTTTAATCTATTTTTAAAACTAAATACTTTTTTAATTTTAATTTGAAGCCTCAATAGCTCAACGGTAGAAGGGCTGACTTCGCTCCGTTAACGCGGGAGTCGAGGGTTCGATCCTGACCCCTTGGGCTATTGTCGTACCCACTCCTAGCGCAAGCTTCGACCTTATTTGGAGGGGCAATAGGAATATTAGTAATGCCTTGTAAAAAGCGTTGCTAATATTCTTAAAAAAAAAAAATTGATGTCCTAAAAACACTTCTGCAGGAGACCAGTGTGTGAGATCCCCATATGCAATTTCAATGGGTTTATGATTTCTATTGTGATCTGAACTGGCTAGCGTATACAAATTTGGATTACACTTTACAAATCTGGTACTTCGTATATATAGAGGCAGGCACGTAATTCCATACTTTGAAACTGAATTCAATGCTAAACAAAATTAACTGTCAATAGAAGGTGCAAATCATTCAAATCGTCGTCGAAGATTTGAAGCGTAGAATAAGATCACTTAGGTACAAACGCAGACTTCCTGCAACACAAAGGTGCGGTGATGTCAGGAGACAATCAAACGCCTCGGCGTGCCGTGGGAAGGAATTTACAGTTCAGGGATTTTACTTTGCAGACTCTACTATTGTAACTCGATGAAACTTTCATAGCAATTACACACTAGCTAAAAATAAATAATAATACTTACTTACTGCCTTCCTAATATTATAAATGCGAAAGTAACTCTGTGTCTGTCTGTCTGTGTGTTGAGCTTTCATGCTAAAACTACTGAACCGATTTCAATGAAATTTGGTACACAGTTAGTCTAGAGCCTGAGAAAGGATATAGGCTTTATTTTTTAATACGAAAAATAGGTTATAAGAGATTTAAAGAGGGGTATGAAAGTTTGAATTTTTTTAGGTTTTTGATTCGATATAAATAAATATGACATTAAAACTTTGTAAAAGGTTAAGGGAGGGATCAGAGTTTGTATTTAAATCGTTATTCACGGGAGCACAGCCGAATTCAGGAGCTAGTCTGAAATAAATTAAATTAAACGCTACAGACTCAACGGCCCCCATTGGGATAATTATATCCTGTGTCGGGGGTCCGGAAACAACCCAACCCGGACAAACACACCCAGGCCGGTCCAGGAAAGGCACCCCCTGCTCCTAGCTCGCTACTTGGCCCTTGAACAATTATTCCCAAGCCTGTGGAACAATTGGTAGGGCCTAGTTTTAACCCCCATTGATTCTAACACGCTGTTAATTCGATTCTGCGGAAACGGCACTGAAGATTTAATCGCACAAACGATTTATTTTATACGAATAAATTCACTTGGAAGTCGAATAAATAAGAATGTACTATTTATATCTGGATAAATGATCCGGTTTTACCATATCAATAGAAAGTTAAGTTTGCAATTCATTTTTTATAATTATAATATATTCTGATTGTTACCCACCTAGTGTTTTCAGGTTGCCCAAATTGGCTTATCGACTATTATCAACATTCCGACGAGTGGCAAAAACGAACCCCTCAAAATTTATAAAAATTAAGGGTTGAAAAAAAATATTTCAGCGGATGGCAACGTGTATACATAGTTGACGTGTAGTTGTTGAGATATCAGCTCCAAAATTCACAAAAATTGTGACGATACTTATACTCTTACTTTTGAACTGTCTGATTTCAAATTCTGGAAAAAATTATGATTGTAGAAATCAAAAGAATACGATAATTATTTCGAATAATATAGGTCTTTAAATTTTAAAGATTTAAGTTTTCTCATAATTTTTTTTTTTTTTTAATATTATTCTTGATAATTACTATGAATTTCAATTATATTTAAAGGTCTAAAGATCCTTCATCGTCATGTTGCGGAACCCTTGACCGGTTAACATTTATATTCTATTAAACACTCAGTAGAAATACCACTACGCGGTCGTCTATAGATTGTGCCTAGTGAGTGTAGTGGGATATATCCCTGAGTCAGAATCTAAAAAATAAAATAGATTCAGTTAAACAAGAGTCCGACAAGAAATGTTTTGTACAAGATATTTCCATGAAATAAAGTTCATGAATAACTTCGAGTTCTGAGCATAAGCTTTTAAAAGCGTTAACTATTTTTACAGTGTCTTACATATTTTAAACATTTTAACCGTACTATTTTCAATTCATTTAAATCTCACACTGGTGGTAGCTGTTTTGTTGCGAGAGGCCGGCTAGGTAGGTACCACCGCAGTGTCAAATATTCTGCCGCCAAATAGTAGTGCTTAGGCATTACTGTGTTCTGTTTTGAAGGACACTGTAATCTAGTGAACTTACTGGGAGATTCAAGAACGAATATCTTGAGGTTGGCAACGCGTGAGTGGCACCTACTAATGGTGCTGCAAGCGCTCATAGGCGACGGGAACCAGTAGGTGAGCCGTATGCTTGTTTACCAACTTGTAACATTAAAAAAAAAATCTCCACCAAATTGTATAATTCCTTTTTTGTTGTGTTTGTAATTGTCAGGGCAATTTTTGTATGGTTCTACGGAAGCGAAATTCCCACGGGAGCAAGATCACAGGAATCGGCTTGTATCTACACAGACAGATGTAACCGACCGACTAAAGTCAGGCGTCGTAAGCACGTCCTACAAGACCCCGACGATAGGATTACTTAAGACAATGTCCCTTACACAGCACAGACACGCACACAACACCGTCTTCGCTGGCGAGGACGAGGTCCATTGTTTCGCACGTTGCGACACGCTCACACCGTCGGGTGAGTCCATCGTGCAGAATGCGCTCGCAGCGCAGCCTTCATCTCCGATGACGTCCATAGCCGTGGTTATTCTACGCAGGAGGCTCCCTAAGGACGGAATCAAATTTTTTTACAGTTCGGTGACTCTGTCAAGGCCCGTAAGGCCACCAATACATAGTCCGAAAAAACATAATGCTTATATGCAGGTAGGTAGTTTATATGTAAATGGGAGACGGAGGTCGAGTGAAACTGTCTTTATCATTATAACAATAATAATAAAACTACAGTTAATGACGATGACGAAGTATAGAACCTTTTTAATACGTTGGATTAGAAAGACAATATTTGAAAAAGATGTCATTCTAACGGAGCGTCACATTGATCGTTACTGCAATATTTCACCATGCAAAAAATTATTGTCGTACCTCTTATAAAAGACGTGTTGAAATCCGACGTAGTAGTTACAGTGCTGTGCAATTTATTGTGTTATATAGTAAAAGGATTAAAATCATTGTTGATTACAATAAGTTGTTCATAATGTTAACCTACTTGGATGAAACTCATAAAGGCTCCAGGCTATCCTTAGCTTAGTTTGATTCAAAATGAATAATGATTAAACCATAGGCGTGGTTTTATATTAAAACATACTATATTGTCTATTGTCTTTTGATGTGACATAAAGCAATTTTCAAGTATTGTTAAATTCAATTACAAAATGAATGCCTTAGCTGTTAAGTTTGTTGAATTTGAACATCAAAGTAGGCTTTACACAAGTTGTCTTTAACAAGCACTTTGAAATCGTTATTAGAGTCTTGTCAGTTTAATATAATACTTCAGAGTCTAGATTATAAAGAGAAGACCCGAGGCTTAATGGATTTTGGCATGGAATGGGTGGGTTTATAAAAGCAAATTTTTAGACAATTGCAAAAGGCAGACTGTTCTCTTTATTTTTTTTTAAATTCTAGCAATACGGTTTGTCAAGAAATTACATTATTTTACGGTAGTTGAGCCATATTTCTCTCAGCATAAAAGGGTCGGCTTGACCGAGGAAGTAATACCCTCTCACAGAAAATCGGCGTAAAGCCTCAGTAGGTACTGTTGCGTTTCCTGCGATGAGTGAGAGCGCCGTAGGCCCATCCCCACCCCCCCCTGTTCCCTTCTAATCCCTGCCCTTCTGTTCCTTGGGTTGACAACACGCTTGTGATACTTCAAGTATCGCAAGCGTTCATAGGTTGCGGTGACTGCTTACCATCAGCCTATTATCTCTCCAAATAAGCTCGAAGCTTTCGCCAGGAGTGGGTATGACAATAGCGAAAGGCGGTCAGGATCGAACCCGCAACTCTCGCGTTAACGGAGCGAAATTGGTGCTTTAATCATTTTTTCCGGTATTTTTTACCATCAGTTAGATAATTTTTCCCGGAAGTTTTAAATTTAATTACTTGTATCTGCCCGTGACTTCACCCGCGTGAACATATTGTACCTATTGTAATGAAGCAGCCTTACTCCTATTTTTTATTGAGGCAATAATATATTGAGTAATAATATTTGCCCGGATTATAAGAAACCATCGAATAAAAATTCAAATCTAGCTGTTTGTTTTTTTTATCCCACGGGAACTCCGGGAATACCGTTCAGCGATTTTTGCCTGATTGAGTAACAAATACTATCACATTTATTATATTCGTTGAAAACCAGAACGAAGTGAGGGCAGGTTGCTAGTCAAGTGTAAGCTAAAGATGGAACTTACCATAAGTATTCACCTTCAATGATTGTTTGTCATAAAAGGTTAACATGAACCATGAAAATAGAAACCATTTGAACTATAACATGAAACACAAAGGACGTGTTCCTTTGTGTCTTTAGTTGCTTCGGGATCGCCGAGCACGTAACATGTACAAAAGATAAACTTCGCTTTGCGTTTTGTTTCATATTTTTAACATAAACCTTTATCCCGGTTGTTCAAATTGGCAATCGATGGAAGTATCTTTGAATTGTAGTGCATTCTACCGCTGTGTTTCACTTTGAAGGATACTAAATAAATAAACACTACACTCAACGGCCCCCATTAAGATAGTGATACCCTCTGTCCGGAAACATACACAAGGATAAACACACACAGACCGGAATATAGCCCTGCATGGGCAAAACAAACATCTGCTCCGAGTGGGAATCGTCACCAAGACCTGTGGCGCTTAAGGAAGGGCTTATATATACGCTTACACTATAGCTATAATTTCAAAATGAAACACAGTTATGCAAAACACACTACTGCTTTACGGTAGAATATCTGACTACTTACCTAGCCGGCATCTTATCAATAAAAAGCCTACCACCAATAAGGTATATCTATGTTTGTACTTATTAAGACATTATCAATATAATAAACCTTTTTATCAACGCCATCTATGGACGATCGACGGAGGAAGCGTCCAACTCGCTGCTTTGTCTCGTCAACGCCTGCAGGCCCCTTACACTGCACTCCTATAAAACGAGCTGCGCCCTGCAGGCCCTTTTTCTCATCACAACGTTACTATATATCTGGTCATATTCTCTGTAATCATAAATAATAATAAAAAAAAATCTTTGAAAAATAAGAAAAAGTATTGAAGATTAAGAGTCTGATTTTTGACATCAATCTCAAACACTTCTACTCATATCAGTCAGTAAAATATTTACGACTATTGACACCATGGACCCACACTTTTGTTATTATTACACGCTTATATTGTGGAGTTCTGTTGTATATGTATTTGTGTACTTGTTTATTATATATATATATATATATATATATACATTTATATAAATATTTAAATACACATATTCGTATTGTTTAGTATATTAATATTGTTTAGTACATGTAATATAGTATTATGTATTTTGCCATATTTGATATTAATTTTAGTTTTAATAGTTATTGTATGTTTGTTTTGCTTAGTAGATACATGTTTATTTTTTGCACTTGACCATTTCATTCATTTCTCTAATTATAGTTCCTCACGACAAAAGGTTGTCTGCAATAGATTGCTTGTAGCAATAAGACCGCCTTTGCACAACATAAAGTAGCCTACATTCAATTGTTTACATTATTTTGTTTTTTTTTTATTATGTGCGAAAAGCTTTTTATCTATCTATCTATCTATCTATATCTATAATAATGTTTTACTGCCCACAATTTTAGAGTGACACCCCACGCGGGAGCCAACAGGAGTCCATCCAGTCGAGCTTGGGAAGCTATAGGGTTTTTAAATTCTTTGAGCACTACAGCATTTATAGTGGACTAACTCAATAGAAACTTTGTCCACCAAAAAGTTTTTTAAAAGCCGGCTTTATAGTACAACATAGGAAATTTAAACGAAATAAAATCTGCATCCCATTGACTTGGTGAAAAAATGTAATGTCTAGAGATTCGTCGTGACCATCGCTTACCACCATTTATCACAGTCTACAAATGAATATATATAGGTGGTACCGTCAGCTGTAATCGTGAAATTGAAATAAATCGAGCTAATCTTAGCGCTTAAACGCTTCCTATATTCTTAATGGTACACATGACTGACTCGCGTATTTGTGATGCTATTTTATACTAAAACTTATAAAAATATTTTAAAGAATTATTACGTTGCCAAACCGAGGGATGATAAAGAATGAGATGAGAAGGGAACCAAAGGTAAAAGAGGGGATGAGAATTTGGGCCTCCGGCTCTCCGGCTCCGGCTCGACTTTGCACCCATTCTGTGAGAGGGTAGTATTTTCTCGGTCAGCCGGCTCATTTGTGCTGAGAGAAGCATGTCTCTACTACTACTGAAGCTTTAACGAACAATAAATACATAAAGGCAACACACTCAATGTCCCCCATTAGGATAGCTATATCCTGTGTCTAGGGTCCGGAAACATACACAATGACAAGGACAAACACACCCAGACCGGAAACATGCCTATATGGTCAATAAAAACTTCTGTTCCGTGCACGACTTAAACCCGCGACCTGCGGCGCTTGAAAATAATGATTATTCGTGAAATGGCGCTATAATCGGACCCAAGTTGCATACTGTAAACTAGGATTAAACGACTCAACAAAGATAATAAATCTCAACTATTTGTACAGCAATGACTATGAATATCGGTCAGGATGAATTATAGATATATAATAATTATTAATGAAGAGTAACGCGTCGATGCAAACCGTGCAATTATCAGCTATTGGCACGCGTCGGTAATTGCTTATTGTTTATGATCTCCTGGTGATTTGATACGGTGATACATATAAAATGACCCTTAAATGCAGAAAAAAATTGTTTTGGGACAAAGTTCCTTAACGCGGCTTACGGGTAATGCGATATAGAAATCGTCACGTAACGAAATGCCGTATGCTTTGTATGTGTGCGTTTGAGTAGCGCGCCTACTACAAGCAAATGAGCACACGAGCGAGTGATTGCGCAGCTGGGTGCTGACGTTTCGTCCGATGAGTGAGACCGAATGAGGCCCGATTTCCCACTCTTCTATTCTATACCCTTCCCTCCTATTTCTCAGGTTGGCAACGCGTATGTGCAACTTCAAGTATCACGCGCGTTCATAGGTTGCGGTTGCTTCAACCATATGCGTGTTTGCCAACCGTCATGACATAAAAAAATATATCAAAGACAAAGTCTTATCCCTTCGTAAGTTCTTGTGTTTACCGTAAACGAAAAAGCCTACAAAAAACTTTTCACATTTTATCATTTTATTACAAAGGGAAGATATAAAAGGTTTGTATAGATAAGATATAGAGGTAACTAACTGGTAGATAACAGGCGGCTTACGAGTGAGGGAGGTAAATAAGAAAAATATACGAAGTTTTCTTCAAAGGTTTTCCCGTGAAACAATTTTATTGTCATCGCTTTATATTAAAAGGAATTTTATTAAATACTAGCGACCCGCTCCGGCTTCACATGGGTAAGAAATATATAGCCTATGTTATTTACTGAAAAAAATAATTAAAATCGATCCCGTAGTTTTGATTTAATAATTACTGCCCGTGGCCCGTACGCGTTCAATGTAATTTTTTTTCTCCACTATTTAATAGATGTTATTATACATATAAACCTTCTTCTTCAATCACTCTATCTATTAAAAAACCGCATCAAAATCCGTTGCGTAGTTTTAAAAAATTTAAGCATACATAGGGATATAGGGACAGAGATAGAGACTTTGTTTTATACTATTTAGTGAGGTAGCGATGATCCGTGACTATCTGACTAAAACAGCAAAAGTTGTGTATATTAGAACCTTATCCTTTTCGCCATGAAAAAAGCCCGAAAAGTATGGCCGACGTGAAGTAGTAGTATCCGTACTGCTGTGTTTCGTTAGAGTTTGAGTGCCGAAACTCGAACCATTTTTTTTTTGTGGGGAAACAGTAATACTTTTAGGCGTCGGGATGTGACGACCCCATCGCCCGCTGTTGGGATAACCTCTGTCACAGCAGAGATTATTCCACCAGTGCAATCAGTCACGCTGGTGGTAGGTCTTTTGTTGCAAGAGGCCGGCTAGGTAGGTACCACCGCAGTGTCCAATATTCTGCCGCCAAATAGTAGTGCTTAGGCACTACTGTGTTCCGGTCTGAAGGGCATTGTACGCTAGTGAAATTACTGGGCGAACGAGATTTAAGAACTAATATCTCGAAGTTGGCAACGCGCGAGTGGCACCTACTAATGGTGCTGCAAGCGCTCATAGGCTACGGTAACCACTTACCATCAGGTGGGCCGTATGCTTGTTTGCCAACTTCTAACATAAAAAAAAAAAAAAAAAAAAATAACAACAGCTTAACGTGCTCACCGAGGCACGGTGGGGAGACCCACAGACAAACGCCCAGACCGAGACAGAAATTTAACAAACATCTGCCCGAGCGGGAATCGAACCCGCAACCGTCGAGACTAAAGGCAGACAAGCTACCCACAACGCCACAACGGTGTCAATATGTTTGTATTGAACATGCAAGCTTATTTACCGGTCTGGGTGTATTTGTCCTTGTCATTGTGGATGTTTCCGGACCCCGACACAGGATATTACTATCCTAATGGGGGCCGTTGAGTGTGTAGCGTTTGTTTGTTTGTTTATTATTGAATTTAGTAACTTGAGTGTTTCATAATTTTCAACCCCATAGTTCAAAAGCTAACTTAGAGGATTATTTTTATGTTTATGTTGTGGAATTTGACATTTTGTCGCGATGTCCAATGATGAAATTCTGCAGGATCAGTCCAAACAATTCCTCAGAACATTCCCCGTGATAGAAGATGCAGAGCGATCCAACATGTCTACACAATCCCAAAGGATCAGGCCCATCGGAATGGGCTCGATCGTTGACATTTTCGAACCGCTCTGTGTAACTTTAATATTACAATATCTCATCACCGGAAGATCATAAACAAAGAATTAGTGGAGCGTGCCAATCGGTGATAACTGCGGTGCGCTCTACGTTAATTATTATTTTATGTCAATAATTCACTATCGCAATTATTCATTCATATTACATATACATTACATTAGAATTTTCACTGGTGGTAGGTCTTTTGTTGCAAGAGGCCGGCTAGGTAAGTACCACCGCAGTGTCCAATATTCTGCCGCCAAATAGTAGTGTTTAGGCACTACTGTGTTCCGGTTTGGGCATTGTACGCTGAGTGAAATTACTGGGCGAACGAGATTTAAGAACTAATATCTCGAGGTTGGCAACGCGTGAGTGGCACCTACTAATGGTGCTGCAAGCGCTCATAGGCTGCGGCAGCCACTTACCATCAGGTGGGTCGTATGCTTGTTTGCCAACTTCTAACATAAAAAAAAAAAAATCGGTGATAACTGCGGTGCGCTCTACGTTACTCATTATTATATGTCAATAATTCACTATCGCATTTATTCATTCATATTACATATACATTACATTACAAATACTTAAGATTTATTAACCGTTTTGAATCAATTATTGCTATTTTATAACACAACTAGCTGCGCCCGCGGCTCTGCTCGCGTGATGTACCATTTTCTTCTTTATTGCACGGAACCCTATTTCTTTTCTAAAATAAAAGTATAAGTTACTTCTTATTACATCAGCTACCTGCCAACAAAATTCCCGTCGAAATCGGTCCAGCCATTAAAATTGTAAAAAATGTTATTTTGGTGTATGTAGCGTATATTTATTAATATACATATAGTAAAAACGGTTATTTCAATATTACAAACATACACTCCAATTTTTATTATATGTATAGATTGTGAGATTATTAGATTGTACTAAAACATTAATAAAACTATTTGGATTCAGTGTTTTCGGGTCTGATAGTTTTAATTGCCTTTAAAAAGAAGGTGATACAAATTAGGCACTTTAAATAACTGCCGAAGTATTTCTTAACTGAAACTTGTACTTTTTATTGTTCGTATAGTTGGTGTGCCACTTCTGGTAATATAAAAAAATACTTACTTAAAAATAAACAAAAGCAGAAATAAAAAAATAAATTGCTTTCACAGACTCCTGTTGTAGAAAAAAATTTTTTTTTGCTCTTAAGTTTTGAAGTCGAGATTTTGTTACAAATAAAGTGGTAAATAAATATACGAACCACTGATCTCTATAATAACTGGATTGACGGTCCTATGTTTTGTGAAATTGGTAAAAAATGAAAAACTAGCGCCACCATTGATTGGGTAGGACTAAATAATGAGAAAATTGAAATTTTGTAGTGTATTGTTTTGTTCCCAGCCAAACAAAAACCTTTTTTTTATGTCATGACGGTTGCCAAACAACGGTCCGCCTGATGGTAAGCAGTCACCGCAACCTATGAAAGCTTGCGATACTTGAAGTAACACAAGCGCGTTGCTAACCCAAGGAACAGGAGGGACGGGATGAGAAGGGAAAAAAAAGGAAGGGGACAGAGAGGGTGCGATATTGAGCCTCCGGCACTCTCACTCATCGCACGAAACGCAACAGTACCTAATGATACTGTTACTTGATGCCGATTTTCTGTGAGAGGGTCGTACTTCCCCTGTCGAGCCGGCCTTTTTGTGCTTAGAGAAGCTCTACTACCGTAATTTTTTTTTAAAATAAGATATAAAGTATAAAATGCGGAGAAATAAATTTTCTATTCGGCATTATCTACAAAGCCGCAGTGTAACAAGGATCAAGGAAAATAAAATGCCTATTCATTTCTTATTTTCCGTTAAACTTTTTCCTATCTATAACTAGTTTTCCGCTTTCCACATTGGAGAATACTACCTCAAAAATATATATTTTTTAGAATCGGCTATAAGTTAATCTAGTTGTGTAATTATACTAGCGGACCCGGCAGAAGTTGGTCTGCTCCAAAAATCTGGGAGCCGATAGCAACGTCCCCGAGCTAATGGTGAACAGAAGTGACACGGGTGAAAATTATTGAATGACTAAAAGCGCTGTTAAAAAATAGGGGTTGTTGGTACAAGGTTGAAAAATGTAGGTTTGTATGAATTTTAATTCCACAACTTCTGCACTAATTCCACAAATTCCACATTTTGCGGGTCGACCGATTCTCAGACCTAACCGATATGCTCATACAATTTCATAAACGGTCGAACCATTTCGGAGGTGTTTGGTAACAAACACCGCGACACGAGAAATTTATCCATTAGATAAAAATTTCATTCTGTCTTATGAATGACGCTGAGCTTTTTAGTTTTACGTTCGGAAGGAAATCGTACTTTTATAAGTAACATGAATAAGATTTCTGATAAAACTTTAAAAACCGCATCATAATCTTATCAGCAATTTTTTTATTTAATCCAATCAAAATTGTAATAATAATATTGTATTAGAATGACTTTTTTCTTATTACCATATTATGTGCATGCATTGTATCCAATCCTCCCAGCACAGATGGGCCGGCTCGACCAGGTGAGCGCTAGAGGTCCAATCTCCCACCTCGTCTGCTCCCCTCCTGTTTCCCTTATCATCCCTCCTCCTCTCATTTGTGATCGCAACGCAAATTTAATACTTCAAACATCACAAGTGTTCACAGGTTGCGGTGACTTACTATCAGGCGGACCGTAAGCTGGTTTGACAACCATCATGATTTAAAAAAATACATTCAATCGATACCATATAGCAATTACATTACAGTCAAAAAATTTACCCTTCTTCTGATACTCCTTCTTCCTACCATTAATATCAATACTTTACCCAGGATCTGCTTATTACTGTAACCCGGATTAAAAAGGTTACTAGTTTTTACACAGAGCGATTATCATCTGACCTCCGTAACCCTAAGAGCGAACCATTAACATTAGGTAAGAGCAATAGTTAACGATTATAATCAGGTGTTATGACAACAACCGACAACAGCTTAACGTGCTCTCCGAGACACAGGAGGACAAACGCCCAAACCGAGACAGATATTTATAACATCAATACAAAAATCTGCCACGCGCGGGAATCGAACCCGCGACCGTCGAGACTTAAGGCTCGCTGCCACAACGGTCGTCAGCCTGCTTCTCACACTTTCGGTTAATGATAATAAATGATATTCAATTCAAGTCTTCTATTAAGAATAAGTAGCGCTGACTTTAGCCTGAAGATTAGCTCGATTTATCTCAATATCAGGATTATAACAGACGTTACAATCTGTATTCATTTGTGGACCATTCACGGAGTATCTGATAGTGAAACTCGAGCTACTGATAATCTTATCTTTTATTAAAGATAACTTAACTTTTACCTTTTACGATTTCTTTTACGTAGTGAAAAAAGTTAGAAGTTTCAGAAGCTAACCAGGCAGGCATTTAAACCCTTTTTTTAACGTGGTAGTGGTAGTGTAGGGCTCACCACTCGCCAATCGAGGTAAGTAATACCCAATAAAACCCAATATTCTGCTTTGCGCCATAGCTGGACGCTACTTGCGCAATCAACCGCGACCGGTACTAATCGTCAATGCACCGAGACTAATTTTTAATGAGGTTGTTTCCCTCTACGACCGATCGGTGCGATTTTTTACACAGTTGTCTTCCTGTTCCACCGACCAGGACCCAAAGGCCCTGGCTAACGTCAAAGTAGGGTGCCAGGGCAGTGGCGGATTTACAAATTTGCAAGATAGGCTGTAAGGCTTTTGTCGCCCTTACAATTGTCATATCCTACATTTTTTTTTATGTAAGAGGGGGCAAACGGGCAGGAAGCTCACTTGATGTTAAGCGATCACCGCCGCCCATGAACACCTGCAACACCAGAAGGCATGCAGGCGCGTTGCCGATATTTAAGGAAAGAAGACGTTCTTCTCTTAAAGGTTCCCAAGTCGTATCGGTTCGGGAAGACCGCTGGCGGAAGTTGATTCCACAGAGTGGTTGTGCGAGGAAGAAAATGTCTTCTAAATCGCGCTGTTGTGGATTTCCAGCCATCGAGGTGGTATGGATGGAATTTAGAGTTTTGTCGCGATGTCCGATGGTGAAATTCTACCGGCGGGATCAATCCAAGCAATTCCTCAGAACATTCCCCGTGATATATGCGATAGAAGATGCAGAGTGATCCGACATCTCTACGCAATGCCAAATGATCAAGCCGATCGGAAAGGGCTTGATCGTCGACAATTAACAATCATTTTAACAATCCAACAAAAGGCCGATTACTGGTTAGGGAAACTTGCTACTCGGATGTGACGACCCCATCGCCCGCTGTTGGGATAACCTCTGTCACAACAGAGATTATTCCACCAGTGCAATCAGTCACACTGGTGGTAGGTCTTTTGTTGCAAGAGGCCGGCTAGGTAGGTACCACCGCAGTGTCCAATATTCTGCCGCCAAATAGTAGTGCTTAGGTACTACTGTGTTCCGGTTTGAAGGGCACTGTACGCTAGTGAAATTACTGGGCGAACGAGATTTAAGAACTATTATCTCGAGGTTGGCAACGCGTGAGTGGCACCTACTAATGGTGCTGCAAGCGCTCATAGGCTGCGGCAGCCACTTACCATCAGGTGGGCCGTGTGCTTGTTTGCCAACTTCTAACATAAAAAAAAAAAAACTCGGAATATACAATGATAAGTAAAACATCAGAAAACCGCCGTCAAGAAATCTTTTTTATGAGGAAGCCAAAAAAATTTGGTACCTAAATTTGCTGTCCCCAAAAACTTTCGCCCTAGGCTCAAGCCTACTCAGTCTGCCTGGTAAATCCGCCACTACGCCAGAGAATTTAAGCCCAACCACCAATAAAAATCCCTTAAAGTAGTAAATTACAAACAAACCAGATAAAATCTTTATGCTCAACTTTTTAATATAATAGAAGAGATATGCAAGACACTTGTAAAAATACTTAATGCTTTTAAAACTTAGACTCAGAACTCGTAGTTACGACTTTACTTCAAGCAAATATCTTTTTTAAAAACTTCTTTATGTACATTTATTTTTTTTATTTTTTTTTTAAAGAATACTAGCAATGCTTTTTTATTGCCATTACTAATATTCCTATTGTCCCTCCAAATAAGCTCGAAGCTCGCGCTAGGAGTGGGTACGACATTAGACCAAGGGGTGTCAGGATCGAACCCTCGAATCTCGCGTTAACGGAGCGAAGTCGGCCCTTCTACCGTTGAGCTATTGAGGCTTCCATTACATACATTGTTTTTTTTTTTTTTTTATATTAGAAGTTGGCAAACAAGCATACGGACCACCTGATGGTAAGTGGCTGCCGCAGCCTATGAGCGCTTGCAGCACCATTAGTAGGTGCCACTCACGCGTTGCCAACCTCGAGATATTAGTTCTTAAATCTCGTTCGCCCAGTAATTTCACTAGCGTACAATGCCCTTCAAACCGGAACACAGTAGTGTCTAAGCACTACTATTTGGCGGCAGAATATTGGACACTGCGGTGGTACCTACCTAGCCGGCCTCTTGCAACAAAAGATCTACCACCAGTGTGACTGATTGCACTGGTGAAATAATCTCTGTTGTGACAGAGGTTATCCCAACAGCGGGCGATGGGGTCGTCACATCCCGACGCCTTTGTACATTTGTTTTATTGAAACCAGTTTCAAGGAATATTTTATACTACATTGGTAACAACCACGCATATGGACGACTTGGTAAACTTTAACAGTATTGCCATGCTTCTTCCACCACAAATGGGCCGACTCGACCGGGGAAGTACTACCCTCTCATATAAAATCGGCATAAAGTAACTGTACTATTGCGTTTCGTGCAATGTGTGAGAGTCTCACACTCCTCTTGTTCTTTGAGTCGCCAGCGCACATGGGATACTTCAAGTATCGCACGCGTTCATAGGTTGCGGTGACTGCTTACCATCAGGTGGACTGTGTGCTTGTTTCCTAACCATCACGCAATAAACAAAAAAAAACATGAATATTTCACCCGTCCGTCATGAAATAAAAAAAAATGTCACTACAACTTATAGACGCAGCGTGCTCATTCTACAACCGTAGCATTCTTCGGAGCGACCTTTGAAACCGTATACTTTCAAACCACTTAGGTTTTAGTGCTTAAATTAGTCGTAAGCATCATCACTACCATTATCTACCTAGATACCACCGCAGTGTCAAAAATTCTGCCTCAAAACATTATTGTGTTTAGGCTTAAATTGACTGAGCAAAGAAGATTTATAAGAACCAATGTCTCGAGGTTAACAACGAATGAGTGTCACCTACAAATGAAAGGTGTTGCAAGCGCTCATAGACTATGACAACCGCTTCCTTGCCAATTTAGTCATATAAAAAAATCTCAAATAATTACTAATTCCTTAGAAAACAATTCATTATACAAGCAGTAGATCACACATAAGGAGGCGGACCTACTTAAAGTTAGTTCCTAGGCTTTTACCATATTACTAATTAATTTATTCCCAGCAGTACACTTTTCCAGCTTGAGTGTTTACATCTGACATCAAAATTATTGCTATCAAGAAATAAGTTGATGGAATTTTGATCTCTTTTAACATTGTCTTCTAGTGCTAATTTCGTTTGAACTATTTCATATCTTAAGTGTTCCATGTTGGTGCTAGGATCTTCCCTTGAGTGTCGTTATCGCGACTTACGCGTCTGTTTATTGAATTCTGACCTGTTATGATACATTTGGGTAACGTATTCGCAAAGTTCAAGTGTATCTACAGATTATAGTACTTAAACATTACCTCAGTTAGTGGTTACGTTTCAGTGGTTGATTTAAATTGGTGAATTATTGTTTTTCTAAGTTTTTTTGATGTTAGAAGGGGCGAACGGGCAAAAGACTAACTTGATGTTACCGCGGTTGAACATCACCAAAAACATCAGAGGGCATGTAGACGCTTTGCCGACCTTTAAAATGCAAATACATATATAAATATATGTGTGCTTGCTGACCTTGAAAACTGGCCATCGTAATCATGCTGGCAGCAAGAAACCACCACCACTGGGATTGTTACGCCACCGTTGTGACGTGTCGGTAGCGAGCCTACCGCTCGACGGGTCGAGGCGTCAGCAGCTAGGGTTCCGGACGTCAGCTGGCAATCGCTCATTTTAAAAACTAGTAAATTGACCGATCCGGATAAGAATAATAAGCAGAATCTGGATACATAATAAAATACTAAAGACGGCTAGGGTTGGATAGAGAAAAAAAGCTTGGCAGCGTCGCACTGAATGTCTTAATGTCACCATTTTAATAAATTATATATTATAATAATAAGGATTGTGTAATGTTAACATCCTTTTTAATTCATAGTTATATTATAGAGGAACCTTAAACTTGATTTATTATTATTAATAGTCATAACTAACTTCCTTAACCTGTCACAAAGAAATGGCGCCAGGCAACTTGACGTCTGACGTTATACAAAAATAATAACAAGTTATAAAAGGTTTTTCTTTTCATATCAGAATTATAAGAAATTCTCGATCCTGATATAATTTGCTTAGCAAAATTTCGTATCTGAACTTTTGCTTTATTGAATCTTACAGGAGTTATCTGTTAACTGCCTCGCCCCCAAAGGAGTATAATTTTTCGATCGAATAGCTAATTTCTAAATAGTAATTTTAACGCAATGGTATTGAACCTGTCTTAAGCACAATTGGAACGACCTTTCACGCTCGGGTAGATGTGTGTATTGACCATACACATCCCGTGTTTTACTCTATCGACTTGCCAATTGACCTTCTTATTCTTAGGTTTGATTAACTTCTTAAGAACAAGAAGTCAATTGGCAAGTCAGTGCCGCAGGCTTAAGAACAACGTGGTAAAAAAAAATCATCAATAATCCCAACTTTAACGATTAAAAATAAAGACGGAATAAATTAAAAGTTATATCAACAACTCTGTGAGGATGTGAAGCTTAGCTTTAGTATAGATATATTTATTGGACATAATGGGTAACGCAGATATCAGCGAGTAACAATTTTAGTTCTACGCATACAAATAAACACATATCATAAATAATAATAAGACCACAGAACTTAAAGAAATCACTTATTTATTAATCATTATTAATAATACAAAAAATAAAATACCTTAAACATTAATACCATTTAAGCCTTTTTAGGGCAATCCTCAACCTTAACGCATTTATTACTAACTGGATCTCTCACAGTTGGCTCATCACAGTAACAAGCCGCGTAGTCGCAAATAATACCTTCTTCTTCTTTCGGCTCTAGATTATCACAAGTCTTTTCCGGAGTCTTCTTGCCACAGCCCGTGGTGTAAGCGTGGGTACCTTCTTCGCACTTTATGGTTCCTGGAGTCTTTGGGCAATCTTCAACCTTTACGCATTTCTTACTGACTGGATCTCTCACAGTGGGCGCGTCGCAGTAACAAGCTGAGTAGTCGCAAATATTCCCTTCTTCTTCCTGAGGGTTCAGATTATCGCAACTCCTCTCTGGTGTCTTTTTACCACAGCCTGTAGTGTAGGCGTGGGTACCCTCCTCGCACTCTCTATAACCTGTAAAAGATATTTAGGTATTTAGTCAAGTTGCCAGCGATCAGGGCCGGATTTAGTGGTCTGGAGGCCTTATAGTGAGAAAGGCATGGAGGCCCCGTGACCTTACTATCTACTTATATAGATATAACAGTTGAAGACCTGCCTGAATTATAAACAGTCATCTTAGCATCTAGAATATTAGAATAGAATAAATTAATTGAAGATGTAGGTGGATCTTTTCAAAGGTGTTGCTTTTAAAACGTAAACCCGCACTAAGAAAGTATTTTTTCGAAATTCAACCCTTAAAGGGAATGAAAGTTTGTATAGAAGTACTTATGTCATTTTTGTAACTACAAGTTTTTAGACTAACAAGCGATAAAGAAACATTTATTTCAATGTTTTGGAAAATTCTACCCCTAAAGGCGTGAAAAAGGCTTGAAAGTTTCTACTAGAGTTCTTTCAAAATTTATGATTATGAAAAAGGTCTTTGTTAGCCGAAACTTTACGCGAGCAAAGCTGCGGACAGAAGCTAGTTTCTCAAATATATATTTGTTATTAGCTAAACCTGTGATTATAGAGGTGTAGCCATTGACAATAAAACCTTAATAATGTTCAAAGTTATAATTTAATTATGGTTCGTATTAATTATGGTTGAGTTTCGACCCCTGGGCGATCACTAGTACTACATAAAGACGTCATAAAAACTTTAGATAGTCTAAGTAGATTCTTGACCCTTACTTAGATCACTAAATTAAACTTGTAATAATTTACAATCTCCATAAGAAAAGCCGCGGACATTGTTAGTATACTCATATCACATTAATTATTCAAATTTTCAACCAACTAACTTCAGTGGAATTAGGTCTAATTATATTTGACGACGTTGTGGCGCAGCGGTAGCGAACCTGCCTTAAACGCCACAGGTCGCGGGTTCGATTCCCGCTCGGAGCATAATATGTTTGTATTGACCATGCAAGCATATTTTCCGGTCTGGGTGTATTTGTCCTTGTCATTGTGAATGTTTCCGGACCCCGACACAGGATATTACTATCCTAATGGGGGCCGTTGAGTGTGCAGCGTTTATATTCCAAGTAATCCTTCATATATTATTAATTTTAAGTCTACTGTATTCTACTAAATTGGGTTTAGTTCTAGTAATACAGTTGGATATAGCTCATATATTATTCAAATGTAAATAAGGCTACTTACACTATAATTATATGCAATTTACCATCTTTCTTAATTTTCAGAAAAAGCTTGGATAAGGGAGACTTATAGTATAAGCTATTTAGTACAACAAGTAGTATATTCAAAAGTGCTTAAAAGCCTATTTGAAAAAAGAATATTTTGAGTTTGAGTTTTAGTAATAATCCTGAACTATATTTAGTATTGATAAAAAAATGTTTTTTTTTATTTCATGACGGTTGGCAAAGAAGCATACGATCCGTCCGATGGTAAACAGTCACCGCAACCTATGAATACGCGCGATACTTGAAGTATCACATGCGCGTCGGGTGGGAGATTAGGCCTCTGACGCTCTCACTCATCACACGAAGCGCAACAGTACAGTTACTTTTCTATGAAAGGAAAGTACTTCCCCGGTCGAACTGATCCATTAGTGCTCCTGTTTTGTTGAATTTGATAAAAACATTAATAAGATGGCGTTTATGCGTCAAAAAAGTCGCATAATTGTCTTATAAATGTAGTATAGTTTGCAGATGTCCTAAATAATAACCGGTCATTAAGCAAACGTAAATAAATTCTATTTGAAGTAACAAAATAAACATCTCAACACATTGTTATTCGATTACAATGCTTATAATATACACAATAGAGGTTTATTTAACACAAACATTGCTTGAGGAAAATCATAAGTCAAGATCCCTTTAATGTCAAGGATTCAAGTCATGTTCAAGCTTATTATATAATGTATATTATGGTCTGTTGAAATAATTGTTGAACATTTAAGTTTGACCGTCACGCGACTTAGTAGATGTTAGAATAATTTTAAAAAATAACGACTTCAAAACTAAAACCAAAAAAAAATAATTGTATAGAATATTTTCTTCAGTCCAGTAAATCAATCCTAAATAAAAAATCGGAACTAAAGGCAGATGGCAAGGCAAATTTTGAATTTGAATACTTTTGAATACTTATTTCACGCAAACCGTAAAATTAGTATTCATGTTTTGGCGTCGGGATGTGACGACCCCATCACCCGCTGTTGGAAAAACCTCTGTCACAGCAGAGATTATTCCACCAGTGCAGTCAGTCACACTGGTGGTAGGTCTTTTGTTGCGAGAGGCCGGCTAGGTAACTACCACAAAACAGGTGTCAAATATTCTGCCCCCAAATAGTAGTGCTTAGGCATGACTGTCTTCTGGTTTGAAGGGCACTGTAGGCTAGTGAATATTAATGGGCAAAGGAGATTTAAGAACCAATATCTCGAGGTTGACAACGCGTATGTGGCACCTACTAATGGTGCTGCAAGCGCTCATAGGCCACGACAATCACTCACCATCAGGTGCTTGTTTGCCAACTTGTAACAAAAAAAAATTGTTTATTTTTTAATTTTTTGTTTATTGCATGATGGTTAGGAAACAAGAATACGGTTCGCTTGATGGAAAGCAGTCACCGCAGTCTATGAACGCTTGCGATACTTGAAGTATCACGTGCGTATAAGTTTTATGTATATCCACTATCCACTTTTGTGAACAATCGAACATAAAATTATTACAGAACGTGGAACTCGATCGTGGTATGACATCCGCCATTCGACGGTGGATAACTCCCCTTCGAAACCCCCCCTGGAAACATAGACATGGTTCTACCCATGGCTGCCAGTAAACAAACGCTGTAATTTATATCAGACAGGCTGTATGCTAATGTACCACCATTCTTAATACTTAATTCCTTACTAGTAATATTATAAATGCCAAAGTAACTCTGTCTGTCTATCTCTTTGTCGCGCTTTCACGCCAAAACTACTGAACCTATTAAAATGAAATTTGGTACACAGATAATCTAGAGCCTGAGAAAGGACATAGGCTACTTTTTAATGCGACAAAAAGGGTTATAAAATTTATTATTTATTGCTATTTACGTGGCCGAAGCCTCTGGTAGAAGCTAGTATTAAAATAACTCACATCTTCCCAAAACATAGATACATCCTCTGGGATGCTCCTCCGAAGACTGAGCGAAACACAACCCGAAGAATGTCAGAACAAATATAAATACTAAAGATTTCATTTTTTTTTAAATAATATCCGCTAATACAAACGTCGGTGTCGAAATGATTTTATTTAACTATAGTGAGGTCTTAAATACGTTGACTGTTGCATCATCATTGTAAGTGTGTATATAACGTTACTAGCTGTGCCCGTGACTTCACTCACATGGTCTACATACTTTTGTTCAAACAAACAAACGAACACTCGCGTTATTATTGTGTTGCTGATCTACTAACTGACCGTATCGCATCACCCGCCTACGCTTTCTTTCTTATTTCTCGGCTTCTAAGTATCGTATCCTGATGTTATATGGACGCAAATAAGCAATACCATGTCAACCCACACTAATGTAATTTCGAGAAAAACGCGTTTGAAAATTTTGAACAACTTTCTTTATATGAATTCTTTTTATGTATTTGTCAAGTTTTTGGCAATTTCAGATATAAGTAAGTTATATTACTTGTTTTTACAATAAAATAAGTATACAAACTGCATATTTCGTATATAATATAACCCAAAACGTTTAACATAATACATAAATTTCACAATTAAAAATGGCTTTTTAGAAGTTTTAAAGCTTAAAACGCTAAAAATATTAAAGAAAAATGTTCTTCAGCCATTTACCAACAGATCTGCATATATAACTCAGTTTTTTCAATTTTGTTGGTTGACATGGTATTGCTTATTTGCGTCCATATAGCCTATAGCCTTCCTCAAGAAATGTACTATCAAATGCAAAAATAATTGTTAAATCAAACAAATAAACATAGTCTTCAGCTTTTTAATATTGATATAGATAAGTATCTTTTAAGCTAGTACCTTAAATAAGACTTCAAGGGTACACGGTTTTAACAAATAAACCGTACACGTACACGTCGGTCTCGCCCATAAATGGTTCCGTACTACCGTAAAGTAAAAGTATCAATCTTCTTGTATGGGAACCCCCTTTATTTCAAATTTTTATTTTATTTTTACATGTTGTTACGGCAACAGAATTACACTAGACAAGTACATTCTTTGAAAATTTCAACTCCATAATACTGTTCGTGAAATACAGTCCACTGAAAGACGGATAAACGGAGGCTTAGTACTAGGGTTCCGTTGACACCCTTTTTTCCAAAAGAACCAAACGAACCAAACGAATTTATCAAATAAAAAAAGAACCAAACGAATTTATCAAATAAAAATTAACCGTCAAGTGCGTTGTGCACCACGCACAGTTGAAACTAAAGGGTTCCGCAGCTGGGCTATGAAGAATCTTAAGGACTTTAAAAATAATAACGAATTAAAATCTACCGCAAAATAAGTTGGTAAATTCATAGTAATTATTAAAAGTAATATGAAAAACAAAGTTATGGGAACAACTTATATATGTATTAAATTTATAGACCTATCTTCTTCAAACCAAATGTGGATGAAAGTTCATGTGGTATTCTACAAGCTCAAATTTTTCGAGAATTTTAAATTCCATAGTTCAAAAGTTAGAGAGGGGGACACAATTTTTACAACTTTAGGAGCTAATATCTCAACAACTACTGACTTAATAAAAATGTCAAAATCAAACCTCTTTATCATTTTAAAATACCTATCCAAAAATACCTCACACGTTGGCATACGTTGAATTTTTTTTTCAACACTCAGTTACATGTATGGACTGTGACATACGGACGGACGGACAGACGGACAGACGGACAGAAGGACAGACGGACAGACGGACAGACGGACGGACGGACGGACAAACGGACATGCATACTATAAGGGTTCCGTTTTTGCCATTTGGCTACGAAACCCTAAAAGCCACTACAAAAAACTTTTTAAAATCAGTTAAGAAAGTTAAACTCACATCTTCCCATGATATATATACATCCGCGAGGGTGCAGCACTGTTTCTGACAAACATAACCCGAGATATGTCAGAACACAGAAAATAACTAAAGACTTCATTATAATGATAGTAATTCTATTAAGCACAGGGCTTTGTGGACGAATGAAGTAAAATGTCGAACGGACGGTTTTAAATAGTTTGACCCTCGCCTTATGATTGGGTATTTTTATCTTTAATGTATACTACTATTTCATCGCTACTTTGCTTGGTTATTTATTTGATTATCTTATAATGGGATACGTTCCAAAGAAATGTCTATTATGATGCTTACAACAACTTACCACCGCACCGCTCGCCATCGGCAGGGTATTCATCCACACACATTGGAACCTGTATCGTCGCGCACAGTGCGGTTCCAAAAGAATTTTCTACTGCGAACCCTCCGGTTGTAGAATGCCGATGTTTTCCAACACACCACAGTATGGGGTTCTTCAAGGGAAGGTTGAACGTTTTTAAGGGGTCGGCAACACGCATGCGATACCTCTCGGGTCTTGAGTATAACTAGGTATTACTGCTCATATCCTATCCTATCATATATATGTTACTAAGTAAGCAAGCCACCAAATCTTAGCTGCCCGCCTGGTTAGCTACCACCGTACATTGGTAAAACACTTGGGAAGTGACGGTAAGCGGTCACCGTGACCTATGAACGCCTGCGACTGGGTATTACTGCTCATTACTGCTCATATCCTATCCTATTATATATACTAAATGAGCAAGCGAGCATACGGCCCATCTGATAACAAGCGGTTGCCGTAGCCTATGAGCGCTTGCAACACTATTAGTGCCACTAACGCGCTGCCAACCTCGAGATATTGGTTCTTAAATCTCCTTTGTTTTCCTCCAGTTATTTTACTAGCCCCCCTACAGTGCCCTTTCAACCGGAACACAGTAATGCCAAAGACACTACTGCTTTGCGGTAGAATATTTATTATCCAAAACAAACAACAGACCAGTGTGACTGATTGCACTGGAGGTAGCCTCTGCTGTGACAGAGATTATCCCAACGGCGGGCAATAGGGTGGTCACGTCCCGAAGCCTTGAAATAAGTTCAATATGTTAACTCAAATTTGGATATCATAAATTTCTTCAGTCAGACAAATTCAGATTCTTTTTTTAGATAGACACTGAGAGTGTATACTTATTATTCCGATTCGGAGTCACAGCAGGTTTATGGTAATTTGATATTATACACTGATAATCTATATTTATTACATATTATAAAATTACCAATGATATATGCTTTTTTTATAAATATAATTATGTTTTCGACTTGATTTTTATAACCTCTATTAATCTCCATAGAAGCTGGACAAATTTTATATGAATATAAAAAATATAAGTAAGAAAGACTTTGTATGAATATAAACTCGTTGATGAGTCAACCCTCAGCCAAAACTAGACCTTGAATGCTGAATTAAATTTAATTTGAATGTTTTTAAGACAAGGATAAAAGATTTTTCGAAATTAAACCCTTAAAGGTAGTGAAAAAGTGGTTGAAAACTAGAAGCTTGAAATTTGAAAATTTGTTTCTATGCTAACAATAATTAGAATCGCGTGTTTTAAAATTTCACCCCGGAATCGGTGAAACGGGTTTTCAAAGTTTGTATGTATTTGATAGAATTTGGGATACCTTTAGAATTTACATTGGCCTCATTACTATAGGATCGTAAAAGTAGATTTTTTCTATAATGACGGTTGGCAAGCAATACGGTCCGTCTGATAGTAAACAGTCACCGCAACCTATGAACGCTTGCGATACCAGACGAATCACATCCGCGTCGCCGACCCAAACGATAGGACGGAAGGGGTGAGAAGAGAAAAGAGAACAGGGACAGAAGGGGTGGGAGATTATGCCTCCGGCACTCCCATTCATCGCACCTTCTGATACTTTTACTTTCTCCCGATTTTGTGTGTGCCCATTTGTGCCGAGAGGAGCATGATTCTACGAAAATTTATGGCACCCCTTTAAAGCTAGCGACACTGCGTGCAAAAGTTAGTTACACATAATGGAAACTTACCTTCTGCCAAACCCACTTATAACTTGCAGAGATAAGATAAGAATCGCTTAAATCACTCATAAATAGATAAAAATAATAATTAATTATAAATAATAACAATCTTAATGTGAAGTTCAATGTGTAATATAATGTGAACTGTTTAAAAACAAACAATAACCTATATCATGTATATATTTAAATAAGTACTAAGATAATGCAGTAATTGCTTGAGTAGCTCTCATAATTTGAATTCGGATTAAATAATAACAAAAGATATGTGACACTATCCTGACTGATTTAATTAACTCTTTAAAAACCGGCCCAGCGCGACCGTAGAAATCGTCCCGTAACGAAATGCCGTACACTGTGTGTGTGTGTATCGAGCCTACTACAAGCAAATGAGCACGCAGCCGGGTGCGCAACCCTCTCTCTCTCTCTCTCTCTGTCCCTGACTCTTTTTATCATATTACCTATTGAAATATACAGATTTAATTTAGAATTACATTCAGAGTTAATAATGTCAAAGAAAAATAAAAAAGTGTTTTTTTTTTTTTATATTTATCAATATACATATATACAATAAGAAAAACACATCTTATCTATAGTATAATTATAGTAAGTCTTTACATATGTACATTACATTGAAATAAAGTTACAATAGTATGTTGTTTCTTATATATTCAAACGCTTTAATCGAGGTCAATATTATGGAGGTCTGACGCGAGCTTGCGATCATATCTTTGTTTTGGTACCTTGAGATTATTTGGTCCGTAATTCCCAAGTATTTCCAAATGTGTATTGCTGTCTTCTTCTTCGTCTTATCGAGTGGATAGTTAACCCAACCTAGCGTCAGAGTTATTCAGGTCGCCCGTAGACCTCTGACTTGACTTATCGACTGTTGTCAAATTGTCAACAGCCGGGACCGACTTTTACGTGCCCTCCGAACCACGGAGACGCTGAGCTGAAATACCACTAAGCGATCACCCATCTAGTGACTGACCGCGCCTAAAGTTGCTTAACCTACCGATCGTTTACCGATCAGTGGGTGCACTTGGCTATGAGCGTCTCTATATTGCTGTAGGCCCTAATGTGCTTGTCAGTGTCACCGAAGCGGGGTTCCGAGTATTAGAGCCCCCATGGAGGTCAAAATGTAACGACCCTTGTGGCATGCTGGTAGCGAGCATGCTTTGAGTCTTGACGCTCGCGGGTTCCATTCCCACTAGTAGCAGATGTTTTAAGTTGGTCCCGATTGTCATTACATAGCATCTGATAACAATTGTTAGCTGTTGATGGGCTATTTACTCTTATTTAATGAGTTATTAGTTCACCCTCAGGTTTGCGGAGGTTAGATGGCAATAATTTTTTTTTTAAATTTGACGACGTTGTGGCGCAGCGGTAGCGAACCTGCCTTAAACGCCACAGGTCGCGGGTTCGATTCCCGCTCGGAGCATAATATGTTTGTATTGACCATGCAAGCATATTTTCCGGTCTGGGTGTATTTGTCCATGTCATTGTGAATGTTTCCGGACCCCGACACAGGATATTACTATCCTAATGGGGGCCGTTGAGTGTGCAGCGTTTAATAATGCTAAGAAGAAGAAGTTCTTTAAGTTACATCTTGCAAGGTCGAACCAATGCTAAAGAAAAGGATAAGCAGTTAGTAGGTATCATATTTTAATGTTTTGCGTCTTGTTTTACATGTAACATCTCCTAGACAATAATTTTTTTTAAATATATAATAAAGGTAAACATGTTTACAACCCGCTGGTGTATGTAGTCATGGTGGCCTATGATAATTATGGATGCTTGAAATACTAATAGCATCACAAGCCTGTTATTTTGTTGCTTGTATCCTGAGTAAAGAAAATATATTATAAAAATAAAAGAATGTGTCTCAAAACACGCGGTTGGAACGAAGTTCTTTTCGCTATATAAGAAGAAAAGAAAAGAAATCTCTGATATAATTACGTAAGTACCAATGACGGTCTTTATTATTTTAGAGGGTACAAGAAGGAGGCAAAAAGCGCACCTGATGTTAAGTGATCACCGCCGCAAATGAACATCTGCAACACCAGATCGCATGCAGGTGTATGGCCGACCTTTGAGAATAGAATAGGCTCTTCTCTTGCAGTTTCCCAATTCATATCAGGTCGGAAAGACCGCGGGCGAAAGCTGGTTTCACGGAGTGGTTGTGCGAGAAAGAAAATGAATTAAATAATTCGCGCTGTAGTGGATTTTCAGACATCGAGGAAGTGAGGGTGGAATTTGCCATTTTGATACGATGTTCGATATTGAAATTCTGTCGGCGGGATCTGTCCAATATTCTAAAAAGTCTTTTTAATGTGAGAGGGGCAAACGGGTAGGAGGCTCAACTGATGTTAAGCGATTACCGCCGCCCATGAACATCTGCAACTCCAGAAGGCATGCAGGCGCGTTGCCGACCTTTAAGGAAAGAATACGCTCTTCTCTTGAAGGTTCCCATGTCGTATCGGTCTTTCTACTAGAGGTCAACTTAACTTACGGAAACAAAATATATATGAATCATCAAATAATCATCAATAAATCGCTATACCTGCGTCTAAAAATTTAAAGACTTCGTTCGATTTCTCCAAGATTTCACCAGCAGAACCTAAACTGAACTGAACTAAAAATTATAACCTTTGAAAAAAAAGTCTACTTGAATAAAAATACTTTTGATTATGAATATTATGACAGTCGAACATATGACCTCCTACTTTTTTAAAGTCAGTTAAAAATAAAATAATAAACCATTCATCTTCTTATATAGGCAATAAATATAAAAATTATTATTTTGATCACGATGTTTTTGTTTTCAAAACAAGGAAAATCAAAGTACCTAAGCAATAAAATCATTAGTTATTATTAGATCGTGTCAGAGATTTTATTGATAATAGTAACATACGCGTAGCTAGGTAAAAGCAAAAGGAGTCAGCTGGCCACCCTCCGCCTCCCCAAAACCTGCTAAATACAGAGAAGTTCCAGAATGTAATGCATTTTGAAGAAAATAGTAATTTTCATCCCTTCCACACTCTAAATTAAGATTATCCCCCCGTTTTTTTTACTTGGGGAAATGCAGATATGCACTCGCGCTCCGGGACGGACGGGCGCAATGGCGCGGGAGGTGGCAAACTCGAAGCCTATGCCTGGCTCACTAAAACCACCAAGGTCCCACCTTGCGCCACTGGGACGCCACGGGTTTGCTTACGCCTACGTAAGGTTGTTTCCCTCTACGACCGACCGTCGCTATTTTTTACGAGGTTGTCTTCCTCGCCACCAACGGGGACCAGAAGGGCCCGGCAAAACGTCAAGAAGGGAGCTCTAACTCCCCCACCGTCGAGACTAACTTTTAAATGAAGTCATTTCTCTCTACGACCGATCGACGTTTTTTTTTACGAGGTGGTCTTCCTCACCACCAACCAGGACTAAAAGGCCAACAACTAAAACTACCAAGGAAGGCTACCAAAATCCAACCAAGAGAGCCCTGGGTCCTAGGTCTTCCTCCGACCATTATGATAAGGAGAAAAGTTCCGGAGCGACTACTGGTCGCGGTCCGACGTCAAATGCCCTACGCCCAACCTTCGGACCCTGTTTGCTTCACCAAGGGAATCGAAAGTGTCACCTACACCATCGACTCCCGGCTACTGAACCCCTCCTCCCCTCCCCGCATGACAAGCCCAGGGGGTGATTATGCCCTAGGTCAATTCTGGCTACGCCCGCTCGCTCCAAGCGGGAATCGAATCATTTTTATACAATTCTAGTTTACCAGCGCCAGTGTTAATCCTCGATAGATAAAATAGAGATGAAATTTATTACATTTGCGATATTATTTTTGTCTTTTCTTATTATTACTTAGTAAATGAAGCTACGATTTTTTATCATAAGTATCAGCGTTACAGCAGTTGTTAGAACTTGCTTTGAATATAAACCGTTTATAAGACCTTTGACTATATCTTTCTTACTTTTCTTTTCTTATCTTATCTTTTGATGTTTTTAAAAGAAAAAGAAAGTTAGATTAAAAAATACGATTTCTTATTTTTCTTACTTCCAGACGTCTCGACATTGGTACTAAAATAGATTTTATAAAAGCTTTCAATAGGGAAAATTGTAACATAAATACAGAGATGTATGAAAAGCGATTTAATATTATTTGTAAAAACGGTCAGCGTTAAATCTTTTACCAAAAATATACACGCACAATATTACATTCGGGAAATAAGGAAAGTGTACGTCTTATTTTATCAAAAAACTAGATTTTGCCCACGGCTTCGCTTACGTAAATTTGGGATAGAATAGACCTTTTTCATACAAAGTTTAAAACGCTTTACACCTTCAGGGGTGGATTTAAGGAAATTGTAGAACAAGTGTTGTTTTATCCTAAATTGTTCATAAAAAATCGGAGATTCGTGCTTCTTAAAGTTTTGGAATTTACAGATTTCCATACAAATTTTCGACCTTTAAGGATTGAATTTCTTAGTGCAGATATCCTTTATTAGTGCGCGTTTATATTTTGAAAATAACGCCTTTGATAAATTCAGCATTCTAGATCTAAAAATTTAGACCGGACATTTATAAGTCAGTCAAATCTTCGCCTATATATAAGTATACAATTATTTAAACGAAAATAGTCACTTACATGTTGTGAATCTCGAGATGTTGATTTAGGAAATCTCTTTTGCCCAGTAATTTCAATAGCCTACAGTGTCCTTCATCCCGAAACACACTAAACTGCTTTATAAATGGTAAAACTCCTCAATATCCGTTGAACCTCATTTAAACAAAATATATTATAAATTCTTAATTTGATCAATAAATACGATTGAATAGACACATGTGGCAAATTTACAAATTTGTTTAATTATGCACAACTGCGTTAAATAATTTATATCAAATTAATTGAAAACACATCAATTTTCATGTTAATTAATTAACCGTAACATTTATTAACGGTAAAATACCTTTTTAGCGAAACGCCTGACAAAATAATTCTATTAAAACGTAAATATATTTTATTGCTCTGACAATTGCAACAGGCCACTTAATCAAATCTGTCTAATTGGCTCGATACGATTTAGTATTTATATTTTTATTGTTTTATTATAATAGGCATTTTATCAGACTGTATTTTTATGAGAGGGTAACCAGTTTTAGAAAGAGGTTATGAGAAACAACAAACACTTTTAAGTATGGCTTATATGGTATATTTCCTAAGGAAAAATATATAAATATTTATGAATCTGAATAATATAATATGTATTTTGTATATATTACCTGTGGACGATGTTGTGGCGCAGCGGTAGTAAACCTGCATTAAGCGCCTCAGGTCGCAGATTCGATTCCCGCTCAGAGAAGATGTTTGTATTGACCATATAGGCATGTTTTCCGGCTTGGGAGTGTTTGTCCTTGTCATTGTGTATGTTTTCGAACACCCGACACAGGATATAACTATCCTAAGTAATTAACCTTTTCAAGCAAAATGCCAAATTCCGCCATCACCACCTCGATGTCTGGAAATCGACTACAGCGCCATTTAGAAGGCATTTTCTTCGGCGATCTTTCCTAACCGATACGACTTTGGAACCTTCAAGAAAAGAGCTCAAAGGTCGGCAACACACACATGCCCTCAAGGGTCATCGGGTGAGTCTCCTGCCCGTTTGCTCCCTCTGATATAAAAAGCAAAAGCTAGAGAAAGGATTTAAACAAAATGTGGCACATAGATAGCTGACTAATACCTGTACTAATTTATATTTAACTAGCGGCCCGCTTCGACTTCGCACGGGTATAAAATATATAGCCTATGTCATTCACTGAAAAAATAGTAGTTTTGATTTATTCATTACTGCCCGTGGTCCGCACGTGTTAAATGTTATTATTAACGACATCACATTAGAAATATCAAAAATATTTTTTCTCTACTATTTAATGGATGTTATTATACATATAAACCTTCCCTTTCAATCACTCTATCTATTAAAAACAGCATCAAAATCCGTTGCGTAGTTTTAAAGATTTAAGCATACATAGGGACAGAGAAAGCGACTTTGTTTGATATTATGTCGTGATAGTGATATATATTTTATGTCACTAAGTTGACAAACAAGCGTACGACCCAACTGATGGTAAGTCTAGTCGTAGCCTATGAACGCAACAACATCATTTGTAGGTGTCACTTACGTGTTGCCAACCTCGAAATATTGGTTATTAAATCACCTTTGCCCAGTAATTTCACTAGCTACAGTATTTTTTAAACCAAAACACAGTATACTAATTAACGGTAAAATAACTGAAACTGCTGTGGTACCTAGCCGGTCTCTTGCAATAAATTCGTACGCGGATGAACAAGTTTTCACTTCATATAACTTTCGATTCTATGATTCAATAAACAATGTTCTTTAAATACCACGTTTTCTATCTACTGGGCCCATCTTGGTTTACCGTTTTGGTTTAATATATTTAGTTGTTAATTTATTCCAAATCTTTTTGGGTAGGGTACTTAACTGTACGTGGGTTGGAACTTAAGTGATGTTTAAATCGATCGCTCCCGACGCTTAGATAGATAATAATATCCGATGGCTAAATACTAGCTTCTGCCCGTGATTTTGTCTGCATGGAATTCTGACACATAAAAAATTTATTTATTTAAATTCTTTATTGTACACACCTAAAATAATTAATTACAAAATGTTAACAATGTATATAAGTGGTACAAAGGCGGCCTTATCACTAAAAGTGATCTCTTACAGGCAACCTATTATCGTAAAAGAATCTTCAGTCTGAAGGGCTGCGAATTGTGCAATTTGTGTATATAATATATGCTATATTAGTATACACAATATAATCATAAATAGACGTACATAATAGAATATACTTATAAAAATACACAAATACATAGATACATACATACATACAATATATAAATATATATGTATATATAAATATATATGTATATATAAATATGTATATATATGTATATATAATATATATAAAAAACTGTATTATGTAATAATAAATGCTAAACACTCAACGGCTGCCATTAGGATAGTGATATGATATGTATTAATTTAATGAATTCTATCTATATCTTTTTGCCGACCGGTGGGAAGATGACTCTACCCCACCTAATGGTAAGTGGAAGTAAAGTCTAAACGCTACAACGGCTAATACCGTTGCAGATGGCAAACTGCGTTAGCCACCCTTGCCCTGCCTATTTACAATATACAATTGGTTATACGCTGGCTGACCTCGAAACGCGGCTGACGAGCAGTTTTCATTTAAATTTTGTACCCTATCTGCAGTTTGAAAAATGACGGACTTGACATACAAACTTTTAACCCCTTTTTAATCTCTATAATGGTTGAATTTTGAAAAATTCTTTCTTAATGCTGGTTTACATTTTAAAAACTACAGCTATGACAACATCTAACAGTTTTCTAGGTCTAATGGTTGAGGCTGGGCGTTGATATATAAGTCAGATCTTCTTTTTGAAGTGAAACTTCTTTAGAATCATTGTGATTTGAAATCGTGCAGCGGAAAAACGACAGGTAAGAGACACAAATACAAAAATGCGTAGGAATGAATGAGACAGAAATATACATACTAGTATATATTATCGGTCTCTCCTCTTTGTGCCATGCATTAGTGAGCCAGAGCGAGAGAGTAAATGTCGGTGTGTATGTATATAATATATATGTACGCGGCTGCGAAATACAGCTTTTTAGTAAAAAGTCAGCGTGGTGTTTTATTATTTAACAGTGTTTGTGAATATTTTTATATCTTGTTACATATATTCATCTCATTCTTTTGTCGATTTACTAAAGTTTCACTTCTATCGTGTGCGAATCGCACACACACATTTTTTGTATTTATTGTCTATAGATTATAATGCAAGAGACATATACATCCAATGAAATGGAAAAATTGCTACTTCATGTCAATATTCTGTACGAGGGTTCGTCTTTCCTTGTCGAGAATATATGATGTTTTATACAAACCGGTATACTGTTAGATACCGAACACAAATATTTTTTATTGCAAACAAAGATGGCCGATCGGTATTCCGTTATAGTACACTCGTTGTGGGACTTGTTGCATCGTGTGGCCAGTAGAATAGCGGCATTGCGTATTTTTATTTATTATTTTATTAACAACTAGCATCTGCCCACGGCCTTGCCCGTTTGAGTACCGTTTTGCATTCATCCCCTATTCCCTATTGTTATTTTACACCCTTGAGGGTAGAACTATTACAAACTTTGAAAGTTGGCAAACAAGCATACGGCCCACCTGATGGTAAGTAGATGCCACTCACGCGTTGCCAACCTCGAGATATTGGTTCTTAAATCTCCTCTGCCCAGTAATTTCACTAGCGTACAGTGCCCTTCAAACCGGAACACAGTAATGCCTAAGCACTAGTATTTGGCGGCAGAATATTTGACACTGCGGTTGTACCTACCTAGCCTGCCTCTTGCAACAAAAGACCTACCTCCAGTGTGACTGATTGCACTGGTGGAATAATCTCTGCTGTGACAGAGGTTATCCTAACAGCGAGCGATGGGGTCGTCACATCCCGACGCCGGTAAAATATGATTTGATAAACCAACAGCCTAAAAACTAAGTTTCAAAGTTCTATAAATGACGATACTGCCATACAACTTTCCATCCCCCCTTTCAACCTCTGACATCCCTTTTTTCGCATTAAAAAGTAGCCTATGGCCTTTCTCACGCTCTAGTCTATCTACAAAATTTAATTGAAATCAGTTCAGTAGTTTTAGCGTGAAAGCACGATAGACAGACAGACGGACAGATAGAGAGACGGAGTTACTTTGACATTTATAGTATTAGTAAAGATAACAAGTAAGGACTAGTAAGGATAAGTATTGTGTGTCTGAGCAAAGTGCTCCATAATTTGTATAGTATAGTTTAGTATCAATATTTATGTTTGTTACATTTGAGATACTGATAAGGAAGTCCGTTCTTCTTATAACATAAGCAATTTTTTTACTTTTTTTTTTCACTTTCGTGGCAGGAGATACACTGTCTCCCGGACCCGCTAGTATATATATATAAATACATATATATATATATAATATATAAATGTGAATATATATTAATGGATTATTTTTTACATCTATTTCATGGCTCAACACTTACATTGATATCTCGATTATTATCGTGTAAACAATATTTAACGATGGTGTTTAAACAAAATATCATTCCATACCGTATTCATGTACATGCGGCCATAAAAATCCTTACTATATAACCAATACTAGCTGCGCCCGCATATCCGCTCACATGGTGTACCAATTTTCCTTTATAGCACGGAACCCCAATTATATTTATAAAATAAATGTAACATAAGTTGCTTCTTGCAATATCAGCTATCTGTCAGTAAAAATATATATTAAGAGACAGACAGACAGAGATTTTTTTATGTAAGTACCATATATATTTTGATTTTTTTTTTTATGTAAGAAGGGGCAAACGGGCAGGAGGCTCACCTGATGTTAAGTGATCACCGCCGCCCATGAACATCTGCAACACCAGAAGGCATGCAGGCGCGTTGCCGACCTTTAAGGAAAGAATAGGCTCTTCTCTTGAAGGTTCCCAAGTCGTATCGGTTCGGAAAGACCGCCGGAGGATGTTGGTTCCACAGAGTGGTTGTGCGAGGAAGAAAATTGGTATTTTGATATGCATTAAGTGAAAAGCTGTTAATTTGGTATTACAGATGGACATCGATTTTATTAATTTGTATAGATATGCATTATTTTGAATAATTTTGATATCAATATATGTGTCACAGTGTACATTAAAGATTTGAAGTTGTTTTTACCGTTTTTACGTGACACATGTTGTGGTATTTTTTACAACTTACTTTTGCATATGGTTTTGACTCTGGTTTTATTTACTTCATTGTATATTTGTGTTTTGAACTTAAAAAACCATTTATTGTTGCCTCAATAGAATACTTTAAACTTTTAGGCGCTAATTATGTGTATATACTTTACAGTGACATGTTAATTGAGACATATATAAAGCTATCTAAGGTAATAAAAAACAAAAATTAAATTTACCAGTCTTTAATATAAATAACGTATCCATACATTAACCTACATGAGACCTTCCTTAAATAAAACCTACTTAAAATCACATTTACAATACACTGCGCTTTTCATGCTGGACTATTACCAAGACCCATATTCATAGCGTTCAATAGATCTCCATTATCCGCATCGATTTCCCATGCGAATAGACCTCCAAGCTTATTGTTCCTAACATATTTACCCTTTTCAATAACAGATCTGGCGTTATCATAAGTTATAAGATCTCCTGTCGATGGTCTGAACACGTATGGCGCTTGAGCAACATTGTCGTAGTGGAAGTCCCATTTGTTTTGAGCAATTTCGTTGGCAATCTCCCTGTAATCAACAACACCATCTTGCCAAGTGCCTTTAACTGGTCCTGTTGCGGTGCCTGTGAATGGATTGTTGTCCGTATAATTAGTAACACCAGTCCAACCACGGCCATACATAGCCACGCCAACGATAATCTTCTTTGGACTAACGCCTTGAGCTAATAAATATTTAACACCGAAGTCTGTTGTGTAAGTTTCCTTTGGATTCCATTCTGGCGCGTAAAGTGGTGTCTGATGACCCAGGGTGTCGTTAGACCATGCGCCCTTAAAATCGTAGCTCATTAAAAAGATATGGTCCATGTACTTCTGGGCCTTACCGTAATCGACAACCTGAATTTTGTCCCAACCAGCACTGATAGCTGATGTCAGCTCGTATTTCTTACCAGTTTTAGCTGATAGCTCCTCGAGCATCTCACGCAGTTCCTTCATAAGTTCCACGTATACATCACCATCTTCTGGGTTTCCAAGATCTGGATTTGCACCTTTTCCACCTGGGAACTCCCAATCAATGTCGACGCCATCGAAGAATTTCCAGGTTTCGAGGAAGTCTTTCACTGAGTCAACAAAGCGTGTTCTCTTTGTCTTATCGGTAAAGAAGAAGAAAGGATCAGCAAGTGTCCATCCACCAATAGAAGGAAGAATCTTAAGATCAGGTCTCGCTTGCTTCAAAGACATAAGCTGACCGAAGTTGCCTTTGTAAGGTTCGTTCCAGGATGTTAGACCTTTCTGAGGTTTCTGTAAAGCTGCCCATGGGTCATGGATAGACACTTTGAAGTCTTCACGACCACTGCAGGAGCGCTGCAGTGCTTGGAAACTGCCTTCAATTTCTTTCAAACTGTCATTGATACCATCTCCACCACAAATTGGGATGAAACCATACAGAAGATGAGTCAGATTGGGAACTGGTATGCGGTCAGCGGGGAACTTCCTAGGGTACACGCCCCACTCAACGAAGTAAGCACCAACAACTTTTCCAGACGTCTGCTTGAAAGGCTTGTTCTTCTCTCCCATAGTATACTCCAAGGGTGGTAGATGACTACCATCAGTATCAGCTACGACGATTTCAGTGGGTTCGCTTGAACTGCATCCATCAGAGTTGCATATTTCCACTTTCATCTGGTACCTGCCACCTTTCTTAACAGCAAAGGTAGCTGATGTCGCACCGCCCGCACCAGACCAGACCTCCTTCTCGTTTAATAAAACTTTAGAACTATCAGCAGCATCACCAGACCAGACGTTCCAGGTCACCGTGACATCAGCAGCATCTTTACGGGTAACGAGCTGATTATAAGCAGTTGCAGCCTGATTAACTTCGACGATCGCGAAGGTTCGTTCACCCCATCCTAAATTCGGTTTTCCTGGCGGCGCGCATTCCGCAATCGCGATAAGGCCGACGAGGGCCAATGTCAATGCCTGATGCCACATAACCGGTTCTAAAAAGAAAATTAAATTAGTGAAAAACTGATCAACGATCTTTACATTTAAGAGTCGAGTCGGTACTGAACATGGATCTCAGTGGTATCTTTTATATATGGGGAGTATAGTAGGCCAACCGCTAACAAGGAGTCAGTACGGCCTGACGATTCTGATTTTTAAGATGCGTAATAAAAATCGTTAGCACAGTTTCTTATCCCGGTCAGGTTAGTGGAGCGGTCAAGGCGACAAATTATTTTTAATTGTTTCACTTAATGATTTGTTTTTGGTGACATTCTAGGTAATTACTAGAACCCGTTACGACTAACCGGCTTTTAACTACGTGATAAAATAGAAAGCGAATGAATCCTTTTCGAAACGGAACATTGTCGTAATAAAATTTAAATAATAACATTTCCGTTATCATAAACCTTCATTAACTTATTAATATTTATATAATAATACTATCTGCCCGTGGCTTTGTCCGTGTAAATAATGTTTTGTAATATACCATCTGAATGAGTAACAAACATCAAGACGTTATCCCCAAATGGATACGCTCTGTAGTACGTTTTTTGACGATCCCACGGGGACTTAACATTTGTGCCAAATTTAATTCAGATCCGTTCAGCCATTCTGGCGTGATTGAGTAACAAACATTCATCCATCCATCCATACAAACTATAACATTAATAATATTAGTGAGATAGAAATTTATCTAATTAAATTAAATAATCTAATTTCTAATGATATAGATACATTCTCAAGGGAAAAGTATTGACAAAACAAAAATACGTAATTATTATAAAATATTTATATATTAAAAACCATTTCATATTTTTAACCAGTCACTTAGTAAAAACAAAACTATATTTATACATGTCCTTTTTTAATTTTGATTTTATTTGAATAATCAAACTCACCAAATAATAAATAAGGTTTCAAACACTTATTTATAATTAACTATAAAGTTTATAATTACTAGACAACGACACTTAATGCACTAATTTAACTTTGACCACATAAGCAACAAATATCTTCACATGTTTTTAAAATACATTTATGAAAATATTAAAACACTACACAAAGCATGTATTATAGAAATATTTACAGTAGAATAATACGTCTTTAACCAAATACTCGAAATTGATGAGTGTTATAATGATTTATATATTATCATTTAGAGATAACAATGTTATCAAAACGAAAACCATTCCTGTATTGATTACGCATCGACTAATACTTAATTATTAAATTGAATTCGTCACCATTATTAGGTGTGCCTTAGTCGACATTATGACTATTTAGATATAAGCTTTTCTTGTTACGTTAAACGTTGAATAATAAAATTTCTATTGAAAAAAAGTACTCAATTTACTTTAAATGACCGTTTTGGCATGCTGGTAGTGAGTCTTTACGGTCGCGGGTTTGATTCTAACTTGAAGCAGATGTTTCCGTATCTTACTGCGCACGGTACTTGGGAGAGCATGTTAAGCTGTCTGTCCCAGTCGTTATCATAACATCTGATAATAATCATTAACTCTTGATAGATAGTTTGCTCATATCTAATGAGTTACTGGTTCGCCCTTTGGTTTGCAGAGGTCAGATGGCAATCACTCTGTGTTAAAAATAGTAACCCATCAATTCAGGATAGAGTATAAGCAGACCCTTGGTAAATACCGGGAATAATGCTAGGAAGAAGAAAGAAAAGGTTACTCGTATAGGTCTAATATGATGTTTTTATATCTGATAAGTAAGTAGTATTGAAGTTTTTCTACGGAAATTTCTGTATCTTTTGTTTTAATTAAAAATTAATTTCCCCTATTTGTCACTGTTTTGGTTGATTACAAGGGATTTTGATAATTGTCTGTTTATTGTATAATGTTCGCTAACATAATGATACAATATGGTTTGATCAAGTTCTTCGAAAAACTATAATATTATAACACCTTAAAGTATAAAATATTTTCTTATACCAATTCAATACTAAAATAATTGAACATTTGTTGTTTTACAACAGCTAACTAGAAAAGCATAAAAGTTAAGGTGTACTTAAAAATTTGAGGAGTTTTAAGTATATTATAACTTGGACCCAAAGGATTTTTATCTAACTATGACATAATCGTTTTATCTAACAAAATGATTATTAAAATCGTTTCATAAGCGTGTGTCGACTATCAAATAAAGGGCTCCGTACTAGAGTCGAATAAGAAAATCAATTTTCTTTCATGGGGTCTCCATACAATTTAGTTTTATTGTTAAAATTGTTTAACTATTTGTTATTACAGCGGCGATAGAAATACACGATCTATGAAAATTCAAACTGTTTATCTATTACAGTTTATGGGATACAACAAAAAACGTCAAAAATAACAAGTTTCTTACGTCTCCCCATTTCTTTTTAGTGTTTGTTATTGTACCAGCAAAATAATTTAGAGGCGCCGGAACGTGACGACCCCATCCCCGCTGTTGGGATAACCTCTGTCACAGCAGAGATTATTGCACCAGTGCAATCAGTCACACCGATGGTAGGCCTTTTGTTGCTGATGGTGCGGCAACCGCTTACCATCAGGTGGGCTGTATGCTTGTTTGCCAACTTATAACATAAAAAAAACATTCTGTGAAAATTTTAATTCCCTATTACGGTTCATGAGACAGCCCACGACAGAGAAAAAGCCGAGGTTTAGAATAGGGTTTCATTGATAACCTTTATTCGTTTTAAGTAAGGAACCCTAAAAATAAGCGTAAGAGTTCTTTAGTAGTTTACAATTAATCACTTTTAATGTTTTTATGTATTATTGATCGTTTTTTAATATTATGATTCAAAATTTTCTGAGTAAAAGGGCGTTTCCGATGACAATATAATTAGTCATTTGACTAATTGCTATTTTAAAACGGAAGTAAAATATAGCCTTGACCGAATATTTCACGGTCAATGTAATTATGTCCAATTTGGACTAAAGAGAACACACAAAATTAGATTTATTAATTGTGGTAGGCCTTTTATTGCAAGATACCGGCTAGGTAGGTACCACCGCAGTGTCAGTGATTCTACCGTAAAGGAGTATACTGTGTTTCGGTTTGAAGGACACTGTAGCTAGTGAAATTACTGGGCAATGGAAATTAAAGAATCTCGAGGTCTGCAACGCATGAGTGGCACTTACAAGGGTATGGTATTGCAAGCGCTACATAGGCTACGGCAACCGCTTACCATAAGGTGCTTGTCAACTTTGTAACATAAAAAATGCCATGGGTAGTTCCTTTTCTGGCAAATATTGTGGTTTCGGGGAACCTAACCTGATGTTTTTTTATTTGAAAAGTAGGGCAGATGACTCTACTCCACCTGATGGTAAGTGGAAATAAAGTCCAAACGCAAAGGCGGCTAACACCGTTACGGAATGCGACCGCGTTACCCACCCTCGCCCTACCTACCCGCAAGATGCCTCTTCACGCCTCGTTTGAAGGAGCCCAGATTGTAGGAAAGAGGATATCTTTATATATATCCGTTCTGGGTATGTCTTTAATAGACAAACTGACGGATGTGTGCAAAATGAATAGGATATAAAGTATATGACTTTACGAAGGAGCACCAGCAAGTTTAACATTTTGTATGTATGCAAGGACCTGTCCCATAAAAGTATAACCTATATTACTATGGATCCATAGTAAGTCTATGGTACATATTTATACTAATATGTATTGACCTTTTTTTCTGTATATAATTCTAAAGTTCTCGCAAATAAAGTCGCGCGCAATTTCTTGTATTTAATATAATAATCACAACAATAATGTCTTTACAAAGGAAATTATACATTCATTATAATATAACTGTGGTTTTTTTTCATGCCAAATGACAAATGACAAATGTATGACAAATATTATACATACTTAAAACCACGCCTGTGGTTTTATCAGTATTCATTTTGAATCAAACTAAGTTAAGGATAGCCTGGAGCCTTTATGAATTTCATCCATGTAGGTTAACATTACGAACAACTTATTGTAACCAACAATGCTTTTAATCCTTTTACTAAATAACACAATAAATTGCACAGCACTGTATCTACTACGCCGGATTTCTACGGTTCGTCCTTTAGTATTTTTTTTTTTATGTAAGAGGGGGCAAACGGGCAGGAGGCTCACCTGATGTTAAGTGATCACCGCCGCCCATGAACATCTGCAACACCAGAAGGCATGCAGGCGCGTTGCCGACCTTTAAGGAAAGAATAGGCTCTTCTCTTGAAGGTTCCCAAGTCGTATCGGTTCAGAAAGACCGCCGGCGGAAGTTGGTTCCACAGAGTGGTTGTGCGAGGAAGAAAATGTCTTCTAAATCGCGCTGTTGTGGATTTCCAGACATCGAGGTGGTATGGATGGAACTTAGAGTTTTGTCGCGATGTCCGATGGTGAAATTCTACCGGCGGGATCAATCCAAACAATTCCTCAGAACACTCTCCGTGATATATGCGATAGAAGATGCAGAGTGATCCGACATCTCTACGCAATGCCAAAGGATCAAGCCGATCGGAAAGGGCTTGATCGTCGACAATTCGAGCCGCTCTACGTTGGATGCGGTCAATTGGAAGTAGCTGGTACTGGGGAGCTTCCGCCCAGAGGTGAGAGCAGTACTCCACGTGTGGTCGAATTTGTGCCTTGTAGAGTTTTAGGCGATGAGCCGACGTGTACGTGTATGTGGTACGACAATAATTTTCTGTATAATAAAATATAGAAGTAACCATCATTGTGACGCTCCGTTAGAATGACATCCTTTTCAAATATTGTCTTTCTAATCGAACGTATTAAATAGGTTCTATACTTCGTCATGTGCCAACATACCCAATTCACAAATTCGACAATAATTATGTGTGCTGAAGTGAGCCACGAATGTCGCGGGTTCGAATAAAAAAATATATTTGTTATAATTTCAGTCTGGGCGTTTGTCTTTGTAGGACTTCCCGTTCCTCGGAGAGTGCGTTAAGCGGTCAGTCCCGGTTGTTATCAAAACATCTGATAATAATCGTTAACTTTATAAGTAATTTGGTTTCCAAGTTACTGGTTCGCCCTTAGGGTTACGGAGTTCAAATGGCAATCGCTCCGTGTAGAAACTAGTAACCCGTCATATCAGGATAAGAGTATAAAATTAAATAGACCCTGGTTTAATACCGGGAATAAGAAAAGATATATGTTATATTTTTAAACTTTTGACATAGAGCCGTAGTATATAATATAGGATAATTTTATCATTATAAATGTTTATCAATTTCTTAGTTACAATTAATATATAGTTAGATATTATCTTAAGTAGCTGTCCTGCTCTGGGATTATATTTTATATAAAAACCTTTTTAGGGTTCCGTAGCCAAATGGCAAAAACGACACCATTATTAACCTCGTCATGACCGTGTGTCGATCCGTCACGTCATGTCACATCCTTTACTCGGAGACTATTGGCTATATCTCTACGAAATTCGATAGATGTAACTGGTTAGGTTGAAAAAAAATCTACATCCCAATAAGTGACGGTGATTAAAAATGTACATTACATTATTTTTTTTTTTTTACATACCTTTTTTCTATACTATTTATTTAATTAATTCTATTTAAATAATTAATAACGATAATGAATAAATAATTAATAGAATTTAGCAGAAACAATAACTATATTATATACTTAATTCCGATTTCCCACTTTATAAAAAATCTATCTAAATACGACGAAATCAATATTTTTGTCTAACATTTTTGTCCATGTACCTGCGCAGAAGCGGACAATTTGGTTCATTTTAAATCGAGGGAACTATACATAGTCCACTTGACTGGTAGTTAACTAGTTCACAATTGATACGTAGGTGTGATGCTGTGATTTCCGGTCACCCATCCATATTCCGACCTCGGTCAATGTAACTTAACCTGGCGAATTCCGATCTTAATCGTCTCCAATGTGTCATATCGAACAATGACATGAACATCTGGGCTATGTAGTCCTGCATTAGCACACAATGTGTTGTGGGCGTTCAAGTTCGTGTCGTTGACCCGCGAACGAGGTCGACGAAGTGCAGGGAAAGTTAGGCCGCGTTTCTATACTTGTGTTGCGTTTTAATTTTTTTTTCCGATGTTAGTTAATACACTATTGATGTACTTTGCTGTTTGGACTTCAAAATGGGAGGACTTTATATGTATACAAATAAATAAAATTGAAGTGTCTGTTTGTAATTCCAAATTAACAGCTTTTTACTATATGCGTAATATGAAAGTATATAATATAGTATTTACATTTTAAAAAAATTTTTGTCTGTTTGTCTGTTCTTTGACTTTCACTGGCATGTAGCTGATATTATAAGCTTTGGCCACTTCGATTTTAGGTACCGTACAAAAATATAGGTATACCACCTGTGATACTTGAAGTATAACATACGAGTTGCCAACTCAAGAAACAGGAGGGAAGGAATGAGAAGAGAAAAAAAGAAGGAGACAGAGCGGGTGGGAGATTGGGCCTCCGACGCTCTTACTCATCGCACAAAACGCTACAGTACCTACCGATACTGTTACTTTACGCCGACTTTCTGTGAGATGGTAGTATTTCCCCGGCCGTCCTATGAAGCATGGCTCTACTACCGTTAAAGGAAGATTAAAGAAAGATAAGAGAGAAGTATCTTACCTAATCTCACCCTCTGTCACTTTTTCTCACACAAAACGCATAAGCGTGAACACTACTTCACATCCCACCGTCAAAGACGACCATCCATTCATGCCAACAAGAAATCAACTAACCTAACTAATTAATCTAAAGTACATAAAACCATTAACGCAAAACAATGGTGTACTAAAGGTCGGATCCTCGACATTATGTGACATTTATTAGTTAATAATAAATTATTTGTCATTATCGTTCTAATCACGATTCGTGAATTTAGCTACAGAACGAAATACCAATCAGCTTGTAACATGTCAAATGATACTAGACGTTTTCATTTAGATAATTATTATTAAGATCGTGGGGCACGGCAGTGCTTTTAATACGCATATAAATAAAATTAAAGGAAAACTCTAGATAAGACTAAATAACTACCCCTAAAAAGAAAAAAAATGTGTCAAATAAGAAAATCTAATAATAAATAATATAATATAAATAATAAAATAAATCAATATGCCCACGTTTCTACAAAAATAAGTGAAATCCCACCAAAAACATTCTGTAAAAAAATAGCCAAGTCTCGACGGAGCTGCTTGTTTATTTCTAAAAAGTAATGAAATCTAGACAATGTCGTGCCAAGTTTAAGTTTCCTTACTGCGATTTCTTTATTATTATAGTTTATGTTGTGTGACTTGTGTTAACAAAATTGTAATTCCATTAAGTAACAAAGTAAAAAATTTAGTTATAACTTTAGATCAAACACTTTCTTGGACGCCGCAAATATATGAAGTTAGCAAAAAAATGTTTGCAGCAGCGGAAACGTGCTCGCCACGGCTCAACAAGGACAAAAACGCAGAACTTTATTTTATTTATTAAAATTAAAAACCAAAAACCTCGACTATTTTGTACATTGTGAACATAACTTTAGCTAAGTTAGATCTAGTTTAGAACAACCGTTGGCATCTCTAACTGTTTATAGATGTTATCCCTTGTGACGCTGACTATTAAGATAAACGTCGTACCAATTCAATAAGATTGATTGAAGAGGATTGTGTTTTGAGTTGACATATCAAAATATACCGGCTGTTGTCATCATCTGTTGGGATAACCTCTGTCACAGCGGAGATTATTCCACCAGTGCAATCAGTCACATTGGTGGTAGGTCTTTTATTGCAAGATTGGTAGGTAAGTACCACCGCAGTGTCAAATATTGTACCGCCAAATAGTAGTGCTTATGCATTACTGTGTTCCGGTTTGTAGGGCACTGGAGGCTAGTGAAATTACTGGGCAGAGGAGATTTAAGAACTAATATCTTTGGCATTACTGTGTTCAGGTTTGAAGGACACTGTAGGCTAGTGAAATTACTGGGCAGGGTGATTTAAGAACCAATATCTCGAGATTAGTAACGCGTGAGTGGCACCTACTTATGGTGCTGCAAGCGCTCATAGGCTACGGCAACCACTTATATGCTTTTTTGCCAACTTGTAAGTTACAAAAGCCGTTTAGCCGACACAGTTAACAATGCCCCGAATAAAGAATTAGGAAAATTAGAGTCTGTCCACGACTTCCTACGCGGTAACCTAAGAAATTCATCAAGTGAATCAAGTTTGTAATGAATGTAAGTGAATAATATTCCATAATACACATTTATGCCCTGTTTCAGTTGAAACTTCCTGTTACATGTATTTTGATAATTCACGGCAATTTATCCGTTATAAAATATATCCTGTCTTAATCCAGGTAACAATCTATATCTTTGCTAAAGAACCGTATCCCGATTTGGGTCATGATGCGTGCATTAATAAATTACATACTAATGGTTTACGAGTACATTCACGGAAAAATAATTTAAAAAAAAAATAAACGCTACATACTCAAAGGCTCGCATTAGGATAGTGATATCCTGTGTCGGTTTGGCAAAATATACAAGGACAAGGACAAGTACACCCTGACCGGAAAATATGCTTGCATGGTCAATACAAACATATTATACTCCGAGCGGGAATCGAAACCGCGACCTGTGGCGCTTAAGGCAGGTTCGCTACCGCTGTGCCACAATCCGGTGTAAAATATATCCTATGTTTTAATCCAGATATCAATCTATATCTGTGCTAAATTTCATCCCAATCTGTTAAGCCGTTTATGCGTAATTGAATAACAAACATCTAACCATAATTGCAGTGAGTTTTTTTTTAATAATCCCACGGGAATCCAACACTTTTCCGGGATAAAAAGGAACTTTTAATCCAGATTGGAGAAATTCAAGGCATTACTAATATTCCTATTGCCCCTATTGCTAAGTAAGTAAACTCGTAGCTTGCGCTAAAAGTGGGTACGATTATAGCCTAATAGGGTCAGAAAGAACCCGCAACTCTCGCCTCAACAAAGCGGAGTCGGTCCTAAAAATGTTCCTGATACCTGGTATCCTGGGGAGGTGGACCAGGTTTTGTACGGTTGCATGACAGGTGTTGGGTCATGTGACCTACTAAGCCTCCTAGGTGGCCGGCCTCGTTGAAGGTGAGAGGCTCCAAGATCTCTTGGAGAACACTTTAACCGGGTCTTCAGTCCCAAGGGACGAAACTACTTTGAGCTATTGAGGCTTGATAGGATACATAAGAATTGTTGTTGTAATTGTTAACAGCCTACGATGACTGGTTGCTATTGCATGGGTTATACGTTTTATTTATTTATTTAAATAGGAAGCCAACAATATCACTACATAGTATAAAACAAAGTCGCTTTATCTGTCTCTATGTATGCTTAAATCTTTAAAACTACGCTACGGATTTTGATGCGGTTTTTTAATAGATAGAGTGATTGAAGAGGAAGGTTTATAAGTATAATAACATCCATTAAATAGTGGAGAAAAAAACTGTTATTTTTGAGGTTTCTAATATGATGTCGTAAACCCGTGCGAAGCCGGAGCGGGCCGCTAGTTTATTTCTAAAACTGTAAACCGTTGTCTTATAAAAAGGCAAAAAACCGAAATGATTAATTTAATAAATTGTATCTATTTTGTTTAGCTCATTACATAGAGTGCTAAAGCACCACCTTCTTATCGAATACTAAAATGCCGTCATAAAAATCCAATTTCTCCTGAAAGGGTGAACGTTTAACAAAGAAAGAAAAGAGGCCTACTGAGAACCTCTTTGATAATAAACAAAGTAACACTCTTTTTTATAAAATACTAGCTTATCCCTACGACTTCGCCTGCGTAAAACCATTTTAATCGACATGAAAATGGAGGAGGTACTCAATTCGACTGTTTTGTACCTCATTCGAATGTTTGTTACCTCAGAACTTTCGACAAGATAAATAGATTTGTGAATTTGGCCCAGTAAACCATATAAGTCTTTCGCATTCAATATTATTTCGCTTTTACAGATTCGAAGCCTCAATAGCTCAACGGTAGAAGGGCCGACTGTGCTTCGATAACACGATCACTTTATCCTTCATATTTTGTTTCATACCGGGTATGAAAATTCTCAAGGAGTAAACCCCAAAAAGATTTATTTATTTATTTATATACGGGAGACAAACAGTTTAAGAAATACATATAAATTTAACAATAATAAAAAGATTCAGAAACCAGTGAAGTCTTCACAGTTAAAAAAATAATCATTAACAATAGCAGACAGCAGTGAGTTACATTAATTAAAAAATTATTAAATTTTAGGTGACATAAAAGTTAATTAAATTTTATTATAATAATTATGTCAAATGTTATAATGAAAGGTTATTTCTAATTTTTAATTAAAAAGCTTTTAAAGAGTATAGAAAAATGTCAACATATTTATGCAAATTATTATATGAACTACTAGACCTATGCAATACACTATTTCGAGCGTAATTTGTATTAGTTTTTGGTACATGAAAAACAGATTGATTTCGTGTTTGAATACGAGGACATTTTAAGTAAATATTACTAAGTAAATAAGGAGAATCTAGAGGATATCTTACTAATTTAAAAAGGAAGAGAACGTAACATTTTAAAGAGATGTTTAAATTGCTAGCTTCTGTTCTGAATTAAAAAAATAAATGCTTATGGAACCAATTTTTTTTTTATAATCAGTCTACAAATTACGTAATTCTGAAATACCAACATGTTTAGTAAACAAGAATCAATTATAAATCAATATAATGCTATACGTGTACGTGTTTATTATATTTTTATTATAAAACCTTAGATACAACAATCTTGTGATAAGTACTTGACATTCAACGCAAGGATTTGAATAACAAGAATGCGGCTCGAAACATCTTTAGAAGTAAATAAAATAAAAATGTCTAGCGTTATAACGCTGAGAACTTCTGTTTGAATATTTACCGAATTGTTTTTGATGGAACTTTCAATAATAATAATACTCAAACGTAGGTCAGCCTCTAAGTTAATTTGATTTTGAATATTGCTTACATTTATTAGAAACTGAGTGGTCTTCCGATTTTTAATTACTGCACGGTAGCCTAATTTTTTTTCTAACATAAACGTATCCTCACTCACTAACTCTTGCCGTTTCAAAACCTAGGCGGAACAAACAGACAGATAGCCAGACGGACCGACAGACGGACAAAAACTTTAAAAATATTTTTTATGTAATTTATCTAAAAACTGTTAATTTGGGATTAATAACAGACACTCCTATTTTATTTATTCATATAGGTTAGTTTCTGCCTGCAAATCTATCAAACATTTTTTTATAATACTTGGTTTTATTGTCATGGCGACAAAATATAATAATCTCAAATCTTATATACTTTCCAAAACAAAGGACAAACAAAACTAATTTTACCATTACATTGGTTATACCGAATATTTTTTTTTTCAATGCACTCTTTATTGAATCGTAATCACATTATCTACATTAATATTGTTAATTATATTTATTAATGCGATACAACTAATGCCACATTGTAAAGCGTATCGTATATAATATGTATTCAAATAAATATTTAAAAACAATAAAGTTCACGTCTGAAAAAGTTATATTATACCTACCCCTATACGTTTTATTAATTCCGACTATTGATTTAAAACTCAATATTAAAACTTATTTATTTTTAAACTCTGTGTTACATATAGAAAATCCAAATGCATGTAGTTACTAAAAAATATAATTTGTTTTTAACGACGGAAATAAAACGTTAAATTTTTACATTTACGACGAAACTAATTTATTTTTGTACAAAAAGGTCCACCTGCATTTAAAAACACGTGCTATGTATTTATTTTATTTTTCTCTCGAGGTCATTGAACGCGTCTTATCTAAGCGTTGCATTTTTGCAAATCTTATTTTCACTCACAAAACTACATACACATTTTATTTCCTACACCGGAGAAGCAGAAATCGACTGGCAAATATAATTATAGGTGAAATAAAAAGTTGTCTCCTTCGTGCTCCCAATCGAAGGGACAAGTAACAGTACTTTTAACGGTTCAAAAGATTATATAAATTATTTAAATTTAAGACGTATCGTTAAGTACAACTTTAAGATAACACAACGAAAAAATAGTTAATCAATTTACAACAGAAATAAAAACAAATAAAAAAAAATTTAACTTACAAAATTACACAAATAAACTAAACACTGTTTTACGACTTTTTCACACAATTCTAGAACAACTTTATAGTAGACTCGTGTGAAGTCCCACCTCAACTAATGCTATAGCCACAATGGTGTCCAGGAAAACTGCATTGTATCACTCCCAAGGGCTCGCATTTGTATTACGTACGCGCATAGAATTCGCGATGTGCGTGGCTGTCAGGTACAAAAATAATGGCGGCAAAATTTGTTTAATTTATAAATTTATCGATACAAAATTCTTACTTGTTGTTAACTTCTTTGATATTATTTCTAATATAATAAATATATATTTTAATATTATATCATATTTACAAAATAAGAAATAGGCATAAATTAAAGAATAATTAATCAAATACCTATGTGTATGAGTGCGTATGCGTGTTATTTTATTTTATTATACAAATTGATAATAAATACTTTTACTAAGTTTTTTATAACAATCGTTAGTTACAACATAATAAATGTATAATGTGAAATTTTAAAATGGAACACTTATTAAATTACTGAAAATAATGGCGTCTGAATAATTTTAATCGTTCTATCTAAATCCGGAAATAGAATTACTCGTATATTTGATTCCATATAAAAATAGTCTCATATAAAATATCTGGGGCACATTACAGATTTAATCGAAGCGGTTTCGCTCTAAATCTTCTCACGCGTAACAACTGCATAATATTGTACAATGCACATGTTTTATAAAATCGTCCATTTAAAGAAACCTCAAAAATTAAAATTTTAAAAATTTTAGGAGCTTGATTAATTAATAATTTTTTATTATTTTTATTATATAACTTCGAAACATAAATTATGAACTTGAAAACTCAGATCTCTTTAAAAATAATATGATATTGTAAAAAGGACGATTATATAATATATTAATTAGTCTATCTAGACAGATGATTCAGCAGACGAAAACCTTCAAAAGCTAGCACTAGTCCGGAACGTTGATTCTACTGAGATGAGCCAACATAAATAAGTTGCCTTGAATTTAACTGATACAACGGTAAATTTAAATAAATTAAACCTCTTTGTTTAAATAACAAATCCACATAAATTGATTGATCTTCTTGTAATGTAATTGTAATTGTATATGCAAATGAGATTATAGCAAAACCCCTTGTTCTTAAATCACGATTTGCTAAAAACTGAACTGAATTGTAATTGTATTTATGTTTTATTATTTGCTTAGAAATTTAAGACTGTAGTGCCTGTGACATTATCTATACATAAAGAATGCTTTGTCCTGAATGACTAACGGATCAACATAATTTTTGTACAAGTGTTGTTCAATAAAGACATGTGTTAAAGTGTCTTATTTTCCTCGCCCTGAAGGGATGAAAAGAGGGTGCAAAGATTTTATTAAAATAGTTATTTACGTGGGTGAAACCGCTGGCAGAAGCTGGTTATTTTATAAAAATATTTTATACTTATCCTATTTACTTCCTTCCTTTTGGGTTGATTTTTTTTGTACTAAAAATAGACTATGAAAAAATATATATTTTGTAATAATTATTAATAAAAATACTGTTAACAAAACAAGTCAATGTACTCGAGGTGTTATGGATGATTCTTTATATGCAATAAAAATACCTTCTTTATCTCCTCTGGCCGTACTTTTTGATTAATAATTACAGAAATTATAATAATGATTATGAGATACCTGCATTCAACCGTCCCACGCAGCGTGATTTGCACGGTAATAATTAACTGTAAAATTTTATTGAAAAGAATAATAAATTCTGTTGGAATATCATTTTATTTTATTACGTGATTGCCTTCGGCTAATTCCATGATCCACGTACAAACAAATTAATGTTATTTTCGGACTTTTTTTAAGTTTCATGTCTGTTTAGGCGCTATGATATCGAAACTTTAAACGCCCAAGATCGGAGTTTCTATTCCAACTCACGGTATATGTCCGTGTTGAACATGCAGACATAAAGTGTTCCTATCCGTGTGGTTCTTGTGTTTGTGTATGTTTCGGGATCCTCAACTCAGAATATATAATTTTCTAAGTGAGTGCATAGCATTAATATATGATAATAATATCCTATGTCAGGGGAGCAGAAACGAAATTTAAAAAAAACTTAAAATAATAGCGCTATTTTAATTTGGTCTTGTCTAAAAGTTGGCGAAAAGACTAATCTTTATTATTATTTTATATTCTTATTAAGTAATATACTATAATTTATTAAATAAATAAAAAATCTACGCACTCAACAGATAGGACAGTATAGTGATATGTGTGTAAAAATAAATACGTCGCCACAATTTCTGTACCACATAGCCATGTTTCTTTGTTTAGTAACTCAGTATGCGTGTCCCGTAAACATTCGACGCGGACATCTTCGACTCATCTGGTCCAAACAATAAATGACGTATTGGAAAGCTTTTAGAAAGTACAACTCCTTGTGTAAATTTGATAAACGGATTCACTATAAGAAAATTGAATAATATAGCGAAATTAGTAAAACCGTTATTCAGTAAACCAAAAAAGTAGACTTCATAAACAAGCTCTTCCCACTCAACTGATGCCTAAAGGAAATCAGATTTGAGCCCCCCCTTGAGGGCTGCCCCTTTTTCACGGCTGAGTCTCTGTACTCGGCCCCACCCCAGTAGGGCCAACAGCAATATACGTTCCGGAAAAAAAATAAGGATAGAAATCTAATCAAAATAGCTAGAAAAAATAGGTTTTCCAAGCTAACGATATTGCGTATTTTGCTTCCCTGTAATTTTTTGTGTATGTCAAGGAGGCCAGATCGAAATCGCTTTATAATTATATATTTTTTTTTTCAATTATTAATTTCACTTTTTTTATATAGGTACTTTTAACGTTAAATTAACATAGAATCCAGGACTTATTAACTAAAATATTTTATAAAAATAATTTAATTAGGTCGGGCCCAATTTATTTTACGTTTGTCTGAAATTAACTTCGTAATAATTGAGATTATAGCTAAATTATTCTTAAATTTTTATTTAATTAATACCTCTTATTAATTCCTTACCTCCAAAACAAAAACGTAATAGATTTCTATATTTTAAATATATTAACTTTAACACACATTATTTTAGATTGACAGTAAATGTAATTAAAATAATGATCTCTTTATGTTAAATATATATTTTAACTATAGTAATTTTTTTAGATCTGAGAACGGCTCATAGCATGCCAGCTGCATTGGGTGCGGTTTGGCTATAGATGGATGACGGCATAACAATATTGCGAGTATACTTAGTGCTCAGAAAGGTATTTAAAAAGTCGTAATAAGACAATAGTCGGTAAATCAAAGAAGGGGATTTTTTTGTTGACGGTGAATACATCTGCAATCAGAACCCAGCCTTCAGGCGAAGAGAACCCGATTTTGTAGGATACTATGACCGAATACTATGGCATCCCACTAAAACCTCTGTCCGAACTCAGTGCATGCGGGAGACTCGAGACACAAGAAAGAGGCCAAGGCCACAGTATATTGACGTCAACAAGTTTGCCACTAAGTTACCAATTCATATTTAAAAAAAGCATTACTTAACATCGTCTGCCTTAATTAAATGTGAATAATCAAAATCAAATCAAATCAAATATTTTTATTCAACATAAAAAGCATTACACTTATTTGTTGAAAGTCAGATTCTACCACCGGCACCGGCACCAAAATTAAACCTCTACCTGAGAAGAACCGGCGAAACAAACTCAGGGGTTTTATCTTTTTTTTTTATATGTATTTTTTTGAACTGATATTAGTTTACATATTATAATCACTGAAAAGCCTGGAGTGACTGTCTCATTCCCAAGGCGTGGTGTCCTCAAGGTATTCACTAATTTTATAATAGCCTTTACCACACAAACGTTCTTTGACCTTTTTTTTAAATATTATTATTACTGATTTGATAAATTATTAATTAAATATAAACTTAACGATTAATTTATTATTATAATTAATTCGACGCCACAATACATGTAGCGCATAGTAAGGTGGTTGCCCTGTCATCTTAGCATGCGTCTCGCATTCGCACGCGGAACTCTACACATCATTGTTCCGTATTGTTAAACAATAACAAAGACAAACAAACAATTATTTATTACTTAATATATTTGCGAATTAAGGCCGAATTTTACCGCGTTTGTACGTCATGGCGACGAGGTGAGAATTTATAAATAACAATATTTTGTTATTCGCATGATCAATCGATATAAATTTCTAATAAATAGACGCAAATAGGCAATACCATGTCGACCCACGCGAATGTCATTTCGAGAAAAACGCGTTTGAACATTTTGAACAACTTGCTTTATATGATTTTTTTATGTATTTGTCAAGTTTTTGGCAATTTCAGATTTATGTAAGTTATTTTACTTATTTTCACAAAAAATAAGTATACAAAATACATATTTCGTATATATAACCCAAAACGTTTAACATAATACATAAATGGCATGATTAAAAATGGCTTTTTTAGAAGTTTTAAAGCTAACAATAAAACCCTACAAATATTAAAGAAAAATGTTCTTCAGCCATTTACCAACACTTCTGCATATAAAACTCAGTTTTTCAATTTTGTGGGTTGACATGGTATTGCTTATTTGCGTCCAAATATTGCAACGCATATAGAAGCCGCAATTTAAGAAAGCTTAGGGACCCTTGCAAAGCCTTTTTTTTAGGTAACTAAATGGCAAAAAAAAACCTTATATTTATTATATATGACGATCTGTGGCACAGCGGTAGTGAACCTGCCTTAAGCGCTGTGGGTCGCGGGTTCGATTCCCCCTCGAAGCAGATGTATTGTCCATACAAGCATGTTTTCCGGTCTGGGTGTGTTTGTCCTTGTCATTGCGTATGTTTCCGGACACAGGATATTACTATCCTAATAGGCGTTGAGTGTGTAGTGTTTATTTATTTAGTTCCTCAATCGTGCAAAAACGGCTGAACTGATTTTTTGAAATTTGGCAAAGATATACAATCTTACCTGTATTAATACATAAGATACTTAGTATCACGAAAAAATGTTAAGTTTCCGTCGGATAAACAAAAAACTAACTAAAAGATTTGAATTTCGATAAAATGGGTCTTGTGGAATCCAGACTAATTTTTATTATTCAATACAATATTATACCCTAAAAATATACGTAAAATACGAAAATACGAAATAGATGAGATTTTGAAAAAGAACGTAGGTCACTTTTTGTTACGAAAAAACACGCGAAGAGGTTAAAATAGGGCTCAGTTGATCGATGTGCTTGAGAGATCTCGGAGTCCTGGCCCTGATCTCCGGTCGAACATGGATCCCCACATAACCCCCTCTTTCCTAGGCCAGGTATCTGGTTGCAGATTTCCTCCCCGTCAAAAAAAGGATGAAAGATTAAGGTTCATAAAGGTGCCTCATTACAAAATCCTATTCACGCGAGCAACGCTGTGTGCAGATGCTAGTATATTAATAAAGTGGTTTCATTTGAAACCTTCTAAAACCCCTTACGTATAGCTCGATTCCTTTGTTTCGCTAATACGGTTTTATTTTAGGAGATAATTCCAGTATTTGCTGTGTATATAAAATTGGTTAGATTAGGAATTTCTATCTCCGAATTTCTAGTCAAATTTTGTCTATTCAATTCAATTATTCAAGAGAACTACTATAGTGTATTCTATTAAAACGAAACCATGCATTATCTCTACCTAAAATCTAGATACAAAATTTAAATAGGTATAAGAGATATGCAGAATGGGCTACTTATAAAAATATTCATGTAGAAATTTTTTTCTTTATTATTTTTATATAAAAATATTTTTTATTACTTTGTGGAAGGTGAGGATCACGTCGGAAGACACCACTGTGGAAGGTGGAGACGTGTGCAATGTCCCTCCAACACAACGGGAGGATCCTCCGACTAGGCAGGTGATATTGCCTGGCGGGTCGAAGCCCTGGGACGAAGCCCAACGACTTACGTTGGAAAGTTGTATATATACCTCAAGTGGGTAGGAAACTTTGATAGCGCGATTTAGGATCGTGACGTTCGTTGGTCGTCCATATCGTTGCGTAGTATGCCCTGTAGGTGTCGTTGTAGCTTGATGCGACATTGTGACAGTTTTGTCTTTCTATCGAGTTAAGTCGTGTTGTGTGTAGATATCGTTACAACTTTTTTAGCCTTCTTCTTCCTAGCATTATTCCCGGTATTTCGCCAGGGTCTGCTTATACTCTTATCCGGATTAGATAGGTTACTAGTTTTTACACAAAGCGATTACCATCTGACCTCCTCAACTCTAAGGGCGAACCAGTAACTCTATAGATAAGACTAAATATACCTATCAAGAGTTAACGAATATGATTAAATGTTATGATAACAACCGAGACCGAAAGCTTAACGTGCTCTCTGAGCCACGGTGAGGAGACCTACAAGATTTTTTAAGTATTTGTTTATTTATAAATATCCAGACCAATCGAGATTTTTTTTTTTAAACGCTACACACTAAACGGCCTCCATTAGGATTGTTATATCACGCATAATGACAAGGACAAATACACCCAGACCGAAAAATATACTTGCATAGTCCATACAAACATATTATGCTCTGAGCGGGAATCGAACCCGCGACCTGTGGCGCTTAAGGCAGGTTCGCTACCGCTGCGCCACAACGTCATCAAGTTATAATATCATTACAAATATATGTAGGAAGTTCACTTTTATACAACTCGTTACTGATTCCTTTGGGCTGCAGAGGTCAGATAACAATCACTATGTGTAAAAACTAGTAACCTGTTCTTCTTGTTATCGAGTGGTTAGTTGCCAACTTAGTGTCAGAGTTGTTCAGATCGCCCGTAGACCTCTGACTTGACTTATCGACTGTTGTCAAATTGTCAACAGCCGGGACCGACTTTTACGTGCCCTCCAAAGGATGGAGACGACGGTTGAAAATAACCCTCTGCGATGACCCATCTAGTGACTGATCGCGCCTAAAGTTGCTGAACTTACCGATCGTTTACCGATCAGTGGGTGCACTCGGCTATGAGCGTCTCAGTAACCTATTAAATCCGGATAAGAGTAATAAGCAGACCCTGGGTAAATACGGGGAATAATTCTAGGAATAGAGAGATACTAATGTTTTATAGTAATGTTATTGTTATTACATCCGGAAGTCAATGTCACGTATTTATGATGGACCGTTGGCCTCGAGACGTGATTAGATACATATTAATTCTTCTTTGTTGATTATCTAGATTTAGATATTCTAGGTATAGGAATTAAGTGTTCAGGAAGTTATTTTATAGTTGTTATCAGTTACAATAGACGGCACGACGTGGTGTAGAGCAGCCTGAAGTAGAGACGAATGAAAGCATTTAGACGAGGCTTCACCGCTAATATCGGTTCTTTTACAGAAAACGTGTAATACCAACTAATATATACTTCTTTTATGTTATAAGTTGGCAAATAAGAATACCTGATGGTAAGTGGTTGCCGTAGCCTATGAGCGTTTGCAGCACCATTAGTACGGGCCATTCACGCGTTGCCAGCATCGAGATATTGGTTCTAAAATCTCCTATGCCTAGTGATTTCACTAGTATACAGTGCCCTTCAAACTGGAACACAGTAATGTCTAAACACTAACATTTGGCGGCAGAATATTTGACACTGCGGTGGTACCTACCGAGCCTCTTGCAGGAAAAGACCTACCACCAGTGTGACTGATTGCACTGGTGGAATAATCTCTGCTGTGACAGAGGTTATCCCAACAGCGGGGAATGGGGTCGTCACATCACGACGCCGGTTAAAATATTACCTACTAATATTATATTAATATTAACATACTAATATATACTACAAATGAAACAAATAACTAAACTACTAACATAAGTATATATAAACTACTAATATAGTATAACACAATTATATTTAGATCTACGAACCAAATAACTAGTTTTAAAATGCGATATTATGTCAAAATAATAATAAATCTTATATTATTATTATCATTATCAGCTCAATAATACTGTATTTCTTCTTCTTATCGAGTGGTTAGTGGCCAACCTAGTGTCAGAGTTGTTCAGGTCACCCGTGTAGGCCTCCGAGTTGACTGTTCGACTATTGTCAAATTAATAACAACCGGCACCGACTGTTTACGAAGCTCGGAGACGGTCCGTTGAAATACCAGTATGCGATCACCCATCAAGTTTTTTTTAAATTATTAATAAATGGGTAAGCTGTTGACCTCCATCGAGTGGGAAGGTATAGATGAGGTCTACGTTGGAGCGAGTTTACTCATGAGAAGCCTGTGTACTCGCACCTTGAAGAGGTTCAGGTTGTATGCGTTCGGAAATACAGACGCCGTAAGAGCATTCCAATACCTGGCCGTGCGCATTATGAATGAGGAACGAAAGCGCATAGTTCGAATATTGGGTATATCGACCAGATATGGGTGGTACCCCGCAGTGCGCCCGGTATCCCGGTAGAAAAAATGATCTATTTGCCAGTGTTGTAAGGCCCTTAGAATCTCGCTGACTACAGATAGTTCATGTTTTTTCTTGACAGAAACCTACGTATTTATTACTCATAAAAGGTATGAGTATGCACTCATCGATTCCCACAGAACAACGTACTATCTATGGTGTAATTGATAGGGCTGTCTGACATAATTGAAAATATACATTAAAAATAAATTTATTTCATTGAACGAAATATGATAACTTAAAAGAAACTTAAACTGACTACCAATAAGACCTGAGCCACCGTCGGCATAAGCAAACACATACAATTCTGATTAACACATCATAACTACTGGTGGTAGGCCTTTTACTGAAAGCTGCCGGCTAGGTATGTACCACCGCAGTGTCAGATATTTTACCGCAAAACATTATATGTACTGTGTTTTCGTTTGAAGGACACTATAGCTAGTGAAGTTATTGGGCCATGAATGGAGATTTAAGAACCAATATCTCGAGTTGTGAACTAACACACGATTGACACCTACAAAAATTTGGTATTACAAAGGCGTTGTATTTTAAATAACTTCTAAATGTGACGTCACACTAGGAAGGCAGGAGTCTCACAAACATTCACAAAACTGTGCCAAAGATGGGGAAGCGTGGTTTTAAAAAATCATTGAATTCATGTGATGTAATTTTTTAATGGCGCCATGTCCGTAAGAGCTAATGGTAAGATGTGGCAGCCCTATTTTATGCACCCATCTTTCTGCTTTTTACCGCTCCCAAGCATCCAGTATCCAGTGTTGTAACGAACAAAAACGAAACTACATCTCTATAATATGGTGTTGTAGCATAGCATACAAGAACGAAATAAAATAAAATGAAAAATCTATCCTATTTTCTTTATTGCACGGAAATCTAATTATTTTTCTAAAATAAAAGCAAATTACAAAGCTCAAATTACTCTTTATAATATCACCTATCTGCCAGTGAAAGTCTCGTTAAAATCGATCCAGCCATTTCAGAGATAAGCCGGACCAAACAAACACAGAAAAAATCATATTCATGTCGTGAAAAGCTGTTAATTTCGAATTACAATCAGACACTACAATTTTATTTATTTGTATACATAGAGATCGCTACTTAATATCTATGTATATAGCTCTGCATTATAACAAGATCTCAATAGTTTATGATATAGAGCATCACGACATATTAATGAGGTAACATTAGCCATCGATAGGGTAATGTAGGCAACAACGTCAGCCACTAAATTGTAATTATATGCAATATGTGGACGTCTCTTGTTCACTGTTCCTGTATAGTCTCTATTGTTATATAAAATTAGTTGAAACTATATAATAATAGACTTATTTTACCGGCGTCGGGATGTGACGACCCCATCGCCCGCTGTTGGGATAACCTCTGTCACAGCAGAGATTATTCCACCAGTGCAATCAGTCACACTGGTGGTAGGTATTTTATTGCAAGAGGCCGGCTAGGTAGGTACCACCGCAGTGTCCAATATTCTGCCGCCAAATAGTAGTGTTTAGGCACTACTGTGTTCCGGTTTGAAGGGCATTGTACGCTAGTGAAATTACTGGGCGAACGAGATTTAAGAACTAATATCTCGAGGTTGGCAACGCGTGAGTGGCACCTACTCATGGTGCTGCAAGCGCTCATAGGCTGCGGCAGCCACTTACCATCAGGTGGGCCGTATGCTTGTTTGCGAACTTCTAACATAAAAAAAGACTTATTATGTATGGACAACGAAACCATTACAAAGGAGTACCAGCGAATCTTTGGGCATTTTTTCTGTATGAAAATGCCAGGCCGTAGTCAATAAGAAGTCAATGTTAAAGCCTCATAACTTAACGGTAGCATGGCTGAATGACTGCTCCGTTAACGCGAGAATTGCGGGTTCGATCTCGATTTTTTTTTGGTAATGGGGAGAAAACCTGCTACCGGATACCAGAACGCGGGTTCGATTCCCGCTCGGAGCAGATGTTTGTATTGACCATACAGGTATGTGTTCCGATCCGGGTGTGTTTGTCCTTGTCATTGTATATGTTTTCGGACCCCTGAAACAGGATATAAGTATCCTCTATACAAGAAAAAACGTCAGTCAAATAATTGGCCAATAAAAAGTATACATACTTAAGTAACTTTTATGTAGACTTGAAAATTTTCTGAAATTAGAAACTCGGGGTTTATATGAAGTTCTCGCCGGATCTAACTTGTCAAATGAGCGATCGCGTAATGAGAAAACTTTTTTGATCAACCGCCTGTAATCATAAGTTAGCTGGAGTTATTGAGTTATGGCGTATTCTGTCAATTATTGTATCTATTGATATTTTTTGTTTGTTGTGTGGCAAGCAAGTATACAACGCAACTGCGCCAAGCGATTGTCGAGCCTATGAGCGCTTGCAACACCAATTGTAGGTGTCACTCACGCTTTACCAACCGTAATATATTAATTTTGTAATACAAAATGCAGTAATGCTTTGCGGCAGAATTCGACACCGTTGTGGCGTTGTGGGTAGCGTGTCTGCCTTTAGTCTCGACGGTTGCGGGTTCGATTTCCGCTCGGGCAGATGTTTGTCAAAATTTCTGTCTCGGTCTGGGCGTTTGTATTTGGGTCTCCCCACCGTGCCTCGGAGAGCACGTTAAACTGTCGGTTCCCGGTTGTTATCACAAAACATCTGATAATAATCGTTAACTCTTGATAAGTAAATTGCTGTTATCCAATGAGTTACTGGTTCGCCCTTAGAGTTGCGGAGGTCAGATAGCAATCGCTCTGTGTAAAGACGAGTAACCCGTCAAATCCGGATAAGAGTAATAAGCAGACCCTTGGTAGAATAAAATACCGGGAACAATGCTAGGACGAAAAAGCTTTACGGGAGAATATCTGACATTACCTATCAGTAAAAATGGTTTTCAAACAATCAAACGCTCAGCCTGGGTAAGCAGTCACTGCAACCTTTGAACGCGCGATACTTGAAGTGTCAGAAACTCAAAGCCAACCTAAGGTAATGGGCAGATGGGATGAAAAGCGAAAACAGAAGGGAACAGATGCTGTGGTAGATTGGGCTTCCGGTACTTTCACTTATTGCACGAAATGCAACAGAACTCTGTTACTTTACGCGGATTTTCTGTGAAAGGTTAGTTTCCAGGTTGGGCCAGCACCATTTGTGCTGGGAGAAGCTTGACTCTACTACTACTAAAATGTATATGTTCTATGTACGTAATGTATAAATAAATAAACGCTACACACTCAACGGCCCCCATTAGGATAGTTGGACGCAAATAAGCAATACCATGTCAACCCACACGAATGTCATTTCGAGAAAAACGCGTTTGAAAATTTTTAACAACTTGCTTTATATCAATTTTTTTATGTATTGGTCAAGTTTTTGGCAATTTCAGATTTATGTAAGTTGATATACTTATTTTCACAAAAAATAAGTATACAAACTGCATACTTCGTATATAATATAAGCCAAAACGTTTAAAAATACATGAATTGCATAATTGAAAAGATGGATTTTATAGAAGTTTTAAAGCTTTAAACCCTACAAATATTGAAGAAAAATGTTCTTCAGCCATCTACCAACACTTCTGCATATATAACTCAGTTTTTCAATTTTGTGGGTTGACATTGTATTGATTATTTGCGTCCAGTTATATCCTGTGTCGGGGGTCCGAAAACATACATAACCACAAGCGCAAACAAAACCCAGACCAAAGAAAAATTGGGAGTCAAATGCGCGCGATACGCTTATCCCAGGTTCGGTACCGGTGCGCCACAACGTCATCATGTATGTTTGTTTATCATTCAATATTACGTTTATTTAGAGATAATCTTATCAACGAATCTTGAGATAAAAGACAAAAGTACTTAATAATAATCAAACAAACACTTGATTCGTTTTTAATTACAGTATCCAAGCTAGGTAGTGGTTGAAATCAGTTATTTTGTTTTTAATATAATCCAAATTCAATCCTTTGGGTTATTATCGTACCCACTCCTAGCGCAAGCTTCAAGCTTATTTTGAGGGGCGTTAGGAATATTAGTAATGCCTTGAAAAAACAATGTTAATATTGTTTTGAAAAAAAATATTCTATCAATAACAAGGCACAACCATATTTAAGAGATTACATCAAAATAATTCAAACTCAAAATATTCTTTATTCAAATAGGCTTTTAAGCGCTTTTGAATCGTCAAATATACAATCTGTTATGTCCGCCTAAGTGAAGCTACCGCCGATTCGGAAGGTAGATTCTGCAGAGAAGAAACGGCAAGAAACTCTACAGTTACTCTTTTCAAAAATAATCACATTACATTTGTCAAATGTACAATTAAGATATATATCCCGCATGAAACTCAACGTAAATTAATTCCATGCCACATTGTTTTAATTGTTATATAACTAAAAAACGTATTGTGGTTTTTGTAAAATGATTTAAATTTAATTTAATATTTAAAAAATTAAAATGATTAAAAAAATCAAAAAGTACTTATCAAGCTTATTCAATTAGTATTTTGGATATTGTATTTCCTTTCAAACCTATGACTTTAAGGTGTATACATTTTTTCAATACATTACAAAGCATTTATTACTTGGAGACTTATCAATTTATCATGGACACAAATATTGTAAAGTGTAAAAAATGTAATTATTTCTTATATCAATCAAGATTTTCAGGTGTCAGAGAGAAGTACAAAAATAAAGAGCATATAATATCTAACTAGATTTTTGTATAAACACCTGCTTCGGCCTACGGCTTCGCTCACGTGATTAACGATTTTTAATGAAGCATGTTGTTACGGGGCAATAAAAGGTGGTAAAATTTATAGATGTATTTATTGTAATGGTAAAATAATTGTTATACAATAAAAAAATTTAATTCTTAAATATAATAGGTTATATAAAAAAAATGTCAGCTAAACTCATCGGTGGGTCACTAGAGATATTTTAAAGCTTAAGGTTTGGTTTTCCAAAATAATTAAAAATAGGGCGCCACTGTCAAGAACAATGTATAATATGGGTTGACAGTCCCATTTAAATTTAATACGTTATAGTAAATATTCTAAAATCCAAAGAAAGGTCCGTCATTAATAATATTTAAACTAAAATATGAAACGTCACCGTCCTGTATGTGAGAATAAAGAAGATCGCGATGCCACGTGGTCACCACCGGCCACGTGCAGACCGCAACCACCTCGACGCCTCGAGCTCGCCGAGCGCCGGGCAGTCCAGCACGGGAACTGAAGAGACGGCCCGCGCGGTAATAACTACTCGCACAGCACGATGCAGTCTTCCAGGAAGAAGAGTCCTCGCCGACTGACGAGCACCCTCAGTAATGAAGATGAGCCCCTTATAAAATATTATGAGCCCCTTATAATAACAATGAAGATGAGCATCTTCGATAAAATACGCCTCGGGAACAGATGCCCCCGAAGTGAAAATATGCGCCCCCGGTTGCAAGGTGCGCTCCCACGGGAAAAGATGTCCCCGGTGGAAAAAACAAGGCCCTCACTTGACAAACAAGGCCCTCACTTGACAAACAAGACCCTCACTTGACAAACAAGGCCCTCACTTGACAAAGATGCCCTCTGACTTGACACCTCCTTTTGGAGGAGAAAGACCCCGCTTACCACTGGCAGGCCTATGTCAACTCCTGCGCCTCCAGTGAAACGAAGTCAAGCACCCAACCGCGTGGTGGACAGACCCACGGCAGTCCCCAGCACGTGGTCGACACACACACGGATGTGCAGAAAGGTAGTAACGAAACGGCTTCAGGCCAAGGTGTCGTTGGCACGTGGATGATGCTTGAGGTTTATTGTACAGTACTACGACTATATGGGCAACTGTCGGCAACTATAGCTCAGCTGATGAGCTGCGCACGACGATGCCGACAGGAGACCCAAGGTGAAAATGTTGCAAAAATAGTGCAAAAAAGGACGAATGGGCCCGGGCCAGGGTATTTATACCCTCGCCACGACCGGAAGCCCCACCAAACAAAACACAAAACGAAGCTTCTCGAAAACCAGCGGAAACCGGCACAAAACAAAGCATTTGCATAGATTAATTACAAAATATTAATCAAAACAAATACAGATGACAACGACCTGTCAAACTCCTACGCATCGCCAATGACGATCATTGTCACCTGGAACGAAACGTTCTAAAATAAAAAAGTAATATAACAATTTAATTTTGAAAAATTATAAAATTAATATTTTAATTATTAGTTTTAATTATTTTAATTAATTTAGATATTTAATTATGATTGTTATGTTTAATAACGGTAGGGTAGGGATAAAAAAATATATAATAACGCGACTCCTGCGCCATGGCAAGATGTCAGGTGTCAAACGTCAAGTGCATTGACCTACTTGTTGTTTGTTTTGATAAAAAAAGTAAAACGGAAATTTTGATGTAACAATGTTTAATGCCCATCCCATCTTTCATCCCCTATTTTACTCCCATTTCGTTCAAAAAGTAACCTATAAACGTCTCCATGGTCTCTTCTATAATTATGTGTACCAAAAGTTATCAAGATAGGTTCCGTGTAGTAGCGAATTTACAAATTTTTAAGGTATAGGCTGTAAGGTTTTTGCCGCCCTTGCCTCTGGTTGATGATGGGATGAGAAATACATTTTTTACAATTTCGCTCTTTTTAACCATAAAAGCGTGGGTTGAGGCCACAGAGGCCGAATACTGCTTTGGGGGCGGTGAACTAGCTGTTTTATTCTAGAATATTTAAAGTTTTCTACTCGGAATGTACAATGATAAGTGAGAGAGGGAAGACATCGGCATTTATTGCAGATTTCTACCTGTTAAACATCGAAAACCTTCGTGCAAAAATAAAAAAAATATATTTGTGTTATAACAAATTTTCCGCCCCATAAATCTACCACCTTAGGCTCAAGCCTACTCAGACTGCTGGTAAATCCGCCAATGGTTCCGTGGTTTGGGCGTGGCTTTCGCATCTATAATATTAGTTAGGATATAAAATACCAGGGCATCATAACGTGCAAGTAGTTCCGCATAACCATTTTATCTCGCTCACGTAGCTCAGACTTAAGACCGCACTATTAAATACAAGTGTTTATCGAATTGCCGAACCACGACTTGAATTTATATGAAGCTATAAATCGTTATAATAAATAGTAGTACAAAATCAACCAATAAAAAGCGCTTCTATATTCGATGCGTACTTTTCGGTAAAATTTCTTTTTTTTTTATGTTTAGAGGAGGCAAACGAGTAGGTGGCTCATCTGATGTTAAACGATTACCTCCCATCTTGACGACGTTGTGGCGCAGCGGTAGCGAACCTCCCTTACACGCCACAGGTCGCGGGTTTGATTCTCGCTCGGATAATATATTTGTATTGACCATGCTCATAATATGTTTGTATTGACCATGCAAGCATATTTTCCGGTCTGGCTGTATTTGTCCTTGTCCTTGTATATGTTTCCGGACCCCCGACACAGGACATCATTGTTCTAATGGGGGCCGTTGAGTGTGCAGCGTTTATTTATTTATTTATGAGTATCTGCAATACCAGAGGGCGTGTAGGTGCGTTGCCGACTTTAAGACACCACTGGTTTAACGCTGGCTGAGTTCTAAACGCGTCTGCCGAGCAGACGCTTCAGTTTCACCAACGTACAACGGTAGCTAGCTAGCATTAAGGCCTTACCATAAGCAATAGACCAAAACGATAACATATTATTTTCCTTAAAATCTTATCTTTTGACCGAATGTTTTAACTTGTATGTAATTAGTAATTTAGTTTTGTGACCATAACGGATAAAATTAAGTTCCCAAAATAGTCGTTGCGTTGGTAAGTAGGTGAAACATAGGGGACAGTATTGTTCCAAAAACGTTGACTTTACGAGTTTCATTGACTGTTTTATTTGGAATGTGTATTGCTGTTGGCCCTACTGGCCTTGGATTCGGTCGTGAAAAAGAGGTAGCTCTCTCGGGGGCTCAAATTTGATTCCGTTTTTAGGGTGCTTCCTGCGAAGCCAAACCAAGGCTAAAGACGTCATCGGAGATGGAGGCTTTCCGAGCGTATTCTACACAATGGACTCACCCGATGGTGTGAGCGCGACGCGACGTGGGAAACAACTTCTTCGGCATTGACCGTGGTTACGGTTGCTTCGTTGCATATGTTTTATATTTATCTATATGAAATGGTTGGGGCTCAGAATAGCCTTAATCAACTTCTACCATTTCTGTAGGTTTAATTAAGTACGTTAACTTTATGAACAACTTCTTATAATAAACAATGCAATCACTTTCTTAGATAACACAATAAATTGCATTTGCGCGGCACTTTAATTACTACGTCGGATTTTATCGATTTTTTTATGTAAGAGGGGGCAAATGGGCAGAAGGCTCACCTGATGTTAAGTGATCACCGCCGCCCATGAACATCTGCAACACCAGAAGGCATGCAGACGCGTTGCCGACCTTTAAGGAAAGATTAGGCTCTTCTCTTGAAGGTTCCCAAGTCGTATCGGTTCGGAAAGACCGCCGGCGGAAGTTGGTTCCACAGAGTGGTTGTGCGAGGAAGAAAATGTCTTCTAAATCGCGCTATTGTGGATTTCCAGACATCGAGGTGGTATGGATGGAACTTAGAGTTTTGTCTTGATGTCCGATGGTGAAATTCTACCGGCGGGATCAATCCAAACAATTCCTCAGAACACTCTCCGTGATATACACACACGGGCGATAACAGCGAACCAGTTACAGATTGAAACATACAACAATAAATATGGTAAAAGAACAACAGAATACATAATTCCATGGTTAATAAACCAACTACCCCTTTCTTTGGCAGTAAACCTTACAATACAAAATATGAAAAAGAACCTAAAAAACATTTTCTGAACACTTTATCACACAACTAGCAAACATCATTTATATATTTAATTTTCATTTACTTACGTAGTTAGAAGTTATGATTAATTTATTACATAATAATGAAATATATTAGTTAATAATAAGCATTTAGGACAAACCTTTGTGGTTTTTTAATGCTTTGTTATAATATTTCCGCATTAATTAAAATATTGTACTTAGTTAAATAAATAAATAAATAAATAAAATAAAATATATGCGATTCGTCTTTTATGTGGTACGACGATGGTTGTCTGCGTGATGAAAATTGAAATAAGCGTCCCGCTAGCATCAATGTGACGCTTCGTTAGACTGACAGCTTTTCAAATATTGTCGTTCTAATCTAACCTTACACCATTTCACATAATCTAACGTATTAACTAGGTTTTATAACTGTAGTCATACGAAACTTCGTCATGCGCCAACATTTGCATATAAGAGAAAGACCTGACTGACATAATTTATAAATGCACATCCTAAACATCACGATACGATAATTATAAGCCTTAGAAAGAAAGTGCGGGTGTGTGATAAGATGTGGTTAGTTGGTGGAACCGGGCGGTCTCCACAATAGGAGTGGCAATCGAATCGCCCAAAAGCTCTAGCAGGTTCGCTACCGCTACCCGTTACTGTAGTAGAATTATTTTAAAAGATTGATTTTCAGTCGTTCACGTCCACAATATATACCCGTGTGTTTCCCTATAAGCGTTAGAAATTGGCGGAACCGTTAACGTTAGGAGATGACTACACTGTTCAACATAACGCCAGCATTAATGAGAATTTGGCTCAACTGCTATACAGTAGGGTCACCTTGTTTACTGATATATTGGGACAGTGCCTCAATACTTAACATATTTATTGCATTCCGCACTGTGAAGCTTAGTTGGTAGGTAAAAGTAATTTACAATTTATTTAAGCCCTAATAGCTTAACGGTAGAACGACCGACTTCGCTGCGTTAACGCGAGAGTCGCGGGTTCGATCCTGACCCCCTTGCTTGCTTGCGACGGCATTACTAATATTCTTTTTAAAAAATTGTGGACCCTGTCGTGCACAGCAACTTAGAAGAGCGGATGAGGACTTTAATTATAAAACTTTATTTATTTATTAGGTAGGCACATAATGACTTAACGAATTAACAGTAATGTATTTATTTACACCATAATAACCTTTGAATATTAATAAGGCTTTATATTTAGTTTAAAAAAATATATGTGATAATGTTTCATGAGTTCTCATTTTATGTGGTGGACACTTCCTTCTTTCTTCTCTTTAGTTCTTTTAAGGTTGGCTAGCAAATATTAAGACCCACTGAAGGTACTACAAGTCGCATATCCGCGTGACCTTGTCGCAACAAATGGCTTATGAACCACAAGCGGTACGAGAATGCATTACTGTCGTTTATTCACTTTGCTTACCATTGCTGTATATGCTATTCAATTTCCAAATTCAGTAAAAGCGAATCTAGCAATGTAATGTGAATGTTACGATATCGTCGTGCTCTAGGATATTGTGGTGACAGCAATGTTGGGAGAAATTTAACGGCAAACCGGCAACACGTATGTTCTTAGTAATAAGGGACATTTCTAATACCTTATTGTTAATATTTTTGTGATTAAAACCACTTTCTGTATAAAAAAAATGTCATGTAAATAGATGTATAAATGTTCAGTACTATGTATTCTGTAATGACTTTGATGATTATTATTCTTTTTGTAGGGATTATGTTTCCATTGTGGTTATATACTAGACACATATAAATTAGACAGTAAGCTATACAAGTACTTCTGATATATATTACGGAACCTCAAAACATAAAGCAGTTTATGTTATAAAATTAAATAACTGTCGCAAATTGAACAAGATTTTCTGAATTTTATGAAGCTATTTAGTAATATTTTGAATATGTTAGATTGTTGGTGTGTGTGTTGGTGAAAAATAAAGAATCCGCAAATCCGTTCATGTTTTTTTTGATTCTTAAATCTCCTTCGCCCAGTAATTTCGCCAGCTACAGTGCCCTTCAAACAGGAACACATTACTGCCTAAGACGCTACTGCTTGGCGGTACAATATTTGACCTTGGAGTGATACCTACCTAGCTGGCCTCTTGCAACAAAAGACCTACCACCATTCCGACTGATTGCACTGGTGGAATAATCTCTGCTATGACAGAGATTATTCGAACATTTTGTTTGCAACATATCCATGGTCACCCTACAGTAATGTAGGATAGCTTAAACCTACATTCACAGAGCATTCCGCTGTTTTGATACACTTTACTCACGTGCTTACTACATGTCTCCTGCGAGATTAAGATTCGGTAACTAAATATGTTTAAAAAACCATAGTACTGAAATAAATAAATAAACGCTACACACTCAATGGTCCCCATTGGGATAGTAATATCCTGTGTCGGGGGTCCGGCAACATACACAAGGCCAAGGACAAATACATCCAGACCGGAACACATGCCTGTATGGTCAATACAAATATCTGCTCCGAGCAGAAATCGAACCGCGAACTGTGGGCTTAAGGAAGGTTTGCTACCGCTGCACGACAACGTCCTCAAAGTAGTATAGTAAATAGAAGTAGAGCCATGCTTCTCTCCAAAACAGGGTTGGCTCGACTGGGGAAGTACTATCCTCGCACAGAAAATCGGCGTAACAATACGGCGTAATAAAACGACGTTGTGGCGCAGCGATAGCGAACCTGCCTTATACGCCCCAGGTCGCGGATTCGATTCCCGCTCGGAGCATAATATGTTTGTATTGACCATGCAAGCATATTTTCCGGTCTGGGTGTATTTGTCCTTGTCATTGTGAATGTTTCCGGACCCCCGGTACAGGATATTACTATCCTAATGGGGGCCATTGAATGTGTAGCGTTTATTAAGCATAGAAGTTAAAACATTCACAAACGCTCTATATCCAGTCAAGTTACCCACTTTAGTTTATTTTACAAAAATAAATAAAATAAAAAATTACAATAATGAATAAACGCGTGATTGAATAAAGGACACGCCTCATTAACCGTGACGTTCAAATGACGTTAACCTTTATTATGCAAACGTAAAATTGCTAATGAGCACTCCCTATTCAATAGGAGCGGTAAAACGCCGCTGGCTATGTTAGTTCATTTTAATTAATTTATTATACTTATAAATAAAGACTGTATTTTTTTATGTTGACAATGGAGTTTATTTGTAGAAAGGTTTTTCTATATTTCTTTTAAGTTTATTTTTTTTTTATTGAGATTTGTTATGTAGTTTTGTATTGAACACATCTTTTTGTGTTAATGGTGAACCCAGTGTCAATTTTTCCGCCGTCGGGACGTGACGACCCCATCGGCCGCTTTTGGCTGGTGAAATTAATGGGCAAAGGAGATTTAAGAACCAATATCTCGAGGTTGGCAACTGCGGCAACCGCCCTGCCATAAAGTGGGTCGTATGCTTGCTTGCCAACTTATTAACTTAAAAATATTTATATAAATATACAGGTATTTTTTTTCTTTATTAATTTTTAAGCAGACAAAACTTATGTCATTTTTGTACAGTAAGATAATTGGATACAGTGCTCTAAACAAAACCTATAACCGATAGCGGTCAACAGTTCATGTGACATGTGATGGTCCTGCAATTATGAACACAAATCAACTATAACACTTTGAGCTGTTTTTGCCACCAAAGTCTCTATAAGTTTATCTGATAAATTGAGATATCATGGAATCATAATATGTTACAAATCCTCAAATAGCGAAGTAAACATAAACAAAAACAATTTAAAAAATCCGCAATAAAAAACTAAAAAACCTTATCTTAATATTACATTTTCAAATTAATTAATATTTAAACTTAATACCAAGATTATCTTAATTGTTTTCTAATATATTTTAAGCGGCGTTTTAACGACATCTTAGCCGCCCGGGAGCCGTGCTTCGGCACAAAGAGCTCAAGTCATTGTGCGGTCGGGAGCCAAATAAGATCCTATTACAGATAGCTGGTTCAACGGTAATCGATCTGAGACAGATAATAGACCCTGTTATGATCGTCCCCTTCCTGATAATCCACTGATTTCATAAGCTATGGGTAATTCACTGCTATTAAACATTTAGCGGCGTCGGGACGTGACGACCCCATCGCCCGCTGTTGGGATAATCTCTGTCACAGCAGAGACTATTCCACCAGTGCAATCAGTCACACTGGTGGTAAGTCTTTTGTTGCAAGAGGCCGGCTAGGTAGTGAAATTACTGGGTGGACGAGATTTAAGAACTAATATCTCGAGGTTGGCAACGCGTAAGTGGCACCTACTAATAGTGCTGCAAGCGCTCATAGGCTACGGCAACCACTTACCATCAGGTGGGCCGTATGCTTGTTTGCCAACTTATAATATAAAAAAAAAAATTAGTTTCACACATTTTAAATTTAGATCAACAAAAAGAAGTCTTTTTACCACAAAGATAGCAAACTAGCGTACGGCCTGCCTATTAGTAAACGGTCACCGTAGCTGCTTACAATGCCAACATCATTACACACGTGCTGCCAACCTAAAAGACGGATAGATGAGGAAAAGAAACAGTCTTAATTCTCGTCTATATTCTTTTGGTTTACACCTGTGTGGCTTTGTGGATAGCTAGTCTGACTTTAGCCTCGACGGTTGCGGGTTCGATTCGGTCTGGGCGTTTGTCCTAATGGGTCTCCCCACCGTGCCTCGGAGAGCACGTTAAGCTGTCGGTAAGTTGTTATCACATTATCGCGCTCATAGGCTGCGGCAGCCACTTACCATCAGGTGGGCCGTATGCTTGTTTGCCAACTTCGAACATAAAAAAAAGTGTGTTTTTCATTTGTGTGTAGCTAAGAATATTGTACCTAGTGCAATTTCTGGGCAAAAGGGATTTAAGAAACAACATTTCAACTTTTCGAGGTTGGGAAATCGTGTTTGATACCCATGAAAAGCTACTACAACTACTTACCATCAGGTGGTTAGTTTGAATGTTTGCCAACTTAGTAAATTAAAAAAATTAAACTAGACTTAAGCTATTTACTTAATAGAAAAAACTTCTTTATACCTTTTGAGGTATAAAGAAGTTTTTTCTGTTTTTTCAGCCTGCCCAATCGTCCTTTTCATTCCTTCTCATTTTTTGGATTGGTAACGCGTATGCGATACTTCAAGCGTTCATATTTTGACTGGCCATCAGGCGGGCCGAATGCTTCTGTGCCAACCGTCGTGACATAAAAATTTAATTGTATATGCAGTCAGTGGTTGCCTCATCACTAATAACGTTAAACATTTAGTAACTATTTTTTTTTATTTCACGACGATGTGGTGCAGCGGTAGTGAACCTGCCTGGTTCGATTCCCGCTCGGAGCAGATGTTTGTATTGCCCATACAGGCATGTATTCCGGGTATGGGTGTGTTTGTCTTCGTAATTGTATGTGTTTCCGGACCCCCTACGCAGGATATATCCTAATGGGGACCGTTGAGTCTGTAGCGTTTATTATTTATTTATTATTAGAGTTTTCTCGCTTAGTTTAGCATGGATATAGGAGGACGTTCAGTCTTAATATTAAACTCGTAAAGATTTAGCTTTCTTCTATTCTGAATCAAATCCTCTGTTCTGTGATTACATTCGGAAATAGTTATGGCTTTGTCTTAAGCTAGAAGCTGTTATATTAAATTATAATTGTGTATATTAAAACCGCTTCTGCCCTCTTCTGGCTTTGCTCGCGTGAAATTTGTGATAACATAAACTTTCTTTTTCGTATAAAGTTTGAAACATTTTACACCTTTACTGTTGGAGGTTTAGAAAATGTTAAAACGAAAAAACCGGCGTCGGGACGTGACGACCGCATCGTCCGCTGGAATCATCACACAGTCACACTGGTGGTAAGTCTTTTGTTGCTAGAGGCCGGCTTGGTAGGTACCACCACAGTGTCAAATATTCTACAGCCAAATGGTAGTGCTTTGGAATTAATATTCCGGTTTGAAGGGCACTTTAGGCTAGTGAAATTACTGGGTAAAAGAGATTCAAGAATCAATATATCTCATTGTCAACGCGTGAGTTGCACTAATGGTGTTGCGCGCACTCATAGGCTACGGCAACCGCTTACCGTCACCCTGGTGGACCGTATACTTGCTAGCCAATTTGTAACATAAAAACAGTTCCCTTTTCAACCCATTAAGTGTTGAATTTCAAAAAATCATTTCTTAGTGATCGTTTAAAAACAACACCTTTAAGAAAATCAGCTTTCTAGATCCAAGGGTTCAGGCGGAGCGTTGATATTATATCAGTATCAGGTCAACTGTGGCATTAAAAGCACGTTCCCTACTAATGCGCCACAACGTCATCAAAAATCTATATATATAAAATGCTTTGTCCTGAACGACTGACGGATCAACGCACAGTCTAAACCACTGATCGCAGAGACCTGGAATTTGGAGGGTGAGTTCTTTGTACCTCTAAGTGAGTGAAAAAGGGGGGCAAAGTTTATATGGCACAACGCGATTCCTTTGTTCAAACTACTTCAAATTTTGCATAAACCTTTTTTAACAGAATTGATGACAGACGTATTTCGAATTTTATTTAAATTCATTCCCCAACGGGGTTAAGGAAAATCCATCATATTTTTATATATAATCATTATTTATATATTTTTTTCTTTGTCTAATAGTTTGCTTACACTAAGCACTACAAACCCCGGGCAGATACAAATATTTATTGCTTATTCAACATATTATTTAATAACATTTTTGTAATTATAGCCGGAAGTTTGTACTCTGAGATCTATAAAGAAAAAAACCTCTATTATCATTTTTTTATTTGGACTTCAGATAAGAATTATATAACAATTTGATATATTGCCAAGCCGTTATCTATTTTTTTATAAAAACTCAACCAATTCAATTGTACTTATCGTATGTTGGAGGTCCCAGTACATACCAAATAAGTACGATAACACTTAGTAATAATATACATTTTACATCCTCACTATAAAAGTTATATTAAAAATAAAAATAAATAAACTAAACGCTACACACTCAACTTTCTCTCTACTCCATTGGGATAGTTATATCCTGTGTTGGGGGTCCAAAAACACACATAAGGACAAGGACAAGCACACCCAGGCTGGACAACATACCAGTATGGTCAATACAAACATCTGCTCCGAGTGAGAATCAAAACTGTGGTCATATTTATGTTACTTTCTGGTTCTTCAAAGGAGCTGGTTAATAAAACCTGTTTTAAAAATAATGTATGGCCATAATAATGAAAGAAAATGTATGAAACAAAATTTATTCAAATTCCTATAGTCGTTGACATTACTCTCTAAGCAAATAATCCAATATTATGTCTTTAATAACATAGAAAACTAAAACTTAAGTTATAACGAAAACTATTATCTAAACAACGAGAGTGGAAAATATTAATTGAAAACGTAACGAATTACGTCGTGATTACACGCTTAACGAAATTCATATATTTGATGAGATTTACCCGCGCAGCGAATAGTTTAGCATTCGTTAAGCTTTTAAAACTAATAAGGTTTTATTCAGAAAATTTAGATACACAAGTATCATATAAAGCGGTGTGATTTAAGCGCTACAGGTCGCGATACAACAAATCTGTCTGGAAAAACATGGACCAGGCTAAGGCTTACCCTGGGCTGTAAGACCAAAGATGATGATGTAAAATATCATATAGCTATTCTGTAACATTTTTAGTCTATGAATGTAATTGCTCATTGTTCTCACAAGGCTTCAAATATATACACAAAATGTGTTATAATGAAGTTCATTATTATCAAAACTCGTGAAAACTTTTCTTCCTACAATAATTTTGAGCGTTCATTTTAATTATTTATGTTACGAAGAACTTTTCGTATTCTTGTTTAATTAGAGGGTATCATTAAATATTTTGCTGTTGTAATAAATAATTTGTTGACGAGAAAACAACTCAACTCAAATTTTTTGACGACGTTGTGGCGCCGCCGTAGCGAACCTGCCTGAAGCACAGGTGCTTATTGTTTTGCGGTTTGGGTGTATTTGTTTATCATTGTGTATGTTTCCGCACCCCCAACACAGGATACAACTATCCTAATGGCCGTTGCGTGTGTAGCGTTTTTTTTATGTTAGAATTTGGCAAACAAGCATACGGCCCACCTGATGGTAAGTGGTTGCCACAGCCTATGAGCGCTTGCAGCACCATTAGTAGGTGCCACTCGCGCTTTGCCAACCTCGAGATATTAGTTCTTAAATCTCGTTCGCCCAGTAATTTCACTAGCGTACAATGCCCTTCAAACCGGAACACAGTAGTGCCTAAGCACTACTATTTGGCGGCAGAATATTGGACACTGCGGTGGTACCTACCTAGCCGGCCTCTTGCAACAAAAGACCCACCACCAGTGTGTAAAAGACCTACCACCAGTGTACAAAAGACCTACCACCAGTGTAAAGTTTATTATCTTTATTGTAAGCCGCAAGTTTGGTATAATTATTTAGAGGATATTTTAGATATTGATTTAGAGTACTGGGCTACGAAATCTGTGGATGAAAGAAGAAGGCATGCAGCAGACATGCGAATGTTGAGATGGATGTGTGGGGTGACAAGAATGAATAAAATTAGAACTGAGTATATAAAGGGGAGTATGATAGTAGCGCCAGTGACTGGAAAGTGGAAGATTATCCTGTTATGGACACGACCTAGGATTATTATAATATCTTGAAAAATGTCATTGCCAATATTCTTTAAAAAAAATTTTGGTTACTAAGTTGGCAAGCAAGCATACGGCCCACCTGACGGTAAGCGGTTGCCGTAGCCTATGAGCGCTTGCAACACCAGTAAGGGCACCTACCCCTCACGCGTTGCCAACCATTGTTAATGATAGAGAGATGTTGGTTCTAAAATCTCTTTTACCGAGTAATTTCGAACCGAAACACACTAATGCCCAAGACATTACTGCTTTGTGGTATTTGACACTGCGGTTGTACCTACCTATCTGGCCTCTTGCAACAAAAGACCTACCACCAGTGTGACTGATTGCACTGGTAGAATAACCTCTGCTGTGACAGAAACTATCTCAAAAGTGGGCGATAGCGTCCTCACGTCCCGAGGCCTAAAATAGTAATCTTGAAAAAAACTAAAGCACCCCTTTGAACAAAAGACAGGCCAATAAGACTATTCCCTATAACCAAATTACCACCAGGTGACACATCTGCACATCTCGGCGCCCATAAAACTTGTAACAGCTACAAACGTAATACAAAAAGACGGATAAATCGAATGACTATAAATCAAACCAAACATAACCACATTTTCTGCTCAAAAACAGCTCGTAAAACGTCCTCCCAGTCATAAAACGTCCATTCAATATCCTAATATGATATATGAAACTAAATTCTTTTATAGGACTTTTTCATTCTTTAGGTACGCAGGGCTGTCAGATTTGGATCTGACTTCTGCAGGTGAGAAACATTTATTAATCATTTCTAATTTTTAGGAAGGCTTCATTCGAGGACAGTGACTGTTGAAGGTTCCAAGGAGGCTCGCATTTGAGGATGTGAACGTAGAATAGGAGAACGGCTGCTCCCATGCTCGGCTCATGTAGTGTAGACACATCTATCTTGTTTATTAGTGGAAGGTAGGTACCACAATGTCAAATATTCTACTTGTTTATACTCGTAAGGTTCAATTTTGCTTGTATGAAACTCGGGAATTGAATACACGTCTTCACTTATTGAAATTTTATTTTGTACTAAAGTGCAATGACAAGCCTACTACAATTATACGTAAATGTAACAAACATACCGCCCACCAAAAGGGCTGTTTAAGACCTTTTACAATATCTTACAAAAAGTTGAAAATTTACACAAGTACATGAGATTGAATTTAACTTTACCATTGACTACAATATATTTGTTGTAAACAAAAAAAGCCGTAAATATTTACATCATTATTAATACTACTCACAAAAAATATATACATCAATATAATTGTTATTAATCATGCTGAAGAGTAGTATGTATAGATAAGTTAATTAAAATTTTATCGCTAACAATAAAATTTAATTGTAAATATGAATCAAATTTTAAATATAATGGTTTTAAATTTAAATAACAATAGCACACACATAATATTTTGAAAAGAATACATTGCAAAAGAAATCAAATGAGCTTGTGCTCATTATATAACTGTAAATTATAATAATATAACTGTAAATTCATTCAGCTTTTATATCTACTGGTAAAAAACATAATTTTGAAATTGATCTTTTTACAATATTATTGCCACTTTTCACACTATAAACACGAGTGATTCCATCAGGTCCAGGATGTTTGCTAACAATACGTCCTAGGTGCCATTTTCCTGGTGGTAATCCGTCTGTTTTAATTAGAACTATTTGACCAATATAAAACTCATTCTGGTGTTTCAGCCATTTCGTTCTCTGTGAGCCTCCATAATAATAATAAGTAAGGTAAGTGGACATTTATTATGTATTATTATCGGATGTTTTGATTGTATTCTAAACTAGAATTTCTAATTCGTCCGCCCACCCTGAGTATATTTTGTGTATCTAAAAATGAATTAAGATTTTGCAAAATATTCCTATTTTTCACTGTACCCTTTTCATGTATATAGTAAATTTCTTCTTTAAATTTTCCTTCTGTGACTTTTTTATACATATTAATAATGAACTTTCTATTTCTTCAGTTGTGATTGTTGATTCTAAATCTTTATTTTTTATCCTTTTGTTATTTAAAAATCGTTTTACATAAATTATAGTGTTTAGTAATTCAGGTAAGTTGTTAAAGTTTTCAAAGTTATCATAGATTGATGTGTTGTTCTCTTCTATATTCAGGTATGTATCCATTCCTTTTGTTCTTTCTAATTCTATATCATCAATAACTGAACTTTCTATAATTATTTCTTTATTTTTCAGGTGTTCCGGTCCATTCCACCACAAAGAGCAGTTCTTTAGTTCAGGTGCCAACATTCCTCGTGACGCGATATCAGCTGGATTATTATTTGATTGAACGTGATACCATTTGTTGCCGACATTATCTAGTATTGTGATAACTCTGTTTCGAACAAATGTTTGCCATCTATTTGGATCCCCTTGAAGCCAGGACAATACAATAGAATCGGTCCAGCAATATATTTGACTTGTTGGAATGCGGGTTGCTTCACTAATTTGTTTATGTAACTTGGATAACAGTACGGCGCCACATAACTCCAGTCGTGGAAGAGACAATGATTTGAGAGGAGCTACCTTCGTCTTGGCAGCAATAATGTAAGTACTATATTTTTCATTTTCAGTTTGGACTCTCAGGTAAGCCACAGCCCCATATGCTTTAATAGACGCATCACAATAGCCATGTATAGTAACGTTATTAATTATTTGCTTTGTAGTGTATAGCCATCTATTCACCTTTATTTGTGTAACATGTTCTAAACTTTCTCTAATGTGCAGCCATTCATTTTTAGTTTCAGGATCAAGTTCTTCGTCCCAGTGAATAGCTTGAAGCCATAATTTTTGTATCATTATTTTTGCAGGTACTAATGCAGGGGATAGCCATCCGAGCGGATCAAATAGCTTCTGTACTTCAGCCAATACCTTTCTTTTTGTAATAACCTCAGATTTAGGAGGCAGCTGTATTCTGTATTCTAATGTATCATCTCCCATGTTCCAGGACAAACCCAACGTTTTAATTAAGCCATTTAGTTTAATATCGATATTAACGTGAGTACTAAGTTCATTCGGGTGAAAGTTTTGAAGAAACTCAGCATTATTGGATGCCCATTTTTGTAGAATGAATCCACCTTTTTTCAGAATTGTACTTATATCCTTCGCTACGTCAATTGCTTCCTCAACAGTATCTTGCCCAGATAAAAGATCATCCATATAGAAATCCTGTTGAATTGTTTCTGCGGGTACGGGAAAATTCTTTCCTTCATCCTCTGCTAATTGATACAGGGTTCTTACAGCGAGAAACGGAGCACATGCTGTGCCGAATGTAACTCGTAAAAGGCGATATTCTTGGATAGGATCCTCTGGATTATTCCGCCATAGAATACGATGACAATCTGTATCTTCTTTATAAATAAGTATTTGTCGATACATTTTCTGTATGTCTGCTATAAATGCTATTCGTTTCAGACGCCATCGCATTACTAGTGATCTCATATCCTCTTGTATTTGGGGTCCAATCATCAATTCATCATTCAGTGCTATATTATTTGTCCCTTTGTATGAAGCATCAAATACGGGTCTAACTTGTGTCGTTTCACTATCATATTTACATACAGGATGATGAGGTAAGTATACACCTGGATTATTTATCTCATCCTCTGGAATCTTTTCCATGTGTTCCATTTTACAGTACTCGTGGATTGCATCTGCATATTTCTTTTTTAAATTTTTATCTCTTTTAAATCGTCTTTCTAAATGTAGTAATCTTCTCAACGCTCCTTCTTTTGTGTTTCCTTCTAGTGATTGTAATTTCTCCGTTTTGAATGGTAGTTTGACTATATATCGTCCTTCTTCGTTTCTTTTATATGTTTCTTTGTATATTTTTTCGCTATTTTCTTCTTCCTTAGTATATATTCGTTTTATATCTGTATCTACTTCCCATAAGGTCTTTAACATATCATCTATGTCAAAGTGATGATGCATTACAAGTATCTTCTCTTGTGAAGTTTCCGCCTGTACTTTCCCAAATAAGATCCAACCTAGGCTTGTATTTTGAGCGCATAGAGAGCCCGGTGATCCTTTTAAGATTTCAGCTTTCAAAATATGGGCACAAACTTCAACACCTAACAACATGTCTACTCTTCCTGGTGTATTGAACCTCGGATCTGCCAAGAAGAGGCCTTGTAAGTGCGGCCAGGTGTGTAATGTACTTATAATTGTTTTCGAAGGCAATTGTGATGTTAACCTCGTAGGCATTACGTATGCATCTATATTGAGTCTAAATTCCTCGTCACATCTCGACTGAATTTCGACTTGTACTACGTGATTAACTTTTGTTCGTGTATTTCCAACTCCAGTGATCATTCCCTTCGCAGGTAACCTCTTAACCCTTAACAGTTGTGCTGCTCGCTCGCTTATAAAATTCGCCTGTGAACCTTGGTCTACCAAAGCACGCAATATTGTTTTGTGTCCCATCTCGTCTCTCACTAACACCAAGGCGGTTGCTAGCAATGTTGTGGACCTTCCAGAAGCGAAGTTCGTCGATATTGCGATCTCGGATTCGCCAACCTCATCTACGGTGGGATTATCATATTGTTGAACTTGGCTATGATGTATTTTAACTTCTTCCGATTGACGCTCGCTGTTAGATAGGTGTAACAATGTATGATGGCGACGGTTGCATTTACGACACGATATAGGTATACGACATTTTACTACTGAGTGTCCTGACATCAAGCAATTATAGCATAATTTATTCTTCTTTATATAATTATTTCGATCAATTGGTTGTAACTTGCTGAATTTTTTACAATGACACAAATTATGATCATCTTCACACATGTTACATTTCCTCGTATTACCGTTTTTATTTTCTAAGGAAGAGGTATGGAACGTCTTGGCTTTAATAATCGTTTTCTCTTTAGTAGCAACAGGATTAACCATTTCAAGTGTTCGGAATTTTGTCTCCAGAAACATCCTTAAATCCGACCAAGTAGGTAAAATATTAGTATCTTGTTTGAAAGAATACTCTTCCCATGCTTTATGTGTGTCAATGTCCAATCTTTGAACGATTAAATATATAATGAATTGATCCCAGGCGTCTGTAGGTATTTCTTGATTTTTTAAATTATGTAAACAATGAGTAGTCGTATCTAACAGATTTTTCAATTGACTGGATGATGGATTCAAAAATTTCTTCTGATTTAATAACTTGTGAAGTAATGAGTTGACAATCAATCTTTTGTTACCGTAACGTCGTGTCAATATATCCCACGCTTGTTCATAATTCACTTCTATCACATTAATATGTTTTAACAGCACTTCAGGTTCGCCGACGACACTCAATTTTAAATAATGTAATTTTTGTACGTTGTTTAAAGACGTGTTGTTGTGGACAAGCGATGAAAACATATCTCTAAAGGTAGGCCAGTCGTCGTAACACCCGGAGAATGTAGGTAATTCTATTTGAGGTAGCTTCACAAATGGTTCGTGCACTTGAGTCTTTTTACTTGAAGTTGTAGGCATCGGAAATAACAACATGTCCTTTAAATCACCAATTAAACACGAATATAAGTCTTCAACTAAAAAGTAATCTTCGTTCAAAAAGTATGAAATTTCGTTCCTTTTACATTTAGGGGTACATTTCACCAATTCTGAATGTGTAGCTTTAAACGTCTGCCAATATACTTCTATGCAATGTAACTTCGCTTCTATATAACCTTGTGTAAGGCGGTGTTTCGGACACTTTTTTAAGTTGCTTTGTGTTTTTTGTAATAATAAAAATGTATCTTCCAATGAATTCACAAGCTGTTGTTGTTCATTACTCAGCGCAACACTCATTTTGATAATATTAAACAATTAAATAAACTTCTTGAGTTCCGAAACACGTAAATAATATTTTTGTAAATAAAACGAAGTAAAAAATAATCTTGTTAAATGAATTGCATAAAGTCAACAGGCCGACCGGTTACGACGGCGATCTATTGTTCTCGCCGGCTCGTCCTTATCTTTTGATCTAGTATGCACTCCCGATCGCGACTCGATGGACCATATGTTTATACTCGTAAGGTTCAATTTTGCTTGTATGAAACTCGGGAATTGAATACACGTCTTCACTTATTGAAATTTTATTTTGTACTAAAGTGCAATGACAAGCCTACTACAATTATACGTAAATGTAACAAACACTACTAAAGCACAGTATGTTTTATTTTTGTTTATCGGTTTGAAGGACACTGTAGATAGTAAAGATACTAAGCAAAAGAGATTAATATCTCTAGGTTGGCAAAGCGTGAGTGAAATCTACATCTAAATAGTGTTGCAAGCGCTCATAAGCTACGAAAACTACTTACCATCTCAGGTTGGTCTAATGCGTGCTTGCCAACTTAGTAACAAAAAATTCTTTAGTATGTTGATTTTGACGACAGTTTCTTAATTCAATTTCTGATCCCGCTCGAGTCATATATTACCATACAAAAATGTAGCAGGTCTGGCTTTCACTTCTTGTGTTTGCGTAAATTTAGAAATAAATAACTTTCCGAAAAACCGTTGAGTGACGTTTTTTTATTGATATATTAAATTTAAGTTGTCAGCCCTAGATTTAAGATGGTTTTTGTCTTTTCATCGGATTTTTCTGATTCTACTAAAATGCGTTGAATTTTTGTATTGGTACTTCGCTGAGACTAAAGTTTTACACGTATAGCAGTTACGAGATTGGGCCTCCGGCGCTCTCACTCATAGCACGAAACGCAACAGTGCCTACTGATACTTTTACTTTACACCGATTTTCTCTGAGAAGGTAGTACTTCCCCGGTCGAGCCGGCCCTTTTGTTCTAAGAGAAGCATGCCTCTACTACCGTAAAGACCAATCAGTCATGAGCGTCTCAAATATTCACAATAAATATAAATAATACATTTCATTTAAAAACCTCATCAAGTCAGAGCAATAACGTCCCTGAATCCAAGAGCTTTCACCAAGTAACGAGTATCGTCTTAAAAGCTAAGTAATTAAAGGATACCGTTTAAAATCCAGTCTCATTTGACGTCACGTCTAGACCGACAGATACCATTAGAACCTGTAATCTGGAAATCAGTTTTATTAGGATGTTTAAAATAAGTGTTTTCTGCTGGCGTAGTTATGGCTGAACACGAAACTTTATACGCGAGCTCCTAACAATAGTCGTATGCACGGATCATCTCTTTGAGATTTTTTTTTTTGTTAGGGCGCATTTTCATCCAGCAGACGTTGTCCTGTACCGAAATAAAATCTGGGACCCGATAGCAGCGCCCACTAACTGAGTCTATATCGCTATTAAAAAATATTGTTTGATGGTAGAAAAGTAAAAATTTAGGGTTGTATGTATTTTTCTGCTCTGCTGAATCGTAAAAAAATGGATGCTGACCGATTCTCAGATTCCCGATATGAGAACAAAATTTCATAAAAATCGGTCGAGCCGTTTCGAAGGAGTTTGGTAACCAACACTGTGACGCGAGAATTTTTTATGTTAGATTACAAATTTTTTACATTAATTAATTTTGGGATTATTGTATCTATTCTATTCTTATCTGTTCTTTTAGTTTCATATTTACATTTATAAATAAATTGCTCATTGTAGCAATATTTTTCGCATCAAAAATGCTTGGGGGCTTAATAATGTTGCTGGATCTTATTCGGGTAATATTTGTAAAAATGATAATAAACTAGCTACGCCCAAGACTCCGCTCGCTTGTATGTTGCGTGGAGTCGTAATTTTTTTTTTAAATATTATTAAAATCAAAGTTACCTAAGTTACTCCTTATAAGATCAGCTATATGCTAGTAAAACTCGCTAAAATCGGACCAGCCGTTTCAGAGACTAGCACACAAATAGACAGACAGACAAAAATTAAAAAAAATGAGTTTTTATTTAAGTACCATATATATTTTAATCATTTTGAATTTAGTGAAAAGCTGTTAATTTGGAATTACAAACAGACGCTTCAATTATATTTATTTGTTTAGATGTATAGGTTTGTAAACTTCTTACCGAATTGAGAAAATAAATTTAAAACCACGACTGTGGTTTTATCAGTACTCATTTTGAATCAAACTAAGCTAAGGATATAGCCATAAGCATTTATCAATTTCATCCAAGTAGGTTTACATTATGAACAAGTTATTGTAACCAACAATGCTTTTAGTCCCTTTACTAGATAACACAATAAATTGTACAGCACTGTAACCACTACGTCTGATTTCAACGATTCGTCCTTTTTTATGCGGTACAGCAATAATTTTCTGCATGGTGAAATATTGAAGTAACCATCAATGTGATGCTCCGTTAGAATGACATCTTCTCAAATATTGTCTTTCTAATCCAACGTATTAAATAGGTTCTATACTTCGTCATGCGCCAACAAATTAAACAAAGCCATTATTGCGTCCATTTTACTACTAGTATCATATACAAATAATTAATATAGCTGTGTGTCAGTGAAATGGCGACTCAATCGGTAATAACGAGATTTGTTACAATTCGTATTCAATGCTTGTTTGTGATCAGAATATAATTTCCCCTAATTGATCTATAATTACGTTCACATAATATTTAGTAAATTTATTTGTATAGTTTGCTTTGACGACCGTTGAGGTTCGAATCCCTCCCGGAGCGTATATTTGTATTCTTATAAGTAGCCGTCTTCAGGCTGGGCGTTTGTGCATGTTGGTCTCCCCACTGTGCCTCGGAGTAATCTGCTCTTGATCTCCTGAATCCAGTGAGTTACTGGTTCGCCCTCAAGGTTGCGGAGGTCAGATGGCAATCGCTCTGTGTAAAAACTAGCAACCTATCAAATCCGGATAAGAGTAAAAAGCAGACCCCTGGGAATAAGAAGAAGCTTTATCAACATGTGATATATATATAGATGTAATCAGATGAATTGTTTTGCATATAGCAATTCGTTTTATACCTTTGAACAAGTTTTCTATGTAACTAAGTTGGAAAGCAAGCATACGACCCACCCGATGCTAAGCGACTATAGCCTATGAGCGCAACACCATACATTTGTAAGTGTCACTCACGTGTTGCCAACCTCGAGATATTGCTTCTCAGATCTTCTTTGCCCAGTATGACTAGCTACAGTGCCTTCAAACTTCTTCATCCTAGCATTATTCCCGGTATTTTTATGTACCCAGGGTCTGCTTATTACTCTTATCCGGATTTGACAGGTTACTTGTTTTTACACAGAGCTATTGCCATCTGACCTCCGCAACCCTAAGGGCAAACCAGTAACTCATTGGATAAGAGCAATTTACTTATCAAGAGTTAACGATTATTATCAGATGTTATTGATAATAACCGGGACCGACAGCTTAACGTGCTCTCCGAGGCACGGTGGGGAGACCCACACGGACAAACGCCCAGACCGAGACAGAAATTTTAACAAACATCTGCCCGAGCGGGAATCGAACCCGCAACCGTCGAGACTAATGGCTACCCACAACGCCACAACGGTGTCCTACAGTGCCTTCAAACTAAAACACAGTAATGCTAAACACGTTAAAGAATTGCGATAGAATATCTGACACTGCAGTGGTACCTACCTAACTAGCCTCTTGCAATAACAGTCTTACCAGTAACCTGATGGCCGTTATAGATGAAACTAAAGTCAAGCTGTAGTACAATCTAACGTCAGGCGAGTAGCAGATTGATGTCCGTCTCGCGTTGTTAACTCACTGAGTAATTACTTCAGCTACAGTTCTGAATAGCTTTAAGTTAATCTCGAGTTCTGCGATTTTGCGTTCTGGTTCACAGTTATAGAAACTTCTGAAGTATTATTTACTTTTAATTGAATAAATATATTTTTTTCGTTAGAGAAAGTTATGGTTTATTCATAAATAAAGTATATAATATAATATGGTTTTCATATTAATTGCTATGCATTTTTTTATTGTTTTGGCATACAGACAGTTCATTACCATAACTAACAAATACATTACTTTTCATCCGAAAATGCAAGGGATTATTAATAAACAACTTACATTACGTACTAACTTGGAACGTAGTGTAGATGTATATTATATTATATTTAGAACACATTTTCCTCGCACAGCCACTCTGTGGAATCAACTTCCGCCGGCGATCTTTCCGAACCGATACCACTTGGGAACCTTCAATGGAAGCGCGTATTCTTTCCTTAAAGGTCGGCAACGCACCTGCATACCCTCTGGTGTTGCAGATGTTCATGGTTGGCGGTGATCTCTTAACATCAGGTAAGCCTCCTGTCGATTTGCCCCTTTTTACACAAAAACGTTTCACACGTACAGGGGTCGAGTTGTTGTTGTTTTCACCGCCAAAATACCTTTTTACTTCCTTTTAACCCATTCAGGGGATGAATATCAATGAAATACTAAACACGTCTTCCATTAATTCTGTTAAAAAAGGTTTATGCAAAATTTTAAGTTCATTGGATCAAAGAATCACGTTGTGCCATACAAAAATTGGCCTACTTTTTCACCCCCTTAAGGGTAGAATTCCGCAAAATCCTTTCTTTTCGGATGCATACGTCATACAAAGTTTTAGGTCTCTAAGATCCAGTGGTTTAGCTTGTGCGTTGTTCCGTCAGTCATTCAGGACAAATCATTTTATATGCACACATAACAACATCTGTTAAAAATCTCTCAAAAAATATGCTGCGTATATTACCAAATAAAAATCTTATCGTATAATAAATTACTCTGAAGATGGAATAGCGTAATCAAATAAACATCTTGAGTCCGCGTATAACCGCCATTCACCGCCCGCGAGCCTACAGTAATCTGATACCGAGCGGCCGATGCACGTCCCCTGGGCACGCGTGGTTCAATCCCTTTACTCAGATTGTTATGTCGGACACACAGATGGATAAAAATAGCGATTTTTTTCTTCTATATCTTTAGACACTGAAAAGTCCCAAAATATAACATTCATCCAGTTAGTTTGCTTTAATTACGAACATTACTTTGGCTACAGCTTATAATGATCTCCGAGGCACGATGGAGACAAAGGCCCAGACCGAAACAGATGTTGGTATGATCAATACAAATAGCCCCGAGCCCCGGTCTCGAACCGGTTTTTATATAACTATTATATTGTTTTTATTTGTCATAATCTGTTACATTTATATACACTGAAGGTTTCTTCTTCTTATCGAGTGGTTAGTGGCCAACCTAGTGTCAGAGTTGTTCAGATCGCCCGTATAGGCATCTGACTTGACTTATCGACTGTCATCAAATCGATAACAGCCGAGACCGACTTTTTACGTGGTCTATTGTCGTACCCATTCCTAGCGCAAGCTTCGAGCTTTTTTGGAGGGGCAATAGAAATATTAGTAATGACTTGAAAAAGCACTGCTAATATTGTTAAAAAAAATAATACAATTGTCACAAATTCTAAAATAACATTTACCACACAAGCGTTTACTGATTTTTAAAATATATTAATAGAAAGTTAGGAACATTAATATTACATATGCAAATATATCAGCGTTTCGAGTGTGGTTTTGATATAATTAATTTGAAATACAACTAGTCAAATGTAATAATTCCGTTGAAGTGGTATTAGGTATCTGTTAAATGAAATTTATTTAATATGTAAATTATTCATGTTCATCATTAGATTTATTATTAGTATGCATTCAGTTATAAGTAGCTTTTCATTATGTATTAAAATTGTTATAATTTATTTTGTAGTTTTGATGAATATTTTATTGGAAAAAAGCTGAAATAAGTCTAGGAAAAGCTACTTGCCATAAGAAATGAATGAACGAATGAAGCTTCAATTCCGCTAGGTTAAGATCTGCGGGATTGATGTTCTGCCGTGACAGTTTTATCAATCAGTGCGTCAATCGCCACAACCTCGAACAACGACCATCCATTATCTCTCGAATAAACACGCATCATAACAGATACGACGGATGTCAAAAGCCGACAGCTTTACTTTTATATCACAGACTACTTGGGCTAAGAATCTCATTGACGGACCCATACCCTGTTGCCGCTCTTGGATATTTCAAAGGAGATATTGTTATCTCAGTCTGTTGCACCTAGCACTAATACGAGGAAAAGAAATAGATATACATATATAGAGTTGGCAACTTATTTATTTTATTTCCTAAATGTCAGTGTTGGCATGTTTCATACCGGATCAAGACTGTCAATTATATGGTTGCATTTATTTAACATTACGCACACATAAAATACGTAAAATATTGGCACGCGGTTTTTAGCTAATGCTCCGTCTAGCTTCTTTCTCTTTATTTATTTATTTTTATTTATTTTAATACTTTATTGTACACAAAAAAAAAATCAATACAACAGCGACACTTAAAAAAGAAAACGAGCACAACAGGCGGTCTTATCGCTTAAAAGCGATCTCTTCCAGACAATCTTAAGGATAGGAGATCTGTTTGAAGTTGTGGGTGGTGTAGCAATAAAATAAACATACACGCAAATAACTACACACTAATACATAAACTTAATACACACAATATATTATAATAAATATATACATGAGTATAATAAACTCTTTCTATGACAGACTACAACCTCTTTTGTCTATATTGTAACGGTATTAAAAATAAATAAATCAACCAAACTCTTAGATATATTTCTCGACATCAGTGTGTCCGGGTAACTCCAACGATAAGAAGTAGAAGGAATTGAAGTAATATAGCCAGTTAGCTGTTTGCGCAAACACGGGCACAATCTCGTGATGGAGCGCCTAATCTACTGGATGCTGGAGATTCATCTTGCTGGAGATGTATTCTGTTGATCGTTACAGACACTCGTTATCTGATGAATTGAAGGATCTGTATTCTGTACAATATTTTGTTTGTAAATAATTTTTATAACTCGAAAAGATGGATTGACTTAAAATATTGACAGGCTGTTACATTTTTGCCCAAGAGCGCTTAATATTTAATATTTGTATGCCAAATCTCACGAACGCAAACAGGAAATATTTAATCAGATAGGGTCACAGTAAAGCAAGGGAACAAAGCAAAAAAAAATAATTAATAAACCATTAATTTTTACAAAGAAACCAGCAAATAAATAAATTTTATTAAAACCAAAAACTCTCTAAAAAAACATAACCGCCATTCGACTAAATTTTATTAGTTTATTTATTATTTAATTTTTAAAAAAAATCTTATATTAATATAAAGCATTCGTTCAATTAGTCTTATCCTCTGGTTATTATTTTTTAGTTATATATTTGAAGGTCAAGTTTCGCATCATAAGCGTACCCTTGTCAAGTTAATTAATTCATGTAAGCACGCCGCGAACATCTCCTAATGAGATGGAATCACACGTCACGGCTGTAAGAGGATTACAACATTACCGGCTGGATGAAAGACGGACTTTTGTTACTATAAAAACTTGTATATTTTTTACTATAAGGTCAACGAAACAGGGTTTAGGGACCCTATATTTCTATAAAGTAAGTCTAGTTTATTATTTTTAACATTGTTAATGTTTAACATTGTTTTCTTAACCTTTTTTACTAATATTTATAAATATTTATCGGGAATTAACGCGTAAAAATTACACTAAAAATTTACTGACCGTGGTGACAAGCAGACCTGCTCCTAACAGTGTAACCTGATCGAAAAGTCAAGCTTTAATGGTACTTTTTATGCGTTTATTCCCTATAAATATTTATAAATGTTAATAATATGGAACGCGATAGCTCAAAACTTATTATTAACCGATAATATTGGCTACTTTTTATATCATAACGGCTAGCAAACAAGCATACGGTCCAGTACGGTAAGTAGACAAAGCAGCCCATGGGATAGAAGACGGTAGTACATCCCCGGTCCAGCCGGCTCATTTGATACACAATACAAAACATTTGCTTAGCTGAAAGTAAAAATATATAACACCACGTCTGTGATTTTATCACTATCCATTTTGAATCAAAGGAAAGATAGATAGATTATTAATTTCATCCAAGTAGGTTAACATTATAAAAAACTTAGTATAACCAGCGATGCTTTTAATCCCTTTACTAAATAACACAATAAATTGCACAGCACTGAAACTACTATGTCGAAATCAACGATTCGTTCTTTTACATGCGGTACTACAATAATTTTCTGTATGATAAAATATTGAAGTAACCATCATTGTGACGCTCCGTTAGAATGACATCTTTTCAAATATTGTCTTTCTAATCCAACGTATTATACAGGTTCTATACTTCGTCATGCGCCAACATATATATAATACTTAGTCTAATATTGTAGAATAGCTTCAGACCGGCATTTTTTTAAATTTATATTATGGTCGTTAGTGACTTTTAATAATTTTTTGCATAATTCTATTCTTCTCGTACATGAGTCTATATAAAATAGTGTAATTTTCTAATAGTGAAATATCCTTTTTAAATTAGTAAGATATCATCTTGATTCTCCTTATTTACTAAGTAATATTTACATAAAATGTCCTCGTATTCAAACACGAAATCAATCTGTTTTTCATGTACCAAAAACTAATACAAATTACGCTCGAAATAGTGTATTGCATAGATCTAGTAGTTCATATAATAATTTGTATAAAGATGTTGACATTTTTGTATACTCTTTAAAAGCTTTTAAATTAAAAATTAGAAATAACATTTGACATAATTTCATTGTAACATTTGACATAGTTATTATAATACAATTTAATTTACTTTTATATCACCTAAAATTTAATAATTTTTTTTTTTATTATAACGTAATTCACTGCTGTCTGCTATTGTTAATGATTATTTTTTTAACTGTGAAGACTTCACTGGTTTCTGAATCTTTTTATTATTGTTAAATTTATATGTATTTCTTAAACCGTTTGTCTTCCCTATATAAATAAATAAATAAATAAATACTTTTTTACTTAAAAAGATTGCATTGCGCTTTTAAAGGATACTAAGGTTTCTCCCAACTAGTATAAGCTAAAAAGTTTCTTAAGTTCAATGAATTGTGGATGAAGTCGCTAACACATAAATAAGATCTTGAAAGACAAATTACGCAATTTTTAAACTGTGCTAAGTTTAAGTATTAGCGGTAGCCTTTTATTACACGAGGGCACAAGGGCACTGTACGCTAGTGAAATTACTGGGTGGACGAGATTTAAGAACTAATATCTCGAGGTTGGCAACGCGTGAGTAGCACCTACTAATGGTGCTGCAAGCGCTCATAGGCTGCGGTAACCACTTACCATCAGGTGGGCCGTATGCTATACGTATATGCGTATAAAAAAATAAAAAGATTTAAAAGGCCAATATTGACGCAATTAAATAAGATTTAGGATGCAGACTTTTCTCCAAAACTAGTTATAAACTTTAACTAAATAAGTTTCTTAACTAAGTTCAATGAATTGGGGACGAACTTTCTAACTGGCAAGATCTTAAAACTACCCAATCTTAACATTACACGTAGATTCAAATATCCCTTAAAATAAATATTAGTTTTATATTGGTAAAATTTTAAATGATATTGAGAACATTATCAAATAGACGGACTGACGGATCGACGTACATAACGATATTATAAAGGTTCCGTATTCAATTTGGCTACGAAATCCTAAAATGATGAAACATTATACAATTCAACCATCATACCTTATTGTCATTGTGGGGTAGCGGTAGTGAACCTACATTAAGCGTCACAGGTCGTGGGTCGATTCACGCTCGGAGGAAATTTTTTGTATTGACCATACAAGCATATGTTCCGGTCTGGGTGCTTATCCTATCCATTATCGTAATGTGGCCGTTGAATGGGTGACCTTTTGTTTATTATTTATCTAAAAAGGCCTCTTAGCGATCTCGTCAGTCTCAAGACTCAAGACTATTACAGGCAAAGAAGACAGTAACACTACTGTAGCTTTTACCCTGAAATATTTAAGTAAAGTTTGAAATATAGCAAAGTTAATAAAACTAAGGTCTAGATTTGTATTTCTTCTGGAATAGACTTAATTAACTTCGGCATGTTCCGGTGAGTTCGAGAAGTTAGCAAGAGCTGGGAGCTAACTTAGGCGTCAAAGGTTGCACTTCAGATATTGTAGGAATTATTTTAACTTATATTTTAAGACGGAATAATATTCTGATTTTAATCAAAGATTTAGTAGTTGAGTGACATCGTTGGACACCGTTGTGGCGTTGTTGGTAGCAAGTCTACCTATAGACTCAACGGTTGCGGGTTCGATTCCCACTCGGGCAGATGTTTGTTAAAGTTTCGGTCTGGGCGTTTGTCCGTGTGGGTCTCCCCACCATACCTCGGAGAGCACGTAAAGCTGTCGGTCCCCACTGTTAACATCTGATAGTAATCGTTAACTCTTGATAAGAAAATTGCTCTTATCCAATGAGTTACTGGTTCGCCCTTTGGGTTGCGGAGGTCAGTTGGTCATTGCTCCGTGTAAAAACTAGTAACCTGTCAAATCCGGATAAGAGTAATAGACAAACCCTGGGTAAAATAAAATACCGGGAATAATGTTAGGACGAAGAAGAATTAGTACTTGAGAGATAACCGTGTTCGGGCTTCGTGCGATATCTAGCGCCGAGCTCGAAGACTAGGCGGGGCAATGTTCGCACAAGTCATCGGTGATATAGGCATCAGCCTCAACAACTTCACACCCAACCCTCGCCTGAGATACGCGACTCATAAATATAATTTAATTAGTCATTTTCTAATTTTACAATACTATGGTGACCAAAGCCATAATCTTGCTGATGCCAATAAATAAATAAATAAACGCTACACACTCAACGGCCCCCATTAGGGTAATTATATCCTGTGTCGGGGGTCCGGAAACATTCACAATGACAAGGACAAACACAACCAGACCGGAAAATATGCCTGTATGATTAATACAAACATCTGCTTCGAGCGGGAATCGAACCCGCAACCGTCGAGGCTTAAGGCAGACTCGCTACCCACAACGCCACAACGGTGTCAATGCATGTAAAAAGAGAAAAGGGTGGGAGTTTGGGCTTCCTAGGCTACATAAATGTATACTTTTAGATATTAAGAAGAATTAAGAGGAATTAATAAATATAGAAAAGAATAAGATTTTCAAATAAAAGATTTTTTATATCATGACAGTTCGCAAACAAGCATACAGTGCCTCATGGTAAATGCGATACTTGAAGTATCATAACCGTGTTGCCAACCCAAGGGATAGGAGGAAAGAAGGTATAAAGGAAAAAGACTGTCCATTTGAGCTGAGGGAAGCTTGCCTTAGCTACTAATAATTATACTAATCAAAATCAAATATTTTTATTCAATGTAAAAAGCATATAACTTATTTGTTGTAAGTCAAGATTCTACCACCGGCTCAAAAATTAAACCTCTACCCGAGAAGAGCCGGCGAAACAAACTAGGGGGAATATTATATGCCATAACTCTTTTTAAAAACCATTTCAACACTGTACAATAACACACGATAGTTTGTATTGAGTCATTAACCCAAACAAGCGACGCGTTATACAATCCAATCGTTTAAGGGTATTATAACAAAACAATTTGCAGGCTGAAGGCATTGTGTACAGGATACTAGCGGTCCATAACGAGAACGGGTCGTAGCCGATTAACGCGTATAAACATGGAATTCTTAGCTCTAAAATGGCCTAACGCAAATTGTTCTACGGAAGGCGGGGCTTGTTGAATGAGTTGCGAACGAGGTTAGTTGTTCGTTACAAGGCAATAGTGACAGTGGTTCAGTATTTGCTTTTTAAATCATCATCTTCTGAGGCGTTACAGCTGCGAGTGGCCCTTAGCCTGGCCTCTACTTCTTACTTGCCACCTCTAAGAACTTGACGTCGTATTAGATGCCGTACAACTATCTGAGCATGGGCCTGCATCCACTTTTGCGGCCTTTCCGCAGGTCTTCCAGAAGGCTTTTGGGTACTCAGGCCTCGTCCATTCGTACTACCCCTGCCCACCGCAGCATTTTTATGTTCCTAATGACGTTTCGTTCATTGTACAGTTGGTATAAATGATGTTTGTAACGCATTCGCCATCTCTCATCTTCTATTACACTTCGTGCCTTAGTATTTTAGTTCAAATATCAAAAAGAAATTTTCATTTTTTTTTTGCTCATCATCCAACATTCAAAACCTTACGTGAGTTTAGGCCTAAGTAAGGTCTTGTAAAGAAGAAGTTTTATACTTCGTAAGAGCAGTTGATTTTGATTTTTAAACTGCAGTTGCTATTTAAACCGACTTTTAAACAGGAGAAGGTTACATTAAAATGATAAGACTCATTAATACGCTTTTTAAAAGTATAAACAGGACTTCCACGTGATTCTACTCGACCTGATGGTAAGTGGAAATCCTAGTGATGGTCCTAAGCTTGTTGTGAGGCTTAAACGCCCACCTGGTTAGCTACTCCAAAACCAAACAAACGAGACAAAAGTCGGAATAAGCCTTTAGAATTCTTCTTGTTCTTCTAACCGTATGTCCCGCCCTATTGTGGGACGAGGGCTATAAGAGCAAGAGAGAGGTCTCTTGCTTTTATCTTTCCACTTTGCTCTATCGTGGACATCAAGCTCTGTAAACCCACAGCACTCAATCTTTGTTCACAACGGTCATCCACCTCAGCTTAGGCCTTCCTCTTTGCTGCGATCCGGTATCCCGATTGAGTGTTGTATTACCGATATATTCAGGTTATATTCTTCTTCGTCCTAGCATTATTCTCGGTATTTTATTTGCCCGGGGTTTGCTTATTACTCTTATCCGGAATTGACAGGTTACTAGTTTACACACGCAGCAATTTCCAATTCGCAACCCTAAGGGCGAAACAGTAACTCAATGGATAAGAGCAATTACTTATCAAGAGTTAACGATTATTATCCGATGTTATGTGATAACAGCCGGGACCGACAGCTTAACGTGTTCTCCAAGGCATGGTGGGGACGACCACATGGACAAATGTCCAGACTGAGACAGAAATTTTAACAAACATCTGCCCGAACGAGAATCGAAGCCGCAACCGTCGACACTAAAGGCGAGTCTGCCTTGCCTTGCTCCGGTGTCAAACCACAACGGTGTCATTCAGGTTATATTATAGAATTCATAAAAAAATAGTTTCTTCGCACATAATAATGTACACATTCACACGTTGTTACAATAAGTCAAAAGTTTTATATACAAAGTGGTTACAGTCCCAAAGGCCTACTAAAGCCTTGCGAGGTGACTAAATCATAATTTTTCATCTAATGTTGTTAAGAGAGGAACTTCGTACGTAAACTTTTACACACTTTATAGTTTTAACTCAATTACTCAGTGTTAGCTGTAATTATAAATAAATGTACATATTAAATAAGCAAAGCAAATAACTAAAGACAGTTTGCGTATCTAGACCCTGCTGACAGACGAACGGCACGACGACCAACGAAAGTTTACTGCGTATGGAACCCTAAAAACTATCAATTTATCCGATATTTAATTGTGTTTAGAGGACTCCCGTCAGGAACGAAGTTGCTTACGTTTTTTTTAATAAAATTGTATATTTCAATAAGTTATATCATAAAAAAGATAGAGAGAGACAGATAGCATAGAAAGAGAGAGACAGAGAAAGAGTTGCACATCCAGCTGCGGACTCCTTTGGTCGTGTGCTCGAAACGACGACAAAATTATAGGAGGAAAAAGGAAGAATATATAGGGTATAAATATGGGAATATGGGCCTCCAGTTCATTCACTTATCTTACGAAACGTAATGATACTGATACTTAATACACAAATAAATAATCAATGAAGGGCTAATATTCAATAATATTTATATAAAACCACCTCTGTGGTTTTATCAGTATTAAATTAATTAAATCAAACTAAGCTAAGGATAGTCATAAGTTTTTATCAATTTCATTCAAGTGGGTTAACATTATGACCAACTTATTGTAACCAACAATGCTTTGAATCCCTTTACTAGATAACATAATAAATTGCACAGCACTATAACTACTACGTCGGATTTCAACGATTCGTCCTTTTATATGCGGTACGACAATAATTTTCTGCATGGTGAAATATTGAAGTAACCATCAATGTGACGCTTCGTTAAAATGACATATTTTTCAAATATTGTCTTTCTAATCCAACGTATTAAATAGGTTCTATACTTCGTCATGCACCAACATCACTATCACTACATAGTATAAAACAAAGTCGCTTTCTCTGTCCTTATGTATGCTTAAATCTTTAAAACTACGCAACCGATTTTGATGCGGTTTTTTTAATAGATAGAGTGATTGAAGAGGAAGTTTTAGATGTATAAAAATAGTCGAGAAATTTTTTTTTGAGGTTTCTAAGTGATGTCGTAAATAATTACATTTAACGCGTGCGGGCCACGGGCAGTTATGAATACAACAAAACTACTGGATCTATTTTAATCATTTTTTCAGTGAATGACATAGGCTATATATTTTATACCCGTGCGAAGCTAAACGGGCCGCTAGTATATAATAATATACATATATAAGGTCAAGTCGAGAAAACCTGTGGCTCTAATACTATGAAATGAAATAGAAATGGACCTTTAAGATTTAGCATTTCACTCTATCCAATTCGAGAAATTCTCTATTGAAATTTTTCAGAAGTTTCATTCAAGAAAATTCCAGTATTATAATTCTCAGCACGAGTGTACTTCATAATTCCGATGCTAAGGGCGTTCAGACCGGCGTTTTATACATGCGTATATAGGGTCATATAGTTTCGGTTTTTGCTAAACGTGATTACTAATAGTAGTAGAACTATGCTGCTCCCAGCAAAAATAGGCCGGCTCATTGGGGAAGTACTACCCTCTCACAGAAAATCAGCATAAAGTAACAGTATCAGTAGGTACTGTTGGCCCACCCTCTTTTTCCTTCTCATCCCTTCCCTCTGCTTACCATCAGGCGGACCGTATGCTTATTTGACAGCTGTCCTGATATAAAAAAATAAAATCGTAAGAGCGTTGACGCGCTGATTACCTCGTATACGCGCGTAAAATTAATTTGAATAATTTGCTTACACGCTTGAATAAGCCAGTGTGCGCGAGTTTGAGAGTTTTAATACAAGCTCGAAAAAAAAGCGTTGGTCTGTAACCGCTCTAAGAGAATTTCAAGGAAAGCATTCCACTTTTCCACTCGACATCACACTCACGTACGACTTAAATTAACTACGACGTATTTCTGTAACACTTAATCTCGCTATCTACATACGAACGTCTTCTAGAAGCTAATTATTTCATGATCGTAACTCTGTGATATTAAAGATAGAAATTATAATTAAAGCTACATTGCTGTTTTTTTATATGACTATGTTGACAAGCAAGCATACGACCATCCTAATGGTACACCATACGTTTGCATGTTTCACTGACGCATTACCAACCTCGAGATATTGGTTCTCAAATCTCCTTTGCCCAGTAATTTCACTATTGGTCTCTTGCGATAAAAGGCTGATCACCACGTTGGATACAAACACGTTTTTGCAGGGTTCCCTAATACTAAGCCACTTCTGTCCGCTCGTCTATTGCAATTAAAGGCCTGCTTTTTTTTTCGGAATGTGTATTGCTGTTGGCCCTACTGGCCTTGACATCGTCACCGAGCGGGGGGACCGAGTACGGAGACTCAGCCATGAAAAAAGGGCAGCCCTCACGGTGCTCAAATTTGATTCCGTCCTTAGGGTGCCTCCTGCGAAGCCGAACCACGGCTAAGGACGTCATCGGAAAAAGCCTGCTATCAGTCAATTTTCTAAGTCAATGTCCCAATATAGATATAAAAGTCATACTTTATAAAACCCCATTCGACCCTAATGATCCGGTAACTAAATATATCTATCTCTTTCACGCAGGTGTGGGTGAATCAGATGTAACTTTTAGGACTCGTGGACTTAAAATGGAAATAAGTTTAGTAGCTTTAGAAATGTTTAAAGGAAAATTAACTTTATTATGATATGAAATAAAGTGCATTATTGTATATAATTTAGATTCCCATATACTAAAGATCCGAAGATGTAATCAGTCTTGAAAAGTAATGTACTCATTTGAGAATAAACTAGTTAAGTTCAGTTTGACTGTAAAGTAATAGAAGTTAGGATCAATAAATTCCTCTACCAAGGCTCTCGCCAGTGGCGTAGCTTGCCCTAGAGGGGCCCTGTATCAAGTTTTTAGGGGCTTTTTACCGAAGCATTCACTACAGAAATAAAAATAATAAAATGTGTTAATTGTATAATGATTATAAGTTAATAGCAAATCGCTCCGGCCTCCCACGGTTATAAAGTAGATGAAGATGTCGAAGCTTAGCATTCTATCAGAGTTTGAGTGAGATTGGTTCGGGGCGCTGTAGTTGGGGGGCCGTATCTTTTACACGGCTGATACAGCGGTGGCTACGCCCCTGGTTCTCGCCTTCATTTCCTAAGACCATTTAAAGTAGCAACGCGTTGTAAAGCTTTTTGACTCGCAGTGTTAGTTCATAGACTACATATGAATGTATATATATCAAAGGAGAGTGCTGATTGAGGTATCAACGCCCAGCCTAAACCCTTGGACTTAAAAAGCAGATTTTTTTCATTCCCAAGCCAAGTATTTATCACACATATTATATATTAAAGATTGTATTATAAATAACCAAAGTTATTAATATGCTTTCTATAGCGAGGATAAATAACACAGAGCCAATATAAGCTTAATACACCCTCTAACCGCACATGAATGATTTTTGTAAATCTCTCTATACTTCTGATTTTTCAACACAGACTAACGAAGTTATGACCATACTTTCAATCTTTATCTATACACTGCTGGATATAGGTGCTGGACATACTCCCAGGGTATGCTACAATATTCTGTTCTCTGCTGTTCTTACTGATACACTTATCACTACCACTTATCTTCTTAACGTCATCAGCCTACCGCTAGATGGCGTCCTAAACTACACCAATTTGCGATCTCCATTCAAGAATTCCCCTCCTCCAAAGGCCATCGGTCCTGCGACAAAGGTTTCAACGTTAATAGTAACATGTCATTTGTAAAATATATTGTCAATGATACAAAGATCTATTTTATTATTTTTAGTCATTGATTAGATGAGATTGAGTATAGTATAGGAAGGCTTCCCCTGTGACAGCTGTGAGTATATAGCTGTGAAGTATGGCATGAAGCTAGCTCGGTCGCACTTCCCGGTCACTACGCAGCGCTACGAGAGAGTATACCGGACATCGGCGCACTCCAAATCGAACATCTTTCTACACAGATGAAAAATTTGATGAATTTTATTAATATGTTTACTTATTTTTACTTTTTTTTTTGATGTTTTAGTAATTTACATTGTTGATCCAAAGATTGTTACACCACTGTGAATCCAAAAACTTTGCCTGTGGGTGTGGGAGCCTGGTAATCCGTAACACAGTAAAACTAGTATGGATACCAGTCTCTCACAAAGGAATGAAAAGTTCTTTATATCTAAGAATACGTACTATGATGGTTGTTATGTATTTTTTCCTTTGGGTGAGAAAATAAATAAAAATTTATTATTATTATTATTAATTATTAAAGCAAAATACGTGAATATATATATCATAAATGTGTTTATTCTGGAAGGAAATACTGTCCAAAAAATTATTAAAACATAGCTTTAATTTTGATAAGTATTTAATAATTTAATTTGACACAGGAAGGCTATTTAAAATAATATTACTTACTTTATTTGTATCTGATGTTGTTAATACCATTTGGAACCTCTGCATGTTCTTAACACCAAACTTATTTTAATATGAAAGTTTAGCTTAAAGAGTTTAAAGGGTCAACGAAGCAACTTAAGCTACAACCGGTTATACGCTGGCTGACGTCAAAACGTTGCTGACGAGCAGTCACTTATAAGTTTTTCACCAACGTTCGGTGATAGCTGACCGGGCAATTAATAACTCCCATCAGCAAGATAAATCTTTCGATGTCTCTTTTCTTATAAAACAAAACACTAGCAGTTAAATCTGTAATGTGCGCTTACCATTTTACGTTTCAGACTTTCATCAACGTATTTAGGGTATCTCCTTATCCGATCGTGACGGAGGTCGATCTGGTACGAGATAGGGCACGAACTTCATCTGTTTGTTTGTTTGTCATCGCGTCGTAATTGGGGATTGAGACGAGGGTGGAATTTATGAGGTATCGTTTGTAGGTACGAAATCAGGGCTAACTTACGCTTGACTTGAGATAGGATTATAAGGTCATTTACCTATATCTTTCCAGCTAAATGAAAACCTCGGCATCGGGGTGTGATGACCCCATCGCCCGCTGTTGGGATAACCTCTGTCACAGCAGAGATTATTCCACCAGTGCAATCAGTCACACTGGTGGTGGGTCTTTTGTTGCAAGAGGCCGGCTAGGTAGGTACCACCGCAGTGTCAAATATTCTGCGCCAAAAGTGTTTAGGCATTGCTGTGTTCCGTTTTGAAGGGCACTGTAGGCTAGTGAAATTACTGGGCAGAGGAGATTTAAGAACCGATATATCGAGGTTGGCAATGCGTGAGTTGCACCTACTAATGGTGCTGCAACCACTTACCATCAGGTGGGCCGTATGTTTGTTTGCCAACTTGTAACATAAAAAAACCCACCGCCGCTTTATTATTAACTAGTAATTCCTGTGGCTTCGCTCGAGTTACTGTAGTTTTTTACCGGACGACCATCTAAAGTAACAAACTCTCATTCACAAAAAAGCCAAGAGAAAAACGTAGACCGTAACCGTCAGCTAGCGTATAACCAATTGCATTTCAAAGGCCGGCATCACACCTGCAAACTCTGGTGTTCTTATGAACACCTCATGGAGTTAATCGCCTAAAATTAGAAGAGTCTCCTGCCCGTTTCCCCCGTGTAATAGCAACTGAAGTAGAAATAGAAAATTAACTAAACAAAGACGAAAGAAAATAATTTTACTATTTATTTATAGCATCTTGCTAAAGCGTAAATAACACCTAGGATTCAGTCTAGAATACGAAAGAAATATAAAATGTATTCAAACACTGTGAAGTAGGATTCGTATGAGAGACACGTTCTCTTAAAACTGTTACGCCTTCACGATGTTTATTATCACACTTCTTTCCTTACGAACTGAGATCACACAAACTTTAAGCAGCTTCTTCATATTTATTTAGTAATAAATAAACGTTACACACTCAACGACACCCATTAGTATAGTTAAGTGTGTCGGGGTTCCGGAAACATGAGGACAAACACACCCAGATGGGAACACATGCCTGTATGCTCAATACAAACATCTGCTCTGAGCAGGAATCGAACCTGCCATCGCAGCTGTAGCGATCCTACCTCCACAGTGACATCAATGAAAATGTTATGGAATTTTTCATTCCCTAAAGGTAAAGGGTAAATTATGGTAAAGACTAAGGTAAGGTAAGGTACTTGTTCTTGTTACTGGTTCGCCTTTAGGGTTCCCAACGCTCTGTGTAGCTCTATATTTTGAAATTAAATTAGTTTTTTTTCTTATTTTAGTGGCAATCTGTGAAAATTCCACTATTTATCGATTACAGCTTATAAGATGAAGACAAAAATATTCAGATTCTTGTGTGGGGTCTGCACTTATTCTAATATTTTATTTTGAATATTTATTTTTGTAGTACAGATTGTGAGATACAGTCCTCTGATGAACAGACGGAATACTAAAAATATTTTTGGCATCTCATTTTTTTAGATAGAAATATGAAATATCCAGGGCTTTTTTGAGGGCACGCAGTGCTCAAAAGAAAATTTCGACAATATCGAAAAAATTGCCATAAAAACCAAAAAAATAAAGTGTATCTGGTTACAATATGTTTTTGTAATCGATTTTTCCTTCATTTTTTTTGGATTATATAAAAATTATGGACTTACAACTTTCGAGAAATAACGTGCCCTCAAGAAACAAGTGATAAAAAGCCCTGGAAATATCTATAGCAAAATTAAAGTGAATTTTAAACACTTCCCGGCGCCGGGATGTGACGACCCCATCGCTCGCTGTTGGGATAACCTCTGTCATATCATATCATATTATAGCAGAGATTATTCCACCAGTGCCGCCAGTCACACTGGTGATAGGTATTTTGTTGCAAGAGGCCGGCTAGGTAGGTACCACCGCAATGTCAAACATTCTGCCGCCAAAAAGTAGTGCTTAGGCATTACTGTGTTCCGGTTTGAAGGGCACTGTACGCTAGTGAAATTACTGGACAGACGAGATTTAAAAATCAATATCTCTCGTTGGCAACGCGTGAGTGACACCTACTAGTGGTTCTGCAAGCGCTCATAGGCTACGGCAACCACTTACGATCAGGTGGGCCGTATGCTTGTTTGCCAACTTTAACACAAAAAAAAATTGTATTGAATAATTTATACAAAACTAGCCCAGCTGTCAGTATCTCTCAGGCTATAGGTACGAAGCACGCAAAAGTATATAAGCAGTTTTAGACGATAAGGCAAATGACGCGTCACTCGCGCTATGTATATTTTCTTTCGAGCAATTTTAATTTATATTTATTTTAAGATTTTCTCGACTCGTGAATTATTTTGTTATAACATATTTTTGTATACGAAAACTTAATTTTATTTTAAAACAATTTTTTTGGTTTAGGTTTTTATTTATTTTCATGGCAAGTATGAAAGTGATGAAGTAGCAGTACTTATGTTAATAAAGGCCTCAATCATTGACGGCACGGCACGGCAAGGAATATTTATTATACATACAAATAAAACTTAAAAGTATGACATAGATTTGTAATTTTAACAATGATCATGTACAATTTTTTTATGTAAGAGGGGGCAAACGGACAGGAGGCTCACCTAATGTTAAATGATCACCGCCGTCCATGAACATCTGCAACACCAGAGGGCATGCGCGTTGCCGACCTTTAAGGAAAGAATAGGCTCTTCTCTTGAAGGTTCCCAAGTCGTATCGGTTCGGAAAGACCGCCGGCAGAAGTTGGTTCCACAGAGTGGTTGTGCAAGGAAGAAAATGCCTTCAAAATCGCGCCGTTGTGGATTTCCAGACATCGAGGTCAGAGAAATTTCAAACCGCTTTTTTATACTACATAAAAACACTAATTTCTTACCTAACTCGACATGTTATTACTAGATTTAAAAGCAACATCACTATTCTACCGGAAAACTTATAATAAGCTACTTACTATTTCTTATTGTTTCTACTAACTGTAGACTAGTACAGAAATGAAACTTTCATTCCTTCATTCATTCGTTTCATTCTTCATTCTTTTTAGTGCTGCACGAGCTGTAACGTATGACAAGACCAAAATAAGAAAATTTAATAGCAAACCATACAAAATTGACTTCAAAATAAAAATAGAAATATAAAAATTCGTCGCATATTACGAGAACTAGACAAAGCCGATGACAGCACAAAACGAAACCGCATCCAGGGTTGCCAATTTTTGGGGACAATTTTTTTAACTGAATAAATGAAGTAGAGCTATGTTCCTCTTAGTAGAAATGGGCCGCATCAACCGAGGAAGTACTACCCTTTACATGCATGTGATACTTCAAATATCGCAGGCGTTCACAGGTTGCGGTGACTGCTTGCCATCAGATGGACCGTATTCTTGTTTGCCAACCGTCATGACATAAAATAATTGTAATATCTAGACATTGTCTTCGCAAGCGTTAATATTAAGCAGTTTAGCTTAGGATAAAATATTTTAATCCTACAAGCTACTATATTCGCTAACAATATAAGCCCGCTGTTGGGATAACCTCTGTCACAGCAGAGATTATTCCACCAGTGCAATCAGTCACACTGGTGGTAGGTCTTTTGTTGCAAGAGGCCGGCTAGGTAGGTACCACCGCAGTGTCTAATATGCTTAGGTACTACTGTGTTCTGGTTTGAAGGGCACTGTACGCTAGTGAAATTACTGGGCGGACGAGATTTAAGAACTAATATCTCGAGGTTGGCACCGCGTGAGTGGCACTTACTCATGGTGCTGCAAGCGCTCATAGGCTACGGCAACCAATTACCATCAGATGGGCCGTATGCTTGTTTGCCAACTTCTAACAAAAAAAAAAAATTTTTAGATAATAAGACCATTAAAAATTACATTTGGAGTTGTAAAGGCCAAAGGACATGTGTGACATTAAATTCAAGTTTTTGTGGTCGCAACCCTAGTGAGTCAGCCACCGTCTTGAAATAATGGGACAAATTGTATTCACGCTCTATCAGGCCAACTATTCGTGGCACAGGAAATTAGTAACAACACTAAGCAAAAATAACAAGGTAACCACATTTATGGGTATCAAGCTTTACCTGTGTCGGGGCCGGAAACATACACAAGGACAAAGACAAGCACACACACTAAAACATGCCTGCATAATCAATGTAAACATCTTCTCAGAGCGGGAACCGAACCCGCGACCTGTGACACTTAAAGCAAGTTTGCTACCACTGCGCCAAAAAATTGTATATCTATCTTTCTCTCTATTTACCCTGCCTTTCTTGAAATTTTCCCCTCAATCTTCGTCCACTTATCGAAGCATCGTCTAGAAATATTCACTACAAAAACACTAGCAAAAACGAGTTTTTTTTCTGAATGTGTATTGCTGTTGGCCCTACTGGCCTTGACAGCGTCACCGGGCAGGGGGCCGAGTACAGAGACTCAGCCGTGATAAAGGGGCAGCCCTCACGAGGGCTCAAATTAACAAAAAACGAGTACAATTTGTTAAAGGTAGCAGCCCTACTTTAGTCCTTTACTTAGGTTATGAAAAAAGCCCTATGTAAGAATTTAGTTTCATATATCATATTAGGATATTGAATGGACGTTTTATGACTGGGAGGACGTTTTACGAGCTGTTTTTGAGCAGAAAATGTGGTTATGTTTGGTTTGATTTATTGTGATTCGATTTATCCGTCTTTTTGTATTACGTTTGTAGCTGTTACAAGTTTTATGGGCGCCGAGATGTGCAGATGTGTCACCTGGTGGTAATTTGGTTATAGGGAATAGTTTTATTGGCATATCTTTTGTTCAAAGATGTGCTTTTTTTCAAGATTCTAAAATAACTAGTTGTACTCGCAGGTCCGATTACGTGCACTACAGGATTATTGTTTAGTTGTTTTGCAGCGACCCTTATTCTTTTTAAAAAATAAGTAGCCAAAAATAACAGAAAGACGCAAATTTAAAAATGGATTTTTATACCGTATATACTTTATCATGTATTTAGTGAAAAGCTGTTATTTTGGAATTACAGATGTCATTATTATTTATATAATATTATTATAATTAAAAAGCTAAACATTATCAAAATGTATCAAAACTATTATCTTAACAACGAGAGTGGAAAATATTAATTGGAAACGTAACGAATTACGCCGTGATTACACGCTTAACGGAATTAATAGGATTAATTAGATTAACGGGTGTAACGAGAATAGTATCGGGTTTTGATTTTAAACATAAAACTATTAAGTTTAAATCACTTATATAAATATTATTCTTTATATATTATTATACAGTAAAAATAATTAACACAAAAAATGTAATGATGATGTTATTAAGAGTAAGAAAACTGGCTTCTGCAACACAGCCAGGCTAGTGCAGAAGTCTGGGTAATCCTTCTTGTGCGTAACACATGTTTGTGTCCAATAAAGAGTTATTATTATTTATTTATTTAAATCAGAGGGGGCTAACGAGTAGAAGGCTAAGCCATTCTTGAACAGGAACGCCAGAGGGTATGCAGTTGTATTGCCACCCTTTAGAATGCTACTGGTTATACGCTGGGTGAGCTCTAAACGCGGCTGACGACCAGTCGATTCATGGATTTTTTTATGTTAAAAGTTGGCAAACAAGCATACGACCCACCTGATGTTAAGTGGTTGCCGTAGCCTATGAGCGCTTGCAGCAACATTAGTAGGTGCCACTCACGCGTTGCCAACCTCGAGATATTGGTTCTTAAATCTCTTCTGCCCAGTAATTTCACTAGCGTACAGTGCCCTTCAAACCGGAACACAGTAATGCCTAAGCACTGCTATTTGGCGGCAGAATATTTGACACTGTGATGGTACCTACCTAGCCGGCCTCTTGCAACAAAAGACCTACCACCAGTGTGACTGATTGCACTGGTGGAATAATCTCTGCTGTGACAGAGGTTATCCCAACAGCGGGCGATGGGGTCGTCACATCCCGACGCCGGTAAAATTTTTCACCAAAGTGAAATTACCATTTAGCTACCGAGGCGGGTCTTTTAAGTCCTACCACCAGAAATATTATTATATACATGTAGGAGTTTGTTTGATTTATTTATCATGTTACAATATAGACGAAAGAGGTTGTAGATTCTGGACGTATTTTGGCATACGAGGCAGCGATTGAGGCACTGATTCATAAAATTATTAAGGCAGACACGAACATCAACCACGCAGATCCTAATAAGCGGATTCTGCGGCATACATAAAGGAAAAAAATGTGATTAAGACACGATTTTTAATATGAGAAACTTCAAATAAATACAAACTTATAACATCGTTTTTGCGTCGGGGTTCTACCGTCGGGTGAGTCTATCGTATAGAATGCGCTCGGAGCGCTGCCTCCATCTCCGATGACGTCCACCGCCATGGTTCGGCTTGGTAGAAAGCACCCTAAGGACGGAATCAAATTTGAGCCCCCGTAAGGGCTGCCCCTTTATCAAGGCTGAATCTCTGTACTCGGCCCCTCCGCTCGGTGACAGTGTCAAGGCCAGTAGGGCCAACAGCAGTACATTCCAGAAAAAAAGTGTCGGGGTTTAAAAGAAAAAATAAATAGAAACGTTTCGTTAGAATATTTAAGTTTAAGGATGTGCTAACGATGTTTGTTTATTAAAGCTTACGTGAAATTGAAAAAGTTCGTAACAATGAAGTGACTGACGCGAGCCGTGAGCCTTCGCGTCTCATTAGCCGCCATACTTTTTAATCCTACGCCCATCCCACGCTCATCCCGCGATGTGTATATAAAATGATTTATTGAGGTAAATTATGATAAGCCACGTGTTTATACTGGTGGTAGATCTTTTGTTGCAAGAGGCCGGCTAGGTAGGTACCACTGCAGTGTCAGTTCTACCGCAACCAATATCTCGAGATTGGCAACGCGTGAGGGACATCTTATTTTATAAGTCGGCAACCGCTTACCATCAGATGGGCCGTATGCTTGCTTGCCAACTTAGTAGCATAAAATAAAAAAATAAAAATGAAATCTATACCAATATATAAATCTGAGTAGCTTAAACTATTTCAGTGTTCAATAGTCCATTTATCGAGGAACACTACAGGCTAATAACATCACGCTACGACCACGTTTTTTCGTATGTCCATGCCAGAAACATCAATCAGTTGCAATTAATTCAAAACCATTTGTCCATGGACATGTCTACCATTCCCTGACGATAAGATCAAATCAGACAATGCTCCATCGTCCATACATAGCGGGCGTTACCGGCGTCGGGACGTGATGACCCCATCGCCCGCTGTTGGGATAACCTCTGTCACGGCAGAGATTATTCCACCACTGCAATCAGTGGTGGTAGGTCTTTTGATGCAAGAGGCCGGCTGGATAGGTACCACCGCAATGTCAAATATTCTGCCGCCAAATAATAGTGCTTAGGCATTACTGTGTTCCGGTTTGAAGGGCACTGTATGCTTTAAGAACTAATATTTTGGCGAGTTTGGCAATGCACGAGTGGCACCTGTAATGGTGCTGCAAGCACTTACCATTAGGTGGGCCGTATGCTTGTTTGCCAACTTATAACATTAAAAAAAGCCACTGTCCATAAACACGGACACAACACCGTCTTTTCCAGCGAAGACGAGGTCCCTTGTTGGTGCTGCCAAGGTCAGAAGGGCCAACAGCAATTCACATTAAGAAAACAAAACGCTACGACCTTCTTTCTTTTTTCTTTCTTTCTTTTTAGGAGCAGAGCATTAATAAAAATGTGGCAAAAACGGGAAAAAAGATTACTTTTGAGAGCTTACGTCGGTTCGATGCTTAAACAGTTAAAGTTACGCAAAAATGATATATAATGGAATTGTAATGTGAATTCTGAAAACCTTCGGCGACTCTTTTTTTTTAACTTATGATACCTAAATTTACCTATCATATATAATTTTTATATATAATATATACATTATTAACGTGCTCTCTGAGGCACGATGGGGAGACCCAAGAACAAACTCCCAAACCGAAGAAGATATTTGTAAGATCAATGCAAACATCTGCCCGAGCGGGACCGAACCCGCAACCATCAAGGCTAAAGAAGACTCGCTACCCACAACGCCACAACGGTGTCATTAACTGAATCTTATTCATCCTAGCATTATTCCCGGTATTTTATGTAGCGTGTGCTTTTACTCTTATCCGGATTTGACAGGTTACTAGTTTTTACACGGAGCGATTGCCATCTGACCTCCGCAACCCTAAGGGCGAACCAGTAACTCATTGGATAATTCAATTTCCTAATCAAGAGTTAACGATTATTATCAGATGTTATGTGATAACAACCGGGATCGACAGCTTAACGTGTTCTCCGAGACACGGTGGAGAGGCCCACACGGACAAACGCCCAGACCGAAACTGTGTCATTAACTAACTCTAGTGATAACTAGATAATTATAAACATATAATTAGTACTACTCGTACCAAATATACAAATAGTTTATTATTAATTCAAACGGGAGTCCCTTAAGTGCTTGAATAATAAATTATACAGGTATATGTATTACATTAGATTTGCTCATGGGAAAATAACTTATACATAATTATTTGTGTTCAATAAATAATGATGATTCAAAATCGACGACGTTGTGGCGCAACGGTAGCGAACCTGCCTTAAATACCACAGGTCGCGGGTTCGATTGCCGGTCGGAGCATAATATGTTTGTATTGACCATGCAAGCATATTTTCCGATCTGGATGTATTTGTCCTTGTCTTTGTATGTGTTTCCGGATATCTCAGTTGCAGGTACGGACTACGTGGACTGAAAACAAGGACGAGCTAAAACCTGATGCGCTCGTGGTCATCAAGGGCGACATTTTGCCGCCTTTGAAGTGGCAGATGGGCCGAGTGCTGCGGACCATCCCGGGCAAGGACGGCGTGCCGAGAGTGGCGGATATACGCACAGCTACTGGCGTAATCAGACGCGCTTACGTGAAGATTTGTCCCTTAATTAAAAATGAAACCCACATTGGAAGCCAAGGGTTCCAAGGCCGGGGGCATGTTTCGGCGTAAAATGAAACGCGTCGCGGCTCAGTGAGCTCTGATTGGTTCGCGCTTAAGTCATACGAGATTTTGTAACTTGATCGAACAGACATATATTCACAACTGTATTACTGTACTACGATTTTTTCTTTTCAAAATTATACGCTCAAAGTCTCAGCAAGATCTTTTATTTCAATAATAGTAAACGCTAACACTATCCTAATGGGGGCCGTTGAGTGTGCTGCGTAAAAAAAATTAATAATTCGTGTTACTTACTGTCCATAAGAGCAACATAAGAGCGATAAACACAAGCGTGTAAAAAGGAACAATAGTGTGTATGCTAGTAAGTACTTGTAGCTTTTTCATCAATATATTTTTTGTGACTAAGTTGCCAAGCAAGCATACGACCCACCTGATGGTAAGCGGCGTAGCCTATGGGCGTAGCCTATGGGCACTATTCAATGGTGTCACTCACGCGTTACCAACCTCGAGATATTGGTTCTTAAGGGTGCTTTTCCACCAAATATGTGCTATGCAGCTATACTGCGAAGATGTGAAATCTACGCTACAAAAATATGTGACCGCTTCTACCAATACTAAGCTATGTAGCTGTGCGAGAAAGATGCGCCACCCCAAAGTAGTTCTTCTTCGCACATTGCGAGATACAAAAACAACTTCCACGATGGCGTGTCTACTTTCACCGAGAAACGCGGGCATACCGTAGGTACTCTGTTCTGCACATAGCTACATCACTCGTGATAGCACGCATCCTTCCATCTAAAAAACATATCTTAGTTGAATCCGTTTCCACCAGCGCTAAGCTATGTGCACCAATGAATATGATTGGTGGATATCGCACGCATCCATTGCAACGTAGCATAGCACATCTCTGGTGGAAAAGCACCCTAAATCTCTTTTGCCCAGTAATTCCACTACCTACAGTTCAAACCGAAACACAACTGCCTCCGTAGAGTGCTAGAGGTTTTTGGTCACATCGCCACAAAGGATGGACACGACCTAGAACAACTTGTGGTTACTGGCAAGTTCGACGGCAGACGCTCGAGAGATCGAAGTCCAATCCGATCTGACTACATACACTCCGTGTTGAACTCCAAATTCCACGATGCGCTCCAAGTGGCCAAAGATAATCGAAAGACGAAATTTATCATCGGGGGAATCACGGCCTTCAGTAATGAAAAACACTGATAGCCCCCGTGAGGGCTGCCCCTTTATCACGGCTGAGTCTGTACTCGGTCCCCCGCCCGGTGAAATTGTCAAGGCCAGTAGGGCCAACAGCAATACACATTCCGAAAAAAAAAAAGCAAACTGAATGGGCCACCCTTTTTGGGACACAACACTTTATTATTATTGTTTTATTTATGTTATTTCAATTTTTTTTTAATACTAGAAGTAATTTTTAGGATTAAATTTTAAATTATATTTTTTACTACTTACTGTTATATTGTTATATGACGACGTTGTGGCGCAGCGGTAGCGAACCTGCCTTAAACGCCACAGGTCGCGGGTTCGATTCCCGCACGAAGCATAATATGTTTGCATTTACCATGAACGCATATTTTCCGGTCTGGGTGTATTTGTCCTTGTCATTGTATGTTTCCGGACCCCCGACACAGGATATCACTATCCTAATGGGGGACGTTGAGTGTGTAGCGTTTATTATTATTTATTATTATTGTTTTTTTTTTGCTATAATGCTTTTTAATGTTTAAGTTTAGTTTATTTTTGTTAGCATTATGTTTTGTGTCCAAATAAATTACTAATATAAATTAATTTCTTTCTTTCTAATGAAGAATACGACGTGAGGAGGAACAAAAAAATGTTGAAGGTCTGGGACAGTTGACTAAAACTTCTTCTTCATCCTAGCATTATTCCCGGTATTTTATTTTACCCAGGGTCTGCTTATTACTCTTATCCGGATTTGACAGGTTACTAGTTTTTACACAGAGCGATTGCCATCTGACCTCCGCAACCCTAAGGGCGAACCAGCAACTCATTGGATAAGAGCAATTTACTTATCAAGAGTTAACGATTATTATCAGATGTTATGTGATAACAACCGGAACCGACAGCTTAACGTGCTCTCCGAGGCACGGTGGGGAGACCCACAGACAAACGCCCAGACCGAGACGGAAATTTTAACAAACATCTGCCCGAACGGGAATCGAACCCGCAACCGTCGAGACTTAAGGCAGACACGCTACCCACAACGCCACAACGGTGTCTAAAACTTATACACCCCATAACAAGTTGAAACCAGATAAAGCCCGCATGCTTCATAATTTGGTAACTAAACATTTTATCATGTCTGTAGGAACTTCGACAAGTGTACCGTTTGAGGTAACCCTTGGAACAACTTCATATCAATATACTCGTATTCTCTTTGATCCAGGTATCATGAGATAATTGTCTTTTAGACAGTTGGAGAAGAGCCCGGGGGTCTACCATAAACTCTTATTGCGATTTAAATGACCTAAACTGAGGCGCGTCGCGATTTTGTAGTGACAACGCGTGTGTAAACAAATGATGCTGCAAGCGCTCATAGGCTACGACAAACACACACACTGGTGGTAGGTCTTTTGTCACAAGAGTCCGGCTGCTAGGTAGGTACCACCGCACTGTCAAATATTCTACCGCCAAATAGTAGTGCTTAGGCATTACTGTGTTCCGGCTTGAAGGGCATTGTACGCTAGTGAAGTTACTGGGCAGAGGAGATTCAAGAACCAATATCTCGAGGTTGGTAACGCGTGAGTGGCACCTACTAATGGTGTTGCGTGCGCTCATAGTCTATGGCAACCGCTTACCATCAGGTGGGCGTAATGCTTGCTTGCCAACTTAGTAACAAAAAAAAATTAATATAACAAATTTTATAAAAACTTAAGAAATTATATTACCTACACTAGCTATGCCCGCGACTCCGCTCGCGTTATGTAGTTTTTTGATGATGTCACGGGAACGTAACACTTTTCCGGGATATATAGTATCATATATGCTAATCCAGGTAATAAGCTATGTGTATACCGAATTTCATCCAAATCTGTCGAGTCGTTTTTGTGTGAAAGAGTAATAAACATCCATCCATCCATAGTAACTTCCATATTTATAATATTAGTTAACTTAGTTACATATTAGCTAGAAGTAAGATAGTTAGATAATATTTGTTTTTTTTTTTTTATGTTAGAAGTTGGCAAACAAGCATACGGCCCACCTGATGGTAAGTGGCTGCCACAGCCTATGAGCGCTTGCAGCACCATTAGTAGGTGCCACTCACGCGTTGCCAACCTCGAGATATTAGTTCTTAAATCTCGTTCACCCAGTAATTTCACTAGCGTACAATGCCCTTCAAACCGGAACACAGTAGTGCCTAAGCACTACTATTTGGCGGTAGAATATTGGACACTGCGGTGGTACCTACCTAGCCGGCCTCTTGCAACAAAAGACCAACCACCAGTGTGACTGATTGCACTGGTGGAATAATCTCTGTTGTGACAGAGGTTATCCCAACAGCGGGCGATGGGGTCGTCACATCCCGACGCCGGTAAGTTAGTTACATATTAGCTAGAAGTAAGATAGTTAGATAATATTTGTTTTTTTTTTTATGTTAGAAGTTGGCAAACAAGCATACGGCCCACCTGATGGTAAGTGGCTGCCACAGCCTATGAGCGCTTGCAGCACCATTAGTAGGTGCCACTCACGCGTTGCCAACCTCGAGATATTAGTTCTTAAATCTCGTTCACCCAGTAATTTCACTAGCGTACAATGCCCTTCAAACCGGAACACAGTAGTGCCTAAGCACTACTATTTGGCGGTAGAATATTGGACACTGCGGTGGTACCTACCTAGCCGGCCTCTTGCAACAAAAGACCAACCACCAGTGTGACTGATTGCACTGGTGCAATAATCTCTGTTGTGACAGAGGTTATCCCAACAGCGGGCGATGGGGTCGTCACATCCCGACGCCGGTAAGTTAGTTACATATTAGCTAGAAGTAAGATAGTTAGATAATATTTGTTTTTTTTTTTTATGTTAGAAGTTGGCAAACAAGCATACGCCTAAAAAATAGATTAGACTCATCGGAGCCATCCTGCCGGTCAGCCATCGGAGCCTGGATGGAGCGCTGGGGGGCTTTACCATCTCGCCCCCCGGGACCGAGCTCCGCTATCAATCGGAGCGCCGTGACTGTCAGATCCCGGTTAGTTCTGCGAAAGTTTTCGTAACCTGACAAACACACTGAGGTGAGGAGGTTTTAGTAGGTCCCCATGACATTTCCACTTTGTCACGGCACCACACATAACCAAGTTCTCCTCCCCACGTAGCAGATTTCCTCTCCAACACAAAAAAAAAAGATTGTAACCCCTATTCTCTTATAAAACCAAAATCAAACATTTTAAACATAAAATGTAAACTAAACTGATTCGAGAAGAGATTCCGAGTCCTCGGGCGTTAAGATATAACTTGGCCCTTATCTATTAGACTTCAACTTTGAAGCCTTCGACTTGAAAAGTTACTTGATATTTCTAAGGAACTAGTTTTTAACAAGGTTCCGTACTCAAAGTGTACCAAGCCCCCTATCACTTGTTTATGAAACCTAACTCTATTATTAAATCTCCGCTGTCAGTCCGCCCTTCTGCCAGTGGTCTATATCTTGGAAAACGTAATAGGTTGGAATATTTTACGGGCTTCACTGTTAGGGTTCGCGGATTTGGGAATAAACACCTGATGGCTCTAAATAAGACTTTAATGATATCTTCTAGATCACAGAACAGAAGTTCACAAATCACAGGTCAATCGTAGTCCAAAAGAATAGCCGAGTTCACTGGTTTTAGCACTTAGACACTTGTATTGCTTGTACTTTCTTCGCTCGTTGCTCAGAACTAAATCACTCAGTCGACGTGCTGGGCCGCTTATATAGTGCGGAACACGGGTTCGAGAAAGTTCCGTCGACGGAATGTTATACGGCACCTTTCAAGATCACATTTTTCTAGAATCTACGCGAATGAACCAAACAGAGAGAAACGGTAGCAATCGATTTTGAACCCTATTCCCCGGTGATAAGGTTCACCGTACACAATATGTACTTCTTTTGCCGCTACAATAAGAAATATTAAAAATAAAGAAAATCCCCATACAAGAAACAAATATTTAGTTTTTTTGCTGTATGTCATGAACTAATATGTCGTAATACATAAAGAACTGAAATTTTCAAAACTTGTATTTAAATAGTCACTACAAAATCAAATTTAACATCAAAATTAATGGCGTTCCCCATACAAGAAACTAGATATTTTTATTCTATGGTGGTACAGAACCCATTTTGTTTTGATTCTGACACGCTCTTAGCCGCTATTAATGGATTCGATTCACTTACTTTTGTAAAATTTTGGATAAAGATTATTCAAATTAAGTTCTTCTGAATGAAATTTTCAAAGGTTATTTTTAGTGTTCATTCCAAACTTGCTTTACTTTGAATAAAGTTTTCTCCTAGTAAATATTCTGGTCGTCTGATTTTATTACAAAACTTCGGTTTTTTTTTTACTATAAAGAAGGAATATTTACTATAAACTTCCCTAAGGACCGGCCCTTCGATACAGAAATAATGTCCAAAGATTCGCTGGTGCTCCTTTGTGTTCGCACTAAAGCAATAAAACTTAAAATTAAATCATTTTGCAAGCCTGTGACTAGCTTCACTTAAATGGACACAACAGACTGTATATTTGGCGATTAAAAAGTGCTTAAAGGCCTATTTATAAAAAAAAATTTTTACTACGAGATGCATTTCGTTGTGTCAATGTTGAATTTACGCAGAAGCACCAGCGAGTTTAGGACATTTTGACGGTTGTGGAAGGGTCTATCCGTATACTTATAATGGGAAGTGTTAAATGTTATATTCTAATTTTGAATTTCGCGCCTATTTATGCTTTTGAGCTCTACATATAGCTGTCTCTCTCCGTGACATCAAGCGACCGCGTGTTACTTTGTGTATTTCAAGCTAGTTTTATAATAAAAAGTTGGTAAAACCTGAGCTACGTCGTTTAATTTAACAGGTAGGAATTACTTATTTTAGAAATTATTGCGAAATTTAAGTCAATCAGAATCATTTAAATGGCCTTAGTATAGAAATGGTATTATTTTGTTCTTTGGTGAGGTCCGAAGAATATTAGGAATTGGCTTTTTTATACCAGCATGTGTACGCGACTTCACTTGTTTCGAATTCCAAATTGTGTTTTCTTAATTTGTATAGAAAATTGGCACAAATTTTTACAAAAAAATTTTTTCTTCAACCTCTCCTATAACTAGCTTTTACACGATCACTAGCTAATTAGTCTTAAGGTAGCCTGAAAATTTTATCCTAAACTGACCCCACCGTTTTGGAGTCCAAGGAAACATATACATATTGATATTATACATGGAACCTTAAGTCAACCTAAATTTTTTTTTTTATGTTAGAACTTCAAATCGTATCTCCTCCAGATTGTCGCGAAGTATAAGGACGTCTTCCTCAGCCCTGATTTTTGGCCACAAGGCGTAGTTTAGTATAGGAAAGTAAACCAAAAACTCCTAAGTGAATAAAAAGATTTCCAGTGTTATGTGGTGTTAGATTTAGGTGTTTATAATATTTAATATGTATGTTAGTCTGTAAGGTATATATGTATGGGCCCTGTCGCCTGATTTTAAATAAATAAATAAAAAAAATAAGTCATGTCCTAAATATATATTTTTTGGAATAATAAATCTTTTGGCAATATGAAAATTCCTATTAAATATCACCAAGTAATATTGTATTAATTTGAGTCATTATAATAACATGAGCCATTTAAAAGTAAGTAAAAAGACGATTTTCTTTTCTCGAATTCTCAAATTTCTATAAACCTTCGCTCTCAAACTGACAACCTGCTTGAGGTGCCTCTTTGCCGTACTCGTTGTTATAGCAACTCTTTCACCAGCAAAGCTGTAAAGTTGTGGAATGAATTACCTCGTCATATTAGAACATCTAAATCACTTGGCATGTTTAAAAGCCGTCTTAAAAACACATTATCTGGCAGTGTAATGTATAGTCTTTTTTTTTTTATGTTAGAAGTTGGCAAACAAGCATACGGCCCACCTGATGGTAAGTGGCTACCGCAGCCTATGAGCGCTTGCAGCACCATTAGTAGGTGCCACTCACGCGTTGCCAACCTCGAGATATTAGTTCTTAAATCTCGTTCGCCCAGTAATTTCACTAGCGTACAATGCCCTTAATACCGGAACACAGTAGTGCCTAAGCACTACTATTTGGCAACAGAATATTGGACACTGCGGTGGTACCTACCTAGCCGGCCTCTTGCAACAAAAGACCTACTACCAGTGTGACTGATTGCACTGGTGGAATAATCTCTGTTGTGACAGAGGTTATCCCAACAGCGGGCGATGGGGTCGTCACATCCCGACGCCTAGAAAAAGTCTATGTATATCTATTAAAGTAACTTATAATATTTTATGTATTCATATTGGAATATGGATGTATCTATGTATTTGTGTATTTTAATATTTATGTATTAATATGTAAGTCTATATATCATAAAAAATATGTTTAATGTAAATATATGTAAATATATGTTAAGTATTTATACAATTTTTTTTTTTTTTAAAAGAATATTAGCAATGCTTTTTTCAGGTATGACTAATATTCCTATTGCCCCTCCAAATAAGCTCGAAGCTTGCGCTAGGAGTGGGTACGACAATAGCCCAAGGGGTCAGGATCGAACCCTCGACTCTCGCGTTAACGGAGCGAAGTCGGGCCGTCTACCGTTGAGCTATTGAGGCTTTAATATATGTTAAGTATTTATTTTACCTTTTTTTGCACGAGTAGTCTTTCCAACAATTTTAAACGTTATAAATAAAGGTTGCCTGTAAGAGATCACCTTAAGTGATAAGGCCGCCCTTGTACCATCTTTGTCAAATTAACTGTATTATGTTGTATTTTCTCTTGTGTGTACAATAAAGAATTTAAATAAATAAATAAAGTTCAAAAGCAGTACGATTATTAATAGGCAGGCTTTTTGGAATAAATTCTTTGTTTTTTTTTTTATCTTAGTTATTCTCAACCCTTCAATTCAACCGCCATCAGATAACGAGTGTCTGTAACGATCAACAGAATACATCTCCAACGAGATGAATCTCCAGCATCCAGTAGATTAGGCGCTCCATCACGAGATTGTGCTCGTGTTTGCGCAAACAGCTAACTGGCTATATTACTTCAATTCCTTCTACTTCTTATCGTTGGATACTTACCCGGACACACTGATGTCGAGAAATATATTTTTTTAGTATATTATTACTATAAACACAATTTTATAGTAAAAAAATGAAAAAATTACATCTTTATGCTGTTTGCAGTACAAACATAATTTTTAAAAGACGTTAAATCCCGAATTATTGACAGAAGGGCTGGATTTTTATTTTTCGCCCAAAGAATCGGTATTGCGATTCAACGGGGAAATGCAGCTAGCATTCTTAGCACCACTCTCCGTGGACATGATTTGTATAGTTGGACGCAAATAAGCAATACCATGTCAACCCACAAAATTGAAAAAACTGAGTTATATATGCAGAAGTGTTGGTAAATGGCTGAAGGACATTTTTCTTTCATATTTGTTGGATTTTAAGCTTTAAAACTTCTAAAAAGCCATTTTTATTCATGCAATGTATGTATTATTTTAAAAGTTTTGGGTTATATTATATACGAAATATGCAGTTTGTATGCTTATTTTATGTGAAAATAAGTAAAATAACTTACATACATCTTGAAATTGCCAAAAACTTGACCAATACATAAAAAAATCATATAAAGCAAGTTGTTCAAAATTTTCAAACGCGTTTTTCTAGAAATGACATTCGTGTGGGTTGACATGGTATTGCTTATTTGCGTCCAGTTATAATTATTTGTAAATATAGTTAGTATTTAATTGCAAAGATGTTGTAAGCCACAGATTACTGTTGCGTCCAGATGAGATCGTCGGGGACCCAATCTCCCACCTTTTCTGCTCCCTTCTTTTTTTCCCTTCTTATCATTTTCCTATCCCTTGGATTGGCAACGCGCATGTGATACTTCGAGTATCACAAGCGGTCGTAGGTTGACGTGGCTTACCATGAGGCGGACCGTATGCTCGTTTGTCAACCGTTATGAAATAAAAGAAAAATTTTACATTCTATAAGTTCGTGTGTTCGACGTGGCAATCTGAGTAAAGGGATTGAACCACGCGGGCCCAGGGGACGTGCATCGGCCGCTCGGTATCAGATTACTGTAGGCTCGCGGGCGGTGAATGGCGGTCATACGCGGACTCAAGATGTTTATTTGATTACGCCATTCCATCTTCAGAGTAATTTATTGTTGGATGAGGTTTTTATTTTCTGGAGAATATGGAGATTGCTCGCTACAAATGATTACTTGGGAATGTCCCATCTGGGACTTCACTTACAGTTGTTTAGTAGTAAAAGAGCCATGTTTCTTCCAGCACAAAAGGGTCGCGACATACTACCTTCTCACAGAAAATAGGTGTAAGGTAACAGTGTCACTAGTGGTGAGTGAGATCGACGGAGGACCAATCTAAACTTCGTCTCCATATACATATGTATATACTTTAAGTTTGATGAAGACGACCGTTGTAGCGAGTTTGCTTCGAGCGTCGAAGGTTGTGGGATCATTTCCGCTCTATCTATTTTGGTCTGGGCGTTTGTCCGCGCGGGTCTCTCCACCCTCCGGAGAGCACGTTAAGCCGTCGGCGTCGGTTGTTATCATAACATCGGATGAATAATTAACTCATGATAAGTAATTTGGTCTTATCAAATGAGTTACTGGTTCGCCCTTAGCAATCGCTCTGTGTAAAAAGTAGTAACTAGACTGGGACGAAAAATTCTAAAAAAGGAGTCCGAAGTTTTCTCTTTACGTATTAATATACTTAGATACTTTTTATATAACTGTACGTATTAATATAAATACTTTATATATATAGACACTTTTAATATAAACTCTCCCAAAATAACGCGTTTATAAGCGCCTTATTACAACGGATCAATGTTCAAAGTTATTATAATAAGGAGTACATTAAGCAGTTTCCAAAATAAGAAACTAATTATAACACATTTCGTCTACTTAGTAGGAGTTTTCGGAAACTGAGCAGTTGGTATTATCATAGAGTAAAAATTACTGTGGAAGAGCTGTGAAGTGGAGTGGTTGCTTTATTTTTAACCTGCTTTTTCTAAATTCATTCGTGATTCGTATGCTTTGAATACCAGAAGCACCATCGCAATTTGTCGGTAACGTGACTTATAGCAGGAAAATAATGTAGAAGCTAGGAAACAAATACTACACTATCGGTTCTAAGAGACACTAGGATGGTCACTAACCAAACGATAAGAAGAAGAAGAAATTACGATAGTGCTGATCGTGTCAGGCTGGCTTATTTATTCCGAAAACACAGATAATAAAAAAATACCAAAAAATTACCACACGATTGAACTTCTTTAGCTGAAATTAGTCAGCGAGAAAAAGTTAAACTTAATCTGTCTGTCCGTCTGTCCGTCTGTCCGTCTGTCCGTCTGTCCGTCCGTCCATCCGTCCGTCAATCCGTCCGTCCGTCCGTTCGTCAGTCCGTCAGTCCGTCGGTCGGTCGATCGGTCTGTATGTCTGTCTTCAGTAAATCGACAAAAGAATGAGATGAATATATATAATATAAAATAGTATATATATTTCTGTCTCATTAATTTCTACACATTTCTGTATGTGTGTCTCTTACCTATCGTTTTTTCCATGCATCCGGTTTGAAATCACAACGATTCTAAAGAAGTTTCACTTCAATAATATTACTATACGCCCGGACGGAATGAAAACATGCATACAATACGTGTTTGTATTAACCATACACGCATGATTGTACTTGTTGAACGCCCGACACAGGATATTACTACCCTAATAGGGCCATTGATTGTGTAAAATAATATCCTACGAATTTGATGCCATTTCTGTGAAATATAATGATCCGAGGTAACAAGTACAGTTTTCTTTGAATTTCAATCATGAAAGCAACAAGATGTACTTCAACAGATTCTCCCAAGTTTTCGCTTTGTAGAAATTAGTACAATATTTATAGTTACTGAAACTTAAAACTAGCAACAGCTTCTTATATCTTAATATTATAATACTTCAAAATAAACAAGATATCTTTGAGTTTTTAATTAAATTATTATAACTCAATGAAATATCTTTTCAGACGACGATGTGGCGCATCAGTAGCGAACCTGCTCTAAGCGCCACAAGTCGCGTGTTCGATTCCCGCTCGGAGCAGATGTTTGTATTGACCATACAGGCATGTTTTCCGGTTTGGGTGTGTTTGTCATTGTCATTGTGTATGTTTCCGGACCCCGACACAGGATATAACTATCCTAATGGGGGCCATTGAGTGTGTAACCTTTATTTATTTATTACTAGCGGCCCGCTCCGGCTTCGCACGGGTATAAAACATATAGCCTATGTCATTCAATGAAAAAATGATTAAAATCGATCCAGTAGTTTTGATTCATTCATTACTGCCCGTGGCCCGCACGCGTTGAATGTAATTATTTACGACTTTTTTTTCTCCACTATTTAATGGATGTTATTATACATATAATCCTTCCTCTTCAATCACTCTATCTATTAAAAAAACAGCATCAAAATCCGTTGCGTAGTTTTAAAGATTTAAGCATACATAGGGACAGAGAAAGCGACTTTGTTTTATACTATGTAGTGATAAGAAAAAAGATAATATTTCTTGTTAATTTACTGCTAATTAATAGACCCTTATTTAAAGGATTTTTGTGTTTTTTTTTTTTAATTTATAATGTATTTACATTTTTTTGCCTTCTCGTCCCTTCCCTCTTATTCCTCGGGTTCGGCAACGCAAACGCGATACTTCAAGTAATACAAGCGTTCATATAATACGGTGACGGCTTACCATCGGTTGAACCTATGCTTGTTTGCTTACTCAAGGAAAAAAGCGAACTTAGAAGGGAAATAAAAGGAGAGGATAAAAAGGGGGGTTTGAAATAACATCCGCGTCGCCAACACCAGAGGTAGGAGGAAGGGAACAGAAATGGTGGATGATTGGACCTCCGGCGCTCTCACTCATCGCACGAATCCTGTCCATCAACAGTACCTCCTGATACTTTTTACGCCGATTTTTTCGAAATGGTACTTTCCCGGTTGGGCCGGTCCATTTATCCGGGGAGAAAGGGCTCGACTACTAACTCTCGTTAGAATTGGTGTTCTGTATTGAGGATTCGGAAATGAACTACGCTAAGCGTGTAATCACGACGTAATTCGTTACGTTTCTAATTAATATTTTCCACTCTCGTTGTTATGATTATAGTTTTCGTGCAACATTATATTACGTTTGGTTCTTGAAGTAATTGCTTGTTTTGTTTATTTATATGAAATCTTAAAAGAAATAAAAATTGTTCAGACGGGGGACCATGGTCACGAACGAAGTTACTTTCGTTTTTTCTTAAAGTCAAAATAGGCTATACGATAAAAAGAGACAGGGACAGAGAAAGCAAGAGAGATGTAAAGAGTGTTGCGCTCTCACTTGTTCGTGATACATACGATACATACACGCCCACATACTCGTACTCTGTACGGCATTTCGTTACGTGACGATTTTCTACTAAATTGCACTACCCGTAATCCGCGTTAAGGAACCTCGTTCCAATAAGAATGATAAAATTATTGTCATCCTCAAAGGAACAAAATGATTCATCTGCGTCTGTAGATTTCGAAAACTCGTAAATTTTAAAGAAATAAGAAGGTTTTACAACTTATTTGGTTTTTAACGAGTAATGAACTGGTCGAATCAGGAATTCCATTTAGCATCGGCAAGTCAGGATAATAAAACACTATTCATTGTAAGTAATTTGTCGCTAACTAATTGACAAAGAGGCTATTTTGTTGTTCAGTGCGAATAAGGGAAATCAAGATCTTTTTTCTTGTGGGCTGTTTTTTCACACTTAATTCCCACTGGACCACTCTACGTGAGGTAGAGGCGCGGAGGGAGGCCACCCTCACCAAAAACCAAGAGAGCATCTGAGCTCTCCCAGTAACTCTATGGTCAGCCACCGCAAGGCATTTTTCCTGACGTGAGTTGGTGTCTCCTTCTTACTAGGGTATCCTCTGCAAAGAGGGCTTTCCACTACACCCAGACTAGTAAAGTCAGTCCATTTCATCCATTAAGAGTCCTATCACTCAAACGTATTGATAGTAGAAGTCTGAGCCTATTTTGGAGATATACAAATTGCATAGTTCTGTGTTTTTGCTACCAAACGAGTAAATTGTACCAAATGGCCTGAGGAGATATGGGTTCAGGTCTATGGCGTTACGCTACTAATTTTAAAAAGTGTTCGAACGTTAAAATCTGTTCTTGATCCAGGATAGAGTATTTCACAAGAACACGAAGCACTTTATCACGAGATATTCTTGCATTGAATCTCGCGTGTTCAATTGCTAGATACAGGTTTTATTTTTGTCTGTGTTTTTCACGCTAGCCTTAAGTGCCATCGGTCCCGGTGAATATCATGACGACCATTGCCCGATCTGAGTGTTGGTCCTTGTGTTGTAAGCATAATCTCTTATCCAAGGAATTTTTGGTACGCCTTTTGAATTACGGAGGTCAGATGGTAATCGCTTTGTGTTAAAGCTAGTAATCCATCAATTCAGAATAAGAGTATAAGCAGACCTTGGGTAAATAAATTGCGTCGTATATTATATCTATTTGTTAAAAAAGATTCTACCACCGGCTCCAAGATTAAAGGTGAGAAAACCGGCCAAAAATTTCAAAGGTATTTTTTCATGTTTTTTTTACTGTACCTCCACTTACCATATGGTGGATGGATGGAGAAATTTTGCCACCATTACAAATTAAAAAAATACCTCTCTTTCTATACTATTCTATTCTATAAAATACTTCTTCTTGTTCTCTTCTTACTAGCATTATTCCCGGTATTATACGAGTTGCTTACCAGGTTACCCAGGGTGTGCTTATTACTCTGGTCGAGATTTCACAGGTTACTAGTTTTTACACAGAGAGATTGCCATTTGACCTCCGCAACCCTAAGGGCGAACCAGTCTCATTAGATAAGAGCAATTTACTTATCAACGATTATTATCAAGTGTTATGTGATAACAACCGGACCTACAAGAACAAAAGCCCAGACCGATACAGATATTTGTAAGATCAATGCAAACACTTGCCCGAGCGGGAATCGAAACAATATACAAGTTAATTCCCACTATACAATAAGAATACCAGTTATCACATCATCATCGGATCAAAGGGAACGCGCGTAACTTGAGACGTAGTTGAATTAAAACGTTTATCTCGAGACGAGTGCACTTGTCGAAGTTCGGTCTGACGTCACGAGTCTTTGTGTAAACTGATTAATTACTTAATTGTAGAGCATGCGGGTTTTATCCGGTCTCGACTGGTATGGAGTTTAAAACTGGTTATTATGGAAAGGCTAAGCTTATCACACGAGTTTACTCGACAGCTTTTATAGTGCTGTGGAGGAACGACGTGTGAAACGCCCCTCCAGCACAAAGGGAGGATTCTCCGATGATATTGCCTGGTGGGCTAAAGGCCAAAAGCTCAACAACGTTGGGAAGTTGTATATATACTCTATTAGCGTAGAAAACTCTGATAGCGTGATTTAGGATAAATAGTAAACTTTGCCCAAATACACACAGACACACACAACCTTCTTTTTTTAAAGAATATTAGCAATGCTTGTTCAAGGCATTACTAACATTCCTATTGCCCCTCCAAATAAGCTCGAAGCTTGCGCTAGGAGTGGGTACGACAATAGCCTAAGAGGGTCAAGATCGAACCCACGATTCTCGCGTCAACGTAGCGAAGTTAACTCTTCTACCATGGAGCTATTGAGGCTTAATCTTAAACTTATATAAGTATAATTGTCACTTTTATTTACGAAATTATAACCAAAAGGAATTCCTTTAGATATAAAAATATAAAGTATAGCATTTAAAGCGAAACCAGAATAAGTCCCTAGGGGTTAAGATATAACTTGGCTCTTATCTATTACACTTTACCTTTGAAGCGTCCCGCGTTTATCTCCGACTCGAGAACTTGCTGTACAATTCTTAGGAAACTAATTTTTTAAAGATCCAATTTCGAATTCGGTTAACTTTATATTTAAAACCACGCCTGTGGTCTTATCAGTATTAATTTTGAATTAAACTAAGTTTACGGTAGAGCAATGGTTCTCTCAGCACAAAAGGGCCGACTCGACCGGGAAGTACTACCCTCTCACAGAAAATCGGCGTCAAGTAACAGTATCATTAGGTACTGTTGCGTTTCGTGCGATGAGTGAGAGCGCTGGAGGCCCAATCTCCCACCCTCTCTGTTCCCTTCTTTTTTCCCTTCTCATCCCGTCCCTCCTGTTCCTTGGGGTCGCAACGCGCTTGTAATACTTCAAGTATCGTTCATAGCTTGCGGTGACAGCTTACCATCAGGCGGACCGTATGCTTGTTTGCCAATCGTCATGATATAAAAAGCCTTGCTATTTGATAACAATCGGGACTGATAGCTTAACGTGCTCTCCGAGGCACGGTGGGTCGGACAAGGGCAAACGCCCAGAACGATACAGATATTTGTAAGATCAATGCAAACATATGCCCGAGCGGGAATTGAACACACAACCTTCGAGGCTACAGATTCGTTACCCATAACGCCACAATGGTGTAACTCTATTTTCACTGATCATCAACATCATTATTAAAAGTGGGATACAGTAATGGAGTAAATAAAAAATTGTTGTGACTTACAGACTGACAGACGGCATAATACGGGTGTTGTTTTCGCAATATGGCTACAGAACCCTAAAAAGTTATCTATTCGATGATTTTAGAGACAATAATAAATAATAAATAAATAAACGCTGAACACTCAACGGCCCCCATTAGGATAGTAATATCCTGTGTCTGGGGTCCGGAAACATTCACAATGACAAAGATAAATACACCCAGACCGGAAAATATGCTTGCATGGTCAATACAAACATATTATGCTCCGAGCGGGAATCGAACCCGCGACCTGTGGCGTTTAAGGCAGGGTCGCTACCGCTGCGCCAAAACGTCGTCAAACAGTAGACGAATATTCTCAAAATTGGAGTATAAGAGTTATCCGAGATTGTTCTTCTTCATAGCATTATTCCAGGTATTTACCCAGGATCTGCTTATACTCTTATCCGGATTTGACAGGTTACACAGAGTGAATGCCATCTGGCCTCCGTAACCCTAAAGGCGAACCAGCATCTTAATGGATAAGAGCAATTTACCTATGAAGAGATCTCGGCATCTAAACCGATACCTCAGGCGGTTAAAAGTCGAATGTTGTTTTTATTACAGTCCTATTATTAATGATGTCTTATCATGAACTAGAAGGCTCGGTTATAATTAATAACAGGAAGTTGACATCGCGATGAGTTCGTATCTAGTTAATTTTCTCCTTCCCCGCGCTTGCCGCTGGCGGAGTTACGAAGATGAGAACTTTAATATTTATATGAGTTACGTACTAAAGTTATATAATATAGGAAATAGACTTTTGGAGTCTACTCCATAAGAATCGATTTTCATATTAGTATGAAAAAATAATGAAGAGTGAAATGTAGTCATCAAAAAGTGTTACGAAAGTGACTCGAAAGAGTTTTTTTTAGACGTCGGGATGTGACGACGCCGCCCGCTGTTGGGATAGCCTCTGTCATATCAGAAATTATTCCACCAGTGCAATCAGTTACACTGATGATAGATATTTTCTTGCAAGAGGCCGGCTAGGTAGGTACCACCGCAGTGTTAAATATTCTGCCGCCAAATAGTAGTGTCTTAGGCACTACTGTGTTCCTGTACTGGGTTTGAAGGGCACTGTAGGCTTGTGAAATTACTGGGCAGAGGAGATTTAAGAACCAATATCTCGAGGTTGGTAACGCGTGAGTAGCACCTACTAATGGTGCGGCAAGCGCTCATAGGCTACGGCAGCCACTTATTATCAGATGGCCCGTATTTGCCAACTTGTAACATAAAAAAAAGACTTCTTTTGTTTTTTAATATGATCTCATTCATTTGTAGGTGTCACTCACGCATTGGAAACCTCGAGATATTGATTCTTGAAATTCTTTGCCAGTAATTTCACTAGCAACCGCTCCCTCTTCCCTTCAAACCTAAACACAGCAATAAAAAGCACACTATTGTTTTACGGTAGAATATCTGGTACTGCGGTGGTAAATACCGTATAATTCTCTTACAATAAAAGGTCTACCATCAGTAATTATATTGTCGTATTACCCAATTTTCAAAACTACCACATCCGAATAATTGTCACAGTTGTTTGTCAATAAAATGGCAACTCACTAGGTAATTACGAGTTGGCGACACTCCGTTATTTCGTTACAATTCCTATTCAATGTTCGTTTGTGAGCAGAATATGAAATTTTACCCAATTTTTATCCACGTACATACCCATAATATTTTGTAATCATATTTCTATATTTTGCTTTGCTGTATCAACTAGGGTTGCCACACGTACTTCATTATAAAGTATTGTACGTTATTTCTTGTAATTGTACTATATACTTTACAAGAACAATGAAGCAACCGAACATACTTTATTTACTTAATCTGATTTTTCTTACTTTTATTATTTACACAAAAAAAGACATTAAGAAAACTGACTATATATATCTTTCATAATTGTATCAGCATTCGAGATGAAAGAACGAAGGCTTCGGTGAACAGTATAAAAAATTATAATAGCTTATATTTGATAAACCTAAGGAACACATTTTTTTTAATATAATGAAATAATCAATGATATTTACTTTGACAATGTGTATTTTTTCTTAACTTGAATAATGTTTTTTAATTTCATGATAAAAAAGGTATAACCCTAGTAACAACTGAAGTTCTACGCAACAATTAGAGGGATGTTCGTGTGTCCCACACGTCATTTTATTCTTATTGTTACTAATATTATCTGTTATAAAAAGTATACAATTTTAGAAGGTATCGTTAACTAGCAATACTCAAACTTAGTTTTACCAAAATGTTATCTGAAACAAAAAAACAGGTAAATCCACATTAAGTGTGTATTTTATATAACGGATGGCAAACAAGTACACGGTCCGCCTGATGGTAAGCAGTCAACACTGTCTATGAACGCTTGCGATACTCGAAGTATTACAGGCGCGTTACCAATTCCAAGAAATAGGAGGGAAAGAATGGAAAAGGAAAAAAAATAATAATAATAATAATCATTTATTTGCTTGAAACATGGTACAATTTGTTGGCAATAAGTTATAGTGACCAAGCATGTTTCGTCTATATCTGACGTGCAAATATAAAAATAATTTATAATGTACAAAATTATTAAAATTCATTGATCCACATAAATATATTTTAAAACTTAATTTATCAATTAAAATATTAAATAATTATCTAAATTATATAATACAAAATAGGCAAATTATTATTAAATAAATATCACAATAATAATAGAAAAAATAAAAAGGAAGCGAACAGACACGGTGAGAGATTGGTACGTATTCTTACTGTTACTTGACGCCGTATACTTTACTGTATATACTGTATATATAATAGTGAGAAATCTCTCACTGAAAATCTAGTACTAATTATTCTTTGGTCTAACCGGCCCATTTCTGCTGGAATAACCAGTCAATGAAGAAAGCGATGTAATTTTATTTAAAAAGTAACGATGCCTATTATTAAGAGTATTATTAAAAATAATGAATAAATAATCGCTACACATTCAACGGCCCCCATTATGATATTAATATCCTGTGTCCGGAGACACACAAGGATAAGGACAAACACTCTTAGACCGGAACATATGCCCGTATGGTCAATACAAACATGTGATAAACATGTCAATACAATAAAACAGTGGGAATCGAACCCGCGACCGCTTAAGACAGGCTCGCCACCACTGCGCAAAAGTCGTCAAAATTTTATGAATCCTTTACTTAATTCTTAGACTATTGAACGCCACGTATTAGGTGTTACAGGATTTGATGCGTTTTAGGGCGTTGACAGTCTAGCGTTTTTTTTCGAGCGTATACAATCGTTACGGCGTTTTAACGCGTGCTTCATTTCACGCTTTAAAAGCCCCAATGCACGTACACCGGTTCATTCCGACGTGACGAATGTTAGTAGAATATTTAATTCACTTTATATTACGCAATTTGTAAAGAAGAAGGATTTATAGCTTAATCCACCACGCTGCTCCACTGCCGATTGGCGGATTTACAAGTCTCAGAATTTCTAGGAAGACATGTAGGTTTCCTCACGATGTTTTCCTTCACCGTTAGGCACGAGATAAATTTGAAACACAAAATAACCACTTGAAAACTCAGAGGTGCTTGCCCGAATATGAACTCGTGACGTTTTCTATCCAAACTTTCTAGCGACCTCATATAAGCTTATAATCAACTAGCTTCTGCCAACGGCTTCGACCGCGTGAATAACGATTTTAATACAAACTCTGAATCCCCCTGAAAAGGAAAAAGCCCCCCTCGGCTTTTACAAACTTTGAATGTCATATTTATTTATATGTAACCAAATGCCTAAAAAATTAATTTCATACAACTTTTCATCGCACCTTTCAACCCCTTACAACCCTCATTCGCATTAAAAAATTAGCCTATGTCCTTTCTCAGGCTTTAGACTGTGTACCCAATTTCATTTAAAACGGTGCACTAGTTTCTGTCGTGAAAGTGCGACAGACAGATAAAGACGAGACAGAGTTAGTTTCGCATTTATATAATATTAGTAAAGATTTAACACTATAGATTGCGCACATATACGAAACTATACGCGGTTAGAAAAACGATCTCTTATGCTTGTATAAAACGCTGGTCTATAATCGCCCTTATAGATGAAACTAAAGTCAAGCTGTAGTACAATCTAACGTCAGGCGAGTAGCAGATTGATGTCCGTCTCGCGTTGTTAACTCACTGAGTAATTACTTCAGCTACAGTTCTGAATAGCTTCAAGTTAATAATAATAATAATAATAATAATATCATTTATTTGCAGAAACATTTTTGTACATAAGATGTTATAATAAATTAAAATACAGTGATAATGTTTCGCCTTATAAATTAGGCATGCAAATGTCACAGTGAAAATTAATTACGTGAATTTAACATTTCTATTGTATCAAACAAAATACATTACTTTTAAATACAAATCCTTTAATTTTTTATTTTAATCATAGCTTAATTAACCATCGGAAACAAACATGCAATTATATTATTTATTCGATATTATAAAGTAAGTATCTAAACATAATTATTATTTAATTTCCAATAATAATAATAATAAAATAAAATTCAGAATGTCAATAATTTAAATATTCGTTAATGTCATAAAATATATTTTCTAGTAGCCAATGTTTTAATTTATTTTTAAAAATAGGCAAAGGCAAGCTTCTGAGGCTATGTGGTAATTTGTTATACACCCTAATAGCCATATGATAAACATTTCTTTCACATATTTTTATCATGCAACGAGGCATGTACAATTTATCCGGAAAGCGAGTCGATCTATTAACTTCACTATTCAATTGAAAATAATTCGGGTGCTGCTTTACAAAGATACATATATCCCTTATATACATACAAGTTAATGGCAGGATTTTAAGATTTTTAAACAGCGGTCTACAACTTGTTAGTGAATCAACACCACATATAGCCCGAATGCACTTCTTTTGAACTCTAAAGACTTTAGTTATATCGACACTTCTACCCCACATTATTAATCCATAAGACAGTACCGATGATACATATCCATGGTAAGCACAAAGAGCTGCATTGACTGATACTGTTTGACTTAATATTCTTAAAGCGTAAACAAACTTATCTAATTTTGTACATATGTTATCTATATGAGCTTTCCAGTTTAATCGTTTGTCATAAATAATACCCAAGAACTTTTGTGTTTCTACTTCTTCTATGACAATGTCTTTGCACTTAAGTACCATTGCAATATTCTTCGTATGGTGAGAATTAAATTGTAAAAAAGTAGTTTTATTTACGTTAACCTTTAATTTATTTTCACTTAGCCAATCCACAATTTGCTTTATAGAATGACAAATATCAATCTCATATGTTTTGATGTTATCACATTTAACAGCAAGAGTAGTGTCATCAGCATATAAAATACATGGATGTTTTGCAGCGAACGGTAGTTAGTCTCGAGTTCTGCGATTATGCGTTCTGGTTCACAGCTATAGAAACTTCTGAAGTTGTTTTATTATAATTTAATCAAAATATATTGTTAATGAATGCTATGAATATGTTCTAGTAGATTGGATTCCCTCTCGGAGTAGATGTTTGTATTGACCATACAGTCCTTGTCCTTGTCAGGTTGTCCTTGTTCTTGTGTATGTTTTCCCAGACACAGGATATCATTATCCTAATGGGGGTTGTTGAGTGTGTACTGTTTATTTAATTAAAGCTTTTTGTATTTTTTATTGAGATGTCTCTACACCAGATTCCATAATAATAGATTACAGACAGACGTGGCTCTGAACCATTATTTTATAATGGTCGCACCCGGAATGCTCCAGGAACATTAACAGAAAAAATTCAATCAATCAATGGCTTACAAACATAATGGTTAAAGGGCCTAAACCGCTCCGTTAACGCGAGAGTCGAAGGTTCGATCCTGACCCCTTTGAGCTATTTATTGTAACCACTCCTAGCGCAAGCTTCGGGCTTATTGTAGGGGCAATAGCAGTATTAATAATATCTTTAAAAAGCATTGCAAGTATTCTTTAAAATAAAAAACAAGTTAATATAAATTTTTATTTGGAGTGTATAATTTTTTTGCAATTTGATTATAATATTAATATAATATCAATTATTCATAGCGTTGCGTGTGTGGTTTTATAACAATTAATTTAAAATACAACTAACCATGGTTAATAATTCGGTACTAGAATTATTATAAAATTAAAATATTTTACGTATTCATTAAATATTTGAACAATGCATTAGAACCGGTACATTTATTATGATTATGCATTAATATAAGCCGATTATAATAGTATTAAAGCCATGTTCCTCCCACAAAAGGGCCGGCTCGACTGGGAAGTACTACCCTTCCACAGAAAATTTACGACGTTGTGGTGCAGCGGTAGCGAACCTGCCTTAAACGCCACAGGTCGCGGGTTCGATTCCCGCTCGGAGCATAATATGTTTGTAATGACCATGCAAGCATATTTTCCGGTTTGGGTGTGTTTGTCCTTGTCCTTGTGTATGTTTTCGTATCCCCGAAACACGATATACCTATCCTAATGGAGTTGTTGAGTAGCCGTTGGGTGTGCAGTGTTTATTTATTTATTAAAATCAGCGTAAAGTAACATTATCAGTACGGTGTTGCGTATCGTACGATGATGATATCGCCGGAAGCCCAATCTTCCACCCCCTCTGTTTCCTCCCTTTTTCCCCTTATCACCTACCCTCCCTTCCCTTCTACCCTACTGTATAAAATTAAAAAACTAGCCGAGTTCCCAGACGTCGTTGCCCGGGGTGCACCACTTAGAGGTGAACGGCTTTTGCAGCCGTGGTACGAAACCCTTGATGTCCGACACGTACTTGACCGGTTTTTAGCTAACAAATATATTTTGCAACGAAATAGTCAGTTATAATAATTTTGTAGTATCATTTTGGGCTCTAGAAACATTTTTCTAAATAAAAAAACAATTGCTTGGAAGTTTGAAGCACCGAGATGAGTAGATGGTGAGGTAGTATAATTACTGTCTAATTTAATCCTAATTAAAAAACTACAATTATTGTGAGGTTGGTTTTCGTAAACAAAATTACGAGCCATCTTTTTCAAAACACATTTCGCTGTATTTTCGTTTTTCCCTTGATGACTTTAATCAATTTACATTATCACAGAGAGTCGTATCGTAGTGATATTGGTACTGCTGGGTTGTCTTCCAAGAGTATAATTCCTCTTTCCTCTCCTATCCTCCCATCTATGATGATGAAGAATAAAAAAATTGAGGTGAAAATCAGATTTCGCCTCAATTTTTTTATTCCGAAGAACAATATAAATTATTTAATACTATCATATCCGTCCAAACGTTGTTGTAGCGACAAATGATTCCGCTTGACTTTTTCCTACATTTACAATACAATTTGACAAATATTATCGTCACATTTCAACCAATTTACAATAAACCTTAAAAAAATACACCTAAACCTTCCTCATGAACCACTCTTTCTATTGGTGAAACCCACATGAATACTCCGTTCAGTAATTTTTGAGTTTATCACGACCAGAGAGACGCGGCGGGGGACTTTGTAGTGTCTTTTCAAAATTACAAAAAAACAATTACTTTCATATATGTCTACATCCAAAAATATTATCAACGTATACCGTTTTTTCATGATACAATTAAAAGTTAAACTCCGCATCATAAGCGTACCCTTGTCAAGTTAATTAATTCATGTAAGCACGCCGCGAACATCTCCTAATGAGATGGAATCACACGTCACGGCTGTAAGAGGATTACACCATTACCAGCTGAATGAAAGAGGGACTTTAGTTATTATAACAAGTTACATACTTTTTACTACATTATAGACAACTTAAAGACTGCACATTAAGTTAAGTAAGTCTTACAGATATATTTTTTATGTGACTAAGTTGGCCCGCAAGCATACGACCCACCTGATGGTGAGTGGTTGCCGTAACTTATGAGTGCTTGCAGAACCATTAGTAGATGCCACTCACGCGTTGCCAACCTCGAGATATTGGTTCTTAAATCTCCTCTGCCTAGTAATTTCACTAGCGTACAGTGCCCTTCAAACCGATACATAGTAATGCCTAAGCACTACTATTTGGCGGCAGAATATTGGACACTGCGGTGGTACCTACCTAGCCGGCCTCTTGCAACAAAAAGACCTACCACCAGTGTGACTGATTGCACTGGTGGAGTAATCTCTGCTGTGACAGAGGTTATCCCAACAGCGGGCGATGGGGTCGTCACATCCCGACGCCCATATAAGTTAAGTAAGTCTTACGATATATTTTTTTATGTGACTAAGTTGGCAAAAAAGCATACGACCCACCTGATAGTGAGCGGTTGACGTAACCTATAAGTGCTTGCAAAACAATTTGTTACTCACGCGCTGCCAACCTCGATATATTGAATCCTCGATACATTGGTTCTTAAATCTCATTTTCACAGTAATTTTACTAGCTAGAGTGTCCGTTCTCCGTGTCAATACTTTACGGTAGCATACTTGACACTGTCGTTGTAAATACCACTATCCGGCTTCTTGCAATAAAGTATAATCTTTAAGATTTTTAAGAAAATAAGTTTTTATTCAATATATTATATTGAATAACCTACAAAAACGTTATGAAAGTGATAGTAGTTTACTATTTAGTATATAAATGGCATCGAATAAGGTTGAATTTAAAGCTCTTAAATAGTGTAAGTTGTTTTCAAACACACACACAAACACAAAAGATTCTGTATTCAAATAGGCTTTTAAGCGCTTCCAATTAATGAATAGATAAATAGATTAATAGTCCAAAACAATATAGCCAAAATGCTGGTGCTCGAGACAGACACAAAGATTCCTTAAGCCGCTGGCTCACTGCGGAGAGCGCTGTGAACGGTCAGGTGATTGTCACGTGATTGAAGTGGTCACGAACATTAACGGGAGATCTACGCTTCCTTTGCCATTATACGTGCATAACTGTTACACAGCACAACTTCGAACTGCTCCGCTGCCGAAGTACCCGTCCTTCACCCGCACTGAAGGTAAACATGCTTTCGGATACCGCGTGCATAGTGTTGCGTTGAGGCCTTAGACGTATGACTATTGCCTATTCGTGGGTTGCAGAGGACGTATAATTATTTTCTTGAAACACTTAAGCGTAGCCTCTCTGAGCGCAGCAGTGGGACTGCGCCCTTAAGGTTAAATCTAGCAGAATAAAATGTAGTGACATTCGGTAAGCTTTCATTACCCTAAAGTTTCAGGTCCAAAATACACAAACGGAACACTTAAATATTTTGATGTCTTTGGAGCAAGGGACTAAATTTACATACTATCGTTTTGGGCCTTTATAGTATCACATACGAAATGTTAGATTTTGTGGAAAGAAAAATATGTTTTTTATATGGCATTCTCAAAGTCAGATTACGCGTAAGTTATCGTTAAAGAAAATTATAAAACATACGTTCATAATATTGGTACTAGGACAAAAAATAAAACATTTAAAAATAAACTAAAATTTTGTGTCAAAGAGGAAGCAAAATTTTGTAATTTAAAATTGTAACATAGTATTAAATTCCAAATATTTTTTTAACCAAATTTTATGTACCTAGTAATATCTCGATGTCTGGAAATCCACAACGGCGCGATTTAGAAGACATTTTCTTCCTCGCACAACCACTTTGTGGAACCAACTTCCGGCAGTCTTTCCGACACAACCGATACGACCTGGGAACCTTCAGGACAAGAGAATATTATTTCCTGATGGGTCAGCAATCCAACTGCATGACCTCCGGTGTTGTAAATGTTCATGGGTGGCAGTGATCGCTTAACATCAGGTGAGAAAAAATAAAAGTTTTAAAAAGTCCGCAACACCATGTGTCTATCTTTTAACTCATTATAATATTTTTATGGTAATCAAATTTGTTCTGTAACACCATAATATGACACAGTAACCATAAATGTGGGTGAAAATGCGGGCACAGCTTGTCTTGTACAAGTCTTTACTATTTCGATTACGCCCTAAGACCCATCTTGCAATACGACATTCTTATCATCCTTTGACATCTTGAAGTCTTGGATTTGTTAACTCTTTGGCATTCTTGTAAGCGAAATTAAATAAAAATATAACCTTGTAAGAAAAAGATTACTTCGTAGAAAACTAAAATGCAAAGAATTTGAAGCGAACAGTTTATTATAAAAATCTCTGAATAACTTTAGAAATTACAATTTTTATCGAAAAATACATTTAAAATTTAATAAGGTTAATTCTAAGTGATAAATGATACAAAAATATTTAAAAAATGTCTTAAAATTGTACGAATATTACAGAAGCTAGATATGAGAGAGATTGGACTGGTGATATCCTTTGAGGCCGGCCATTTTATTTATTTTTTATTACTTTTTTTTCTTTCTCCACCTGATGGTAAGTGGTGGTAAAGTCAAAAAGCGAAGGTGGCTTATACAGTTGCGGAAGGTAACCGTTAGCCACCCTCACCCAACCTACTCGCAAGATGCCTCTTTACGCCTCGTTTAAAGGACCAAATTATTAATTAATTAATTAAATAATTAATATGGCCAACAGAGCGAAGCAGGTCCACCTGATGGTAGACGGTTGTCGTAGTCTACCAGCGCTTGCAACACCATTCGATTTTAGACCTCGCTCATACGTTGCCAACCTCGAGATATTGGTCATTAAATCTCCCTTGCCCCCTAATTTCACCAACTTAATATATATGACAATATACTACTGCGATGGCACCTACTCAACCCGTCTCTTGCAATAAAAAGCCTACCACCGGTAGAATAGTGAATTTCAGAATAATTAATATAGAAAACTCATCATTGTGTTAAAGAATAACATTATTTTGTATGGTAATTTAATTATTAACCCGCTGATTCAGTGCGGGTGTGTGGTTTTCGTGACCTAACTCATTCCAGATATGCGAGCATGACTTTCTGCGTTATTGCTATATTTTAATTTTATTTTTACGTAACATAATACGTAAAATAAAAAAAACAGTGTGTTTTTATAAAACCACGACGCAAGTTTAAGTTTTAACTTTTTTTTTTTTATTATTATTATTTAGGGTATTAAAATTGTGTTATTTATCTTAATTAAAAAATAAAAAGAAATAAACATATGAATAAATATTATTAAAAAAAATAATAATAAATGAAGTCTCCACGGCCGGGTGTAATGAGACATGCTAAAGATAACGTAAAAACAAGTGCACGGCTTGCCTAAGACTAAGCCGTCTCCTTAGCCTACAGAGGCTTGCAATACCAACAGCATTACAAGCGTGTTGCTGTGTAGTAGTACTTTATATGAAACATTTTAATAAAGTAAGGAAACTTAAAATGCAGCAGAATCTACATAAAGTATAAAATAGTAGGAATTTAAGGTTTAATCAGCTTCTTGAAATGATACCAAAATAGTATCACAAAAGTTGGAAATTGGATTTAGGAATTCGCCCTAATTTGGCTTATACTTTAGGGACACGAATACACTTAGTGCATCTAATATTCAGCTCAATAATGTAGCCGTTCTGAAATAGATGCGATTAGACCGATACACAAATACCTATTTCTATATAAATAATATTCATGTAGACAAATTTTGGAACGCAAAGTTTCTAAAAAGTTAAAACGGGTCGTGGAATGCACGGCAAGAAACACTGCCGGGTTAAGATATAAAATAAAGAAACCCTGTCACCCCTTTACACTCCTTCCCAACCCACTGGGTTGGGAAGGAGGCTCTTTGCCACCCCTTGCCACCCAACCCCATGACACGCCTTAAGTCATCTCCAACGAAAACCGAGCAATACGAGTTAACGCTTTTCTGTCAAACATTATCCGATAATGTTTTTTTGTTTTGTCTGGGCATATTTCCATAAAATCGTGCATATTTGTCTACAAATGGACAACCAAATAGCAATGAGCCACAAGGGAGTAGCACGGCAAAAATGGCACGGCACTAAAGGATTCTAATTAGTATAATATGTTGCCGTAGAACTGCCAAGTTTCAGTCATGGTTTTACATGAGATCTAAAAAACTTTTTGTGGCGGAGAAATTTTGTTGTGAGACGAGATTTTTTTACATTTTAAGATTTTATTATGTTTTTATTAAGTTGGCATGCAAGCATACGGCCCAACTGATGGTAAGCGGTTGCCGTAGCCTATGAGCGTGCGCAACACCATTTGTAGGCTGCCAACGAGAGACATTGGTGCTCGAATCCTCTTTAACCAGTAATTTCACTAGCCTACAGTGCCCTTCTAACCGGAACACAGTAATGACTAAGCGCTCCTGTTTGACGGTAGAATATTTGACACTACTGCGGAACCTACGTAGCCGGCCTCTTGCAACAAAAGACCTACCACCTGTGAAAATTTCTTAGATCAAAATAAAGAAAAAAAAAACATATGTATTTAAAAAAATTCTAACAAATAGAATTGCTTAGCTAAATACTTCAAGAGAAACTTTGAAATTTATTCAATTAACTTGTCGCTAGCTTTTCATTACAATTGACTAATTCAAAAGTTTATTAACAGTGTCTATGTCAACAGACCACGAGACAAATTTAAATATTAATTATAAAGAAGTAAAATAACAAGTACAAGGGTAGTCAAATTCAATATTAAAAGGACAAAGTTGAATAAAAAAATAGATATTACATCATCATATTGTCTTGACGAAAATAATTACGTCACTTCTGCAGAATACATTCGATTCATAATTTAGTAAATTCATACCACTTATCTTCGAGTATAAATTCTTGCATCTTTCTGAAGCGTAAAGGTTTTTAAAAAAATAGGCAGCCACTCTTCCTGATGGATCACAATCATCGAAGGCTATAACATACACTCGATCAGCACCTGAGGCGTGACCGACTGTCATCAAAAAAAGAAAAAGAGGATGTTTACTTGTGGTGGCTTATTACAAGAAGCCGGCTAAATAGGTACCACAATTTTAGATATTCTACCGCAAAGCATATTTATGTTCTCAGTAATGTGTTTCGGTTTGAAAGAACTATAGTTAGTGAAATTACTGGGCAAAGAAGATTTAGGAAAGAATATCTAGAGTTTGGTAATGCGTGAAAAAAAACTACAAATGAATACTGTTACAAGCGCTCATGGGCTTCGACAACCGCTGATCGCTCAGTTGGATTGTATGCTGCTTGCCAATTTATTGACAAATATAAATGAAGGAGAAGAAGATGAAGAGTCCAGGGTGTTAGGTTTTTTACAGTCATCAAACGAAACGTGAATACGGATAACATTACATCACGTTGGTTTTGTTTGAGGATAATGCTCTAGCATCTCGCTCGCTAGTTAATACCCTAATTCCGAAACCGGCAAACCGGATTAAGCGGGACGTGTTTTGATTCAGTCGAAAATCATGTTCAAGAAACGTGTTTTTAATTATTCACTTAAAGTGTTATTTATCGAAAATGAAACAGTACAATTTATATTTATCACAAAACTTTCCCCCAACATCGCAACACATGTATCACGTAGAAAGCATGAAAATAAACAGTTGTACGCTTAATATCCTAGTAACTTTCCGTCCAGCCATAATCTAAAGTTAGTTCCAAACAAGAGAATAGGATCCGATTTTCTAACAGAAAGTCCAAAACATCAATTACGTAGAGTTTTAAAAATAAACTTTTAAAACCCGGTCTCCAGGGTTGTGTCTGATTGGCGGAAACTCGTACGGATTCGCCGGAATTGGCCGAAATACCCCGGAAGCGGACGTAGTTCGGGCGACGCTGACTCCGCGATATATAACTGGTGGTACAGAGAATTTACTTATAGCGATTTTGTTTTACATATATTATTCTTAAGCTTTGTTGGTTATATCTGATATTATATCTAATGATATTACCACTCACGCGTTGCCAACCTCAAGAATCTATAAATCTCTTTTGTCCAGCAATTTCACTAGCTAGTGTCCTTCAAACCTTACCACAGTATACTGATTTACGGTAGAATAACTTACTCTGCATTGGTACCTACCTAGCCGCCATATTATAATAGAAGGCCTCCCACCAGTTTAGGAACACTTTTCAAGATTCATATTTAAGAACAATAACCTTATACTTAAGACGCTCATAAGGTGCGCTCACTGGTCGGTAAACGATCGGTGAGTTAAGTAAGTTTAGGTGCGGTCAGTCACTAGATGGGTGATCGCATAGTGGTATTTCAACTAACCGTCTCCATGTTTCGGAGGGCACGTAAAAAGTCAGTCCCGGCTGTTATCAATTTGACAATAGTCGAAAATTCAAGACAGAGGTCTATACGGGTGATACGAACCACTCTTACACTATGTTGGCCACTTACCACTCGATAAGAAGGAAGGACCTTTAATATTTAAAAAAAAATGTTGGAAATGTAGATTCATGGATTTAACATTGGTCGACTAACTTTACAAATTTACAAATTTAATAAACTATGTGTGTCAGTTTCTTTTGACATTTTTTTATACTTCATTAAATAATGCCCCAAATCGCTGTCTTCTGATATTTGGGCCACACACTAAAGAATTAGCGAACAATAGACCGTGTTCGAAGTAAAGTTTCCAGCCTGTAATAATGTATTTATAATATGTCGTTCGAACAATTGATTCTAGTCCCGTTTGCTTGATACTCACAATGGCGTCAGCGTCAATTGTCGTGGTAACATTAAAAGTTAATCAATGTAACTTCATTACATAGTTTTAGAAATTATATAAGGAATTGTTCTATAGTTATTATGTAGAGTATTGGATTTTTTTAATAAACAGTATTACGGAAGCCCATAGAAGCAATAATATTATAAATACGAAAGTAACTCTATGCGTCACGCTTTCACATCTAAATGATGCACCAATTTTCATGAAATTTGGTAGACTATACTAGACCTTGCGAAAAGACATAGGTTACTTTTGATTGCAAAAACAAGTATGCAGGTGTTGAAATAGGGGCGCTGAGGAGAACATCATCAGTGTGGTCTCGACTGCCATGCGCACTAGCGGATTTAAGACGACCGTCTCCTGTTCGTCTCACACGAAACGTTCGTGTAGTCAGTGTGAGGTTTTAGATAAAATAATTATAAACAATCTTAGTTCAGACCACTGCGGACAAAAGTTTTCTTTAGTGAGGAAAGAAATAAATAAACCAAATAAAGTGACATGTAGACCAATTACTTTAAATAAAATTAATAATTTTAAAAGCCTAATTAGTCAAAATATCCAAAAATTAAACATGAATCAGGATGATCCGGATAGACTTTACAATTCACTCTTTTCTTTGATAACAAATGAATTCAATAAAGTATTTAAGCTGAAAACTTTTGAATCTACCAATACTTTAAAATTTAGTGACTGGGCTACAAAAGGCTTGTACAAAAGTAGAGATAGATTGTATGAATTGTATGAAATGAAACAATACAACCATGTTTTATCTTTCATAAATTATGTTAGGAAATATTCTAAAACTTTCAAAAGTGCTTGTATTTACGCGAAGGCAATGCATATTAAAAACAAAATTATGAACTCAAGAGATCCAGTTAAAAGTACTTGGAATGTAATCTCTAGCATTTCAGGCAAAATAAAAAAAATGAAATGCCAAATGAATTAATAATTAACAATGTGAAAATAACTTCGAATTCAGACATTGCAAATAACGTCGATAAATTTTTTTGTAATATCCCAGTAGAAATAACTAGTGCTCTATCTTCCTCACCTGCTAATGCTTTGACTTTGCTTCGGGATAGTGTGTCAGAGTGCAATGTCCTATTTAAATTCAACCGCATATTTCCAAATGATATAATTAAAACTTTTAAATCCCTTAATAATAAAAGAACCGGTGATTTATGGGATGTTTCAGTAAATTTAATTAGCAATGTCATTTATGATATTGCACCTGCCTTAGCTTTTTATTTTTAATAAATGTTTAGGTGCCGTATCCAAATGGCAAAAATGGAACCCTTATAGTTTCGTCATGACCGTCTGTCCTACCATATGTATATCCCTCTAACTTTATAAACTATAGGATTTAAAATTCTAGAAAAATTTGCGGTTGTAGAACATCAGATGACCTTTCAACAACATTTGGTTTGAAGATAGGTCTACAAATTTTAGAGATAGATACCACTTCTTTTTTTCATACTGCTTTTAATAATTACTATGAAATTACCTACTTAATTTTGGGGTCGATTTTAATTCGTTATTATTTTTAAGTCCTATATATTCCTCAACATCAAGCTGCGGAACCCTTTAGTTTCGACTGTGCGTGTTCCACTGAAAATTATTTTTAATAGAATATTAGCCATGCTGTTTCAAGACATTACTAATATTCATATTGCCTCTCTAAAGAAGCTCGTAGCTGGCGCTAGTAGGTACGACAATAGCCCAAGAAGGTCAGGCTCGAAACCGCGACTCTCGCGTTAACGGACCGCTTCGGCCCTTCTACCGTTGAGCTATTGAGGTTTCAAAACGTTTGACCCATACTGAGCGATGTTCAACATCCCGATTACATTTCATAATTTGTTTTTAGCCGACACAATACATCTATACTATACCTTATAACCACTTAAACAACTTAAAGAAGTCTCGAAAAGGGAAGTTATATAAAATCTATTCAGACTTTCGATTCGTATGAGAGACACGTTCTCTCCAACTGTAATACGCCTTTGCGATGTTTATTATCACACTTCTTGGAAAGAACTGAAATGACACAAACTTTTACCAGCTTCCGCATACTTAAATTTACACACATAAAAGAAAATAATTATCAGTCAAGTGCGTTGGGGACCAAGCACAGTTGAAAGTAAAGGGTTCCGCAGCTTGATGACGAAGAATCTTATGAGCTTTAAAAATAAGAACGAATTAAAATCGACCACAAAATTAAGTTGGTAATTTCATAGTAATTATTAAAAGTAATATGAAAAACAAACTTATGTGAACAACTTACATATCTCTAAAATTTGTGGACCTATCTTCTTCAAACCAAATATGGTTGAAAGTTCATTTTATGTTCTATAACCTCAATTTTTTCTAGAATTTTATACCACATAGTTCAAAAGTTAGAGGGGGACACAATTGTTATGACTTTAGGAGCTTATTATTATTATTTTTTTTTTAAAGAATATTAGCAATTCTTTTTCAAGGCATTACTAATATTCCTATTGCCCCTCCAAATAAGCTCTACTCTTGTGCTAGGAGTGGGTACGACAATAGCCCAAGGGGGTAAGGATCGAACCCTCGACTCTCGTGTTAACGGAGCGAAGTCAGCCCTTCTACCGTTGAGCTATTGAGGCTTATATCTCGACAATTACTGACTTAATGAAAAAAAAGGCAAAATCAAACTTCGTTATCAATTCGAAACACCTATCTAAAGATATCTCACACGTTGCCATAAGGACAAAGGATATAAGGACAGACAGACTTGACGAAATTATAAGGGTTCCGTTTTTGCCATTTGGCTACGGAACCCTAAACACCTTCTTAATTACCTACCAACTATACGATGTGATACTTAGATATATTTTAAGGCAAAGTATAAGAAAATATTACTTAAACTTCGGTAAAAAAATGATAAATAAAAAAATCACATGACTGCGAATTATAGTTTTTTTTTATGTTAGAAGTTGGCAAACAAGCATACGGCCCACCTGATGGTAAGTGGCTGCCGCAGCCTATGAGCGCTTGCAGCACCATTAGTAGGTGCCACTCACGCGTTGCCAACCTCGAGATATTAGTTCTTAAATCTCGTTCGCCCTGTAATTTCACTAGCGTACAGTGCCCTTCAAACCGGAACACAGTAGTGCCTAAGCACTACTATTTGGCGGCAGAATATTGGACACTGCGGTGGTACCTACCTAGCCGGCCTCTTGCAACAAAAGACCTACCACCAGTGTGACTGATTGCACTGGTGGAATAATCTCTGTTGCGACAGAGGTTATCCCAATAGCGGGCGATGGGGTCGTCACATCCCGACGCCTAAAATTATTATTATTAAATAACATTATTGATATTTAAAAAATAAATTCGCGATGATGTGGCTGTCTGTCTGTCACAGGCTAGGTGATAAATACGCAATAGAGGAAAGTAAAGATAATTTAAGCGATAGCTCAAATGAAGCGTCACTCTCATACTGATGTGTTTCGTTTTTCCGGATGATTTTAATTTAATTTATTCATCTACTGGGAGAAGTTGGCGGTCGACCTTTTTATATAAAAACATACAGACTTGATTACTTTTTGATTTTTATTTCAAAAATTGTACGTTTTTTGTCGAAATACTGGCCCAATATGAAGTCATAAACAATCTGGCAACATTTTTTTTTATTATTTCATGACGGTTGGCAAACAAGTATACAGTCCGCCAACCAACAGGTAAGCAGTCACCGCAACCTATGAACGTACGTCATACTTAGAGTATCATATGGGCGTTGCCAACCCCAGGGATAGGATGGAAGGAATGAGAAGGGATAAAAATATGGGACCAGAGGGGTGGGGAAAAGTGGGAGATGGGCCTCCGGCGCTCTCACTCATCGCACGAAACGCAAGAGTAATGTTACTTTACACCGATTTTCTGTGAGAGGGTAGTACTTCCCCGGTCAAACCAGCCTATTTGCGCTGGGAACAGCATGGCACTACTATACTCTACATTTTATAGGTTAAGTAATTAATAGGTATAATTAACTTCTTATAATTAACTTCTTATAATTAACTTCTTATATTGAAGTATATATTAAAAGTAAGGTATAAGCCTCTAAATAACCCAAGTCTTTCCCTCCCGTTAAGTAAACAATAAAAGCTTAATTCACCACTCTGTTCCACTGCAAATACACATTTTTCAGAATTTCTTTCACGTTAACCTCTTCGCCATGTTATCCTTCACGACATGTTAACCTTCACCAATAAGTACGAGGAGACGAACTCGAAATTCATATTATATAATAACCTAGACTCATATTATAAATTCAAATGTAACTCTGTCCGTATTTAAAGTTTTCACGCTGCATCTATTTTAATTAATTTTAATATAGAAAATAATCATAACTTTTATTGGTCAAAAATTTTCGCCAGCTAGGTAGGTACCACCGCAGTGTCAAATATTCTGCCGCCAAATAGTAGTGCTTAGGCATTACTGTGTTCCGGTTTGAGGGGCACTGTAGGCTAGTGAAATTACTGGGCAAAGGAGATTTATGTACTAATATCTCGAGGTGGGCAACGCGTGAGTGGCACCTACTAATAATGCTGCAAGCGCTCAGAGGCTACGGCAACCACTTACCATCAGGTGGGCCGTATGCTTGTTTGCCAACTTATAACTATTAAAATGTATATAAAATAATGATATAAAAGAAATTCCGAAAACTTAAGAAGTCTATCGAATGAAAGTGATTCGATTTTAGACCTTTCAAATCGAAGGAAATTCCGTTCTCTAGCGTCATAAAATACCTAGGGATTAGGGACTGCACACTGTTCTTGTTGTTGGGACGATTCCTGACTTTTTATTTATAATCTTTGGTGTAATATTTTTGAGGTGAAGGTAAACTACTTTCGCCGCATGTGTGATTTCGTTAAATGGGCTAAATGTGTAGATTCGCGTCACCAACATGCTTAATGTGCCGCATTACGTCAGGCAAGGTATATGCTCTGAAAAATTAACTACTAAAACTATAGTTAATTTAAAAAAATACACTTATTAGCAAAGTTTAAGGTTTTGACTTCTATCAGGAGCTTTTTTATTAGCATACAAAACACTTTATTGTAAGAAAATACTATTGCAATATGCTATGTGGAAGTGAACCTAAAAAAATACATTTACTTTTATTTTAAGCTTCATATATAGTCTACAGTGTTCTTCTTCTTCGCCCTAGCATTTCAAACTCAAACTCAAAATATTCTTTATTCAAATAGGCTTTTAAGCACTTTATTCCTGGTATTTACCCAGGGTTTGCTTATGCTCTTCTCCTAATTTAACGTGTAACTAGTTTTACACACGGGGATTACCGTCTGACCTCCACAACTCAAAGGCCGAACCAATAAATAAGTTATTATTATTTTGATAGCATCAATTTACTTATCAAGAGGTAACGATTAATATCACATGATATGTGATAGGTTGGGATATCCACAATAACAAACGTCCAGACTAAAATATATATTTGTAAGATCAATACAACTGTCCCAGCGGGAATCGAATCCGCAACCGTCGAGTCTAAAGTCACAACGGTGTCAACGCACTTGGCCAGTTATTATCAGTTTGTAAGTAAGTTTAATTATTCGTGCATGATTAAATGTCCCACCAAATTCACGTCCACCCTACAAGACACTGTCGCGCCGCCTACCGACCGTTTTCAATACTACAAAGCGCTTTGAACCGAATAATTTACGAAGCTCCTTAACAATATTACTTTTACCCACATTGTAGGCTTTATCCCGTTATAATAAAGTTCATTTTCCCCTACAATTTCTATTATTCCTTTACGAATATAAACTTGAAAACGGCCACATTGCAAAATCCTTTTAGAAAGAATCAACCTCAATCCCAGTGGAAAGTTTATTAAGTTTTATTTATAAATAGTTTTATGAGAATACCGTTAGCGAACGAACCTCCAGGTTTTAATAAATTGATGTAGATTTACTTTTTTACTGAAGTCGATATTTTCTGTGTGTATATTATTTTTACCCGACTGCTGAAGGAGGATAATGTTTTTAGAGCGTATGTATGTAGGTCTATTTCTTTGTGACGCTCTACAGCCTAGACGGATTACTAGCCTAGCCCTTTGACTGATTTCAACATATAAGATGTTATTAGATTCGTCTCAGTTGTGAGAGTGACATAGGGTTTTTATTTCAATATGATGCCCATTTCGAAAAATATATTTCCTTAGAGATATTGCAATTCTTATGGTGCCAAAATCTGATGATGGTTCCTTGTAGAACTCGACAAAATAAGACGAAAAATAAGAATAAAATTTTTGATATATCGCTTTGTTTTCTAGAAATGGATGTTTAAAGTTTTATTTTTTCATTTCTTTTTTTTTTGGTATTTTTAATGCAGTCGGGTCTTTTGTTTATTTAATAATATAATTGTTTGAAGTTGTTACTTCAGTGGTAGCGAAACTGTCTTAAGCACCACAGGACGCGGGTTCGATTCCCGCTCGGGGATAGACGTTTGTATTGACCATACAAGCATGTTTTTCGGTCAGGGTGTGTTTATCAGACACAGGATATAACTATCCTAATAGGGGCCGTTGAGTGTGTAGCGTTTATTTATTTATATATTAATATAAACCTCAATAGGTCAACGATATAAGAGCTGACTTGTAATGCGACAGTTGTAGATTCGATCCTGTGCCTATTGGAATATTGTCGTACCCAGTCCTAGCACAAGCGGACGCTTAGTTGGAGGAGAAATAGGGTTATTAAGTAATGACTTTAAATGCGCAATGCGCATTCTTGTTGTTGATGGGTAAGAGGTTTACTCAATATTATAAAAGAAACATTTAGCTTTTTAATAAAAAAATATTTTAATTACAACTTTTATCAAAAACATCAGTCAATCCGCCTTTAGATAAGCCAATCAAAGCTGAGATGTCTTGCCACGTGTCCGCATCGATCGTTGTCATCATATCCGTCACTATTGAAGACGCTTGCACTAAATAAAAAGATTCATATTAGTAATAAGTTTTTAGTGGTAGTAGAGCTATGCTCCAGTGCATGTATAATATGCATATATAATATATCATGCAGTAGGACGAGTATGAGACGATCATAGCCGAGTGCACCCCGTGATCGGTGAACAATCGGTAGGTTAAGCAACTTTAAGCGCGATCAGTCTATAGATTGGTGATCGCACAGTGGTATTTCAACCGAGCGTCACCGTGCTTCGGAGGGCACGTAAAAAGTCGGTCCCGGCTGTTGACAATTTGACAACAGTCGATAAGTCAAGTCAGAGGTCTACGGGCGACCTGAATAACTCTGACACTAGGTTGGCCACTAACCGCTCGATAAGAAGAAGCGAGGTAGGAGCAATAATAGGTAGGTCCTATTTAACTAATAACTATTGAAAAATATAGTCATTTTCGCCACATCTGTATCCTAAATTAAGAGTTTGCCCGCCCCTAGTCCAAATGCTGACTAAATCTATGGGAAGTTTTTACGTTTGTTGCGTTTCGTGCGATGAGTGAGATCACCGGAGGCCCAAACTCTCATCCCCTATGGAGAGTTTTCTCCACATCCCTTCCGTCCTATCCTTTGAGTTGGCAACACGCATGTGATACTTCTAGTATCACAAGCGTCAATATCTTGCGGTAACTGCTTACCATCAGGCGCACCTTATGCGTGTTTGCCAACCATCATTTAATACCCAAAAAAAGGTGTACAGCGAAAAAAAATTACGACTATTAAGTATATACACTCACATGGAATATCAAAAAGATCGCACACTAATGTGAATTTTTGGATTTCATTCGTAAAGTATGAGCGAGGAGGAGAGGACAAGGCCCATAATCCAACCCCGTTCTTCCCTTTCCGTTCCGTCCTTTTTCTTTTTCCTACTTCGCTACACGCATCAGCAAGCATTTAGAGTCTAAGGTAACAGCTATAAGCATAGACTCACTATAAACTATGGACCGGCCCATTCATACAGAAAAATTGATACAGACTCATTGCTGTCGTTTTGTAAATTCAACACCAATGCAACTCGATTTTCCGATAATTATGATTATCCGCACAATAAAACCGAATGAAGGCCGGTCCAGTATATACTAAGACTATGGCGCTAAGGTTTTAAACAGAGCGTTTAAATACATTTTCCAACAAGAATATAACACCATACTTTATGATAACAAAAAACACCATCTTATTTATATAATTTTAATCCTAAAATTCAGCCTCTGTTAGATGCCCTTTGTATTTTTATTATAGTATTTTTTTAAAACACGAGTATCTAATCCTACCTATAGCATAATCTAGTGTTACCTCGCATTTGACTCATATTGTCGACTATCTTTTTTAAATTCGATAATTCCTTGTCAATTTCATTCTTACAATTATCGAAAAAGTCTGGATCTTTGACTACATTCAGCTTATTCATTTTAGTAAAATAAACATCTATTTTTTTTATCCAATTCGAAGCCAATTTTTCCCACGCTAATAAAAAAAGTCACGTTAGATTTATTGTCGTGTAACTGTAAACATTCAGCCAGAATACAGATTATGTCATTTTTAATTTACTGTATATTAAAATAATTGAAATAAAAACATTAAAAAACTAATAATTTTAATTAATATAAGTAATACTTTAATTTTTAAAATATTGATTTTTAATTATAAAACTGTAAGCCGAATTAGGTCACCCACGATCACGAATCAATAAAAAAAAACAAATACATCTAAAGAGAACAATGCCAATCAACGCGTCGGCCGAACTAAATCTGATTTTGGATGAGTTTTGGTATGCGTCATTGAATGTCACTCGATTTATAAATAAGATCAGCTCCAGAAATAGGTAGCTACAGGTTTTCCAGGCGTACCGACTCAAAATAAATCCGCCTGGATTCGTAACAATAATATTATCAGCGCACCGTAGTCATTGTGTATCGTTTAAGCAATATGGATGACGATCAACAGTTTTCTCTAAGATGGCACAACCACCAGGTAGGTGAGTAATTTATAATTATACACAATACAAAATAAATTATTATTTTTTGAATACTCTACACGTTTCATAACCTAAAAAAAGTCTTAGCGTAAACATTTTCGTGTCTTTTTTTGGTCAGACTTTATTTAGACTTATAACTAAGCGTGATAAACAAAAGATTGATTCAGAAAGACTTATATAAACTTAATATAATTTAGTTTATTTTAGTTACAATAAAAATTAATTCGTTCTATATATTTGTTTTGATAATATTGAAATTATCAACATAGGCTACTACATAAGTCATTTGTGAAATGGGGGAAATTAATATAACGCTTGTTTTTTTTTTTAAAACAGATTATAGATAAGGTATTGTAGTGTGATGCCCTAAGCTACAAATTTTCAATTTAAAAAAGTCAAAACATTTAAAAATGGCGCCATTTGTTGACATGACATTATTGTTTACGACATAAGACTTTTTTATTGTTTCTATTTGTTTATTGTTTTTAACACGTGACTAAATGTTAAAAAAACGTGTGGTTTTTTTTAATGTTGATTAAATTTAATTTCTTAATAATTACAGATACACAGCGGACCGTGTTATCTGAGGCACCCTCTTATACCCATTGGACACACAAATGGTACTAGCGATCGTAACGGCATTTTTATATTATTTGCTTCATAAAAAATATTTGCTTTTGGCTTTTTTCGTTCGGTGTAACATTTGATAAACCACAGTGCATGATTTTTAACATAACACATACATAAAATGAATAGAGAAAATTAAAAAAAATCTATAAAAATACAAAATGAAAGCTTAAATTCTATAAAAAAATTTAAATAATCAAAATATGAATAAAACCTTCCGCGTAATAAATAACTAACACAAAGGAAATAACGTACACACCTTATAAATAAATTTTTAACAGAAAACTAAAATCACATGTATAAAAATTTTTTTGCTTTTTTAAAAAATGATATTAAATGCTGGAATACTTTTTTTTATTTTATCGTAACTTTTTCAATGTTTCCAATTGTTTATACACATTTTTATGTTAACCATAAGCTTACAAGCGAAGCGAAAAAATCCTAAGTGTATAAAAAAAATCTTTAAACAAATCCCTAATTACATATACTTAGTAAATTTTTACATGATCAATCCTTTAAAATTTCATTGTCTGTCTGATAAACTGGTCAGTTCCTTTTTAAATTATATAATTAGCGAGTTTGCAGTTTTTATTATCATCATTTCAAATTGAAAAGAAAATAAAAATTGATATGATAGTGACAGATAAAACATAAAGTAATTACTTGGTTTTTTCCTCTACGTTTTTTTAATTCAAATTTAAAATCGTTACACGTTCCACATTCGAATTTGAAAGGATGTAATTTATAGCTCAGATAACAAAAGCTTATAATAAATTAGTTTGTCTAATAATAAAGTAGTACAATACGATTTAATTGTCGTTTGAATGGCGCACCATCTGTCGTTATCGGTAAATAATGTCGAAGATAATGAAAATAGATATTTAGAATTGAATACAATAGAACACAGTCGGGCCAATAGCCATGAGGCACTTCGAAGATACATTTGCCTCTTACTCCCCAAAAAAACTTTTAATGCTACCATAGATTTACTATATACTGTAGACCGGCCCTTCTGTATAGTGGAAAATGTCACTTTTTATGGAACGCCAGCAACAACAACGGAACGAACTTAGTAACACGCTAATTTCATATGTTGTGCAAAATCAAAATAGAACAGAAATTAGTTTGCTTGGTCGAATCTGTTATTTATACATCGACAGAGCTATCAAAAATGCATTCCATTTTAATTTAATTTTTTTTTTTTCAAAAACATTATTCTCACGCCAAACTTTGTAATATATTCTTTTATAAAAAATAGACCATTTATTTATTCATTTTCATGCAATTCTAGTATTATTACAAATTTAATACATGAAATATAAATAATTATTATGTTTAACAGACAAGCGTGATCGGTGCGCTGGGACGCATGCTAACGACGGGAGCCCTGAGTGACGTCACGCTCAGCGCCAGCGGGGCCTTGCTCAAGGCCCATAGGATCGTACTGGCCGCTTGTAGCCAGTACTTCGCACAATTGTTTAAGGTGGGACCATTTAGCTATCTTGTAAATTATTTATTATTAATTTATTGGTTGGTCACTAACGCCTTAATCAATTTTTATTTGACATATTTGAAATTCAAATTTTGATTAGGAATATCAATAATGAAAAATCATTGTGAATATTATTTAAAAAATTGTTTTATATGTGTGTATTACAAATTGCGTCGATTTTGTAACGATTTAAATTAAAATATTATTAAAAAGATAGGAGATTGATCAGTAAGTATTAGAGTATAAATAGACTATAAATAATAAAAAATGCCAATCTTTCAATAACTAAAAGCATTGCTCACTCAATATTCACTAATCGGAAATTCGCTGTCAACTAACTCTTATGTAAATTAAGTTAAACTTATCATACAAAGTCTCATTGTTATTTGACAAACAATGAAGAATGTTTATTATGTATAAAAATGTTTAAATCTCAACAAAGAATGCTACAAAACATCTTCATAATAATAGAAATGATTGAATATTGTAACCATAGGTACCGTTCAAACCAGGACAGTCCTAATCCTGGTGTCCTTAGGGACACCAGGATTAGGACTGTAACATAAGATGTCAGGATGTAGAAGTCTGTTCATTATCATTCAGAAAATACATTTCAACTCTGCAACATTTGGGCTGGAAGAGCTTGGATTAAAAGCAACGTAAATTAAGTTGAACCTCAAACAGTTTAACGGCAAAGACATATACAAAAATAAATATCTTGTGCCTAGACCCAATTGTTTTCAAAAATATCTTCCATTACCAGATATATGTATAATAATAATATGTATAATATATGTATAATAGATAAAAGAACAGACATATTTGAAACAAAAATTACTGTTTATATTTTAACAGATACGTAGATTCACAAAAAATGTACTGAACACTTTCTGAGTTTTGAAGAAGAAAACTTTTTGAACTTGGTTAAAAATTATAAGAAACCGCTCAAAATCCAAATAGAGTATTAAAATATATTTATTTAAATATAATACTCATTTCTAATCCATATATTTCAGGAAGTGGAAACTGAGAACAACACGCTTGTTGTAGTGCTAGGATGTGAGGCGGCAGAACTAAGGCTACTATTAACTTTTATGTATACGGGAGAAGTGACCGCTTCAAGAAAATGCCTGCCTGCGTTGCTCCGCCTCGCTCACACCTTGCAAGTCTCAGGATTGACAGATGCTGACAATGTAAGTGGTATATAAACAGCTGTAGTAGATGAAATTGATAACTTGTCCAGCTATTCGATTGTAAATTTAAAATAGCATTTGTGTAATCACTTATATTTATTGTTAATTTAGAAATATTTACAAAAATGTGGATTTTGACTTTTTGTCTGAAATAGTGCAGTTCGTACTTCTTCCGTAAAAGCTTTCCTAAAATGTGGTTTAATCTTCCAGGGGAAACCTTAAAGACATAATTTTTCCCCCATTTTACGAGTTAAGTACATACGCGATGATACCAGGTCAACTAGGCCAATAGGTTCTACAATACACATTCCTAAAACAAAGAATAATCAGAATTCATAGGCAGGGTGTGTAGTACTATACTACACACCCTGCAATTTTACGGATTTTATTAACATTTCCAGAGTCCAAACTTGACGGAACCTCAAGATTTAACCAACGAACCGATCTCACCTATGAACTTAGAAAAAACTGAATCTCCAGATATATTTGCAAACGACATTCAACCAGAACCAAATAAGATTGATGTTGAAAAGGAACAAACAAATCAATATGACGTTTTGGGGAAAAGTGAAACAGATAAACTTAGTAAATTGGACCAGATAGTTCAGAATTTGTACAGTACGCATCGTGTTGGTAATTTTGTACCTGAAGTGACAACGCCTCCATTACCTAGTTTAGGAGGTAAGATAGAAATCATTTTCAAAGTCTTACGTTTCCGAGATTTTTGTAATTTATTATTTTACAACATATTTAGTGACTACTTTATTTAGTTGCTTATACCTCCCATCATCTCTTTTATTTTATATAAAATCCACTGGTACGTCTCCTTTCCATCAACCTTATCATAAAACATCAGATTTGTGTTTGGTTGGAGCCTCACAAGCCAACAGTCCTACTTTCTCTGTCTTGTCCGTCTCCTCTGTTTTTCCACCTCCCGATTTTTCTCGTCGCAAGTCACAGTGATATCTTTAATGTTGATAATGGTGAAAGTCTGTGGTGCCTGCTCAACATCTGTTCATTTGCTTTCATTCTGAAATAAAACGGGCAAAAATAATACTTCAGATAGTCCAGAGTTTGGGCGGAAATGGCGAACCGCGAGCTCAGTGTGCACGATCTGCAACAAGCGACTCAGCAACCAATACAACCTGCGCGTGCACATGGACACGCACGCAGGCCGGCGCCACGCGTGCCGCGCCTGTGCACACGTGTCGCGCTCACGAGACGCTCTGCGCAAGCACGTCGCCTACAGACACGCGCCCACCAGAGACCCACCCGCCTGACTACGCTCGCTATTGGCTACATAGATGTCAAGGTTAAATAATAAGTATCCATATTTACTTTCATAAGGCAACATAAGACTATTTTCAACATGTACACATTTTATCATGTTGCTACAACTTTGCACGTAGGACTAACAAAAGACATTTATTTTGCCTGAGCTCTTATTTTACTAGAAAATTCACTTGCACCGAGCAATCTCCTTTGTGTCTTGTCCATTCAACATGACATTGGCATAGTAATCTATGCCCGATTGGTACAACTAAGGCCATGAATAGAAGAACTTAATTTAACTTTGCACATACGACTTACGCAGTTGCAATATTTTCTATAGGTAAATCCCAGGAGTTATTGAGAAATTTAAATTCTACTACCACGACTATCCTTATCCATGATTTTAATTTGGATGATTTAAACAAGAATAATAATCGGTTTTACCCGATTTTTCGTTATGACTTTTCAAGGTTATTAAGATTTTATCATTAGACTTAAGTGTACCTTGTGTTAGAAAAGTCCAATAAATCTAGCAGCTGTACCACGGTAATTATTTAATTTTTAAAATTTTATCTATTTCAAGAACAATGAATAAATATGAAATTAACAAATATAATTTGTTATATATAAATAATAATTTGACAATGGACCTCAGAAGGGATCTGGATCCCATACAAACGGGAAAATAGACAATTTCTAAAAAAACATTTCCAGATTATTTATTTATTTTGAATGATTGAAAAAAAAAGTTGAAGAAAATACATTAAATATCTAGTAATATGTTTATGTTATTAAAACGCGTAATTACGACGTAACGATTCAGTTAAGAGATAATTTTATAATTTAAGCAATAATAGGACTATCCCATACAAAACAAAACGCATGGTCATGTTAACAAAAAATATATATATTTTGATTTTATTGACGAGTACTCCATGGTTTAACTATTTTATTGTTATTCTATTCTGTTTGGAAATAGAAACATCAAAAATTAATTGTATAAAAATTAACTTAAAGATATTTTGTGTATAAAAGTGACCTAGTCTTTAGTCAATAGGTCTGCCCCTTTTCCCAGTATTTAATATTTTAAAATATACCTACCTAATTCATATAAATAATTTGTAAAACCAAAACGCAACAAATATTTAAATCGAATATATTTTATACATTTTCCGTTTTTATGTCATTTTAATCTACTCAGGTTTTCTAAACAATAAATTACAATTTCAGGGTAAAATTTTGTTTCCTAGTTTTCCTGGTTCTTGTGTAATTTTCTTTTCACTGATAAAAATATATTTTAAGATTATGTTAGTGAAATGTGAATGTAACGATTCTAGTCAATGTTATTTAATATAAGAACTTTATAAAAGACAATTTATTAAGATAAAACATATCAATATATGTAATTTTTTATAAAAGTTGTTTTATTTTTAACCTAAAATGAGTACAGCATATCATACTAGACCTAGGAATTATTCTAATTTATTTATGGCTATTTTTATTTGTTGTATTTTAACAAACTCTTCAAAAATAAAAGTAACTGTTTTAAAACAAGTAATAATTTCTAAATCGTTACAATATTTTTTAAATATTTTAACACCAAAATAGCTCAACGGTAGAAAGGAGGACTCCGCTTTTTTTATGTAAGAGGGGGCAAACGAGCAGGAGGCTCACCTGATGTTAAGTGATTACCGCCGCCCATGAACATCTGTGTTAACGCGAGAGTTGAGGGTTACTCCTAGCGCAACCACAGAGCTTATTGGAAGTGGGAATAGGAATTTTAGTAATGGCTTTAAAAAGCATTTCTAATATTCTTTACCAAAAAAGTGAATAATTTTGATGTATAAATATTATTATAAAAGAAAAATAAAATAAAACAACCAGTACAAGTGTACACAATTTAATTATCACTTACATAGTTAATTTTAGTAGAAACCACGTAAAAAAAACAATAAAATCCTTCAGAAAATTAAGTAGTATAAAAATACTGCTCAAAAAGTTCTAAAATCTAGTTCTCACTAAGTAAAAACTGAGTTTATTTAGGACAAGCTTAAATGCGTTTTACACTATCTAAGATGGGCGTCATCGAAATAATAAAATATAATGATCTATCATAATATTGTGGGGACTTGCAAAAATTCATGATAAATATTTGTGATTTTTGCAAATTATTATACAATTTCAAAATTTTTTACATATGAAAAGAGTATACAGATTTTTTTGCTGGGTTTAAACAACTTTCCGAACTGTCGATTGAAAAATACGTTTCAAAGGTCTACTTGAATATAAATATTTTTTATTGAAAATGTTTGTTTGTTTTATATTTATTATTATAATTGTTGATTGATTATAATTGTTTAAGGATAAGCTTTATCAAGATATTTTTTTATTTTTTAATGCGCATTACATTTTTATATTATGATAAATCATTGTGTTTTATTAATTTTAAATATATGTCCTTAATCGCCATATTATTAGATTTCTTGCATACTAAATAAGATTTTTCATAAAAGGTTAAAATTCTGTAAAGCATTATCATCATTTTTTATTGGCAATTAAAACTAATTTCATAAAAAATATGGTTTATATATTTGCTTTTTAAATTTAAACAAAGGTTGCAAACATACAGCCTGCCTGATGGTAAGCTATTTAAATTTGCCACATTAACACTTGGTTGGTTCTCTTAGTCAAATAATATGGCGATTAGGTCATAAGGTTCAATGTTAAACAAAATATGTCGAGTTTTGAAAACTATAAGAAAATCTGCCCATTAAATATAAACAAACTTACTTTATACTATGGACAGGCCATAGTGTCAAAATATGACAGACTCAACGGTACGAAGTTAGTCACAGACTTGGAACATAAAGTTAGCATGTGACTAACTTTTATACATTACACACATTTTGTGTGTATGAAAGAGCCAGTCCATAGTATATAGTAACTTTGATATTTTAATAAATGTATGAGATCGGTAAATCTCTGAGCGATTGAAAGTAAAAAAATGCATTTGTTAGTAAAGCGAGTGACCGGTCGCTTAAATTTAATAAATATGTTAGTTTATATTCAATCTCGGGTTAGGATAGGGATTACTAATATAATATATATAATTATATATGATTTTTAATAACTAATTTTGACAAACATATAGTAATACTTTTTTGATTTCTTTTTTTTTTTTTAAATTTCATTTTTGTCTGTCTCTGTCGATTCTAGGGATAGAATACAATATACACTCTATGTGCAAAGTGCATACAAAAAGTTTCCCAATGAGGAAAACTCTGTCTTGCCACGTTTTGATAAATTGATGAATCGAAAATAATAAAACAGCTTGAGTATTTAGGAACAATAGCGACAGTTACAAAGAAAATAATTTAGTGAGGGTAGTACGAAAATGTTATCGATATCGATATAATATATATAATTATATATATCGTATAGAATACAGTCCCGGTCGTGTCTAGACGGGCACATCCCATATGCGCGTGTTGGCGTCCTGGCCGACCGTGGCGATGGTGGTGTTGTCCAGCCACGTGATGCCCGTTATCTGACTCTGCGGGTGCGCGTCTGGGAAGAGGGTAGACGAATATTATTTGAAAGAAAGATAGGAGGTAAGTGAAAAAGAGCATCGTTAATATTATATAGCCGTCAAGGTGTACAAAATACAGTGAGTGTGTGGACGGGAGCATGTGAAGCTTGCGTGTATAGGAGTGTAAGAGTGTGAATTATTGAGTTGACAAGTGGATGGTGGGAAGTAGGGGAGAAGGGATTTTAAGTAGATCTCGTGAATAAGGAATAGAGAGTAAGGGCTGTGGAGTGGGGAGTGTAGATAGGAGTGGGGAGTTTAAGTGGGGGTAGGGAATGGGGAGTAGGGAGTAAGGACTGTAGAGTGAGGAGTATAGAGAGTAATGGAGAGTAGAGAGTAAGGACTGTAGAGTGGGAAGTATGGAGAGAAGTGGAGGTAGGCAATGTGGAGTAGGGAATAAGGACTGTGATATGGAGAGTACAGAGAAGAGTGGTAAGTTTATCTACGTTCGGGAATGGCGAGTAGGGAACGGGGAATTGAGAGTAGAGAGTGGGGAGTTTAACAGGGTAGTAGGGAGTGAAGATTAAAGACTGTGGAGTGGCGAGTGGGGAGTTTATGTGAGGTTTGGGAATGTGGAGTGGGGAGTGTGGAGTGGGGAGTGTGGAGTGGGGAGTGTGGAGTGGGGAGTGTGGAGTGGGGAGTGTGGAGTGGGGAGTGTGGAGTGGGAAGTGTGGAGTGCGGAGTGTGCAAGGCGGGGTGGGAGTGCTCACTCTTGATGATGACGTGCTTGTTGGGCGCGGCCACGCTCCACACGATGACGCACGTGTCGAGCGCGCCCGACGCCACGCGCGCGCCGTCCGCGCTCCACGACACGCAGTTGACGCGCGCCGAGTGGAAGCCCCACTCCTTGTTGTGCGCCAGCTGCGGATAGATTATATATCGTTCATTACTAAATACAAATATATGGAAGCCACGGCTATTTACTGCTGCTCAAATATTTAAAGTCGTCTTCACTCTTCGGATGGTAATAAATGTGCCTCCTAGTGACTCAATCGTTGAGTCCGAAATTCCACACAGACGCAAATATAAACGCATGTACACAACCCGGGCGAAAATCTAACGGTAAAGGCAGTTTTGTATGTCATGACGGTTTGAAAACAAGCATATGGTCCGTCTGATAGTAAGAAGTCAACGCAACCTACGAACCTCACATGCGCGCTACCAACCATGGGGGCAAAGGGAGCAGAGGGGGACAGGGGGCCTCCAGTGCTCTTACTCATTGCATAAAAAATAACAGTATAGACACTGTTACCAATATTTTTGGAGAGGGTAGTAGTTCCCCGGTTATACTGGTCCATTTATACTGGGAAGATCATGACTCTACTATTGCTTAAGGACGGTTCGCTATCACTGCGTCATTGGCACATTTGACGACGTTGTGACGCAGTAAACCCACCTTAAGCATCACAGTCCGCGAGTTCGATTCCCGCTCGGGACAGATGTTTGTATTGTCCATACAGGCATGTTTTCCGGTCTGGGTGTGTTTGTCCTCGTGTCCACACCACGTACCTTATACTCGTCGGTGGTGTAGAGGATGAGCTTCCTGTTGGCGTCGCAGGCCACCAGGTGCGCGGAGTCGGGGCTGTAGCGCGCGTCCGTCACCGCGCCCAGGTGGGCCAGCTCCGTGAGGGGCGCGAGGGCGGTGCCCGACAGCGTGTAGATGTGCACCTTGCTGTCCGCACCTGGAAATATTAAGAAACAATTTGAATAAAATTCAGTGAAGACTGCAAGTCCCGAGGGACTGCTGATGTAAAAATGTTGAATCTTTAAAACTTTTTTTCGTTTTTGTATTAATAATAATTGCTCCTTTAGAACGAAAACGGCGTAACTCTAAAAACAATTTTTTAGGGAACAAAATCAGTTTCCAGTTATTGACACCTGCACAATATTCTCATATTATATTTTCTTGGTTATTTACGTCATTTATTTACGATTTTGAGAGTTTCATTTTAAATCTTTTAAGGTGATAACTAAATTTTTGGATTTTTTGAAATTGTAACGTTTTCATTCTAAAGGCATATAGTACACACAAAAACAAAAAGTCCACTTTAAACTTTGACAATCAATTACTCAAGAATTAGAATCAAATAGAAAATAAATAACCCAAATTTTTTTTTTTTTTTAATATGGGAATTTTTTGGAACATGAAAAATTACATTTTTCATAATTCTTATTTATTTTTTATTTAATGTTTAGAATGCAAACTTCCGACGCACAACTGGAGTTTACTCTGTAAGTAAGCTTGTCTTTGAATATTCAAAGAATAAAATATATATTGCCTCAATAGCTCAACTGTAGAAAGGCCGACTCCGTTCCGCTGAGTCACGGGTTCAATCCTCACCTCTATAGGCTATTGTCGTACCCACTCCTTGCGCAAGTTTCGAGCTTATTTGGAGGGGCAATAGGTATATTGGTAATGCCTTGAAAAAACGTTGGTGATATTCTTTTTAACGAAAAATTTCATTTCGTATTGTTTCGCTTCCCAAAATATAACAACGGCTCACCGCCGACGGCGACATGCTTGCTCTTGGGGTCGATGCTGACGCAGCTGGGCTCGTACGCGATGGGCAGGCTGGAGCGCGTGCTGCCGCCCACCACCACCAGGAGCTGGACACATTACATATTTAGTGGTCATCTCCTCAGGGTTTGAGGAGTAAAGTCTTAGTGGGGTAGGAGCAATGGGGGCAGCCGTTCCACCCTGGACCTTATTAAATTGTGACAGAATAGTCATTTGCGCCCTCTAGGCTTTTAGCATTTTGCCCTCCCCTGGGCTAATTCCTGGCTATGCCTGTGAGTGAAGGGGTCATTTGACTGTAATACTAAAGTAATATGGTTGTGGCGTGTTGGTAACAAGTTTGCCTTTAGCCACTCGGGGCAGATGTATTGTATTGAATATACAAATATCTATTTCGGTGTGGACGTTTGTTCTTGTGCTCCCCACCGTGCCTCGAAGAGCACGTTAAGCTGTCGGTTCCGGTTGTTATCACATAACAACTGATAATAATTGTTAACTCTTGATTAGTAAATTTCCCTTATCCAATGAGTTACTGGTTCGCCCTTAGGGTTGCGGAGGTCAGATGGCAATCGCTCTGTGTAAAAACTAGTAACCTGTCAAATCCGGATAAGAGTAATAGGCAGACCCTGGGTACATAAAATACCGGGAATAATGCTAGGACGAAGACGAAGAAGAAGTGGATTTAACGTCGGTGGTACCTCTTTGACCGTGGCGACGACGGTGAGGTCCTCGTCGGGCAGGTGGTCGAGCGCGCGCGGCTGGGCCCCCAGGGGGACCGCCTCGTCCGTGTACGAGGGGACTTCGCCTGCAATCATATAATAAGGTCTCTAGTTTTTTATCACATAAATACTAGGGGTGTGCGAATATCGTTCAAATCGAACCGAATCGAATATCAATATTAATTAATAATTCGAATTTGCACGAATAATTCGAAAGTTCCCAAATAATTTGAAAATCTTCGAATAATTTGAGAATTTTCGAATAATTCGCAAATTAATGAAATATCTCTGGATTTTAAATTGTTTATCACCCTATTCAGCATCGTATTTATTATTTTTAAACCAAAATTTGTAGAAAATTTTCAAATGTTGCATATTTCATAAGATTGTTATATTTTCTGTATTTGCAACGATGTAATTTCTGTTATTTCATTCTCTTTAGCAAAAAAAATTACAATAATTGTTCTATTTGTGTAACTATATTTCATGGTTTGAATAAAATGTATATAGACTGTTAAATTCATATTTGAATATTGAACATAAGAAACCCGAAAAAAAAGAATTCAAAATACTCGAAAATTTACTAATAATTTAATAATTTACGAATAATTCGAATTTTCACTACATAATATAATATTAATATTCGATTCGGAACGAATACTTCGTAAGTTCGAAATATTTGCACATCTCTAATAAATACCCATAAAGTTTTAATATTTTTTTTTCATAAAAGCTAAAGTGTGTTTTAGATACACTACTTACTATGACCACTTTAAATGAGTAATCTTAATCTCGGAAACATTATGAAATTTAGTATGCAAGGGGTTTTGAGAGCAATAAATCGATCTAGCTAGGATTTATTTTAGGAAATTGTCGTTTTATTCCTGTTTTCATGAAATAGTCCAGATATGTCCAGTCCCATTACTTTTTTCTTTGAAAATAATAAAAAAATATTATTTACATTTCATCATAATGTAATTTGTATCTAAATAATTATAAATTACACTTAACGCGATTTACCAATAAAAATACCAGTCATCAAGATACTTTAACTTGATGTGCCTTCTAACTCGTAAAGTCATAGACTACAGACTCACTGGTGCCCCTTCGTAAATTCAATACCAACCCTACAAAACGAAATTATTCAAACTTTTATTGATTTTACAAAAGAGCACCAGTGAGATTATGAGATTTAATGGTTGCGGAGGTCAGATGGCAACCGCTCTGTGTAAAAACTAGTAACCTGTCAAATCAGGATAAGAGTAAAAAGCAGACCCCGGGGAAAAGCCGGTCACCTCCACGTGGTGCACCCTGGGCAACGGCATCGGTGAACTCGTTTAGTTCACCGATGACGGCTGAGTACCGGCTCGGCGGTTGGGCGCGGGGCGTTTAACGTCAGACCGCGCCCGGGATGGTTTTGCCACAAGGGTCGCTCCTGGTACTTCTCTGAGTAGCAGAGTGGACCTGGGAGTGACTCTATGGCAAGGGCGGGTCGTGCCCCGCTGGGAAGTTGAGGAAGAAAACCTCATAAAAATTACCCTCGCTTCCACCTGCAAAGGTTTGAGAGCTGGCAAGGGGGTGCTGTCTCCTTCGACTGTGGTGGTCTTGAGGGGGACGGCCTGGTGGGGTCGCGGGAGCCCGGCTGGACGGGGGTGATTGGCCACGTCACCCCTGGCCCTCTACCTTTCTCGCCTGCGCAGGTTGGTTGGGGAAAGGTGACAGGGACAATGGTGGCGTCTTACGATGCTGCTGGCGTTCCTGTCCCAAGCCCTCACGCCCGGGCTTTAAATAGGGCGTCGTACCCTTAGGTCGTGGGTGCACAGGGTGGGGTCACCTGTGTGCCCATCGCACGGCCTAGAGGAAGACGGCGGTCGGGGTGGCACCGACTGTCGTGCTGCTCGCCAGCACGAGGCGGCGCGGGGGGACAATGCCATCAGTTCCCCTAGGGTGAGGACAACACCATCAGCTCTCCCCGGGAAGGGCCCATTTGGGCGATGTGCTTGAGAGGCCCCGGAGTGCGTTCCACAGGAGTTCCCGGAGCCTCTCACTCGCACTGAGGTCGGCCACCGAGGAGGTTTTAGTGGGACGCCATGGTTAAACATGGAACCCCACATAACCCGGTTCTCTTCCCCAGGAGGCCGGGTATCTGTTTGCAGATTTCCTCCCGTAAACAAAAAAAAAAAAAAAAAAGAGTATAATTAAACCGTAGGAATAGATGAAAATTCAACTTTTTTATAACCCGGGGGCAAATAACTCTACTCCACTTGATGGTAAGTGGAAGTGAAGTCCACACGCGAAGGTGGCTAATATGGTTGCAGGAGACGAAATGTAGTGCCCACCCTTGCCCTGCCTACCCGCAAGATGCCTTTCCACGCCTCGTTTGAAGGAGCCCAGGTTGTTAGAATGAGGGAACACGTGTGCCAGTAAAGAATTCTATTTTTTGACGTGCGACAAAGAAAAGAGTTGGCAAACTTCTCAATATTCTAAAAATCTATCCGGTATATTCTATACTGTTAAGTTTTAGCTAAGTTATCATACGACAATCTTATATTGCACGCTGTAACTACCTGTAAGTGGAATTATGTGTATGGTATAGTACTATAAGGCATGATTTTATGAAACTATAATCACATGTAATTCTGTTGGTGGTTCTATTCAAATAAATAAAAAAAAAAAAAAAATATAAGTCCTACCTTCAGCCTTGGGCACAGCCCTCCTCAGCGTGTCATCGATGCCACAGGTGATGAGACTTCCATCTTTGCCGGTCCTCATCCCGTTGACCTGGTTCCCGTGACCCTGGCCGGTGACGTGGCGACCCTCGCCTGGAATATCAATATATTGTGGTATATCCTAGTAATATATGGACGCAAATAAGAAATACCATGTCAACCCAAAATTGAAAAAACTGAGTTATATATGCAGAAGTGTTGGCAAATGGCTGAAGAACATTTTTCTTTAATATTTGTAGGGTTTTAAGCTTGTAAAACTTCTAGCGCAAAGCCATTTTTTCAATCAAGCAATATATGTATTTTTAAACGTTTTGGGTTACACACGAAATATGCAGTTTGTAAACTTATTTTTTGTGCAAATAAGTAAAATAACTTACATAAATGTGAAATTGCCAAAAACTTGACTAATACATTAAAAAAAATGATATAAAGCAAATTCTTCAAAATTTTCAAACGCGTTTTTCTCGAAATGACATTCGTGTGGGTTGACATGGTATTGCTTATTTGCGTCCATATAACCCTACATTCCGTTAACGGGAGAGTAACGGGTTCGATTCTGACTCCCGTGGGCTGTTGTCGCACCCTCTCTTAGCTCAAGGTTCGAGTCTATTTGGAGGGTAATAGGAATATTAATCCGGTCTTGAAAAAGTATTCGTAATATTGTTCCTCAAAAAAAAAAATTAAAAACGTGAATCCCAATTGTGAAGATATATTTGTATGTAGTGGTTATTTGTTACTCTTTTACTTAAAAACTACATCTTTTATCGTATTGACTTAAGATCTTGATTTTTATATACCTACTAGGGACCTAAAGACCTCAGTATTTTATATATAAATTTTAACTTGCTATGTCCACTCGTTCCTAAGAAAGTCGGTAGTAACATATGGTCAGATAGACAGGAGAGTGATCTTATATGGGGTCCTTTTTTTATCTTTTGACCTTAAAAATGTGCGAAAAAAAGTATTTTTCGGTCTCACTCCTATTTTTTTAAATGTTACAAGTTTGCAAACAAGCATACGGCCCACCCGATCGTAAGCGGTTGCCGCAGCCTATGAGCGCTTGCTAATGGTGCCCATTAGTAGGCGCCACTAACGTTGCCAACCTCGAGATATTAGTTCTCAAATCTCCTCTGCCCAGTAATGTCACTAGCGTACAGTGCCCTTCAAACCGGAACACAGTAGCGCCTAAGCACTATTAGCCACTGCGGTGGGGCCCCCAGGGCAAGGAACCTCACCGGTGGCCACGTCCCAGCGCGTGACGGCGCCGTCGTGGCTGGCCGTGAACAGCGCGGCGCCGCGCGCCAGGCACGTGAGCGGCTTGTTGTGCCCCGTCAGCACGCGCAGCGGCGTGTCCGGCCGCTCCAGGTCCAGGTAGCTCACGTCCCCGGACAGCGCCACGGACAGCAGGTGCTCGCCTTGCCAGAGACACGACACCTGGGAGTATATAGGGTCATCAGTGCGCTATATAGATTTTGAAGTGAAACTTCTTTAGAATCGTTGTGATTGGAAATCGTGCAACGGAAAAAACGACATGTAAGAGACACAAATACAAAAATGTGTTGGAAAAATGAGACAGAAATATACATACTATTTTATACTATCGGTCTCTCCTCTTTGCGCCATGCTTTAGTGAGCCCGAGCGAGAGAGCAAATGACTGTGTGAATATATATTGCACACTGTTTAATAGTTGCTTGTATCTGAGCATTTAACGTGTGTTACTATATGTGAATAGTATGTGAGCTAATACCAATGTACTGTACTGTTGTATGCCGCTGCATATTACAGTTTTAGTAAGAAGTCAGCGTGGTGTGTTATTATTTAACAGTGTTTGTGAATATTTTTATATCTTGTTACATATATTCATCCCATTCTGTTATCAATTTACTGAAGTTTCACTTCTATCATGAGTGAACCACACACACACTTTTTTTATTCTTCTTCTCATTTGGTTAGGTTACGTTGTAATGGAAAATTTGTAACAGATATATCTATACTTATATGGACGCAAATAAACAATACCATGTCAATCAACAAAATTGAAAAACTGAGTTATATATGCAGAAGTATTGGTAAATGGCTGAAGAACATTTTCTTTAATATCTATAGAGTTTTAAAACTTCTAAAAAAGCTATTTTTTAATCATGCAATTTAAATTTAAATACGAAATATACAGTTTGTATACTTATTTTTTGTGAAAATAAGTAAAATAACTTACATAAACCTGAAATTGCCAAAAACTTGACCAATACATAAAAAAATCATATAAAGCAAGTTATTCAAAATTTTCAAACGCGTTTTTCTCGAAATGACATTCGTGTGGGTTGACATGGTATTGCTTATTTACGTCCATTTATATAGTAGTAGAGCCACAATCCTCTCATCATAAGAGGAAGTACTACCCTCTTATAGGTCATCTGCATATAGTAATAAATAATGAGCATGTCAAGCATCGCGTGCGTTCATAGGTTGACTGGTCACCATCAGTTGAACCGTGACATGTCACCTCACCTGCTGGTTCTCGACGGCGGTGCCCATGTTGAAGGTGACGGCCCTCTGCATGGTCTCCACGTCCCACACCGCGCAGGTCTTGTCCCCGGAGCAGGACAGAAGACGTTTGCCATCGGGGGACCACGAGATGCTGTACACGCCACCCTTGTGGGCTGGTGATCCTATCTGGAACCGAGAAAAAATCATTTAGTTTCACAGTAGTTTTTTTTTTATTTATTACATAAACAAAAAGGTGTTACAAAAATAATGGTTCTCGTCAAACTGTTTATCAGTTTATTGGCGAAAAAAAGACATATTTCCACTCTTTCTTACATTATTTTTATACAAGCAGAATAACACACATAATTATATTAAATTAATTAACACGATGCAGTGCTCAATGATGCATCGAAGGTATTTAACATTTCCATTTTTAATTTAGTTTTATAGTTTTACAATTATTTTCCGGTAAAATAATATTACAAATTTGCGGTATTAAATAACTTCGTGTTCGATTGCCGTAATAATTACATGCAAGTAGGCCTCTTACAGCAAAAAAGGGCCAGCTCGACCGGGGAAGTACTACCCTCTCACAGAAAATCGGCGTCAAGTAACTGTACCATTAGTCACTGTTGCGTTTCGTGCGATGAGTGAGAGCACCGGAGGCCCAATCTCCCACCCTCGCTGTTCCTTTCCTTGTTTTTCCATTCTTATCCCGTCCCTCCTATTCCTTGGGTTGACAACGCGCATGTGATACTTCAAGTATCGCGCGTTCATAGGAACAGTCACTGCGACTGTTCACCATCAGGCGGACCGTATGCTTGTTTGCCAACCCTCAAAAATTAAAAAAAAAAAAATTTAACTATGTGCGATGACCACCAAATTATCTCCTTACATTATATTTCCTCGTATCCCTTGGGTTGGTAACGCGTTTGTGATACTTCAAGTATCACACGCGTTCATACGTATACGACAGTATACCAGCCGTCATAAAAAAATACTAACTTCTCCTTTCAACTCCGACGTGGCGCCATCGAAGAGGAATATCTTCCCATCGAAACCGGCAGAAGCGAACAGACTGCCATCGGGACTGTAGCGTACCGCTTGGGCGAAGCGAGTGTGCTCCTGGAATATTAAACACAATAAATAAATAAATGCTAAACACTAGCCCTCATTAGTGATATCCTGTGTCGGGACTTTCGGAAGTCCAGAAACATACACAACGACTAGGACAAATACACCCAGTCCGGTACACATACCTATATGGTTAATACATAAAAAAAACGCTCCGAGCCTGAATCGAACCCGCGGTCTGTGGCGCTCAAGGCAGTTGCGCTACCACTGCCTTAACTGATTGGGTTGAAACGTTGGTGTGTTATTGGTGTGAAACGGCGTGTTAGTAGCGAGCCTGCCCCTTCGCCTCCATGGTCGTAGGTTCAATCTTTGGGAACTAATTTAAAAATTTTGCCCTTGTTTCAGAAAAATCATAGATCCAGGCCTAACAATCAGTCATACTGGTGGTAGGTCTTTTGTTGCAAGAGACCGGCTAGGTAGGTACCACCGCAGTGTCCAATATTCTACCGCAAAGCAGTAGGGTCTTACGCCTTACTGTGTTCCGGTGTGAAGGGCACTGTAGGCTTGTGAAATTACTGGGCAAAGAACCAATATCTCGAGGTTGGCAACGAGTGAGTGACACCTACAAGTAGTGTTGCAAGCTTCGGCAACCGCTTACCATCAGGTGGGCCGTATGCTTGCTTGCCAACTTAATAACATAAAAAAAACGACATAAGCTTTTCTAGATTCAAGACAGATAATAATAAATGTATTTACCTGTTTAGTGCACTTGAATTTGAACGGTGGTCCCTCGAAGACGGCCAGCGTGTTGTCCTCGGACGCTGTCACGATGCGGAAAGGTCTCGCCGGACGGAAGTCGACCGAGTTTATCGGCTTCGACTGACCGCTTATCTCGCCCACCGAGGTGCCCGTCTCCGCCATGAAAACGTGACCAAATCTGAAAATAAATAATAATAATTAACAAACGCTACACACTCAACGGCACCCATTAGGATAATTGGACGCAAATAAGCAATACCATGTCAACCCACACCAATGTCATTTCGAGAAAAACTCGTTTGAAAATTTTGAATAACTTGCTTTATATGATTTTTTTATTTATTTATTGATCAAGTTTTTGGCAATTTCACATTTATGTAAGTTATTTTATTTATTTGCACAAAAATAAGTTTACAAACTGCATATTTCGTGTGTAACCCAAAACATTTAAAAATACATAAATTGCTTGATTGAAAAAATGGCTTTTTAGAAGTTTTAAAGCTTAAAACCCTACAAATATTAAAGAAAAATGTTCTTCAGCCATTTACCAACACTTCTGCATATATAACTCAGATTTTTCAATTTTGTGGATTGACAAATTGACATGGTATTGCTTATTTGCGTCCATTATATTCTGTGCCGGGGATCCGGACCAATACAAACACACCCAGACCGGTCTGCATGGTCAATACAAACATCTGCTCCTAATGGGAATCAAATATTATGACAGTTTCCATCGCCAATTTTAATAAAAGACAATGCTTGACCCAAAGAAAGTCTGTCGTGGTATTATAGACGGAATAGTCTTCTTTTTTTGTTGACGGTAAGGAAATCTTTAACCAGATACTCTGCTTTCTGGGAAGGACAACCGGGTTACATGGGGGTTACAAGGTGGTAGCATCATGGACCCAATAAAACCTCCTCGATAGTAGTAGAATTCAGTACTTGTGACAGGCTAATGGGTCTCTTACAGAACCAGCGCAATTCGCCAAGCACTGTGATCCACTCGTGGCTGACGACCTTGGTGCCAAAGAACAGAAATCAAATCAAATCAAATATTTTTATTGAACATAAAAAGCATTACACTTATTCGTTGAAAGTCAGATTCTACCACCGGCTCCAAAATTAAACCTCTACCTTAGAAGAACCGGCGAAACAAACTCAGGGGGTTTTATCTTTTTTTATATGTATTTTTTTAAACTGATATTAGTTTACATATTATAATCACTGAAAAGCCTGGAGTGACTGTCTCATTCCCAAGGCGTGGTGTCCTCAAGGTATTCACCAATTTTATAATAGCCTTTACCACACAAACGTTCTTTGACCTTTTTTTAAATTTATTTATAGAAAGTTTCTGAACGCTTTCTGGGATCCTATTGTAAAACCGTATACAGTTACCCTTAAAAGAGTTACTAATTTTATGCAGTCTAGTAACTGGCATTGTTAAGATAGTGATGTTCTGGGTGAGAGCTTCATCAACCACGCGTTACAGTACAGTGCTTGGGAGGCTCTGGTGAACCGTTTCATGCTAAATTCTGGATTCTCCATGTGACAAGTCGGGCTTCTTGCCCTGGGCGCGAATTAAAGGAGGCCCCAAATTCATGTGTTTAAAATTTTCTTGGATCTTATTTTTAAAAACTACTTCCTTGCTGTTAGGAAAAAAACTACACTCAATATATCATATGGTTTTGGTCATAAACGTAAATTTTTGCCCTCTCAGGAAAATTGTAGACACCTGGTTTCATTATGTAGTTTACAGTAAGGCGTCGGGATGTGACGACCCCATCGCCCGCTGTTAGAATAACTTCTGTCACAGCAGAGATTATTCCACCAGTGCAATCAGTCACACTGGTGGTAGGTCTTTTGTTGCAAGAGGCTGGCTAGGTAGGTACCACCGCAGTGTCCAATATTCTGCCGCCAAATAGTAGTGCTTAGGCACTACTGTGTTCCGGTTTGAAGGGCACTGTACGCTAGTGAAATTACTGGGCGAACGAGATTTAAGAACTAATATCTCGAGGTTGGCAACGCGCGAGTAACACCTACTAATGGTGCTGCAAGCGCTCATAGGCTGCGGCAGCCACTTACCATCAGGTGGGCCGTATGCTTGTTTGCCAACTTCTAACATAAAAAAAAAAAAAAGATTTGTTGAGTTTATAAAATATGTAAATAAATATTGATTCAAGACTCACCTCTCCCTGCCCTCCCCGACGACGACCATGCGCTGGCTGTCCGCGCTCCATGCGATATCCTTAATCTGCCCACCGATGGGCTGGAACTCGTTCTTCAGGATATGTTCCTTGTTCACAGTGTCCCAGATACGGACCTTACCTGATACGTCTGTAACAAGGATAGGATAAATTACACACACATAAATTTATGACCGATGTGGCACAATAGGTGAGAACAGGGTTGTGTTGGGTTCCATGATAAGATCCATCTTAGACCGAGTTCTGCCAGCATAGTGCTCGTGATGATATTGAGTCCTCCAAGAGATCCTGTAGCCTCACTCTTTCACTGAGGTCCCCATGACCGACAACCTATCATGGAACACCACATTCTCTTTCCCAGCTGAGAACAACAGAAAAACACAAGGGTTCCATGACGAGATGGGCAGCAGCGAACCTGCCTTAAGCACGATATCCATAACACCATGTGTTCCGTTTACCCAGTGGCGTGCATTACATGTAGGCAATTAAGACGACGTTGCGCAGCGGTAACCTGATCAACAATGCGCGCATATATAATGGAAATTATTGACTAGCTTTCTGCCAACGGCTTCGACCGCGTGGATAACTATTTTAATACAAACTCTGTAATCAAAATTTACAAAGTTTTCATTTTTTCCCCTTCTACCACTATTCACACTACTAGTATTACAAGTATTTGACGCCGTTGTAGAGCAGCGATAACGAACTTGACTTAAGCGCCACAGCTCGCAGGTTCGATTCCCGCTCAGAGCTGATGTTTTTACTAACCATACAGGCATGTGTTCCGGTCTGGGTGTGTTTGTCCTTGTCGTTGTGTATGTTTCCAGACCCCGGCACAGGATATAACTATTCTAATGGGGCCCGTTGAGTGTGTAGCATTTATTTATTTTATTTATTTAAAATAAAGCAGTGCCCATCTCTTAAAAGTTCAAATACGCTATCCTCTCGCTCGGCCATCGCCGGTCTCATGCTCGCAGGCTAAACCGTACGTCTGTACTATAATTAGAAATCTAGTTTGAATTTTTTCCGCTTTCCCTCAATCAAAATCGGTCAAGTGGAACTTTAGACTCGGATGCGGTACAACCAATGCAATATCTTTGCGTTAATTCTTTATCTTCTTTAAATGGCGTTTTTTCTTTTGGTTCAATAACCTCAGCCGTTTAATTACGTTTAGATTTTGCATTATAATCATACTTGGGTCATTCCAAAAATTTCAGGATCTTTTAAGTAGTCCAACGTAGTTAAAAAAAATTGCGCCAAAAATTATGTTCATCGCCAATTTTGACTATTTTCAAAAACTTAAAATCTTATAAATTCGAGGTTATTTATAGCCCCAAGTATCCTCTTTAAAATGAACTATGGTCTATTTTAGTTACTATAATAGTTTTCGAGATATTTAAAAAATTACTGTCGTCAAATTGTCAACAGCCGGAACCGCCACCACTATGCGATCACCCATCTAGCGACTGACCGCGCCTAAAGTTGCTTAACCTACCGATCGTTTACCGATCAGTGGGTGCACTCGGCTATGAGCGTTTCAACTTACGAGGGTGAAACAGGGGTTGAAAGGTTCCAGGAACCAGATATTTCTATTTTTATATATTTACAAAGATTTCACAAAATACTAAAATCTAGTCATACAAAGTGACAGTTCATTAACCTCAATATCGCAAGTATCTCACGCAAAAATATGAATATAACCGTTCCTATAAAAACAATTGAAAAAATTACAATATTCCATTATCATCTTTATGCTTATGCAAATAAGATGCATTTATGTTTAAACGAGTCATTGCAATGTCATCCTTTTAAGTCAAAACAGGTTATTCTTAACACTAAAATTATATAAAACTTGTTTAAACCGTTTTGATACTCGACGACTGACCAATGTAAGGGCTAACTCACACGTTTTTAGGCGTCGGGATGTGACGACCCCATCGCCCGCTGTTGGGATAACGTCTGTCACAACAGAGATTATTCCACCAGTGCAATCAGTCACACTGGTGGTAGGTCTTTGTTGCAAGAGGCCGGCTAGGTAGGTACCACCGCAGTGTCCAATATTCTGCCGCCAAATAGTAGTGCTTAGGCACTACTGTGTTCCGGTTTGAAGGGCATTGTACGCTAATGAAATTACTGGGCGAACGAGATTTAAGAACTAATATCTCGAGGTTGGCAACGCGTGATTGGCACCTACTAATGGTTCTGCAAACGCTCATAGGCTACGGCAACCACTTACCATCAGGTGGGCCGTATGCTTGTTTGCCAACTTCTAACATAAAAAAAAAACGTACGTTTTTTAATAAACAACGATTCTTTAGACTAATTCTTGACGATGTTAAGAATCAGACAAATCCATAGGCTTTGAGATTTAGAGCACTTTTTTTATTATTTTTTTATTTGGAAAGTAGGGCAGATGACTCTACTCCACCTGATGGTAAGTGGAAATAAAGTCCAAACGCGAGGGCGGCTAACAGAGTTGCGGAATGCAACCGTGTTAGCCACCCTTGCCCTGCCTACCCGCAAGATGCCTCTTCACGCCTCGTTTGAAGGAGCCCAGATTGTAAGATTTGAAGATTTTACGGTAGTAGAGTCATGCTTCTCTCAGCACAAATGGGCCCAATCGACTGAGGAAGTACTATCCTCTCACAAAAAATCAGCGTAAAGTAACAGTACTCTTGCGTTTCGTGCAGTCATTGAGAGCGCCGGAGGCCCAATCTCCCACCCCATCTGTTCCTTTCATTTTTCCCTTCTCATTCCTTTCCTCTTATTCCTTGGGTTGGCAACGCGCATATGATAGTTAAATTAGTATCGTAAGCGTTCATAGGTTGTTCTTTTGTGTTCAGAGAAATATGGTGCTAGTACCGTATATATCTTTACCGTATAATAAAGAATCTTAATAAAAATGTCATCGATTTGTAAATTGAGCGTAAGTTTTAATCTGCATTCTGAACCGGTATTCAACGTATTATATAACCCGATTTTCGCTCGTACGAGATCAAGATTAACTTTTATACTTTTAAAAGTATACAATTTGGATATATTTTAAAAGCAAAACAAGCTAAATAATCGCTTGTCATCAGGTGAACCTCCTTTCCGTTTGGCCTCTTATAAAAAAAATGCCGTCCAAGAGCACATAAAGGGTCCCGTGACAACGTAAAATAAAAATAATAAAATTTCTTATATAGGGACGACCCCCCATTTCATTAATTTTTTTTTTAATTTTTAATTTTTTTTTATTCTTAATATTTGTAGCGCCAACAGTAGACGAACAACTCTCGTGTTAACAGAGCGAAGTCATCCCTTCTACCGATGACCTCTTGAGGGGTTCATGAGATACAGCTCACTGACAGACGTACGAACGGCCGGACAGTAGACGTAGTAATAGTGCTCCATTGGCGGATTGCTTGACACCTTTTAAGATAAAAAATGAAGACTTCGAAAGAGAAAACTCGTTACGTGTACATTTGGCAGTTGAGTGACTGCTAAACAATCTAATTACTACGTAGCTTGCTTCTTTTAAATGAGTTTAATATAACTCCATTAAACGTAACGAAGCTATGTACGTAACGTTTACGACTCAAAAGAAGTCGTCGTCACCGACTAGTTTATAAATATACGTATTTAATGCATGTACAATTCTCTCGACCGATCTAAACATAGTTTTAATCTAATATCGTTTCGTTGGCGTCCATCCAAGAGTCGTGTTGCGAGATCACATTATGAGTGTCGCTTAACGTTTCCCTAGTTCTAGTTTTTAGAGTGTTTTCTTGTTTTAGTTTGAATCCTTACTTATTAATATATAAGCGAATGTAACTCTGTCTCTCTCTCTCTTTTTTTTTATGTTAGAAGTTGCCAAACAAGCATACGGCCCACCTGATGGTAAGTGGCTGCCGCAGCGTATGAGCGCTTGCAGCATCATTAGTAGGTGCCACTCACGCGTTGCCAACCTCGAGATATTAGTTCTTAAATCTCGTTCGCCCAGTAATTTCACTAGCGTACAATGCCCTTCAAACCGAAACACAGTAGTGCCTAAGCACTACTATTTGGCGGCAGAATATTAGTCACTACGGTGGTACCTACCTAGCCGCCCTCTTGCAACAAAAGACCTACCACCAGTGTGACTGATTGCACTGTTGGAATAATCTCTGTTGTGACAGAGGTTATCCCAACAGTCTCTGTCTGTCGCGCCTTCACACCAAAACTATATAACCAATTTAAATGAAATTTGGTACACAGATAGTCTTGAGCCTGAGAAAGGACAGAGACTACTTTTAATGCGCAAAAATTGTTGTATGGAGTTGAAAGAGGGGATGAAAATTTGTATGGAAGTACCGTTATTATGAGAATGTTGATTCGATATTAATAAATATGAGATTAAATGTTTGTAAAACAGTTTCAGAGTTTGTATTAAAATCGCTATTTATGCGGGCGAAGCCGCTGGCAGAAACTTGTTATACAATACATTGCTACACTCTGTGATAATAAATAAATAAACGCTACACACTCAACGGATCCCGTTAGGATAGTAATATCCTGTGTAGGGGGTCCGGAAACACACATGGAAACAGACAAACACACCCAGATCGGAACACATGCCTTGACCATACGGTCAAACATCTGTCCCGAGAGCGACCTGTGGCGCTGAAGGCAGGTTCGCTACCGCTCCGCCACAACCACCCCATGATATAAAACCATAGGCTACTTTGATCGCATATCATCAGGCGAACTGTACGCTTGTTTGCCACCTACGATGTGAAAGTCTTAAGAGTTCGTATTCACGATGAGCAGAACGAGGTATAAAAATATATAAAAACACAATTTATCTCATTTCCGTTAAGGTTGTGCTGCAACCGCGGACATTACACAAATATACAGGCAGTCAAGTCTGTTTTTTTATTGCCGTGCCCCCGCCAATTCGAGCAAAGAGCACAGCCGTATCATCTTTTCTCGAAGCGACTTGAGGCATTTTTGACCCCCTAACTTTTTGTGGATAAAGCAAGAAATTTGAATTTTATATGATCAAGAGAAGTCACTAAACTTAGCTTGCAAATATAGCTAATAATTATACCTTATAAGTTTACGAATGATCGCTAGTGCAAGTTCTTTAATTTGATCATCAAAATGAACAGGTACTTCTAGCAGTCTCACAAACTTCACATTATGAATTTAGTTAGAATTTAGCTTATAAATGAAAAAATAAAAATTGAATTAAAAAAATTTTGAAGAAAAACTGCTTTGCGCGACTTGGATTTTTTTACATCTTCATTTTGGATGAGATTTTCTTCAACTCTTAATAAGCGAGCAGACTGGTATGCGAATGTCCTGATTTTATGAAATGAGGCGTGATATAGCATAGCTTGCTTTTCCAACTGGTGTACAGGCAAGTCAACTTAAGTTTACTGGTAGGCCTATTGGAAGAAGTGGTGGCACTGTAGCTAGTGAAATCACTGGGTAAAGGATATTTAAGAACCAATATCTCGAGGTTGGCAACACGTGAATAGCACCAGTCAATGGTGTAGGACTGCTGGGTCGTATGTTTACTTGCCAACATAGTAACAAAAAAACGCTAGAATAGTCACCTTTTCTTCCTAGCATCCGGATTCGGATATCCGGATTTAACCGGTTACTAGTTTATACATAGAACGATTACCAACTGACCTCCGCAACTCTAAGGACTAACCAGTAACTCATTGGATATGAGCAAATTACTCAAAAGTTAACGATTATTATCAGATGTTATGTGATAACCGCGACCGACATCTTAACGTGCTCTCCGAGGCACGGTGGGAAGACTCACAAGGACAAAAGCTCAGACCGAAACAGATATTTGTAAGATCAATCTAAAGACGGACTCGCTACCAATGCGCCATAACGCTGTGTACGCCAGAATGGTCACCAATAGTATTTATAGAAAATATTACTAAATATCACTTCCACCAGGATTGGGCAGATGTTAATAGTAAATAACACCAGCTTTTGGTCAATTGCCAACGCTAATAAGTCATACAGGCGTAATAATATGGTATGTCTCATTTCAATTCACGTATGGTAAACAAAAACTATGAATATTCAAAACATTATAAATCATTATTATAGTTATGTTATTTTATGTAAGAAAAGATTTACATAAACTTAAAATAGTGATCGCCAAGTTTTTTTCATATACCATAAAAGTGGCAAACAAGCGTACGGACCGTTATATAAGCGATCATTATAACGCAAGATACTCATTGCCGGGTGCGTTCACTAATCGGTAAACAATCGTCGCGGTAAGCAACTTTAGGCGTTGTCAGTCAATAAATGAGTGACCGCATGGTATTTCAACTGAGCGTCTCCGTGCTTCGTAGGGCACGTAAAAGAGTCGATCCAGGCGGTTATCAATTTGATAATCGTCGATAAGTCATAGGCCTATACGGGCGACCTAAACAACTCGTATACTCCCGCCCGGTGACGCTGTCAAGGCCAGTAGGGCCAACAGCAATACACATTCTGAAAAAAAAAAAAAAAAAACTCGTATACTAGGTTGGCCACTAACCATAAATGAGAAGAAAGTGTTTCTATGCTGCATTGTGTTTTGACGACTTTCCGTGTTCGATCGCTGTATCAAAATCGTTAGTGCATCGCGATCGTAAGGGACGCAATTAACACAAAAATGTATATCACTATCCTAAAGGGGGCCTTTGTGTGTGCAACGTTTATTATTACATTTATTAAGATGATGTCGTCATGGGGACACCATTGTGGCGTTGTGGGTAGCGTGTCTGCCTTAGTCTCGACGGTTGCGGGTCCGATTCCCGCTCGGCAGATGTTTGTTCAATTTCTGTCTCAGTCTGGGAGTTTGTCTGAGCACTCCCAACCGTGCCTCGGAGAGCACGTTAAGCTGTCGGTCCCGGTTGTTATCGCATAACATCTGATAATAATCGTTAACTTGATAAGTAAATTGAACTTAATTCAATGAGTTACTGGTTCGCGCTTAGGGCGGAGGTCAGATGGCAACATAAGATAAGAGTAATAAGCAGACCCTGGGTAAAATAAAAATACCGGGAATAATGCTAGGACGAAGAAGAAGATAACGTATGGTTGTCCTGAGTGCTTGTTACTGGTTGCGGGAACTCTCTCGTGATTATGGGAGCTCGCTTTTTACGTGTAACGACTGTATAAAAAAATATTTTCGTTATTAGAAGAAAAACAACAAGCCGTTCTGAACAACCTGTTTCCCAATAACAACAACAAAGGCACATAACTCAGTTTATCAAAGCGGGCAATAGCCGTTTCGCTGTTTATCAAATTAATAAAACGTTTTGCGGTTAACAGGATACTGAATTAGAAAATTGTTGGTTGCATACCGTGAACATTTTAACTCGGTTTAGTATCGTAATATTAAAAAAAACCGGCCAAGTGCGAGTCGGACTCGCGCACGAAGGGCTCCGTACCATTCTCTATAATAAAAACGGCAAAAAATAATGTTTATTGTTGTAGTTGTATGAGAGCCCTTCTTAAATATGTGTTTTATTTTAATTTCAATATTTATAATTAAAATGAATGTATAACTAAATATTCTGTGAATATTTTAAGCGTCTACCTGTTATTGTAATCAATATCAAAAACGAGCAAAAAATTACATTAGTTGTATGGGAGCCTTAAATATTTATTTTATTCTAGTTTATAGTATTTGTTGTTATAGCGGCAGCAGAAATACATCATCTGTGAAAATTTCAACTGTCTAATTATCACAGTTTATGAGATATTTCACCGGCGTCAGGATGTGACGACCCCATCGCCCGCTGTTGGGATAACCTCTGTCACAGCAGAGATTATTCCACCAGTGCAATCAGTCACACTGGTGGTAGGTCTTTTGTTGCAAGAGGCCGGCTAGGTAGGTACCACCGCAGTGTCAAATATTCTGCAGCCAAATAGTAGTGCCTAGGCATTACTGTGTTCCGGTTTGAAGGGCACTGTACGCTAGTGAAATTACTGGGCAGAGGAGATTTAAGAACCAATATCTCGAGGTTGGCAACGCGTGAGTGGCGCCTACTAATGGTGCTGCAAGCGCTCATAGGATACGGCAACCACTTACCATCAGGTGGGTCGTATGCTTGTTTGCCAACTTGTAACATAAAAAAAAGATACATCGTGGTGACAGATGGAAGGACGGACGGAAGGACAAACAAACTCTTTGTTGTCGTGTTTAAAAAAGTCACTCATATAATTTGGGATATATACTATAAATACAGTATATATCCCATGAAAAACATAAAATGTAAAAAAAGTCCAAGTCTTGCAAAGCAGTTCTACTACAAAAAGTGGTGAGATCTCTTGTATAACTACGCCTGAAACTTGCCATTTGTACGGCAACATAGTCTACTCATTCAAATACTGTCGTTTTGAAATATACCGTAATTTAAAATATACCGTGTCTATACAATACCTGCTTGGTTACAGAAAATTCAGGCTTTTGGTTTTATCCATAACGAGGTTATAGAGGGTCGCAAAATGGCGTGAATTGCTTCGAGAAAAGGATAGTACGGCCGTGCCGCTTTTTGCTCGACTTGGCGGGGCACTACCGTGCCTCCAGATTAAAAATAACTACAATATCAGATGCAGGGTATACGATATTACCCAGATCAAATATCAGTGCAGAACAATATTCTCAACGGTAATGAAATCAAATCAACCACAGAACTGAGCTTGTAACCATTGATATCTAATAAAATCATTGCACTAAGGTTACATGCAACTATGCCCACATTGTACCTCATTAAGGTGGGAAACTGCTGCATGATCTATCGGAAGCAGATTAAAGTATAAGAAAACTACACTGAAGGAACATAACACATGCTGTGGAACGCGCGCGTACATTCCAAGCTTAATAAGCGCGACGCGGTGTTCGAAAATATAAGTAAATAAAAATAAAAGAAAAAGTCATCTACAAATTTTGATTGACAAATTCAATCACTACTTCCCAGTACATACCGAAACAAAAGCTAAAGTTCATCAAAACTACGTTTCCAGACCCCCGACACAGTATATAACTATTTTAATTGGGGCCGTTGAGTGTGTAGTATTTAGCGTTAATTGTAATGTAAAAACAACAATTTCAATTGTAATCAAAACAAAATACTATCATTGGTTGCTTATCTATAATCCTTATTTTATCAAATATGCAACTATACTTAATTCTCTATGAAGATAATGGTGTTCATAAAAGGAAAATAAATAATCTAAATTCATTTTATAATTCTTTATCTAATATAATCAATCTGTTTGTATAAGTGTATTGTTATGAAATATACATTTTTTTTATTCCATCACGGTTGACAAACAAGCATATGATCTGTGTGATGGTATGCTGTTATGATCATGCATGATACGTGAAGTATCACATGAGATGCGGACCCAAGGGATGGAAGGGAAGGTATGAGAAGAGAAAAAGAAAGTGCACAGAGGGGGTGTGAGATTGAGCCCCAGCTCTGTTACTCATTGCACAAGACACAGCAGTACTTAGTTATGTTACACTGATTTTCTGTGAGAGGGTAGAACTTGCACAACTTCACAATATACAGGCTGTCTCATGATATTTTCCTTTCTCATTATGCACCATATATATATTTTTAAGGCGTCGGGATGTGACGACCCATCGCCCGCTGTTGGGATAACCTCTGTCACAACAGAGATTATTCCACCAGTGCAATCAGTCACACTGGTGGTAGGTCTTTTGTTGCAAGAGGCCGGCTAGGTAGGTACCACCGCAGTGTCAAATATTCTGCCGCCAAATAGTAGTGCTTAGGCACTACTGTGTTCCGGTTTGAAGGGCATTGTACGCTAGTGAAATTACTGGGCGAACGAGATTTAAGAACTAATATCTCGAGGTTGGCAATGCGCGAGTGGCACCTACTAATGGTGCTGCAAGCGCTCATAGGCTGCGGCAGCCACTTACCATCAGGTGGGCCGTATGCTTGTTTGCCAACTTCTAACATATACACAAATTAAGCACTTGAAAACTCAGAAATGGTTGCCTGGATTTGAAACTGTAACATTCAGTTAAAATCAACTACTCTCTATTTCACATATAATAATATATAATATAATAATATAAAAATCAATCAGTTCCCCTCATATCTAAAATAAATCTCTATTACTAATAAAATCTTCAAGCAAATATGGTATCATTTATAAGATCTTAAGTCAGAATGTTTTGAAAGTAACATATTGACTTATAAGGTATCTGGATTGTGATAAAAAGTGAGTCATTGTACACACCTTAAGAAACTTTTATGTACAATGTATTTACATCTTTATTGACTTGTTTTCTTGCACATTATCTTATATAAATAACTAAACTAATAGTCCAGGATGCAGTGTCCATTATTGCACTTGATTACTATTAAGCTAATTTTCGGTGAGTTGCTTCATTTTGATAATTTTTAAGAGGTTTAACAAAAAAAACCCAGTCAGTAATTAATTTTTTGAGAATTATCAAATTAAAATATTTTATCAATGCTGCACTGTAATATGGGTATATTACCTATCACAATCGAGAGTTTTTATAAAGGAAATTGTTGGCTGTCTCATCAAAATGAAACTACTCATGGAAAATTAGCTTGATAATAATCAAGTGCAAAATGGACCCAAGACCCTGAACTATAAGCTAACTTCCTGATGATGAATCAGAATTTCATACAACATAGTTATCTATTGTTCGCGGGTTCGATTCCCGCTTGGAGCATTATATGTTTGTATTGACCATGCAAGCATATTTTCCAGTCTGGGTGTATTTGTCATTGTCATTGTGAATGTTTCCGGACCTCCGACACAGGATATTAATATCCTAATGGGGGCCGTTGAGTATGTAGCGTTTATTTAATTAATATTTATCGTGTTTTTGTTATTGTTGTAATGTTGTATTATTGTTGGAATATTGTATTATTGTTGTAACATTAGCAAATAGTGTAAGTAGTTTAAAATTAAATAATAATATTATGCTGGTTCAATGGGCACAAGCTAAACCCTTAGTTAGAGGGGAAACAAGATTATTAGAAAAGTCTTGATAAAAGCATTGCTAATATTCTTTTAAAAATTTATTTTAAAAATTTAATTTATTTATTTTTTACTAATTTTAGTGGAACACATCACTCTGTTTTATAATATTAGAAAAACAGTTATCTCATAAACATTGACTTGATAAGTAAAATAAAATCATTTCAATAATAATAGTTTGAATATATTTTGGTTTATTTTAAAAATTTTATTTATTTCACAGAACAGTGCATGTTGGCATAATATTGGTTGGTATAGTATATTATTGATTGATTTTCCTTAAATCCTAATGATATCAATAAAATTTACAATTTAATTTACATATATACATATGTTGAAAAATTATCTCCTACCAACTAAGCTAAGGAAAAATAATCTCTTACCTCCAGATGCAATATAAAATCCACTCGGTGAATACTTAGCAACATTCACTTGACACGAGTGTTCCGTGTATACGTCCGATATTGCGGGATTTTCAATGTCCCTTATGATAACCGAATTTCCATTGGTGTATAAGAAAGTTTTGCCTTTCGGATCACCTCCTAACACCAGGGGTGTTCCTCTCTGCGTTCTTGGCAGGGCCGCGAAGGTATACTCTGCGGAAATAAGCACTCATACACTACACAAATACCGAAATGTAATCAAATTTTCAACAAAATTTTGTCTCGGTTGACCGCATTATGAATCACCCTTACACACGAAAATCTACTTACTGTTAGAATATGACATAATTTTTATATATATACTACACTATTACTTAAACTTTAAATACAATAAATTAGTTTTATTCAGTACTTTTAAGTTAAACTAGAAAAACAAAATCAGCCGCTACTTTCCATAGCCTCCCAAAAAATGACTTATGACGTGACGTGACGTATAGAAGACTCAGACACTGGAAGTTTAAAGTAGTGATGTTTTGATTTTACTTCAAAAAACGAATTGGTTAAGTCATCGTTACATAAGTCAATTAGTACTTATTTTTGATTTAACAAGACTTATTATTGATTTTTAATGAATGCCGAATCAGTTGATTATTAATATTTAGTTTTGAACACATAATTTTACTCAAAAACATTGTTGTTCTTGAAAAAGTTAATTAAATCGATTCATTAGTCCTATGCTTTCTCGATTAAACAACCTTTATGACAACTCGATGCCAGCATGTTGGCTGTCCTGTTACATTTCATTAAATGTCCTTATATGGCGATACATCATAATATTATGTCTTGCCAGACGATAATTAGTAATCGTTATTATTATAAGTTTGTTGATTATTTAGTAGCTAACTATTTCAATATCGCACGGAATATTAATGTACTAAAAGTACTAAAAAATACAAATGTACTAAAAAATCTACAGAATACTTTCTATAAAAATCGATGCTTAGTAAAATATGGCAGATATTGTTAACAAGGCATCGACTTCTGAAGAAATAATATTAATAATATAATAATAATATACTTTATTGTACACCAGGATTTAAATTTTAAAAACATTTAAAAAAACACAGAAAATAAGGGTGGTACAAACAGGCGGCCTTATTGCTAGTAAGCAATTTCTGCCAGACAACCTGTTGGTGAAGGAAATATTATGCCAAAATAATTATGTAGGTAGGTGGTGTAGCAATAAAATTTTTAATATAATATAATTTTTATGAACATATATAATATTATATATAATACCACTTATAAAATAAAATATGAATAAATAAATAATATATATACATATATATATGGCATTTATGTGTTACTCAATAGATTATGATAATAGTGTTTGACTCTTCTCTTAAACAAAGATATGTTTTGAGCGCGTCTGATGTCAACTGGAAGTGCGTTCCATAACAAGACACTTTGGACAGCAAAGAAGGAGTGAAAGAACTTTGTGGTGTTTTCCGGGATTCGCAGCGTGAGATTTTGAGATGATCGCAAAAAATTAGTATGACGATCACCCAGGAATTCAAAATTTTGTTTAAGGTACTGCGGCGTTGATGGGTGAAATAAGATGGAATACAAAAGGGTCAAGATGTGAGTATTCCGGCGAAATCGGATTGGTAGCCACTTGAGTTTTTTGCGAAAATCTGAGACATGGTCATATTTGCGCAAGCCAAATATGAACCGAATTGCTATATTTTGAAGACGCTCAAGTTTGTTTAGCTGTTCTTCAGTGAGATTAAGATAGCTACACAGATACAGAAAATATTCTGTACAAAACCTTTTTTTCGTTTTTTATTGAAGTGAATCTTCTTTAGAATCGTTGTGATTTGAAATCGTGCAACGGAAAAAACGATATGTAAGAGACACAAATGCAAAAATGTATTGGAAGAATGAGACGAAAATATACATGCTATTTTATATTATCGATCTTTCCTCTGTGCGCCATGCTTTAGTGGGCCAGAGCGAGAGAGCAAATATCGGTGTGTATGTGTAATATATATATGCGGCTGCGTATTACAGCTTTTTAGTAAGAAATCAGCGTGGTATGTTATTATTTAACAGTGTTTTTGAATATTTTTATATCTTGTTACATATATTCATCTCATTCTTCTCGTCGATTTACTAAAGTTTCACTTCTGTCGTGTGTGAATCGCACACACACCTTTTTACTTTATTATTATAACTATAACATTAACATATCATAGATCATTGTAAGTTTAAAATATCAATAGCTCGTTATAGATATTGAGTAGGCTTAAATAAGTAGCTTACTTTGACATAACTGTTGAGTTGAAAGTAGCTAGACCTTATCGCGTACGCTGCATTGCCCACTAAAATATCTTACTTATATTTTTTATCAAAATAACAAAAAATATGAATTATCGATGGTATTACACACCCCGATTGGATACATTTATTCGAGTTTGACTGTGATTTTTAAAATGCAAAAAGGAACAATGAGGCCTTTTGGTATTTATCTTGTTGTTTTTACCGCAACGGTCGTAACAAGACTGACCGATAATAAACGATGTCCGAGACGTTATACATTTGCAGATATACGCAAAAACTGAGGTACGTGTGCCATACCTACTTGCGATTTCTATCTTCTTTCTTGTTCTTTCTTATGTACCATGAATATACCATCGTACAACTACTAATTCTTATTCATCCAATGGCTATTTTCTGAAACAACCATCGAGAGTTCTTACTCTATGAAAATAACATATTTTGTATAATCTATAGTACCTAGTGAAATAATGACTTTGACATTGTCAACTTCATTAATTTCATACTGGGTCGCTCGCTTCGTGGAATTTATTGAACTTTTTAACGCAGTGTCAACTTGTCAAGCATGTCGATATCATTGCATCATGAAAGTCCATGAAGTTTCGCTCATATGTTACACATGCTCCGTATTTTAGTGGCATATCACAATGGGAACAGTTTAGAAGATTCTTGGAGAAGGTTTAAACGTGATTCGATCGAGCTGTGATATTTTATAACGAATTTAAGTTGACGTTTGTTTCCACGTGGTGACTTGTCACATCTAGTCTACGTGTTAGAATCTTTTGTATAAATTGTGTATTTGTTCTCGAAGATTTTGAAATAAAAAAATGGAGTCTTTAAATATGTCGAAACTTAATTTATCCAGCGTTAGAAGCACAGTGCCTGGTGACAATGCACCAAAACAAGATGTTGCAGAGGTGAAGTTTGAACCGACTGTAAGTTCATTATGCTATTTCTTATTTTGTTTCTTTTTTTTTTTTATAAACTTTGTATTTACTTTATGAAAAAACACAATGTTTTTTTTAATTTGATGAGTACTTAAAAATTAAGACTGAGAAACTTACTAGTAGAGTCCATTCAAAAACTATCCAGATTGTGATGTCTTAACCTTGAAAAGGTGTAATGCTTTTTCTTTCACAACAAAGGATTCTTAAAAATTGTAATCACTTCTAAAATTCTTAAAATCCAAATATAAATGTATATTAATAATATTTTGGCATATTATATTAATAATGGTGGCAAGAATGCTAGCTGCATTTCTAACAATCCCAATTCTTTGGGAGAAAATGAACCAGGCCTCCTGTCATCTGTGGAGGCAATGAGTCTGGGTGTAATATCTTTCTGGAATTGTTCAGCAATTATGCTCCATGTCCAAGTGTTTCTACTGCACAAATCACAAAGATGTGATTTGGAATTCAGTTTTTGTTTTTATTGAAATAAAATTTTTAAATTTTTCATATTTTAAATTAAAATTTTCAAAATATTTATGAATTAATTCTATTTTAGGCTTTTACTGATCCAGATGATGAGTATCATTGTGAATACCGTGAGGAGATATGGAAAAACCTGCTGGAACAGGACGCTGAGAAGCCAACAATACACCTGCAATCACCACAGGTAATATAAAATAAATATATTATAATTATCTTAAGTTATTACTGTGAGTCCCGGTTGTTATCAGAACATCTGATAATAATCGTCAGCAGTTAAAAGGTAATTTGCCTTTATCCCATGAGTTACTTACTGGTTTGTGGAGGTTAGATGGCGATCGCTCTGTATAAAAACTAGACCCTGCCAAATCCGGATAAAAGTAATAAATAGACCCTTAATAGATACTCCTGGTATCAATTATATAAAAGATCTAATTATAATTAATATTATCTGTTCTTTATGATTTAAAAAAATAAAATATATTAGAACTTTTGGAAAACTATTTCTGTTAACATTTCATAATAAACCATAATTCAAAGTCAGCATTAGGTTACAGGTTTTAAGGTCTTTAATTTTTCTTGATGACACTGTGACGCAGCGGTAGTGAACCTGCCTTAAACAATACAGGTTGCTGATTTAATTCTCGCTCAGAGCATATATTTGTATTGACCAGACAAGCATGTGTTCTAGACTGGCCATATCCTTGTCCTTGTGTATGATTCCAGACCCGTGACACAGGATATAACTATCCTAATGTGGGCCATTGAGTGTATAGCGTTTATTATTATTTATAAATGCCAATAATTCTTAGTCATGTTTTGTAAACTGTTAGTAAATAATACCCACTATATTTTTTATAGTAATATAAAGTCAATAATTCAATATATCGAAAAATTTGTATGACTTAAAAATTATGGTGCAATATGTTTTAAAATCAATATAAAATTGTTACAACATAATTGCACCTTCTTACACATTGAGTACTAAAAGCTAGCTATGAAATGGTTTACTCATACTCTTTTATAATACTTCTAAATTTCTGTACATCACACAATACGGTTATAATTTTAATCTTATCGAGTGGTTAGTGGTCAATCTAGTGTCAGAATTTTTCAGGTCACCCATAGGCCTCTGACTTGAGCTATCGACTGTTGTCATATTGTCAACAGCCGGGATCGACTTTTTACGTGCCCTCCGAAGCACGGAGACGGTTGGTTGTAATACCACATTGCGATCACCCATCTAGTGATTGACTGCGCCTAAAGTTGCTTAACCTACCGATCATTTACCGATCCGTGGGTGCACTCGGCTATTAGCGTCTCATTTAATGACTAAGAAATGAAGCCTCAATAGCTCAACGTTAGAAGGGCTGACTTCGCCCCGTTAACGCGAGAGTCACGGGGTCGATCCTGACCCCCTTGGGCTATTGTCGTACCTCACCTAGTGCAACCTTTAGGTTTATTTGGAGGGGCAATAGGTATATTAGTAATGCCTTGAAAAAGCATTGCTAATATTCTTTATAAAAAAAATTGATAAGTAAATAGTGTTTAGATGAGCCAAGCTTCTTCCAGCACTACTCCCTCACAGAAAAAGAAAATTAAATATAAAGAAATGCTTACTTTAAAATTATCCAAAATTCCGCCCCCGAAGGGGTAAAAAGGGATATTATATATTTATATATTTTTATACGGAAGTCCGTCATTTTTGAAACGAAACGCATGAAACTTTATTTTTTGGTGAACAATTAAAGAAACACGTGTTTTAACGGGTCTATTTGACGACGTTGTGGCGCAGCGGTAGCGCACCTGCGTTAATCGCCACAGGTCGCGTGTTCGATTCCCGCTCGAAGATATGTTTGTATTGACCATACAGGCATGTTTTCCGGTCTGGCTGTGTTTGTCCTTCTCATTGTGTATGTTTTCGGACCCCCGACACAGAATATAACTATCCTACTGGGGCCCGTTGAGTGTACAGCGTTTAATATTATAGTTTACCCCAATTTTAAGTGAGTGTAGCCATGGGCCGAGGCTAGTTATGTTATATAATTACAACTTCACAATAATATTAATTGTGTAATAATATTGCTAGTTTCTGATTGCATTCACATATTTGTAACAGTACTGTGTTAAGATTATATCAATTTACAAGGTAATACTAGTTACTGTCCGCGATTTCACACACGATAATTAATAGGTATTCCGCTTTTAAGGTTTTTACCGTGACTTCCTCATTAGACAAGCTACCTTTTTCTTCATATCAGGACTATCTTTAGATAACGCTCTCAAACAAACAAACGTACTCTTGTGACACCGCTTTGGCGACCGTTGTGGCCTGCATTGAACCTCGACGATTGCGGTTTTGATTCCCGTTCGGACCAGATATTTATTATAAATATTTGTTACGGTCTGGGCGTTTGTTCCGGTTGTAATCCCGGTTGGCATATAAGGCGTGAAAGTGTAAAAAACTCACAGTCGCTTTTCCCTAACATATAAAATTCTCGTGTCGAGGAGTTGGATACAACTCCTCCGAAATCGCGTTACCGATTTTTATGAAATTTTGTGTGCATATCGGGTAGGTCTGAGAATCGGTGAACATCTATTTTTCCTACCCCTAAATATTAAGAGTGGTCCACCCCATTTGTTTTTATTGATATGGCATTAAAAATACATACAACCTTAAATTTTCACCCTTCTACCATCAACATGTATTATTTAATAGCGATATTAGTAATTCAATAATTTTCACTAGTGTCACTTCTGTTCACAATTAGACTCAGTTAGGTGCTGCTTTCGGGTCGTAAATCTTTTTGGGGCAGGACAACATCTGCCGGGCCCGCTAATAATATATAGTATACTGTCTTTTAAAATAAATAACTTTTATTCCACAGCTGGAATTCCGCGGAGCCTTAGTACAGCAGTTAAGAGATGCAACGAAGAAACTAGGCTTGACACTTGCCACACTACACTCGGCGGTCGCTCAGCTGGACCTCTTCATGGACGCTCACAGGCTAAGGGCGGACAGACTGACACATGTCGCGCTGGCCTGCTTGAGTCTTGCTGGTGAGTATATTAAGACCTGTTTTTTTATTTAACTAAGTTGGCAAAGACGCATACAACCCACTGATGGTAAGCAGTAAGCCGAAGTCGAGATATTAGTTCTTAAATCTTCTTTGGCCAGTAATTTCACTAGATACCGTGTCCTTGAAACGGAAACACTGAAATCTAATTTGTTAAAAGCATAAAACCAAATCAAACAAAAATTATATATCATTATGCCTCTATTCTATTATGTAAAATTTTGAATCCAAAAAAAAATCATTTAGATACTGAAATTTTTGTTGTTTGATTAAACGACTCTTTTCCCCTTTTCTTTTGTTATTGTTTTCGTTTGTTAAACTTTTTTTTTGGCTTCGTAAAATTAGAACTCTTGTTTCCAAATGAAGTCGTTGTTCGCGACAAAATAACATTTTCCGGCAGCGGCGGCGGCTGCCTTTAATTTGATTTTTTTCAAAAATAAAATCTAATGTAGATTTTTACACACTCAACAACCTTAATTAGCATAGTTATATCCTGTTGGGGGTCTGGAAACATACACAATCTCAAGCACAAACACACCCAGACTGGAAAACATGCCTGTATGGTGGTCAATACAAACATCTGTTCCGAGCAGTAGATATAGTAGTACAGTCACAAAATTTACACCGAAATCCTCTATGAACTTTTACAGCAAAAAGCGAAGAAAAATTCAGCAGAGCGCCAACATTAAAGACATTGTCAAAGATATCCGGTGTCCAGCTCTGCGGGAAGACGTTCAGACAGTTAGAATGGATGGTGGGCCAGCATGTACGGTGGAGGCTGCTGGCACCGACACCGGTGACCTTCGCAGCCCTGCTAGCACAGTACGTGGTGGCCGACTGCGACCTCACCACAAGGCACCCAAAGTTTGTGAGACGTTTTAGACGGGACGGTGCTAAACTTCTGGAAGCTTATTTGGATCTGACCTTGTCTGGTAAGTTTATATAGTATAAATAAATTAACTCTATCTCATCTGTCTTTCGCGCTTTCAAGCCAAAACTACTGAACCGATTTAAAGGAAATTTGGTGTATAGATAGTCTAGAGCCTGAGAAAGGACGTACAAGGCTACTTTATTATGGAGAAAAAGGGGGAGATTAAGTTGTATTGAAGTCGTCATTTTTGGATTTAGAAGCTTGACACTTATTTTTAGGCGAGATAAATAAATTATGACATTCAAAGTTTGTTAAAGTTCTACCCTAGAGGGTGTAGAATAATAATAGGGAATAGAGGATGAAAATGTGTAGGGAAATATGAAAGGTTTATGTGAATGTTTTACACGTGGCCAAAGCCGCTGGCAGAAGGTAGTACTTTATATTTAAATATAAATAAATAATAAATAAATAAACGCTACACACTCAACAGCCCCCATTAGGATAACTATATCCTATTTTTTTTTTTTTTTTTTTTTTTTTATTTACTTGGGGAAATGCATTTACGCACCCCCGCGCCGGGACAGATGGTGAAAGTGGCGCGGGGAGTGTGGGACTCGAGGCCATGTGCAATGGTCTTTATAGGACCTGGCCCCATACCCACTAAAACCCCAAGGTCCCGTCTGGCGCCATAGTGGGACGTCGCGGGATCGCTGGCGCATTCAACCGCGACGCCCCGGCGCTTGCCCCGAAGGGCCCTCCTGGGGCGGCAACTTACTGCCGCCATATATACATTCAATACATATTATTACATATATGTCTATATATAACCCCTGGCGCTTGCGCGCCTAGGCCTTACGGCCTTCAGCCTGGGCCGGCTTCGGGAAGTTTATTTTTCAATAAACTCACGAAGCCGGCGATACCCCAAATATATACATATATACATAAAATATATACAAATATACAAAAACAAACCCCGGGCGCGTGGAACGCGCTTGGGCCTTTCGGCCCCCGCCTGGACCGATTTCCTGAGTAAACACAGGAAATCGGAAAACCCCCAATATATACATATATACAAAACTCCTCCGGACGCGAAAACGCGCCAGGGCCTCACGGCCCCCGCCGGCCAACTTCCCGGGCAAACCCAGAAAGTCGGTAAATATATACATATTTACACACCCACTCCTCCTGCCGCGTAAACGCGGCTGGGCCTTGTGGCCCCACCGACCGACTCCCGAGTCTGGTCCGAAGACTCGGGAAGCCGGCAACCCTGTTCGCTTCACCGGGTAGCCGAAGGTGCCTCCTGCACAATCGACTATTACTCCCGGCTACTGAGCCCCCCGGCACGACAAGCCCAGGGTACCGCAGAGTTTTACCTCTGCGGTTGGGGGAGGATAACTATATCCTGTGTCGGGGTCCGGAAACATTCACAATGACAAGGACAAACACAACCAGACCGGAAAACATGCCTGTACGATTAATACAAACATCTGCTCCGAGCGGGAATCGAACCCGCAACCATCGAGGCTTAAGGCAGACTCACTACCCACAACGCCACAACGGTGAATATGTTTCATTATAACTTTTCGGATTGTGTAACAGTGTTTCATTGGATCTTATCATTGACTACTTGAAAATATAATAAGGCTTGTTTTCGTTTGAAAATCTCCATATAAAAAATTAAGCTACACATATTTATATATATGCTCAGTAAGTATTTCGTTTGCCTAACCCCTTAGCTACAAAATTCATGTTTAAAAAATGACAACTTCTATACAAACTTTCCACCCTTTTCATCGTCTCAAGTGTTGAATTCACCACCTGTGAAAAAACTCAGCTGTCTAGGTAAGAGGGTTTAGACTGGGCGTTGCTATGTCATTCAGGTCTTCTTTTTTATATGTCGCATCTTTAGAACGAAAATGACGTAACTCAAAATGCATTTTTTAGGAATCAATAAAATAAGTTTTAAATATTGACACCTGCACAATCTGTCGTATATTAACTTCTCTTGATTATTTACGTTTTTTTTTTTTTTTTTATGTTAGAATTTGGCAAACAAGCATACGGCCCACCTATTAGTAGGTGCCACTCACGCGTTGCCAACCTCGAGATATTAGTTCTTAAATCTCGTTCGTCCAGTAATTTCACTAGCGTACAATGCCCTTCAAACTGGAACACAGTAGTGCCTAAGCACTACTATTTGGCGGCAGAATATTGGACACTGCGGTGGTACCTACCTACCTAGCCGGCCTCTTGCAACAAAGACCTACCACCAGTGTGACTGATTGCACTGGTGGAATAATCTCTGTTGTGACAGAGGTTATCCCAACAGCGTCAGTTATTTACTCTCTAATATGGCTATGTTTGGACTGTTTAAATTTAAATTTTAATAATTTAAATTTTTATTTTTTTAGTGTGCTGTTTTCGTTCTAAAGGCGCGATATATAGATAAATTTAAAATTTATGCAATAAGGGATCGTCAGTTGTCGATATCGTAGTCAGTAACAGCCCTCCCCTCCCCGCAGACGTGCGGCTCAAGGTGGTGGAGAGCGCGGACGTGGGCTGCGCGTGCGTGGCGTGCGCGCGCGCGGCGCTGGGGCTGGCGGCGTGGCCGGCGTGGCTGGCCGCGCGCGCGGCGCGCCCGCCCGCCGCCGTGGCGCCCGTGGCGCGCCTGCTGCAGAGGTGAAACACCTTTTTGTATTTATTCATTTGCAACATGCATACATTTTTTTTACATAATATTAGCAATGCTTTTTCAAGACATTACTAATATTCCTATTGCTCCTCCAAATAAGCTCTGTGCTTGCGCTAAGAGTGAGTACGACAATAGCCCAAGGGGTCAAGATCGAACCCTCGACTCTCGCGTTAACGGAGCGAAGTGGACCCGTCTACCGTTGAGCTATTGAGGCATTTATTATTATTTAAAATAGAATTCCTTATAACTGAGAGGTAGACATAAATATATAGTAATTATAAAAATTAAATAATTCCAATGTTGTACCTGTGTAAGTTTTTCAAATTTATTACAAAATCATTTGTATGTATACCTTATCATAATGATAATGAATAATTGATTCTAATTAATTAGCAGATGATATTAATAATAATAATAATAATAATAATAATCTTTATTAGGGTACAACATACAAAGCAACAATAAATGAACCCTAGCTCCAAACTAGTTGCCTGTATTTCAGGAGCTAGCGTCTTCCCATTGAATGTGGCACTTATTTGTATTAGTACATATGCGTAACACAGAACTATAATATTAAGAATATCAAAAAGAAAAAAATATATTATATAAAACAAAAGGAGAAAGAAAACTAAAAATAAAACTTCCGTTAATAATACAAAATAAAGGTAAAACACGAAATAAAAATACCCAGAAACCATGGTCTATATTATATGTTTCTTTAGAGTGTTATTAAATCAGACATTAAGTTTTAGAAAACTATAATTATTTAATTTATTAAAAATAAAATGTACATATTCGAATTTCTAGTCTTGGGTGAAAAAAAAATCATGTAATTCTAATTTAACTTTTAAGTAGTGACCGACCGAAATTTCGGTTTCGGTTTCGGTTTCGGCCAGTTTCGGCCAAAAATCTAGTTTCGGCTTTAGTTTCGGTTTCGGCCAAAATATAGCCGAAACTTTCGGCCTCGCCGAAACTCGAGTGTTCGTGAGTTTTCGTGCGTTGTTCGACAAACTTCGCAGCCAACTCGTGACCGCTTGCTAACGCGGCCAATCATAATCTCCAAAAATAAGTATTAGATTGATCTTTAAAATATTATGAACACAACGTATTATTAGTTAGTTATGTACTTAGTATATCTAACTATAAGTTGTTTCTTTTTTAAGTTTACTCCCAATAGTAAGTCCTGTATATTCATGACAAAAAAATGGTTATGACTTTAATGAATTTTTAGTTTTTATTTTATTTGACTCTATTTAACTGTCTATACTATTTACAGTGGTGGTCAATTAATTAGAGACATTGGTATAATAGGAGTAACATTTATTTATATTTTCCGTAATTTCAGTTTACATGAAGTCTTCATTACGTTTTTTAATGTTGATCTGAATTTGATCATTTAACCAATGTTTTCTTAATAGAATTATTAAATGGTGGAATGGATTGTAATTAAAAATAACAACAATTAAAATTTAAAACGGAAGAGAAAAATGTACATTTATTATTAAATTCATCTAAAAAGCGGCGTTTTCTATTAAATTTTACATTAAATGGGATTGCCTTTATTAGCTATAGCTATACCGACATCGGCGCGGCATCGACTCGGTCAAATAATGACAAGTTTCGTTAGTGAAGTTCTTCCAGGCGTCTTTGGTCTTTCACTATAGAGTTGGTTTAAATTTCCAGTTTCTTGTACCACAAATGGTCCAAGGAATTCATATCTAGGCTATTGGCAGGCCAATCTAAAAGTGACAGTAGTTCACCGGCTAGAAATCATTTAATAAACAGTGAAGTATATTTGGATCGTTTTCGTGTTTAAGCGCCCATGTAACTTTGCCACTAAGTTCTAGTCCAAATATTTCTCCTTTAATAATTACAGAGCTCACAAAGGGAACTTTTTATAAAGCTATTACCAGTCTGCGATCTAAATTTCTAGGTACACAGTTTCAGTAGTTTTATAGGTTTGAAAATACTGCAAAACGTATAAAACCATACTTTTGGCTACCAAAAGCTATTTTAAGGTATGGCCATTTACGTTGAAGTAAAATTGTTTTCGCTTGGTCGTTTCACAACTTAAATAAGTGACCTATGTTTCAGTAATAAATTGTGATATTAATTTTAGAAATCAAAACTATAAACTAAAGAATGACGTTAAATAAAAATACAAAAGCTTTCCGCCTTTGTATTTCAGGTTTTTTTTAAATCGTAAATAAAACACTAACTCTGGCTGTCCCTGATTAGATGGTCAGCCAGTAAATGAGAAATTTCGATGCCAGAGATTTTTTTTAATAAACCACCATAAAATATTCTTTGCTTCGAAAAAGTATACACCATTCAACAGTATTCTTTATAACAAACAGTATCTCATAAAATTAAACTTTTAAAATAATTAAACAAATTATTTTCCGTTCCTAATTAGTTGACTACGAATGTATACATGTAAAAAACTTTAAATTCAAATTTCAGTCGAAAAAACGTAATTTTAAATATTTTATAAAAAGTTTCGGTTTCGGTTTCGGTTTCGGCCGAAACTGAGAGGGAGGCCGAAAGTTCGGTTTCGGTTTCGGTTTCGGCTGAAAAACCAGTTTCGGTCGGACCCTACTTTTAAGTCACTAAATATAGTCTGAAACTGTATCTTGTTACACTGCTTTATAAAAAATTTTATTAGCCGGTGACCAATGATTGTCAATACTTTAACAACCGCCTCGGGCATAGTTTATTTGCTTATAAATTTTAATTCAAAATAAATTATTAAAATGATGATCAAAGGCCAAAAATACACGGAGAGTTGATATCCCGTAAGGTTGACGTCCTTTCCGCTATGGTTATGAAAACGAAGCGAAATCCTGACTCACATCAAACAAATTTAATTCCAATCAACGAAAAAATAAAATTAACCAAACTTTTGTTTATACAGGATGATGCAGATACTGAAATCACGTGAAACTGCCGATTCTGAAGCTGATCAAGGCTACAGCAGCGCTAGAACGTCACCAAACTTAACACCCTGTGCGTCACCTCGGTACCAAATCTCGCCAGCATCCAGCACTTGCAGCACATCGTCTCGGAGCTATTTAAACGTTGACACATCATACCGTCAACGTCCCATCAGGTCAGAAAACCCATATGCTGTATTGGATTTGGATGATACTGAAGTATCGAACGTACCTAATCCAGATTATTACAGACTACCCACAGCGGTCGATATGACCTGTCAAAGGGTCAATAACCCCGCTGATTATAGTTTCTGTAGATCGAGTAGATTGATCGAGGCCAGTTTCGATCCAGTCCAACCGTCTACAAGTATGGCTGTGAAAAGGGGCTTAGATAGTAATGTAGAATTAGATAGGAAGAGGTATCGTTTGACCTCGCAAATGTCTCAGGTAGTCCTTTGATTAATTTTTTTTTCTCTAGTCCTCTATTGAAAATTTGGCCTTAGATTCGACAAATTTCCGCATTTATGTTACAGTTTAACTTTTTGTTTTTTGTTATTTACAAACGAAATAGTTTTTTTTTCTGTGTTAATAATATTGTATATTCTAAAAACGTTAAATTTCATTGTATCGAAGTATTATAATTTCGAAATAAAGCGGTTATTCGGTGACCTTTAAATATTTATCTTATTATAAATACAACTAAGCTTTAGTCCCATAAACAATAGTACAAAAAATATAAAAAAATAGTTATGACGAAACAAAAACAATATGGCCGCCGACTTCCCGCTAAAAAGCATAATACTGTGACGAATGCATAATCGTATACTAAAAAACGCTAGTTTAAAATAGTATTTAGTAGCGAAGGCTTTGCCAGCAACGATATTTATTAAAAGACTTATAACCTCAATACATTTTGTATGATGTATTATAAAAAATCATAGTTTTAGATAGTAACAAATTGAGTCGATTACACAACCTTTAAATGAAAATTAAAAACAAGTGATTCCAAATAAGCTAAATGAACCCGGATGAGAAACAAATTAACTTCATATACATTAAAATTAAAAATGTCCCTACAAGACGATCGACAAATTTTGTCACAATAGCTTTTTTATCAATCAACAAATAAATATATACATCCAGAAATAAACTGATTTTTTAAATTTATTTTACTCAAATGATAAAAATATTTTTAATTTTTGCCATGTTGGAGCTAATTTTCTTGACTTATTGATCGATCGATACTGTGATGACATTTTGTACAAAATGGCGTACGTCGCCATCTTATATTTTTAGTAACCAAAAGTAATTTATAACGCTTTGATGTTTTATAACATACGAAATTGAAAAAAATATGTTATTAAGATGATTCGATTTATTTTATGCCATTTATTTTACTTAAAATTCCGTAATTAATTTAACTTCATTACTTATGACATGGATTGCTCGAATGAATTAAATGTCAAGAAAACCCCTATTCACACGTATTCTCAACGATTTATTAAAATTCGAATAAACAAAAAAGGTTGTGCATTCGACATACTAACGTCGAGGAATGAACACCGACTGTCAGAGCTTTAAACGCCCAGTTGTAAAATTATTAAAATGTAAATAAAGAGTGTCGAGTTTTGTTGGTGTTTTTTCGTCGTCGTCAGTTAAAAACTCCGTTTACATTGTGACGGAACGAGTTTATTAAAAACAGTATTAATATGGCATGAATATTTGCTGTAGTAAAATATGGCTACAAAAATATGTGGTTATATTTGCTAAAAAAAGTTACAAAAATCCGCTTTGCGACGTAGTGCCTTTTAAATATAAGTTATTCATGCCAACGGACGAATGTTATATCATAATCGTCCCATCACAATATAAACTGGTTAAAAACTTAATTTATCTATCTATAATAATGTATCTATTGCATAGTTTTAGCATACGAATATAAAGTACTGCCAATATACATGTGTATCATAGTTTATAAGGATTCATATATCATTAGTATATAATGCTATATTGAAACTATTTTGATATAAAATAAAACGGCTTGTAAAAAACAGGCCTACCAACTTAAAACAAAAATTCCCAAAATGGATACCTCTTGATTGAGTAAAATATGATTACACTTTTTTAAAAATAGGCATTTATGGAGACTGCTAATGGAAGTGAAAACTTGAAACTTTGAAATAACTGTATTTCTTTTATTATTTTTTTTTGAAAATTCAAAAAAGTTTTGTCTTCGAAAAAATAAGGAACATCCTCTCAAGCCTCTTTCGTCCCTTTAAAATACCTAATGAAATATTCAACTCACTGAAAATATATTTATGCATCATCATTGTAAACATCTTAAAGTTTAATCCGCTATAAAAAAATATAGATAATCAATTGAAATTGAAAAATTAGTTGGCTTGATGAGTATTAACATTATAAAAAGACTTATATTATTATACATTGACTTATTATATGCTATTATATGCTAGATACAAGCCCTTCTATACAGACAATGTGGCGAAAACTCTCTGGTGCTCATTCGTAAAAAACACAGAGTGAAGTTAGTCACACACTAACTTAATTCTGTTATGTTGCAAGCTTGTGACTAACTTGTTTCTTTGCATTTGCAAAGGCACACCAGCGAGTCCCTAAACTAGACTAAATCTAGACTTATTTTGTATCTTATGAAGTTTTGTATAATCTGAGTAATTTATGTATGAGTACTATGACTAAAAGGTGAGAAAGTAAAATTGGTTTATTATTGTGTCTCGGGAGTCGATAAAGTCTTGTATTTATGAAAAGTTTCAATGATCATTAATATGGATAGATGAGTTAGACTATAAAAAGTATTGCCAAAGCAATCTTTTGATGTATATTCATTTCCTAAGTAGTTAATTTTTTTAAATTAGATTTTATATTAAGGTGATATTTTTTTATTTGTATTTAAATGGCACGTGATTGGCATATAAAAAATTGATCGTAGACTAAATTATACTACAGAGTATATTGAACTGAGTTAGAAAAAGGATGCCTTAAAAGGAAAAGCAATAGTTTTTTAAATCGTTTATAGTTGTGATATTTCTAATATTTGAAAATTATTAAGTATATTAACCATGTGGTTAGGTCATGGGGTTGTCGGAAGTAACCTATTTGCTAAGAAATTATTAGATTACATATCTAATAAAAACTTGAAACACAATACATATTGTCTAAATTAACCTTTTACCCTCGACAGTTCAAGCGAGAGGCTTTCTTTACATATAGAGTAAAGGTGTTTATAAGTGGACACGATGAAGCCACGGTGACCCAATCTCCCACCCACTCTGTACCCTATCTTTATTCCCTTCTTACACCTTGGGTTGGCAATGCAAATGATAGGTTGCGGTGACTGCTTATCATCAGGCGGACCGTATGCTTGTTTGCCAACCGTCATGGAAAAAAAGCGTTGTATAAGAACTAAAACCATGTAATTTTCAATTATCATTTCTAATATAAAGGCATCTATTATAATCATTATGGAACCCAATTTTATATTTTAGTACCAAATGTGAACTGATACCTACGTCTGTATAAATAACATAATTAGTTTGATACTTAAATAATTTAATTTTAAAACATCACCTTAATGTTACTTAGTTTAATTTATGTTATATAGCAGCTTAAGACTTTGTGAATATTGCACTAGAAGGTGCATGTTGGCATTAAAAATTGAAACTTTACTCTTGCTTACTACGTTAGAAGTTTTATTGTGAATTTTAATCATAGATCTTCTTATCTCAAGTCTACTAAATACTAAAATGTATTAACAATCTCAATTTCTGATATTTTTCATATAATCACATCCAATCTATCTTTTTAATAAAGGCTGTTAAAGTTGATAATATCTTCTTACGTAATAAAAAAATTTAAAAACAAGTTTTTGGTATTAACGAAAATTTTATATTAAAAAAAATTGCTAATAATCCTTCTAGTGCGATATATTTAGTAAATTGTATTTGAAATACATTTATTTATTTTTTTAAGGTACGTTTTCGATGCGGTTGTGAACAAAGAGTTTGATCTTATTTATTTTTTCACGTGTTTTAATTCAACTGTTTTTAGAACAATATTTTTGTTTTGCATGTTTTTTTAAAATTTAAAACCGGAGAAACGTGTAAAGGTACTCCACTGAGTTCAATTCATTTTGTACCTTATTTAGACAATTGTATATCAATACTCCAAAATTGTTTTCAGAGTAATTCTATTCAAAGTTACCATTGTTAATTTTTAATCTTAAAATTTAAAAATACTGTTTCTTGTAAATGGGTAATGTTTTACACAAGCGGACTTAACAACATCATTTCAAAACCGTTCATTCTTTGTTATCAAATTTCATGTGATGATATATAAGATATTTTAATAGTATTTGCATTGGAAATCAGTCGAAATATCATGAGATTCCTGCCCAGTAAGTCTGCTTACGTAATGCACATCCTTATGTAGTAATCTGTACCATATTTTTTAATTATATAAATGTATGGTCAGGATAAAAATATTTTTGCACTACTGATATTTTGTTAAGTATCTTGTACCATTTATATTTTTTCATAATATTAATTTCCTTAAAACTGTTTCTTTTCTATATATTTTTTGCTGACTGTACATGTTATTTCAAGTAAACTAATGTAAATTCCATAATTGTTTGGGATGATTTTTTATGTACCTAATGTTAAATTTCACTTATGAAGTAAAGTGCAGATTTTTTTAAAACTTATTGTTTTTATTTTCAATCCTTTATTTATATTTCTAAATATGAAATACTTTTAGGGAACACATGATTAAAGTCTTATTTTAAAGCTTGCTTATGCTCTGTTACCACGATCAAATAAGAGAAAATTCCTTAATTATTAAGGTCGAAAAGTTACTACACCTATTCTTCTAAACATTTCAGTTCAAGCTCAAGTTTGGCGTAAGTTATGTTAGCACAATGCAAAGTGTAACCCTGAAAACATAATGAATTCAGCCAAGTGTTCTGTTGTTCGGAATGAGGTGAAGGTCGCATTTATATTCATCTATTCAGTTTTCAACTGACCTTGATTTTTCAATAACCGGTAGACGGTGGTACAGCTGATTTATATCAGAACTATTATGTACAATGTTTAGTTTATATTTTTAACCGAGTTCAAATTGCAGGGTTTTTTGTATGTATGGGGAAATTTTTTGATTTTCGTCTATAAAAAGATTTTGATAAGTCTTTCCCGGTCCGATTTATCATTCTATGTTTTTGTGATATATCGGACTTCCAATGTATAGATTAGAATCTATTAAAATATAAACCTTTGATCACTCCACACGCACATTGTGGAGGGTAAAATCTTAATTTAGAGTCCAGAGAGGATCAATGATTATATTACTTTAAATAGTAATTAGTTAATTTGTACAAAGTGCATTACATTGGTGCATTTCTCTGTATTTAGCAAGGCCCAGGGAGGGCTGCTAGGGTATACAAATAAATATAGAGTAAAGTAGGGTATATAAATATGGCATAATTTTTGGCGGTTGAAATCGTTAAGTAGTTATTATAGTTTGCTTAAAAAGTACAATAAATTTAGAAATATTTATAAAGAGTATATTATATTACAATATATAAACTATTTATAATAAAAAAAATGTTTTTATAGTTATGAGTTACATTGTATAAAGTATGCCCTCATCTCATTATATAATGATTAATGATTATTGTTAGTTATTATTATTTTATATAAATAATTTAATTGCGAGAGTGTTGTATTGACAAAATAAATTTGTTTATAAAAATAAAAGCAATTAGTAATTTATAATTATGGTAACATTATTAAAAATTACTTAAAATAAAACAACATTTTATATTATATATAATAATTTATTTATTCACCACAAAGTGTAATTGTACTTATTTATATCGCAAATCCCAACTCGATTCCTACAAGAGATTTGATATTAAAATTGAATCGGTAGATTAGTGCACGAAGGAAATTTAGATATGTCATATCTAGGCGAGTCTGTAAACAGCCGTGTCGTCTAGCGTCAGAGTGGGGAGACGTGGTGGTCTACGCGGTGGACGACGACGTCGTCTAGGTCTGCATTCACAATGCAGAGCACATAGACCTATTCCAGCACAACCCGACAGAAAGAGAGGTATCGCCAGCGTCCTGGTAACGGTTGCTACTTGCTCGCCTCTAGACCACCTCGGAACCACAACAGTCGTATCAGCTCTCGACCAGTAACATGGGTATCTTGCACCAACATACCCGTAATTCATTGTAAAATTCTCACAATTGACAATTGGTGGATATCCACAGCCTTTTATATTTACATACAAAACAGCAGGTCTCCAGTCCTCAGCCTGAGATTTGTATTTCACGTGTAGCTGAATACATTTGTAAGCGTCGCTGGTACAGCCTTCTCTACACGAGGCCCATGTACAATTATCCAATCCTAGTCGGTCGTCGCGTCGCTCCGTTACACATTCAGCTGGTATTGGATCAAAGTCAGCCGCTAAAGCACTCAAAGCGGGATCAGCGTATAGTGGTACAAGGAAGAGAAGTGCTGATCCACCACCACCAAGGAGAGCTGCGAGCATAATAGTTATGTATCGAGTTAGCCTCGCGCGCGTCTCACCCCGACGACGCGAGGATCGCACCACCAAGCGTTCGGAGCTTCCTCCTCTCATTTTATTAACACTGCGTCAACCCATCCTGATACAAAATCTTTCCCTAAATGCTACTAACATTGTTTACATAGCATGCGCTAAATTAGTACATGCGCAAAACCGTTCTTACATTTGCTATGTGTATCTATATATTTAGGTCTATTATTCTATTATCAAAACAGGTTTTTAAATTTTCATACAATTGTATTATTATCTTTTATTCACTTAAATAAAATTATTATTGCAAAGCTGTTCTATGACGAAAACTAACCTAATATTTTAACCCGCTAGCTATACGAAAAATTATATGCATCATTGCGTTAATAAAGCCATTGTTCCTATATAGGACAAATACAATGCTCTTTAATTATACCTTTTCAGAATGTAATATGCTGTACTTTGTCAGACATGGTTTCGACTTCTCTTAAATTATAATAAATAGATAGATAGTTATAGCTGTCCCTGAAAACGGTCACTCATCTATATTTACATACTTATGTTATATATACTTATCTTCTAAGTCTAAAATATATATATAAAAATACCCCATTACCAAGTGGACTTCGGGCAAAACCCTCATACAAAGTGGACTCCATTATTAATTTATAATTTTTTAATAAAACCTCAAAACTTATACATTACTTAGATAAACCAAAAAAAGTGTAACTTAGTATCTTTTGTTTTACAACACACATAGATTTAACTCATAGCTAAAAATCTTAATTAAAGGTTTTTAGCATTGATATAGAGCAGTTCATCATCAACTATCTATATTCTATGACATCTATGGACAAAATAGACGGCATACAGTGCTTTCATGTTTTTTTTCTCTGTGATTTCAATTTACAACAGACCAACTAAAATGGCGTCAAACATACAGAACAATCTTTGAAGTTTGAATACTTTTTTCAATACTTCACAGTTTAAAATTGTGATTTTTAGGTATGTCAGTTCGATTATTTCAATTATTTGTTAGTTCCTTGAGACAGAACCTACAACGCCCGAATATATTAAAATCAGGTACAGAATATTGAATAACACGTGTTTTCATACAAAATTGTTCTGTTCTTATTTCTTCTTTTTTACAATAACTGTTAGTGTTTTATAGCTTTTTGGCCAGTAAGATTTAAATTAGTTTCGTTATTAATAAAAAGTAAAAACTTTTTGGATTAGGTTTCCAAATTAGAACCGCGACAGCCATGAGTACAGCAGAGGTTGAAGAAAATAATGTTATAATACAAAACAAAAACCATACACGATATAAGCGCCGATTTTTGAAGCGCCAATGGGAAACTGATAGCGAAAAGAAAGATAATGGTGAAAGTGAAGAAAAAAAGGCTTGTGATAAACCCTTTGAGAGGATTAAGAAGAAAAAGATGGCCTTATTGTTAGGATACTGTGGAGTCAACTATTATGGAATGCAGAGGTAAGTCATATAATTGTTATAACTAAGTGTTAACAACATTTGTGTATTTTTTATGTATTCATTATTCAACGCGTTCAATTTACAGTGACGACCCCATCGCCCGCTGTTGGGATAACCTCTGTCACAACAGAGATTATTCCACCAGTGCAATCAGTCACACTGGTGGTAGGTCTTTTGTTGCAAGAGGCCGGCTAGGTAGGTACCACCGCAGTGTCCAATATTCTGCCGCCAAATAGTAGTGCTTAGGCACTACTGTGTTCAGTTTGAAGGGCATTGTACGCTAGTGAAATTACTGGGCGAACGAGATTTAAGAACTAATATCTCGAGGTTGGCAACGCGCGAGTGGCACCTACTAATGGTGCTGCAGCGCTCATAGGCTACGGCAACCACTTACCATCAGGTGGGCCGTATGCTTGTTCATGCCAACTTCTAACATAAAAAAAATAATAATAATTCAAGCTTCAGGGTCGGCTTCAGGTCATGTTCCTAATTAATCCCGGGGCTACCCATTTAAAAGTCATCTGCGGATTTGTTTAATTTGCAAATATTACTTATAATATCGTTATTTATCCAGTGTCTACTTATATTCTTATCCTGTATTGACAGGCTACTAGTTTTTACACAGCGATTTCCATCTGACCTCTGGAATTCAAATGGTGAAGTGGTACTTCAGAGCAAACTTATCAAAAGTTAACAACTGGCTAACCTGGAACGAAAGTGGTCTATGATACAAAATAAATATGCTTTTGAAGTAATTATTAATGATGGGCCGAAATTTGTTTTACATTCAGTAATAAAAAAACATGTATGTAATAACAGTGAAATAAAATAAGTTTGTAATATACTCAGGGTCATTTATTTTAAATAACAACATTTCATATGTAATAAACTGGTATGCGATACAAACTAAATTAAATTTGTTCTTAATTACAATGATTACCAGTCTTAAAAAAAATCTAAAATAAAACAAACTTTGTATTCTTCTAACTAACCTCTTAATTACAATTTGTTAATTCAATTTAAAAAAAAATCCTTTAATCGTAGGCATAACTTTAATTTTCACAAAATTTACTTTAGTAAACAATAATTTAATTTAGAATTATTAAATGGTATTTTTAACAACCAAGTTATTTAACAAACTCTTGTCCATCTACTGGTATTTAAAATTTACTAGAGGCAGTTGATGGTGCAAAAATACTAAAGACTCTGCCTTATCTTGTTCATATACATTTCCTATCTCTGAGAAAAGTCGCTCAGAATATACAGACCTTCCAGGAGACAACAAAAATATCCGAGCCAAATAAATCATATTAGGGAAATTATCTTTGTTCTTGTTTGTTCTTAGGCCATCAGCTATATGGTCTTTCGGCAGCAGTACATCATTGAGATATCTGTCAAGCTCTGATGCAATTGGACTTTTGGTTACTTCCACATTTGGTAACTTCACTGCTGCCAGTTCCTTATAGCAACTCCAGAATGTTCTGTGTATTTTTGGTTATTCAATGACGATGAGGACTTCTGCACTGGCTGTACGACTTCTTCATCACTACTTGAATTTTCGAAATCCTTGCTCCGTCTTACAAATTCTGCCAGGTAGGTATGTCTAATCATTGGTATATTATCTGGTGTAAAAAAATCATTTTGTGGCGCGGGTCTAACAATGTTGCTAGACTGTAGTACTTGTCATCTTCAATTGCCACTTGAACTTCATACTTGGTCAAATATCTGGAAAGAATCGTAAAGCTTGGTATTGTCTCTGATATGCAGGAGTAGGAAGAGCTAATCTTTTTAGATTTCTTCAAAAGGTTTGAGTAAGGCAAGACATTCCTTTAAAAGATCCCGTTGTCTTTAGATTGAAAATTTACTGTGCCACTGTTGTCAGATATGTATAACGAAATCGCTCTTATTTGCTCCAGGAACCTCTCAGCCATATAAAAAGTGCTGTTCCACCGGGTGCTCACGTCTTCAATAAGTTCGTGGTTGGTTGCATTGACCTCAGTCTGTATCAGTTGCAATTCTTCTTGAGCCTGTTTAGAGCGATTAAAGTGGGTTACAATACCACGGCCTTTGGAAGCACATGAAAGCTATTGCGGCAGCGTTCATGTGCTTCCAAAGCACCGTGAATTACTCGTTGCAAAATATGGATGAAGCACGTTTTTCCTACATAAGGACTGTCATTTACGGCTTTCAGAATGTTACGGCTGTTGTCTGTTACGATAACATGAATTTTGTTGGAGATGTTCCATGACTCAGCTATTTTTTCTAGGGCACACTGGATATTACGCGCCGAATGCTGATCTGAAAACAATTGCATTTGCAGCCCCCTATGTGCCAGTATAAAATTGTTGTCTAGCCTAACTTAAAAAGTACAGCATATTATTTATGCATAACGCTTGTGATTGTAAACATTTTAGCTGTGGTTAGCTGGTCGAAAATAATTTTAAATTTAGTAATGTATTTTCGGCTGGGCATCTGGTATTTGGGCTTTAATACAGCTATCAACCGATTAAATTTCGCATCTTCTACAACAGACGTAGGTGTTTGTCCTTTGTAATCATGTCTGCTATTGCTCGGTGAATTTGGGTTAGATGACCCAAAAAGAAAATGAAGTTGGGTTTTCCACATACTTTCAAGTGAGTCCTCAATGGACGCCTGACGTAAGGATGACTCAATGAGCGTTACTGACTATATACCTAGTAAAAATAAATATGTGTGAGAAAGGTCCTACGATTACTAGTGAGTAGGAAAAAAACCAAAATATACGAAAACTACACACACAAAATTAAACTAAGGAGTCCTTGTAATGTTGTATGGCTGACTTATTTTCTTTCTAAAAAAAAATTAATAGCAGCTTGAACATGGGGTAAAAATTTAGTCCATGTTCTATGATATCCTTAGTCCTTTCCAGTCAGGTTTTCGTCCTGGTCATAGTACGACTGCTGCACTCATTAAAATTACAGATGACATACGCCTAGCAATGGACAATAAACAGCTCACTACCCTCGTTCTTTTAGACTTCAGCAATGCTTTTAACTCTGTCGATTTTGATATTCTGATAAGTGTTCTTATTTCTCTTAACATATCTCACTCAGCAACTGAATGGTTTCGTAGTTATCTACAAGGACGCCGGCAGCGTGTTCATATTGATCAGAACTTTTCTGATTTGTGTGACGTCAGTGCCGGTGTGCCTCAGGGTGGCGTCTTGTCTCCTCTCCTTTTTCTATCTTTATTAATTCTATCACATCAAAATTAAATTCTCTCTACCACTTATATGCAGACGATCTTCAAATTTACTCTTCAGCTAAATTAGATGATCTTACGCAATCAATTACAATAATTAATTCTGATTTATCATCCATAACAAATTGGTGTAAATCTTATGGTTTAACAGTAAATCCCTTAAAAACTCAAGCGATTATAATAGGGAGTCAACAATTAGTCTCCTAAATAGATTGGATTAATCTGCCTTCTCTTTCTATTAACGGTATTGTACTACCTATTTTGGACACTGTAAAAAATCTCGGAGTCCTATTTGACCGAACGTTGTCATGGTCTCATCAGATCAATAAAGTGAGTAGGAAGATGTTTTCGGCTGCAGGGTCATTGAGACGCTTACAAAATTTTCTTCCTATTCCTACTAAAATTTCCATAGCTCATTCCCTGTTACTCTCCATATTGGACTACGCCGACGTTAGCTACCTTAATCTCTCCGAAGAGCAACTGAATAAACTCGAGCGACTTCAAAATATTGCGATACGGTTCATATTTGGCTTGCGCAAATATGACCACATTTCAGATTTTCGTGTTAAGCTCGAGTGGTTACCTATCCGCCTTCGCCGGAATACTCATGTTCTATGCATTTTGTACAGTGTACTGTTTCACGACTCAACGCCCTTTTATTTAAAAAAGAAATTTAAATTTCTTGGAGATGTTTATCAAACGTTAAGATCATCTGACAATCTTAGGCTTCAAGTACCAAAACATAATACAAAATTTTATAATTCTTCGTTCGCTGTACAAGCCGTTCTTTTATGGAACTCGCTACCTCTCCACATTAGACGTGCTCACAACTTATCTCTATTTAAAAACAATTAAAAACTTACTTTTTGAATCAATGACTATCCCTTTACTTTTATACTTGGCCCTTAATGATTTACTTTTATTATTTATGCCAAACGCCATATTTATTTGTATATATATATATAACGATATGTATATAGTTATTTGTTTATATATATTTATTAATATATATATTTGTATGTTTATTCATAATTATATCATATACTATTTATATATTTAAGTATTTATTTACCTATTTTATTTGTGTATACTGAAGATATTTGATTTAATATTATATAGATAATTTTGTTCTGCTCATCTTTTACGCCACCTACTTATGTTTCACAAAAATTCTCCTATACCCACAGGTAGTCTGGCAGAAATTGCTTTTTAGCAATAAGACCGCCTGGTTGTACCAATTTATCTGGTTTTGTAATGTCTTGTAAATTTTTTATGGTGTACAATAAAGAATTTTATTATAATTTTTTATTATTATGATCAGTATCAACATAACATGAAATACAACATCTCAACAGTTTTATTGAATCTTTCAAATAAAAAAAAACAGTTTATCATCAAATTCAGGTACAAACAGTCTATCGGATAAGCATTGCAATTCAGCAGGTGCATTTGTAACACCAAATGGCATCCTAACAAATTTAAACAAACCTCTGCCTGGAACGACAAAAGCTGTTTTCTCCCTAGAAATTTCTTCTAAAAGAATTTGATAAAATCCTTAGAGAGATCGATAGATGAAAGATAACGAGAGCATCTCTAAGATTCACCAATATTCTTGAAATATAAGATAATGGATAAGACTCCCTAACAGTAACTGAATATTTTTTTATGTTTGAAGTTGGCAAACAAGCATACGGCCCACCTGATGGTAATTTAATTTACGAGAATCTAAACAAACTCTGAGACTACCATCTTTTTTTGTAACTAAAACCAATGGACTACTCACTCAAAGAGATTTCGAAGGCTGTATGATACCCTCAGCTAACATCTTATCAATAAAAAATCTTACCAATATAAAATCTATAATTTCAGAATTAGAGATTTTAATCTGGCCGGACTCAAAGGATAGTATCTTTGTTTAATTGCTTCACCAACTGTAATAATTTTATATTGAACCAAATCAGTTTTCCCTAAACCTTTCCCCTCATATGAAATATCTTCAAATAATTTAGTAATTTTATCTAGACGAGATTTTTGCACAGATGTTAGACCAGAAGCTGAAATAATAGAAGCAACTTGTAAAGGATGGCCTGTGGAATTAACAAAAGAAGCTTCGCTCCATAATTTAGAATAAATGTTGAAATTAACCTAAAAATCGACACAAAGGATAATGTCTGTTGATATAGATGGTATAATAACAAGGTCTTATATGGTTACAACATCTTACAGGTAATTCCATTGAACCAATAACAGATTGACGTCTCCCGTCAGCGGTTGTAGCAGAATAATATGAGGGTTGTATTTTAAATCCCAAACGTTTAAATATTAAATGTGAATTACTTAGCCAGTACGCTAATCTTTGCTCCGCTATCTAATAAGCCTAAAAACTCTTGACCTCTAACAGAAAATATCATGTAGGGACGAGCATCGGAATCTTTGAAGTTTAAATTTAATAACTGTTTTTGAAGTTCTTTACAAGTGTCATGAATAGTAACTAATTGTTTATTTTTGTTTATTTGTGAAATATTATCGAATCCCGCTGTACACCGATCGCTTTCATAAGAATGTTGGTTACAACGGGGCCTCACTATTTTTGTTGATAGGAATTATCCAAAACAAAGAGGTTCTTCAACCTTGGATACATTTAGTACAATTTCTTGTCAAAACATTAGGTTGCCTACAAGAAAAAGGCTTTCTACAATCTTTGTTAGCATGTCCAAGAATATTACAATTAGAACAAATAATTTTAACTAACAGCACTAAATTACTAAATATTATTACTTTATATAAACTATTACAAACGTAATAATGCTTATAAAACACTCAAAATGACTACAGATTCAATCTTATAATATTTTAACTATGTTTTCGTTTAAGTGTATGTTAACCAAAAAAAAAGTAAATATATAAAATGTATAATTATAAAAGTACTGTTACAGCCTACAAATTACAACAAAAATTAAGAAATAAGTCAAGAATAATCCTTTCAACTTCTATAAATGCCAATCTATCAAAGAAAATCTATCAAGTCCCACTGTTAGGATCGCCAAATGTACTATATTAAAAAAGAAGAAAAAAAATATATAAATAAATAAATAAAATAAAAAAAAAACTATTTTATTGGATATTGGATTTATATTGCTGACTTTAGAAAATTTAGAAAAAAAAAATATGAATAGACCGAGTTCCAAAATTTATATTTTAAAATAAAAACAAAAAAATAATGTCCAGCTCCAGCGGCATTTCTAGGTAACATTTCCTGTGTTTCTATTTTACATTTCATAACAAATCGTTCTTTCTTCGTTTTCAGATCTGTTATGGATCTTTCTTACTCACCCACTGTTTTATTAATATTGATTCTAAGTTATCGAATTCTGTATAAGTCTAGAGTATTTGAGCGACAATTGTCACATGTTCTCTCTAGACATCTTTCAGAATATCGATCACAACAAAGCTGTTCCAACATATTTTTATGATTACTCACTGTTGTTTGTGGATGTTTTCGTGGATTGTGCAACTACAAGTTTCACGGTTTGACAATGAAGGGGGTATCACCCAAAATGGTCGAAGTCGGGCAAACAAGGAATAACTGATTACACATAAATTTCTTATGAAGATTTTTCATGGTTTCAAGTAAATATCTCTTCTGTTTTTTAACTTGTTTACGAGATACAAATTCTTTCTTACCTGCAGCTGTTAGAATCATCTACGAAAAATTCCTGCACTTATCATTAATCACTAGTTCTTTTATTTATTTTTTTAATTTGTCAGGTTATGTCCAGTTTTTTTATAGGTGACTGCTTTGTTTTTTATCCTCCATAGTTTGTATTTGTCTACTACATTTCCAGATATAACTTGTTTAAATTTTTTTCTTTCTTCATGAGTCTTTAATGTAGTTTTCTTCTTATTGATTTTTAATAACTTACCCAAAAAGGGCTTTCTTCACTAATTCTTGCTTTTTAGTTATATCTTCACTCGTGTCTTCAATTCTGTTCTTTGGTGTTTTTTCAACAGGTTTTATTACTTTTTAGCTGTTTTTTTGACTCGTTTATATTTTTGACGCTGAGTATTTAATTTAGTTTAAAGCTTTGAAACTATAGCTTCCATCTTTTTTATTTCCCTGTTTCTAAATTTTCTCTGTCTTTCACTTCTCCTTTTAGCTTCTTTTGTTATTTGGTCTTCGTTAATAACTTGTCTGAATTATTCATTAATGATGGGTCGTATATCGTCATCACTTGGTGGAGGAGTATTCTGGCGTATAAAATTATTAGTGGTTTGTTTCAATAGCTGTTTACTTTAGCCTGTAGTTAAATGAATAATTTTTCCATTTTTTTCTAGTTATTCGTTGCTCTCGTGGTGTCATGTCTTCTTTCTTTGTCCTTTTTCTTTTTTCCTTAAGTACTGAAGTTCTTGTTTTTTTTAAATTAATGGGGCTCACTTTTGATTCTGGCCAAGCGAGCCTTTTCGGCTTCTCTTCTTTTTTTTTAATAATAATAATAATAATAATCGTTTATTTCAATCACTAGGATCATAAATATTACAGAAATTAATTTATATACTTTGGATTTAAATATAATGATAAAATAGAAATAATATACTTATAATTATTTTATGGTAGTCAATAAATGAACTGTACCGCAATGGTTCAAGTATTGACAGTCAAACCTATATGCAAACATATTGAGAATTTTGTTGGAGCTGCTTAATAAGATACATTAAGTCCCTAGACAAATTGATTTTTGCGTGCCGCATCATGTTCTAAACTGAAATATAAAATAGAAATGCTTATACACGGTAGCAATTAAGATAAAAGTGCTCTAAGCAAAAAAAAAGCATCAGTACTATGGAGACACGTCAGTGCTCTGGCGCGATACCTGACAAAGGACTGACGCCAACGGCCTGACGAAAAAGAGATAATTGGAGGTTCTAATGAGAACTAATGTTTTTTTTGGTAATTTCGAATATCAACAAACTACATTTTAACAAATCATAGTTAACTATGTATAAATGAAAATAAACCTCAGGTTGACAAGAAAATAACGACTCACCACGGGATTGAAATGTTGACTGACTTAGCACGTGTATAGACGACAAACAACTCAAGAACTGGAACAAGAACCTTATGGCGGCCGTCAAATTGTGCAGTCCACAACTAAAACTTAAAGAACACAACTAAGACTGACGAAAACAAACAAAAAGCTTCTTATTTTTTTTTTAATAAAATGGAGAACATTGCATTATGAAAGTCGTAGTATATAATGCTATGTACATCACAGAATGTAGTAAATTAGTAAGTTTTCTTAAATCAATGATAATACATATGTTTAATGGATAGTCACTTGATTGTTGGTTTTCGGGATTGTCACATCCCAAAGGATTGACGTTTTAAGTATTTATTTTTTTATCAACTTTTATTTAAAATAAAAAAGTGGAATTCGGTGACCAAATAAAGGACTTTTCATTGTTTTAACATAACTTGTTATTTCAATAAAATATAATAAGACTTTGTATATATTGGCTGATGACATTGAGTTACCCAATTTTTGTATACTCACCCGTATGTTACTTAGACGTATGCGACTGTCTGTCTGCCTTTAAAAATATCATACTTTTTATTTTGCTTTTATACTCCACCCACAGCTTATGATGGAAAGATCCCTTTTTGACATTTTCTCGAATACCTTTTTTGGTATCTTTCCTGGAAGCTGGCTCATTTAAAAAAGCTGATCTAGTTCTCTACCGACATCGGCTGTCTGTATAATGGCGTCATATTTTAGCGTTTCATCATATTCTTTCTCTTGCTTATATTTATCTGCCAACAATATTAAGATGGCTTTATTGCTCAAAATTTGTGGCAAAATGAAAGTGAAATTGCTAATTTCACTTTCATTTTGGCTCTGAATGTTGGAGCGACGTGTAATGGTGTATTTTTTTAAAATGTATAGTACTAACATTTTTCTCTAAAACCTCTCTTATGTTTCTTTAACAAAAACAAAGAATTTTTCTGTAGATATAGTTCCTTTTAAAAAATAATGAGCTAGTGGCTGTTTGAACTTTTTGTGAATACCTTGCAACATAAAAGCTAAAGTCTTGTTTGCAATATCTTCGGTTCTACCATGAGATCAGAGGTCTTGAAATCCTTCTATTTTGTCTGCACGGGCATTATAAATAAGTCTCTTTTTTAATGACATTTCATGAAAAAGTAGCACACATACTTTTTCTCTGTCACTCATTGTGTGTGCAAGTTTTGTTAGATAATCGAAAACAAGGTTACTTATACTTCCATAGGATTTTTTTGCAATATGCTCAATAGAGTTCTTTCTCTCGGCAATGGCATCAGCTGTTTAAAATTCCTATAAATCTGCAATGCAATATTGACTTTTATCCACAGTAATAATTACTTAAGTAACTTAAATAAGTTAACTTGATCTTACCAAGTCATTAATCAGTCTCCAGGTAGTTTTAGGAGATATGTAATCTAAATAGCTTTAAAATAAAAACGTCCCCAAATAATAATAAATTATAAAAAGCATGAATCATAGTTACATTTTAAAATTATTTAAGGAAGTCCATCATTTAGTTACCGGTGTGCAACATTGACTTCTACTTTTTTAAGTTATTATTTATTACTATAAAATAAAAGCTTAAATGAGTTTCTTGGTAACATAATAATTACAGGAAAGAACTATAAATAACGGATTAAATTTTGGTATCAAATTCTTGACAATCCCGTAAGCCTTTTTCTTTATCATCGCTCAGCTCTCTTTTGCCTGTATAAGCCTTGACTGGTATTAAGTTGTGTAAAGGCAACATTTTGATTAGTCCGTTCCGAACACATCAGATGTTTACTATTATACGACCTGAAAATCGACCCGCCGAAAGACAAAACGGACTAGGGATGTCATATGGGATGTTTTGATTTTATCGATAATTTTTTTTTGTGAATCTTGTATAAGTGAATAAAAATGCAATCATGACAAAATGTATATTATCAATTAATGCTTTTTTTTCTTACGATAAAATAAAAATAAAATGTCTTGTAATATTACAAAATTATACATCAAAAAATACTCATCTTCAACAGTGTGATAATTTAAAATTTCAACGAAAAATTTAGTTTTTCTTTCGTACACAAACACAAAATTACACTGCAAGAAATTACTTATCATCAAGTGTGATAATTTAAAATTTTAACGAAAAATTTAGTTTTTTATTTCTATACACACACAAAATTATATAGCAAAAAACCCCATCATCAATGGCCAGATGATTAAAAACTTTAACGAAAAATTCAGTTTTTCATTTGCACACAAACACAATATAATAAAGCAAACAAAATAATCATCATCGACTGCCCGTCAATTCAAACTTTGGATGAAAATTTTTTTTTTTTTTCGGAATGTCCATTGCTGTTGGCCCTAGTGGCCTTGACAGCGTCACCGGTGGGGGCCGGGTCTGGAGACCTCGGCCGGTAAAAGATGGACTGCCACGCGGGGCACAAGTTGAATCCGTCCCAAGGGCCCCTCCTGCGAGGTCGAGCCTAGACTTGGGACGTCATCGGGAGGGAAGGAGCGCTCCGGAGCGCAGTCTAGCGACCGTACGCGGCGCGGTGCTCACCGTCCGGGGTGAGCGGTCGAGTTGGCGTTGTGTCGGGCTGTGCGAAACAAGGGTCCTCGTCGGATGAAAAATAAAACACCAAAATATATATACCAGATGAGTATGAGTAAAATATATATACCGACCTCTCGCACCCCTGACACCCCTAACACGTCTTCATCTACTCACGCTTCTACATATTACGTCTCTATCTCGCTCATTTTCCTCTCTGATCGGGGACTCGTACAAGGCGTGGGTATCGGGAACAAAATATGCGCCTTCGTCTTCCAGGTCCAGAAGCTCGCCATCTTGGTCGAACATCTCCACCAGCACAGCAGGCACCGGTGAGCTGTATTAGAAATAAAATAGAAATTATAGTATGAGATTTATGATTACATATTTCTTTATTGAAATGCCATATCAGAAAATATGGCAGATGATAATAATAATAATTTGTTTATTTGCAAGAATGTGGAAGATAACAATATTATGCAAACAGTTCAATACAAATCATTTATATTCATAGATTTTTTTTTCTTTGAAAAAGAGAAATATAACTTACGATTCTGTCTCAAGATGGGGTGGCGACCTAGACCTGTCAAACGGCACGTCGGATCCAAAACTCGGGCAGCAATATACAAAAAAGTGTATTCAAATAATTGAAATCCAATACAATAAATACAGCAATACCGCAAACCTAACAAAAAAAACAAATAAAGAAACGTGTTACCATTCTTGAAGAAAGAGGGGAAAAGCCAGGAGCCTCCGGCGAACTCGCGGCACCCTAAGGCATAAATAAAAAATAAGTGTACTGCAACCCATAACATACAGCATCTAATCGCAAAAAAGAATTACTTCTGGTGGTGACACATCCCAGCGCACCGGGACGGGAGGAGTACGGGCATGTGGCGACGGAGGAGGAGTTTCATCTAAAACATTAAAAAAACGTCCATGCACAACAAATTATAAAGCAAACTAAAGTTGGATAGAACCTCATTGCCCCAATTCGTCTCCACTCACCTCTTCCTCTTCGTCGCTCGTGAAGCCGCCGTTAATAATATATTCGTACTCACTCCCGTTGTCGTCCGGGTCTGCTAGAAGTGCCAGGAAGTCCGCCGGCGGCTCCTGGTCCGTTCTCCAGACTTTTGACATTTTTTTTTAACTCTATAAAAACAAATATAAAATCATTACTTTTCTTCATTTATTATTTTTTCAATAAAAAATATAAAATTTCATTTCAATATATTTCATTTTATTGTATATTTTTCTATATTTTATATATAACAAACTCATCTTATAAAAATTATTACATTTTTCATTCATTATTTTGTTATCGATAAAAAAAATATCGACACACTACTATCGCTATACAAAACACTGACGAAAAAAGTTTCGCGACGGCTATCGTCGCACTTAGTCTTTATTACAATACATGTAAAGATCAAAATGGCTGTGTTGATATCGACACGCGAATCGCCATGTTGTATGCACTGTACATCAAATATGTCGTATTTTTATTTCACTAAAAATAAACATATGCGTAATTATATCGTTGTGCAAACTAATTCTATTTACTTTTATAATCTTTTGCCATATTTAATTATTATGCGACATCATGAAGAATGCCCTTAGAATTGTAGAGCAATAGTGTTGTGAGTACCAACTGACTGTGAATCCGAAGAAAACGGAAGCAGTTATTTTTACGGCCAAAAGGGTCTTATCAATACAAAGACCGCTAATACTCTTTGGTGAAGAACTCAACTTTTCAACTAGTGTGAAGTACTTAGGCATTACAATTGATTCTAAATTGAACTGGAGCCTACACATGGAGAAAGTAACCAAGAAAGCCTGCATAGCGTTTGCACAATGCAGTAGAATGGTTGGTAAGACGTGGGGTCTGAAACCAAGTATTACTAAATGGTTATATACTTCGGTGATCAGACCTATTATAACGTACGGCTCTCTTGTGTGGTGGCCCAGAACCACACTTAGAGTCGGGCAAAAGCACTTAAAAAGTTCCAGAGTAGTAGAAAAAAAAAAATTAAGGAAACAGTATAAATATATATAGGAAACAGATTGAATTTTTGATGCGTAAAGGTTCGTTTGAGCTACAATTAGACCTAAAATATTTTCGCCCCAATCGGAATGAAACGCTTCATAGGCCGAACTGAATAGCTGAATCGAACCAGTACGGTGAGGCCTACACTTTTCCTCCTGACCCTGAAAGGACTTCATTGTAGTCCAATTAAAGCGGAGGAGATTATTTTCCAGGCGGAATTCATCACTACCGTCTTGAAATTCATCTTCATCCTCACTCGCGCTGCAACAACCACCCGCTCAGCATTGCGTTCAATGCTGGCATCTTGCATACCTCTCTCTTTTCCTTAAAATTTCCATCGCCATTTTTATCAATTCAGGGGAGACGTCATTATCACTCATCCATATTTCGTTCAGTGGGTATCCCACCGCTTACTGATGTCCCTACTGCCCCGTTTCGCATACCCACGGCCACGTGCACTCTGCCTGCGCACACCCGTCCTCTCGCACCCTCAGGGTGCGCTGCGAGGTACGAAGACGTGTTAAGGGTGTCAGACACCCTTAACACGTCTTCGACTACTGACGCTTCTACATATTACGTCTCTATCTCGCTCATCTTCCTCTCTGATCCGGGGACTCATACAAGGCGTAGGTATCGTGAACAAAATATGCTCCTTCGTCTTCCAGGTCCAGAGGCTCGCCATCTTGGTAGAACATCCCCACCAGCACAGCAGGCACCGGTGAGCTGTAAATACAAATTATAGTTGATATTTATGATTACATATTTCTTTATTGAAATGCCATATCAGAAAATATGGCACAAATTATGTACGACGGCAGCGGAGGGTCCAAAGAAACCAAAATTACTTAATATTAATTTAATTAATTAAATATGAAATTACATTGCTAAGCTTAAAACTAGTACTGCTTGCTCGATGTGAGAGACAAGAGTGAATATAAAATTAAACCAATATCTTAAATTAAAATTAAACATTTAAACTAATTCGGTGAACTCTTACTAAACACTTTTGCACTTTCCGATAAAATGGTTATTACGGCGAAAACCCGGTGGTCTGCTATTTCCTCGAATCCGCGAGACGTGGGAACGTAACATCTCCCTCCTGAAGAACAGCACCTAATCGATGACCTTCAGGTTGAGAATAGTGCTGGTAATATCTTATTCACTGGGTCTGTCTGCTTTAGGTTTCAGTTTTTGAAGGTTTTATTTCCGTAATTTTAGAGGTCCAAATGATACAGCATTATTACTGAACAGCTTCCTCGTATGGTTCTGAATTGATGCTGATTTCTGGATCATTTTGTTCTCGTCGAATTGAAGATAGTAGTTTAAACTGTCAGGATATATGACTTGGCAGGATTCTTGCATTATGATGAAGTTCTTAATACAGTAGTAGTAAACCTTCGGGTATTCTACCTCTATGTACATGTAAAATCATCATTGTGAATTGCTACAAAAGGTTGGGAAGGAATAAGGATTCCTATATTCTTGCTCGGTATAAATGATAAAAAATTAAGGAATTAGGGAGAACAATCGCAAATTGAAAAATTAAAATTTTATATCTCTATAATTATAAAATCTCTTTATCTTTTACAATATTAAATTAAATCAAATTCTAAAGTTTTAATTAATCTTTATAAAAAGTATATATTCTGAGTCAATCATTAATATAAAAATGAGTTTTTTCAAATATAATTTTAAGAACATTTAGGCTAAAACACTAAATGCTAAAAATTCTAATTCGAGTAATTTTTAATAATTTCGAGCTATTTTAAATAAATGGCTAAATTATTAATGATTTATATTCAATGTGATTCATTTTTAATCATATGAAACGACTATTAATGTTACTATAAAATATCCTCTATTATTTAAAGAAATATATATTATCTTTAATTCTTTATCATAATTTCAGGCATCAGTTAAGCTGAGATCTATTACAACAATTTTTATTGCTGATTTAAGATTCTCTTTTAATAGATTGACTAAAATTTTCTCTTTATCCAAAGTTATATGTCTTAAAATAATTGTCATGATGATTGTTGAGTAATTCATTATATAATTGATATGCATTTTGATCAAAAACTGGAATTTTTTCAAAAGAGTCACCTATATTACTAATAAGTCTACTAATTATTAAATCTATCTTTTACTTAATTTTATGTTTTTTATTAATTACAATTTATCATTAGGAAGAAATTAAATTCTATAATTTGCTTTGCAATTTCTATACCTACTTAAATTTAAAGGTTCCGATTGCCACAGAAGGGAAATCTAGGAAATACTATGGGCTAGGAATATTAAAAAGTAAGGGCAAGCAATCACTAGACGATTCTAATGTACTTACGATTTTAATTTTGGATTCTTTGGAGTATCAATGTTCGGATACACCTCGCTGCGCCTCTCGTAGATTCTGGATACTCTTGTTAGTGCTTGATAGCGACCCGGGTAGATCACGACGTGACGATTTCGATTTAAGAAATCTATAGTTACGTTGCTCGCGACCCGACCCGCGAGTATCCTACCGACTGCGCCAATTATATACGACGGCAGCGGAGGGTCCAAAAAAAACAAAATTACTTAATATTACTTTAATTACTTAAAAATGAAATTACAATCTAAACTTAAAACTAGTACTGCTTGCTCGATGTGAGAGACAAGAGTGAATATAAAATTAAACCAATATCTTAAATTAAAATTAAACATTTAAACTAATTCGGTGAACTCTTACTAAACACTTTTGCACTTTCCGATAAAATGGTTATTACGGCGAAAACCCGGTGGTCTGCTATTTCCTCGAATCCGCGAGACGTGGGAACGTAACACACATGATAATAATAATAATTTGTTTATTTGCAAGAATGTGGAAGATAACAATATTATGCAAACAGTTCAATACAAATCATTTATATTCATAGATTTTTTTTTCTTTGAAAAAGAGAAATTACTCACGATTCCGTCTCAAGATGGAGTACCTGTACCTGTCAAGCTACACATCTGATCCGATACTCTCGCGCTGCAATATACAAAAAAGTGTATTCAAACAATTGAAGTCCAATACAATAAATACAGCAATACCGCAAACCTAACAAAAAACAAATAACGAAACGTGTTACCATTCTTAGAGAAGAAAGAGGTGAAAAGCCTGGAGCCTCCGGCGAACTCGTGGCACCCTAAGAGATAAGTTGTATGGAGCGCGCGTGTCGGGTGCTCGGGCACCACACGCTCTGTCGAAGCTTAGATTTAGGGTCTGGAAATATTTTTTACAAAGTTCACTTAGATCTTCCACTGTAGTGTAGATTTAATTTAGATTTTTTGCTACGTTTTTTCGTTTCAGCGTTTTTTATTATTCCACTTATTTTGGCATAAAAGTCGGGGTGCTAATTTAATAAAGGCTTACCAACTTGAAATTCAGGATTATCCTCCTATTCTTATATGATTATTAACTTTTTTTTTTTACCAAAGTCCATTAATCAGATATATTTATGCCACGTGTCAGCGTCGAATAAATCAGGAGTATTTCCCCTTGCGTCGTCTATTTGGTTGTCGGTCTGTTCATATGAAATTTAATTTTAAATCTATGTAATGAAGTTCATATACCGAAAAAGGGCAAGGTAATGCTGTAAGGGCGGGATTATTATGTTAGGCATGGCACCAACCTTACAACAAAATATAAAGTTAGCTATGAATAAAATTTCGATGAATGAATACCTTAAAAAGTCCCCAGAAAAGTCGATAGTTTTTTTTGTCGCTAAATGTAAATAAAATGTCGCTTATTCTTGTGACAAAGACGTTCAATTGGCAGCGCTGATGGAGATACAGTTATCATTTAATGCCAGCACCATCATTACTTTGTGAATAAAACCCTTGAAAGTGAATAGGTTTTAGCTTTTTTTAATCTTTCTAATAGGCATTACATTACATTCATAATAAACTCAAGTTGGTATGCAAAGGTAATTATTTACATTTTCTTTTTTTAAATAGTCAAATGAAAATTTTTGAATACTATCATTTAAATCTAAAGTCTGATCTAGACCGATTCAATTGAATCCTTGAACCAGTTGAAAATAAAATAATGGATACATTTTCCATTTTATGTCTCTGATTATGTTGAATTTGCATAACTTCCCTTTTATATTCATTCATAAAATCTTGCATGATGCCCATGGTTTTCTTTTGATTATGTATGTTTTCATTATTTATTTGCTTTAATTCCTGAATTTCATTTTCAAAACGATCGGCATCCGCTTGATCTAAGTTGCCTGTGATAGCTTTAATCACTGACCCTAGTCCGTTAATTAATCCTCGTTTTACTCTAGGTAACTAAGTTCTTTTAAAGCTAATACTTTTTGATCCTAAATAAACAAGTTTACTTTTTATAATATCTATCATATAATCTATTTGTTTCTTATATATTTCTACTTCAGGATAGTTAGCAGTATTTTTAATCTTAAATTTTAATGTTTGATATAATCTATTAGCCTCTATATAGGTTTCCCTTAACTGTGATATGTTATAAATACAAATTAAATGATAGGTGTCTACTTGATGTAGTACTGTTGCTTCTTTTATAACCAACACGCCGTTATGGTTATCGACTGGTTCTACGATTGCGGTGACTCCGGCGAAGCAGAAGGCTCCGGCGAGGACAATGATTCTGGAAAATTACCAGATCGTCTTAGCATTCTAAAATGAACTCTAATAGATTTCGCGTTTACATGTTTTCCAACGATTTCTGCTATTTGTTCGGGATGTATTCTAATAATGGTGTAAGGACCTAAATATTTTGGTTCTAACTTATTGCTACGAGCTGTCTTTGCTACTTGCTTATAGACTTTATCGTCTACTTTAAATTTAGCCGTTTCTTTATTTTCGTTAAATTTATTTATAATCTTTTCTTTTTCGTTTGTAAGTTTCGTATGTACTAACTTTTGCACGTTTTCCATTATTTGCTTTTGTTTGTTAACGTATTCTTGATAAAACTCTTGCGGGAAATCTAATTCTAATGGGTTTCTAGAGCTCGTATGTCCTAGAGGTAATTCGAAAGGAGTGAATCCTGTACTGGAATGTAAGGTATTATTATAAGCTATTATTGCGTATTTCATTAAATTTGTGGGCTCATCGTTATCGGTTATATGTTGAATTCTTATCATTTCGCCTAAGGTAGAATGTAACCTTTCTACTGGTGAATTAGAGTTAGGTTTATATGGTGTAGTGAAATGAATTTTTACGTTATGCATACTACATATTTCTGAGATAACTTCGTTATCGAATTTTGAATCGGAATCCGTAGTAATTTTGAGGGGTATTCCTAAGATTGAAAATAATTGTAATAAAGCTTCAGCAATATGAACGCTAGTTGCAGCTCGCAAAGGTATTGCTTGTGCATATTTAGTGAAATTATCTATTATTGTTAGGAACGTCATACGTCCTATGTAATATAAATCCATAAATATATGTTCCATGGGTTTATGTGGGGTTTCCGTAAGGGAAAGTGGTAATTTTTAAGGGTTATGTTCGTATTTACTCTTTAAACATTTATCACACTGATTTATGTATTTTTGAACGGATAATAACATGTTTGGCCAATGGTAGTTTTTATGTAACTGTTTACAAGTTTCTTGTATTCCTCTATGTAGAGTTTTTCCTTCATGATATTTTTTTATCACTTCCTCTTGTTCGCTTCTATTTTCTAAACGCGTAATTCTAGCCAAACATCTTATTAATTTGGGACCTCTGTCATTAAAAATGGTTTTATACACTTTGTTAAATATCTCGTAAATATTTTCTTGGTAAAAATAACAATGAAATATTCTATCCGGAATTGTATGTTCTAATAAAAATTTAATTATTTGATTTTCGGTATCATTTACCGGTATAAAAACCTCTTTAATTATTGTTCTATCTTTTGATCTATTTTCGACTTTATATTCAGTTCCTGGGGACTGTCTTATATAAAATTGTTTTAATTGCCTATCAATTGCATCTGTAACCTGTGGTAATGTGTGAGTGTTTTCGCTTTCATTAACATTTTCCGTGGTATCGGGTATATCTAATAGTGACTCTATATTTATTTCTCATTCGGGTGACGTAGCGGGTTGCACGTCTACGACTGATGTAGCGGGCTGCGCATCTACGGATGACGTAGAGGGTTGTACGTCGGTTGTCTCCGAATTTTCTTTTATTTATTTATTTATTTATTTATTTATTTATGTACCAAAAACAGCAGTACAGTAAAAATACAAGTATAAGACAAGTGTACATAGGATAACTTATCTCTAATAAGAGATCTCTACCAGAAACCCCAGGAACATAGAAGAAGATTTATATCGTTGTATAGGTACAAGGAAACAAAAACAAACAAAAAATGATAACTACATACTTAATTATACTAAAATATATACAATACTTATTATACATACAATAAATATATAAATCATCAAATATGTAATATTAGATAAAATACATATTTATATATATAAATACATACATAAATACATACATATATATATACAATAATACATACATATTCGGTTACATCGATAAGGACAAATAGTACTTTCTTAATCTACGTTTGAACGCAGTGCTGCTTGGGTTGTTCTGCAAGACATTGTCTGGTAAGGAATTCCACAGACGTGCAGCCATTACGGTAAAGGATTTGGCAAAGAAAACTGTGTTGTACCGTGGCACTTCCAGTGGTTTCAACCTAACACATGAGCGAATGGGTCTGACTCTGGTTGAGCACGAGTGGAAATTTTCTCTGAGGTACCCTGGCGAGTTACTCTTTAATACTTTGAAGAGTAGTGTAAGTATATGCATATTCCGGCGAAGTCTGATAGGAAGCCATTTTAGCTGTCGACGATAATCGGAAATGTGATCGAATTTGCGCAATCCGTTTTTGCATTGCAATTGCGCAATTTTACTATTCTTTCAAATATTTTATTAATTAATTGCTCATTTTCGGAATCGCTTTCACATACAATTGGTTCGGTATCTTGATTGTTCATGACTACACGAGACAAAGCGTCTGCGTTTGTATTAAGTTTGCCTTTCTTATATATTATTTTATAATCGTATTCTTCTAATTTTAAGCGCCATCGCGTAAGTTTTGAGTTTGGGTCCTTAAGGGACATTATCCACGTTAATGGTCTATGATCGGTGTAGATAATAAATTTTTTACCATATAAATATGGTCTAAAATATTTTGTTGACCAAATTATATTTAACAGTTCTTTTTCTATGTTTGAGTATTTTTTTTCTGTTTCCGATAACGTTCGTGAAGCAAATGCCACCGGTCTGTCTGAACCTACTGTACCTTGTGAAAGTACGGCACCTATTGCTACGTCAGATGCATCCGTTGTCAAAATAAATGGTTTATCAAAATCAGGATATTGTAAAATAGGAGCATTTATTAACAATAGTTTATATTTCTCAAAGCTTTCTAAAAATTCTTTATTGTGAATGATTTTAGCATTCTTTTTTAAACAAACCGTCATAGGCTTTGTGAGTTTTGCAAAGTCTGGAATGAATTTACGGTAGTAGCCTACAAGTCCTAAAAATGATTTTATTTATTTTTGAGTATTTGGTAATGGAAATTTCTTTACTGCTTCTATTTTATCTTCATTTGGTTTAATACCCTTATCTGTTAAGGTATGACCAAGGAATTTGACCGTTTTTTGAAGGCAGAGTTCCTTCAAAAAACGGTCATTTATCTAACTGAATTTTTAAATTGTGCGTTTTAAATCTATTAAACTGTACATGTATTAATGTGTTCTTGCAAAGATGTACTAAAAATAATGACGTCATCTAAATATGTCAAAACGTTATTAAATCCTCGTAACACGGAATCCATTAGTCGTTGAAACGTACTAGGTGCGTTTTTTAAACCGAAAGGCATACGTAAAAACTCGTAATGTCCGCGTTCCGTTGAAAAGGCTGTTTTTTCAATATCATCTTTATGCATTTCTACTTGATGATAACCTGAGGCTAAATCAAGGGTTGTGAAGTATTGTGCTCGTCCTAATTTGTCTAATATATCATTTATATTTGGTAAAGGGTATTTATCCTCTATGGTTTTTTCATTTAATTTTCTGTAATCTATAACTAATCGCCATTTAACCTGACCTGAAGCGTCCGGTTTTTTCGGAACTATGTGCACTGGACACGACCAAGGGGAATTACTTTCTTGAATTATTTTTTGTTTTAATAAATTTTGAATTTGATTATTAATTTCTTCTGTTTCGGTGCTTGCCTATAGTTTCGAACGAATATAGGATTTTTATCCGTTAACCTAAGTTTATGTTTTATGTCATGCGTGAACGTGAGGGGTATATCTTCGCAATAAAAAATATTTCGATATTTAAAACAACTTTTCTATCTCGCGTTTTTCCTCTGTATTCATATGACTTGTTCTAAGCCTATTTAAATTGTTTTTTAAAAGCTGATTTGTTTTAATATTTTGTAAAAATTTAAATTTTGCATATTAATGTTTTCGTCTTTATATGGAATCAATTGGAAATGTGTAGTTTTTTGTAGATTTAAAAATTTTTCGCTTTTGTTAATTACTCATGTGATGAAGTACCCGTCTTTAACTGTTATAATTGCAGCTGGGACTTCAATCCATTCGTTGCTATATTTGTCTAACATGTACTCTCCTTCCATATAGTTGCATATGAGCTTTACGCAATGCTCATGTTTAGGTTTTAGAATATAATGAGATTTAATATCTGTTTTGATAGGTATTTCGAAAATATCGGATTTTAATATTAAGTTTTTGATGTCGATTTTACAACCAAAGGAACGAAAGAAGTCTATCCCTAATAAGCCTTTAAAATCTTTGTCAAAGTCAATTACTAAAAATTTCTGTGTTTCACTACAATTAAATAATTTAGGTAGTTTTAGATATATAACATCGTTATGTCTTGTGAACCCGTGCGGTGTTTTGATACAGTGTGGTTCTTTTTTAATATTTTTAGTAAGATTTAGTTGCTGAATAATGTCTGGGCTTATTAACGATTGAGATGCTCCCGTGTCTAATAAAAATCGTCCGCCTAACTCACTTATGTAAATGAGATGAGATGAGATGAGAATGGGAGTTTATTAGAATTGGTGTTGTTTACGAATACTATTTTTCCGTATTTTCTTCTATATTTAACTGAAAATTTTCCTCGTTGTCAGACTCTTCGATTTCGTTTGAGTCGTCATAGATATCTGTAAAGTGCATCGGTTCTACTTTTATTTTCTGATTTGAAGACGGTGTTTTATTTGGCAAATCATTTTTATTACTATTATTATTGTTAGGTTGAAATTGTTTTTGAGGAATGTTACTATTGTTGTTGTTTCTAAAATTCGGATTAGGGGTGAACGTTGGTTTAAAATTTTTGCGTTCCCTAGCCCTGTATTTAAGTAATCGCGTTTCCTCCGATTTAACTAACGTTAATACTTTATCTAAGGTATCCGCGTTTTGTGTTCGGACCATCACAGATACCATTGGGTTCGTTTGTTCTAAAACTTTCCTTATTCCTATTTAACTTAATTAATTCTTGAACTAATTCTATTTCGTTTCTATTTTCGTCGAATCTTTGAATTAAAATATTTTTTATGTCAAACCACGTACGAAAATCTGTTTGCTCAGAGAGTGCCTCAACAGATTTACCTGTGAGTTTATTTCTAATAAGACAGGCTATACTATGATCCTGTTCTTCTTCAAGTAACTCTAGTGCATTTTCCACACATTTTATGTAAAAATGTAGAGTTTTCTTATTACCATCGTATGTTGGAAGTAATAACGACATTGTCGCGTAATCGATAGAGAATTTGTTACTATTGTCGCAAATTATATAGTCATTTTAAATAACGAAATAAGCACACAAATCAAAATCAAAAAATTTATAAAATAAATTCCAAAGGAATATATAAAAAAAGGAACAGAGAGGATACTTGGGAATAACAAATTTTATGCTTACCCCAAGAACATTTGGTGGTTGGTTGAGCTGGGCCACTGCACGAGGTTGAGTGCTGAAGTTGATCTCTGGGTCTGGTGCTGAGCTGGTGCTGGTTTCTTGACTCCTGGATCACTATTGTTCTTTTCAGATTGTGCCGCGGTCACTGGTGACTGTTACTTAGGCCAGGCCGTTACCTCAGACACAATCCTACCGACTGCGCCAGTTAAGTGAGATGCCAGAGTAAAGACGTTAAAAAAATTAACTTTATTCAAACAAGATACAAAGAGTACAACTAGTGGCTTACAACTAACTTATTTCTATTTTACATTTTGCTTATATACTATTTGATTTAAACGAAAGAGGTGGGGATCTTCCCACAGTCCGAATCTCGTCGACTTACAATTCTTCAAACTTATGTTTACTGAAACATTACACTTTTACATTAAAGTCTCTTATCGCATCCGTGAGAAGCCGCTATGGTAACGTAACTCAGGTTGCAAGTTTTTTTTTATCAGCTTGTGATATAAAATTGTCTTAAGTATTTAGTTTTAAATTGAGTGGCGTAAAATTTGCGTCTGTTTCTACTACAGCTTTATTTATATACCTTTTTTTTATATTTTAGGTAAAAAGAAACTTTTCAGGTTATGAATTTGTGCATTCCTTAGTTTTGTAAGTCAATAAGACCTCTTCCTTTTTTATCTCGTTTTACTGTTATACGTTTAATTGCCGATTTAGCATGTAAATAATTATATTTGAATAGGGTTATGCGGGTTGATATTTCTAAGTTTCGTACGTCAGTTTTGGTACACTTAATAACTCCCAAAGTGTAAGTTAGTACGGGTATAGCATAAGTATTTATTGCTTTGACCATATTTTTTGAATATAATTGTTTTTTACATATAAGTTTTAACCGTCTAAGATATTCTTTTGTAGTGAACCTGCCTGGAGCGCCTCAGTTCGCGGGTTCGATTCCCGCTCTAAGCAGATGTTTGTATTGACAACACAAGCAAGTTTTCCGTTCTCGGTGTATTTGTCCTTGGCATTGTGTATGTTTTCCGGACCCCCGACACAGGATATAGCTATCCTAATGAGGCTGTTTATTTATGTATTTATTATTTAGTGTGTAGCGTTTATTTATGTATTTATTATTTATTTCACTCACTAGGAATCCTGGCGTCCCGACCATTGAAGAAGATCTTCTCAAAGCATTGTACGAAGCCAAGTATATTACGGAAGAAGATTTCAACAATCAGCAAAATGCACAATTCCAGCGAAGTTCGCGTACAGACAAAGGAGTTTCCGCTGCGAGACAGGTGGTTTCACTTAAGCTACGTTAGTATTATACGTTGTCATACTTGCTGCTTAATTTTTTCTAAATCACATAATAATTATTTAAAAGATTTTTTTTTGCAAATTTAATTGAGATGTTTTACAGTTACATAAGATGCGAGATACTTAAAAAAAATATATTTAAATGGCAATAGGTGTGCATATAACGTTTGAAGCGTTCAAGACAAGATCTATAATCAAATCCAGACGAAATTACAATAGGGCTAAATAGAAAGTTCAATAAAAGTTATTCAAATCCGTCTAGCCGTCTACGAGTAACATAGATATAAAATTAGATTAACTCAGAACTCCTCCTTATTGAAGTATGCTTAAAGGGCAATTGATTAACATAAAGCAATTCATTGAACTATTGTTTAAATTTTCAGCCCTAGAAATAAATATAGATGAAATTAATAGCAGATTACCAGACTGTATAAAAGTGTTTGGCGTAAAACGTGCTACGAATAAATTTAATTCGAAATCGAAAAGCAATGCGCGGACATATAGCTATACTCTTCCAACATATGTTTTTGAACCTAGTTTAGTAAGTGAGCAAGAGAGGAAGACTTATCGTATATCAGCTGAGAAAATTACTAAAGTAAATGAAGTGCTCGGCATTTACAAAGGGACAAAGAGCTATCATAACTTCACTGAAAAAAAGTAAGTTTCATTAGTTTAATTTAATTGTGCTATACATAAACTTGACGCGCTACTCATTTCATATTGATGTGTTTAAAAAATATCGATTTAACGAAACTCCGACACTCTTGCGATTGAAACGTAAATATCTGTTTCGGTCTGGAAGCTTGTCCTTGTGTCGTTGTTTAAAAACTAGTTACTTGTCAACGGATATGCGTATCAAGCAGATCCTGGGTAAAGATAATACTGAGAATAATGCTAGGATGAAGAAATGAAAATGACTTTCAACTGATAAGGTGAAAGTAAGGTTTGCAAAACGAATAGTTTATGAACTTTAATTAATTCTACAATTAATAGAATTTTTATACGCTGAAATTAATTCCTATTCTTAGTATGATCATTATATTAATTATATGTTTACGATTTATTTCTGGTTTCAGACATTTCCAAGATCCGTCGTCTTTGAGGTATATGATGAGTTTCAACTTAGAAAGAGTTTTCATTGAATCTGAAATGGAATTTGCTGAACTACTAGTTAAGGTTTGCAATCATACATTATATTGGTATTTGAAGTACAAACTTCAGTATAAACTATAATTCTTTGATCGTGATATGTATTTTAATATTTGGAAAACAAGTTGTCCGTGCAAGTTTTAGTTGCAAACAAGTTGCAATATGGAATTTCGATTTTGTCAAAAAGATTTGGATAATGTTACTTCACATCGATATAATTTCAGTAATTACTTATCACTTATCACTGGTTAGCTGTTAGATGTGTATTAGCTGTGAGAAAACTTTTTATGATATTAATTCTAGGGTCAAAGTTTTATGCTGCATCAGATAAGGAAGATGGTGGGCTTAATGATAGCTGTTATAAGAGGGCATACAGATATGGGTATAATGGAGAGAGTCTTTGGCAAGGATAAGGTGATGATACCCACAGCGCCTGGACTTGGATTGGTTCTAGATAAGGTAATGTGTCTTTAGCATTTTATATCTTAGATATATACATGTATTCATAATTGGTAGCAAGCTTGCAAAAAAATTCTTTTTATAATTTAAGGTTCATTATGAGCGATACGACGCGAAATTTAAAAATAGCCATGAAAGCCTATCATGGGATGCTGAAGACGAATCAGTAGAAAGATTTAAGAGAGAACAAATTTTTCCAAATATAATTCAAGGTGAAATAGAAGGTAACTCAATGGGAATGTGGCTTCAAAAGATTAATGGTCACTCATACGAACCTAGTGATGAACCCGCTGATGATAAAAATGAAATTATTGGTGAAAGTAATGATGATGACGATTTAGATAATGATATTGAAGATAGTCCTAGTGATGTTGTAAGCGAAAGAATAGAAATTCAAAAAATTGATAACGTAAGCGAAAAAGTAGAAGTATATAAAAATGATGAAATAAAAGAACAAACCATTGTGAAAAATGATCAGTGTGATAACAAAATAGGAGACAGTGAACAAAAAACTGACGATGACATCAGACTTTAAAAAAATGTTTTTGTAATATGTAAATATTATTTTATAATAATGTATTCAAATAAATGCATTTATTTTATTTTGATTTTATTGATTTTTCTTAAATATCAACAATAAATTCTTCAAACTGATTTGATTTATTGACCGAACGGGCGCGAAACGTCTCCGTTTCATCTTGAACAAATTTTTTATCGGATGTCCGGCGGTATCCGACTGTTTTCCCACGCAGGTCCTTTCTCAACCGATTTTCGTTAAATTTTGTTAGAAGTTTCGACAGTTACGTTTTTTTGTTCATTCAGTTTTTAGATTTTTTTAATGGTGGAGGTATGGGTGTGGAAGAGGTTAAGAAAAGCATTTTTCTGAACTCTAAGTCTCATGAGCCTTTTCGAAATGGCTGAAATATATTTTTTTAAAGCCAATTTTAAAATTTGTCAATTTATTAGTTTTTAAGGTATGACGGTTGGCAAACAAGCCTAATGTCTGCGTCAATGGCGCATGCACTGCCACGTATGTACTCTGGAGATATGTAAGTGATGGTACTTGGTTCATTTTTGATGATGTTATAATTACAAACAACTTTCGTGATTTCGACAGATTTATTAACAAGCAACGAAAGAATGCGTAAGCGATGGTGACATATCTCAAAGGTATTAGAGAAACGGATACAAAGACTAATAGTGTTGCATAATAGACAATATTGACAATATTTTTTCCCGGCGTCAGGATGTGACAACCCCATTGCCCGCTGTTGGGATAATCTCTGTCATAGCAGAGATTATTCCACCAGTGCAATCATTTACACTGGTGGTAGGTCTTTTTTTACAAGAGGCCAGCTTGGTAGGTACTACCGCAGTGTCAAATATTCTACCGCCAAATAGTAGTGCTTAGTTCATTACTGAGTTTAGTAGTAGTTTAGTACATTACTGAGTTCTGGTTTGAAGGGCACTGTAGGCTAGTAAAATTATTGGGCAGAGGAGATTTAAGAACTAATATCTCCAGGTTAGCCACGCGTGAGTGGCACCTACTAATGGTGCTGCAAGCACTAATAGGCTACGGCGCCCACTTATCATCTGGTGGGTCGTATACTTTTTGTCAACTTGTAAAAAATATTTCAATGATATGGATGACCGCCAACAATCTTCATTTATTATTCGATCCGATATTATATTGGGTCCGCAGTTCATGTTTTGTATCGCGATCTCTTTTGCTTTTAATGCAGTTCCTTGTTACATACCGAGTCTTTCTTCGTGGGGATATCAAATCCCAATTTAAAGTACCTTAAAAGATACTTTCATAAATTTGACAGACTACCCCTCTCTCTAGGTCTGGAATTTTCTATGGTTGTTAGAAACTTGCCGTCATTTTTTGTTAAGATCTGAAGCTAAATAAGAACGTTGACACTTTGATCGACTATAGTTGCTGTAACGACAACGATACTTCACAATATTTCAATGTCTTGTAGCGCTTGTTTAGATTTTGGGTTGTTTTCACGAAAATCGAAAATTTGTCGTTTAGCATTTCGTTTTCGTTGACTTGGAGGGCGTGATTTCGACTTAGGCTTCTGCTGGGGTGCCTTTTCATCGCCTTCACGATAAGCCTCGCGCCATGCGGACCAATTGCGTTGTTAATATTGTTGATTGGTAACTCATGATGGTGGGTTTTCCTGGAATCCAGAAAATAGTAGAAATTTGCCATGACTATCTCTGCTTTCTTGGCATCTTTCAAACAATGCGCCTCTTTCATCTGATGGCGGCCAGATAAAATATTGGTCCGTCCGCCCGTCACGTGAATATTGTCTACTTCGTTTTTTGGTATTGCGATTTTTTTCCTCGCCTTTAAAAATAATTATTAATCCACACACTGACTGACTACAATTATGGACCAGGACATTAACCTAGAAATTGATACAATATGTTCAACAACTGAGTCTTCTTGATGTGGATAGTACATGCTTAAATTTTGTGGGTAGTAACTAATGATTTCTCAATAACTACATCGTAAGCTTTGCGGAAAAACAATAAAAGGGAAAAAATAATAGTGTCACCTATATAACAAAAAATATTTGAAAAGAAAAGAAAAGTAATTAAAATAAACTAAACTTAAAACGAATACAAAATTTTTCTAAAACTTTTGAACTTATAAAGTAAGAAACAAAATAAGACTTTCTTTCATAAAACAGAAATTTATCATTTTTATAAATAAATTTTCAAAAAATTCTTGGCAATCCGCAGGCACTTTTTAATTGTTGCAAATTTTCATACTTTGATTTCGAAATGAACAATCTAGCAATAAAAAGCGGTGGTGGAGTAACCTGGATTCATTTCGGCCTTTGAGGCAATGGTTGGAATTCTTCATTGTTGTTAAGTTTGTATTCAATTGTACCATTGGGATTGTACTTATAAAACTCTAATATCAACCACACACTTGACCCCAGTTCCTCTTTTTATCTAAGAGGGGACAAACAGGCAAAACAGAAAAGAAGAATAAGAAAAAGAGGGAAATAATAGGATCTTCTCTTGAAGGTTTCTAGGTAGTATCGGTTCGGAAAGACCGCCGGCGGAAGTTGGTTCCGCAAAGTGGTTATACGAGGAAGAAAATGTCTTCTAAATCGTGCTGTTGTTGATTTCCAGACATCGAGGTGGTAAGGGTGAAATTCCTCTCGGATTGAATCGTAAATGAGGTTACTTTTAATACTATTGAAAAAGCTTGGGCTATCGTGTCCACCTCATACGGAAATAGATTCAGTTTTGCTTTTTTAGTTATCAAAAGCGTATTAGCAGCTATGTAAAAATATTTCACGACGTTTTAACTATATTTCTATTATCGAGTGTGCTGAATCCACTTCCATTTGAGTATGTTCTCTCCAAAAATTTTCGTGTGAAGGTAAACTTTTTTCCATCGCCAGAGATTGTTTGACAATATTTTTATTTGGCTATATACATCAATCTAAATATTATTAAATTTTTAGGGTCTTCTTCAATCAATTTCTTCAAACAATCGACAAAAAATGAAGCATAAGTTGATGCTTTTAGATCTTAGTTTCATCGAACTAATAACACTTAACGTTATTATTGCGCAATTTATAAACTTTAAAATTAACAGTTAGCTTCGTTTTAAAACACAGTGAGTGCACTGTATTTTAAAACGAAGCTGTCAAAAAAAGGCACTATCTTACAGCTTGCAAATCGGCAGTGATAACATGAAGTGTTCCAATCTTTACAGCTTTGTCGATAGCTTTTTCTCTCCTAGCTGGATCTTTCCGTGATACGTGTGGTTGATATTCTTCGGGTGTAATATTGACAACTTTGTGTGAAAAGCATAAATCACACGCATCTTTTTTCATCTTTCAAAAAATGTACAAACAATTTTCTGGAAGCCGCTTTCGTTGCATTATTTGTGGTTGTGGTTGTTTGAAATAAATACGATAAAGTTCACGCTTTGACTGCATTACGGGCTCGAGATATAATTTTGTACTATCTTTTCGGCAGTAGTGAGAAGGCAGTTTGGATAGAGCTCTTTTAAATTTTGTAATTAACACTAATTTTAATAATAAAAATTTACTACAATAAGCTCCCTGATCACATACGCGGAATAACCCTTTTCCGACAATAGACCACGCGCTATAGTTTTTGGGCGATTATTTGCTACCTGTTGACCGAATGCAACTTGCGTCAAAGAGGTCACAGCTAAACAAGATCTAGCGTGAAATGCCCGCGAAAACTTAAATTGGCTACATTTGTCAGATACGCGGAGTTATCCAATGCTAGAGGCGAATTTGCACTATCCCCGACGTAATGTCACGTATCATTCATTGTTCATTATCGTGCCAAAAAAGGTTTGGCAATGATGATAAAACTCTTTGAGGGGTAATAGCCGTGCTGTGCTACCGAAAGGTCCTACACTGCCGTTTCGTCACGCCTTATCCGAAAAGTTTTTTATTAAGGCAGCTCTTATTTCTAACCAGCTATCGGGAATTCCATTGTAATAAAAACCTACATGCCGCTGTGCCTATGCTTTTATTTAAAATTTCATTAAGTAGGCATACATTAGAAAATTCACTACCTGGTACAGAACTAAAATATTGCATTCCTAGTTGGTCACACAACTTAATGAATTCTTTGGAAACCTAAACGCTTTGAAGATCATGTCCGGGTCATGTATTATTTGTTTATGTTCAAAATTAAATTTATTTTTTTCAAATACGTTTTTAATCTAATATTTTTAGTTTCTTGTACATGGTAATATGGTGGAAAAAATAAAAAAATTCGTTGGTTTGTTAAATGTCTCAAGTATAAATATTGTGCTTTCGTTAAATCTAATTCAATCAAAACGCCCAATGCTTTTTGATTCGTTAGCATTTTTTTCTGCCTTTCGTCTGGTATGAGACTCCAGAATAACGTCTTGTTTTCACTGTCAGCAAACCTTAATGTTTTCACAAGAATCGCTTCTGCTTTTTCTCTCATCGATTTTAATCCCTGAAGATATGCATCGTAGATGTGCTCAAATCTATATTCACTAATTAAAATATTATTCTTTCTTTTTTCTGGATTGTGACGATTCAGTATAAGATACGCTCGGTCTTCCACGTTTTCCAGACAAAGTAGCTGGTGTGGAGTCAATTGTAATATCTTCCGAGATTGGTAAAGCTACTGAATATTCTGAGTTGAGCCAATTACATTAAAAATCATATTCATTAAAAATCTATCTTTTTTCCGTGAGACTTCTTCTGTAGTTTGTTAATAACAGGAATAATATGTCTTTGAATATCAATGATTATAAAATATGTGTTGTCATCGGGGATTTGAAAAAAGTTCACCAAATAAGTAAACTATAATAAATAACTTTAATTTTTTACCTATACCATATTTTATTATACCTATCTACTAGGTTTATAATAAAATTGCACTGGTAATTTGAAATACTTATATTTATTTATTAAACTTTCTAAACCAAACAAAATTGGTTTATAAAAAAAAAAACACTTTTGTGAACACAAATAACTAAAATGTCACTTTAGCTGTATTACCCTGTTTCTTACTAAACCCTTAATAAAACAAATAAACATTCAACTTCTTAATTAATAAAAAACGTTGTCAACACTTATATTAAATCTAATGAGATCCTATTACTTACTTTTCGTTATTTTAGATCAGACTTAACGAGTTTCTTATTACGTAAAAGTACTATATTAATCAGCCTTTTTCGTCTTTTTTTTTAAACAATCTCTTGAACAGTAACATGTCTTATCGGGGGGTGTGAGTCTAATACACGCCTTATGATAGCAAACGCCACCAGTAAGACATTGTCGCATATCATCAACTCGATTTTCTTTACAAGCTGGACAGCACCAAGAAGGTTTATTATCGTGACGTTTTGGTTTAGATCCGCTGCTGTCATAGAAGCAGTCTTTATTGGGAGTCGCTTTTGCGTTGCAGCAAACCGCAGGTCGTATGGATGTACTGCCAGTTACTGACGCTTTTGGTGTCTTTGTGTTAATCTCATAATCATTATACTTTTATTTGGATTTGAGACTATATCCCATCCTCACTGTTACTCTAAGTTGCGGTGGTGATGCCGCCATTCCAGCAGCATTGGTTGGCCGAGCTATACCAATGCGCCAACGTCGGGCTCACAGCCTCCTCTCTCGATTCTTTAATTCTTTTAATATTTGGAAAGGAAAAAAAAACAATCTCCATTAATAACAAATATGAATTTGTTACATATTAATCAATAAAAATACGCTTGTTATTTAAGTACCAAGAGTTTACGCGTATTTTACTAAGTAGGTATAAAGTTTTTCGAACATTAAAACGTACTAAAAATGCGTTTTATGTTTTACGATACAAATATTAATATTCAATATTAAGTATGAATGTACTAGTAACAAATAGTTCAAATAACAATTTGAGTTACTTACCAAAACAAATATGTAACCGCCACCAGAACAATTATGTTGTCTCAACTTGTTATCCCAAATGGCGTCCGGTTGATGGCGTCAGTCATGTAAAATTATATAAAAGACATATAAATGATAAAAAGCAAATAATAGACAGAAAATATAACTTTATTATTAGTATTGGAATGGAGTGACGTATACAATGCTGGCTGCCTTGGCTTGGCATGCCTTAAATTAAAAGTCTCGATGAACTTTGTTACCTGGTGGCGGGAATAATAAAAGATGGTAAACTATTTTATATATTTATATAATATTATAAAAAGAAATGGAAAAAACTAAACTATATTAGACCTATAGCAGACCAAAATTTTATGATTGCAAAGTTGACTCGAGATAGGATAATAAATAACTAAATTAAAAAGTACTTAAACTAGAACTTAATCTAAATTACAGAACCCACTATATTAACTATTTTAGTAGGGCGATAAGTTGTTAACAAACCTACAGACATTTCTATTCCATACCTATGTGAACCAATGTTACCAACCAATATAAAAAAATCTTAGCTGCCCGGACGTGTACCATCAAACCTACAGACATTTCGACATCATTCTTATTTAAACCAGCTATCAGGACTAATCTTACATACCTAATTTTACTCTGCTGCATATTCCTAATATGCCACGTGCCAACGTTTTTCCCATTTTTTAAGTCTTGTAGTTCATACACGAAAGGGCTCTGTTTGGCGATAATTCGACTTTCGACAGCTTTTAATTCAATGGAGGATAAATATTTTGCCCCCTTAGTTGGTCAAGGATGCTAGAAATATAAGGAAGAGGATATGCACCCCCCTTACTAACGGCATTCAGCTTACGACTATCTAAACAAAATCTTAATTCGCCATTAGCCTTTGATGCCAGCAAAACTGGATTATTCCACGGGCTCGAGCTAGGTTCCACAACTCCTAACTCTGACATCCCATCAAGTTGACGATTCAAATCTTTAAGGCGTTCAGGCGATAAGCAGTAGTAACACTGCTTAATAGAATGAGTTAAAACACTAGTACGACCTAAGACTTTCTTTTCAAAAGAAACCTTAAATTCGCGAATCACTCCATCCGCAATCCCGTTGGGAGAGGTTAAGGTCCTCCAACTGATGTAAAAATTTTACTTCAGAGACATGTCTCAGAAGCAAATTTAAAGGTGGCTTTAAAAAAAATCTGGCTCGCAATTAAAAGTACTCCAAAAAAATAATAGCCAAAATTAAAGGCATAGTTAACATAATAATTTTGGTTACTTGGTTCACAGTAACCGGTTAAAATACATAACCTAACACAGGAGATGTAGAGTCGTTGGCCGTCGAAATATGAGAAATGTCAGAATTATCGTGACGCGTGACACCCCGACTGAGAAATGTTTGGCCCATAGAGGAGCCTAAAATTAAGATACTAGACCCAGAATCATGTAATCCTAGGTACTCATTATCAAGAATAGAATATTTAAGTAAGGGCGCAAATTGTGCGGGTTAGTATCGTGTAAAGTTGCGAGGCCGTGTGAAAAGAAAAGAGAAAGTTGTCTCAGATATCTCTGCCAATCCTCTGGATCAAAGTTCCGAGTAGGATTGGATGGAACCTAATTAGTTTTTTGAAACCTGCCTTATTAGAATTACATTTGAGACAAGAGACAGTATTAAATCCCTTGTTCCCACATCTATATCAAACAACAACTTTCGATTTACAAATTTTTAGAGAGTGTCCGTTGACTCGGCAACGAACACAAAATTCCTTATTACTGCTCTGAACAGACTCGACCTTAGTAACGCTATTCGAACCCCCTTGGTATGCTAAGTCTCCCGCCGAAGTTTGTTTAGTAACTTTAAGCGGCACCTTAAAATCGGACATATGCGAGAAACTGTTTTCTAAAACACTTGTTCTTAAGGACGGCTATCGAACAAACCTCTTCTAAAGAAAGAGCCGGAACGAGTTTTCGCTTACGGTTGCGACCGATGATCTTTAATTTTTCAGCCTCCAATACAGGACAAGACAACCGATTAAGATTAAAATTCAACATTACCGCTATGAAGATTGAGCTGGATTCGTCATGACCCTGGGTACGTTGACGAATTTCTTGCAATAACTTCTCGTTATAATCTTCCGGAACGAACTGCTCCAGTAGCTAATTAAAAAACGCAGCCCAATTTCGGATGTTGACAAAGACGCTCCGGTACCATAATAACGGTACTCTTAATGTAATAATTAATATAAATATTTAGCCAATTGCGACTTTGATAAAAAACCATGTATGATATGCCGTTGTACCACCATTTTCCATTGTGTCATCAACCAAAAATATTGTGCTTCTCATATGCCTTATGTAAATTTATTTATTTATTAATAGGCGGCCAAAACAAATTACAATAAAAATAAAAACTAAAATCCTTAATTAACTACATATAAATCTTATTGTAACTCTAGATGACCGCACTGCATAGATACGGTTTTATTTTAATCTAAATATATATTTACATAATAGTTTTTAAATTGTAGTATACAAATATATACTTAACGCTTGACGCTTATGGCGAATATGAAATGGGGTCATGTTAAACTTTGTGAGATGCTCAGCATGAGAAGGAATTTTTCTATATAAGACAACAACGGGAAGAAAGTATTCTCAGGCATTTCTTTTGGACATCTTCAATATTATTAGAATGTACAGTATAACAAGGAGACCAAATTACTGAACAATATTCTAACACGGTTCGTACCAGATTATTATAAAGAAGAAGAAAGCTGTGCAGGTTTTTAAATAGTTTCGTGGTTCTTGCGTTTTTAAATTCGGAGCTCCTCATTTTTGGCGGGCAGCTCTTCGGGTCTCCCTATCTCCTGCTCAGAGGCGCAGCTGATGACGACCTTTCCCTCCTTCACCTTCTTCAGGCGCTCTACCTGGATACCATTCTTCCTCGCGTTAATTGATCCTATGTCTGTTAATTATTATTTAGGAAACTTATATAAATTTAAGGCTCGTTTATAATTCCTAGATTGAGTTAAGCCATGTTGAATTACTGATAAAGGACATACTGACTCATTTGCTCGAAGGACATTAGAGACAAGTTCCTTCGTCAACCCGTACTCTCCATATCTTGGAATCTTTTCGGAAGTCCAGGGAACTTTAGAACGAGTTCCAGCCCATCGACTAACTCCTTTAGGAGGAGGATGTCATCTGGTCTTCGTCTCATTGATTTCGATGGTGCCGCATGTTCTCCAAATGATTTTGTTTCAGATGGATCGGGGTCAGGGGAGTAATATTGATTCGTCACATTAAATGCATAAACCCCCTGACTTGATACTATTAATAATTCTACCTGACCTGGGATAACTGCATAGGCCTTTATGAGACCTTCCATGATCACATTGACTCGCTCTCTGGACTCCTTACTTTTGATAAAAGAGTTATGGACCTTCCTATCACTTAATATTTTGAAGTCTTGTTTATCAGGACGTAGAATGTTCCTCACCGTCTCAGAAAATGCCCTGACTGCTTCTTTTCCTCAGCGGTGTAGTTGTCATCGTCCTCCTCCTCTGAGCCCTCGTCATTCTCTATTAGGTAGTCTTCTGGATCTTCTGAATTCTTATCATCATCAGGAATCATAATGGGAATTTCAGGTGGAGACCAAGGATCATTCTTAGGTGTTCGGGGTACTTCAGGATCGTCAAATCAGGGAACTCCATCACAATAGTTTTTTTCAAGTACTAGTGCGAGTTAATACTGGCCCTAATATTGTCGACTACATCGCCACTGGTGTCGGTTCCGGAGGTCGCAGAAACAATTAAGGAGAACGTCCGCGGGGGCAAAGTGGCAGGTGGGGGCGATGGCCGTGCAGAGACGGGTCGAGGCATCTGCGTGGCGGCCTCGGCGTATGTCGGGATATTCTCCCTCACCGCCGATATCGCCTCGCAGAGACCCCTTGATTGGTTCTTCCACTCCTGCAGTCCCTCAGCCAACTCGGCGCTTGCCTTCCTTGCCTCCGCGGCCTGTTCATCCGCAGTTTTGGCCAAGAGCTCAATGGTTTCCCCAATGTTCATGACCGTCATCGCGTTTTCGATGCATTCTATAACGAGTTTGGCTTGCTCCCAGCATGCGACCATTTCCTGACGCAGGTCCGCGACCAGTGCAGAGAGGAACCTAAATTCCTTCTTGTTCTCGTCTAGGGCCTTCGTCAATCCATCGACGTCCACCTTGCTTGTCGAGGGCACCGGTGTATTTTTGTGCTCCGTCTCTATTCGTTTAACTAGCCTGACGAGCTTGTCCAACATCGAGAAGGCTGTGGTCTTCAACTCCGCTTTTAAATTGCGGGCTTCACACAACGCCTGTTTGGCCTTCCCGCTGTAGGTATTGGCTTCGTCGAGCCAGCTCTTAAAATCGGCCGCACCAGTGGCGCACCAATATATTCAAATTTAATAAATATCAAATTGCAACTTAAAATTGTTTAAAATATTATATCTACTATTATGTAATAAACACAATTGCCGTAAAATCTTAAACGCTAATTAAAATAATAAATAAATTTGTCAACTTAAACTATGATTAACGTAGACAGCACTAGCTGATCTACTATTATCACAATTTATAAAACCGTCCATATTATTGACATGGCGAATTTTCCTATTTGCTTGGGTGCTATTGATGGGACACATCAGAATAATCAAACCGGAGCATATTGGTTCTTGGAACGCGGTGAAGTCGGTCTGATTTGTTACTATGGTCATCTTGGGAAAAGTGTATCATTTGTAAGAGCAGCTCAAATCTATTTCTAGACATTACAGATCGAAGAAAATTTTGGCAAATGATCCCATCCGTAGACCAATAATCAGCAAGTATCTGAAGCTTTACCAAACCCCTGTACAAAATCAAGCTGAAAAAATGTTTCATCTCGGAAAGGTTCGTTTCGGACCATAAGCTAATTCTTGCATTTTTCAAAGCTTCATCAGTGTTAGTTATCTTAGTTATTGCGAAAGCATTAGTACATACAACGATTTCTTGTAAAAGGCTATCCGTCACCAAAAGTGCATAAAATCAGCTGGAGATTTATCAATCATTGAAGTACGAATAGAAACCGGCATGCCACAACATTCAGTAAAGGGAATTATATTCCGCTGATTACCTTTGGGATCTATCCACTTGGACGATGAAGTAGCTTGTAAATTATTTGCTGGATTGCGGCATTAATTGCGGCTTCATTACCCTCACTTGTAGACATGCTCCGCAACCAAATATTTTCTTCATCATCACTGATACTTAGGTTTAAAGTTTTGTCGAGAAGATCGATTTCTATATTATCTATTTGTTTTAAGATATTTTGCGTAAATTCAAAATCGTCAAATTCATCCATAGTGATAACAAATAAACCAATGAAACCCAATAAATGCACTGCAGTAGTAACGAATGTTAAATTTAAAAGCACAGCACGGCGTCTCAATTCAAGATACGGACGGCAACTGCAAGCGCAAACGAAAGCAAAGGAGCGCGAAGAGCTACCTGACACCGCGACCCGCGCGGCCCGCTTTAACGGCCAACCGTTTTTTTTCTCTCTGTAGGCCGCGTCGGTCAATGCTGCCTGACGTTAATTATTTCCATAAATAGTGGCTGAAATTGAATTTTGTTATTACTAAGTAACATTTGAATAAAAGATAATAGGATATAAGCAAAAAAAAACAATTTAGTAATTTTATACAGATTTAAAATTTTTATAGCCTAAAGACAGAATAAACTTCACTGACGGTCAGCACTGACCGCGTTAGCAGAGAACGTGTTAAACCGATGAACATGAGTGTTAAATTTTACATTAAATTGTGTTTTAGCAAGCAAACATTTCAAAAAAAGTGCAGCTACAAAGTTTGTCAACGTGTGAGCATCTCTTTGCGTATCAGTCTGCTTTTCCATGAGATACCGCGCTAGCGAAGCTCAATTGAATCAGCTGTCCACATGAAGTACGTTACTTAAGCATAGAAGAGGCCCAATTAGTTTAACGACTTATTAGTTGTCAACTCTGACGAGCATATGAGTCACTATTCACTCATATGCTCGTCAGAGTTGATCATTCAGTGTAAATAATAAAAGACCATAAATAATTAAATACGTATTCTCAGACTCACAGACAATTGAAATTATTTATGCTGAACTTAGCGGTTGTGGTCTTTATCTATTGCTTGAACCGTAACGGCCCTTTCCATAAAATCAATGAATAGTCAATACAAAAGTCCTGCCTAACAACAATGTTAATGCCTGCCTAAAAAAAATGTGTACAAACACATTTTTTATTTAAATAATCAAGTAAGGGTCCCATACCAGGGCACTAGTGAGTTGATGTTTGAGTTCATTGAACGCTTTTTCTTGAGGAGCACCCCATTCCCAAACTGCGTCCTTTTTTGTGAAACTGAGTCAGTGGTTAAATAATGTTTGCAAAATTGAGTACGAAGCGGCGATACCAAGAGCAAGTCTGGAGAAATGATTGTATCTAATGGACGGTTTTGGGTGCTAGTATATTCAATAGCGGATATTTTATCTGGGTCTGTCGACAAACCCGATTTACAGACACGAGAATTTGACAAGCTTTTCTATCATCGTCTCGGCTTTCACAGGCTCAGTTTGTACCGTTGACACGAATGCGTCATCATCTTCTTCGTTAAGTAAATTGTACTTTCGACCGGGCTCATCTAAGAAGTGGAACAAGAGTTGAGGCAGGTTAACCCTTTGATACGTCTTTTTCTTTATCATGACTGGAGTGAAGACTAACAAAATTGACAGAAAAAAGAAGTCGAACAGTTGTATCATAATTTGCTTATTATATTATCTTATTATCTTATATATTCTTATTATATCTTTATTTGTCAAATTTGGTTACATATCAAAAGGGAAATTATTTAATTATAAATGTCTAATATGAAAGTTATATCAAAGTATAGAAGGTATTTTCAAATAAATGTTCACCTTTTTGTTATATATAGCCTTTCTTTAAATTCAGGAAACTATATGTTTAATTCAAAGTGATTTAGGTATAATATGAATTGGCAATTCTGTCATAATCTGATCTGTAACCCTTTGATATCTGATTATGGTGGAGCATTGAGTAACAGATATGGTTTAGCACTCTTTTTTTTAAATCAGTCTTTAAAATGTTTAACACACATTAACTTATTTTGGTGCACTCTCTGCATCTGGAAAAAAAGCATTGATTATTGTATTTTTACAGTTAAACCTTTTTTGTACGGTTGCAGAATTTTCCTAAAAAGATGTTGTTTTTATTAAAAAATCAAATCTACTATCAAACAGACACATATATCATAATATAATAAATTACTATTACAATTTATAAGTATTTTATGTTTTAAATATATTAGTTCAGTAAAATTAATGTAAGTAATTAATGTAATATTAGAACTATTTGAAACGTATATGTTATCCAGAGATGATGTTTAATATGTATAAAACAAAGCAAAGGTTTTTATTTAAAACAACTTTTAATTTTAAGTTTTTAATAAGCCTTTGAATTTAATTAACAATTTCTAATGCCAGCTCACTAATACCTAATGCAAAAATAACGTTTTTGTTTAAGATATAATAATATGTAGGACCCTAAAAATTTAAATTTTCTCTTTAAAAATTAAGTTATTATGAGTTTTGTGATTTTCGTTAAATAATAAAATCTTCAATGAATTAAATAATAATGAAATATTTAATAGGGCTACTTAATTATTTTCTTAGATAGGTTAGGTAAGGCATAATGATATTTTGTATACAGAAAACTTACGAACTTTTTTTCAATTAAAATGTGAAATAATCACATTATTTCATAAAATACCTTCTTGAAAATCTTTTCTGTACGTCTCAAGCCTACAAGTTTCACATTTTCCATTAACCATGTTTGTTTATTTCACATTACAAACGTAATAATATATTATATAATAAATAAATAGCAATTAAAAGACACATATGGACAGATATAATAACTTCTTATTTTTATCACAAACTAGTAGAACACAATTTATATTTCATAACAACAGCAAGTCAGCAAAAACAAGATGGAGAATTGAACTGATTGTGATTACTGATTACTGAAAATAAAAATTAAAATAAATATTATTTATATTAAAAGAGCGAGACAGATAGCGTAAAGAGTGAAACGAATGGATAAGTGTGAGACGTCATTAGAAAAGGCCATGTCTCCATAGATCGTTTTTTGTCTGTGAAATTTCAATAGACTGGCTGGAGTTGTCTATTGGGAATTAAAAAATTTGGGAGTTGTTACAGTTCGAAGCAAAAGAATATAAGCCATTAGCCAGTTGCTTCATGCTTGCGAGTTGCGAGAATAGATCATAGTTCGTAAATTCATAATCACAGTGTTGCGAGTTCACGAGTTGGGTAGTCACGGTAGTGGGTTATCATTGCGGCATGACAGTAGAAACTTAGAAAGTCTGATTTGAGCATTTTTTTTATGTTACGAGTTTACAAAAAAGCATACGGCCCATCTGATGTTAAGCGGTTGCCCTAGACTATGAGCGCTTGCAGCACCATTAGTAGGTGCAGCTCACGCGTTGCCACCATCGAGATATTTTCTTTATAGTTCTTAAATCTCCTCTGCCCAGTAATTCCACTAGTACAGCGCCCTTCAAACCAGAACTACTAGGCGTTTGTCCTGTCACACCGTCCCTCATAGAGCATGAAAGCTGACGGTCAGTAACCTGATATTATAACAGTGATAACAATTGTTACCTCTTGATAAGTACTTCATGAATATGAATTTAGATAAGAGTAACAAGTATAAGAAGACCCTGAGTGAATATGATGACAATGCTGTGGTGGTGCAGCAGCAGCGAGCCTGCCTTAACCTATTGAACGCCACGCTATGCACGTCAGAGCGTTCCCGTGACGTCAAGCGTCAAATATCAAAATGCAAGATGCATTTTGATTTTGAAAATCGAAAAAGGTTTAGTGATGTCGACCGAATATATCGATAAAGTAATTTTTATCGATATATTCGGTCTATAAAACCACTAATTTATTCAAATAACTTTATTATATATAATTTATTTTTAAGCAGTTTTATTTAGTTTGCCTTGATTGTATGTAACTAAAAATAATGAAAATACAACGCGCTTTGCATGTAAAATGTAACATAGGAAGTAACTATTCCAAATAAAGAAATATCTAGCACAATTTATGAAGCTTAACTCACTTCTAAATCTTCTTCGTCTAATGATTCTGTTTCGCTGAATTCGTTATTGTCCTCGGTTCCCTCTAACATACGAATGAGTTCTTCAGTGGTCACTTCTTCCCCGGTTCCCATATTATCTCTACACGCAAGTAAATAAAATATAAATCTACCTTTAACTATAAATCTCTTCATATACATAATTATAATGGTTGTCAGAGTTTCCGTTAGTTTCTTGTTCCAACTAAGCCCCGAAATAGCCAATCCGATTTTAATTACATTTCGATGGGCAGTTAAAAGAATATTCAGAAAACAATAATTGCTTCAGTTCATTGCTATACTAGTAGAAATAGCGTCTTACAAGTTCTTATTTATTTATAACTACGTAAACTTAAAAATACGTGAGTGATAGAGTCCCTTGTTGTGCCGGCTATTATTATGCAGAAGTACAGTAAATAATAAACAGTTCTCGACACTAACTCCCTCTTCGGTAAGCTACAGGACAACGCTTGGCCGACCCAAGTCGATATACTCAGCTTCTGTTAATGACAGGGAGCCACAGAGCTGCTTCTTGAAACACTTAACACCGGACACTTAAAAACTTTAAAATATTGACATTTTATATTAAACATAAATGTAATGTGCCCTTTATGTATCTCAAGACTCTTTTTAACATTTAAATAACGTGTTACTAGCACAGTTTTGGACTATACCTGATGAAGCTAAATATAAGTCGGGCCTTGTGTGACATGCATATAATAAACAACATATTAACATTCTACATTTCTCAAGATCAAGGCTTTCAGATTTTTCATTAATCGAAATCTTAAAATCTGCTCTATAGCGATATATCGATAGTCTTAAAGTTGTCTAACTGTAAGAATGTTAAAATTTTACAAAAGTAAAATCTGTGATGTATTTTCATTACACCTTATTACTATTATGTTGCTCAATTCGACTACCTAGGTAATTTACAAGCAAGACCTAGGTCTTTTATCTTAAAGTTTTCACACAATGATATCTTAAAGCTATTCATTTGTTTAATATTAGATCCAAAACATAATAAATCACCTACGTATAAAAAACATACATGAAATCTTTATATAAAATAAACATTGATCACAAACAGATTTGATGAAATTCTCTGTAAACAAAATCACTAAATTTTGGATTCCAATGTTTTGGAGATTTTTTAAAACTGTATATAGATTTCTGTAGCCTACCCTCTGTCCATCCGATAATCTAACATATACACATTTTTTCAAATCACCATATAAAAAGGTACCAGTAACGTCAATTTGAAAAACTAGTTGTCTCCTTAGCAGAGGTACGACGGGGAATGTTTTGAAAGTATTCATTTTTGCTACCGGGACGTACGTATCAGTAACGTGCTTCATATATTGTTTCTTAAACAACCGTTTACTGTTCATAATTATCAATTTATTTGGCTTACAATTCACTTCCACCGTGTGCTATTTATTCTCAACATTTGTAGATCGGTTTGTATGGTTTTTTTTTATTTTAATTTATCTACTTCCTATGGCTTCATCGTAGATGATATGTGGTAACGATTGAACTTTATCTCATAGTCCTCAAAACTTAAAGCTTTCTCCTTTGCCTCTTCTTTTCTTCAACATTTAAGTTCCAATGTACTATAGCTTTGCAATTTCACAAATAATTATTGATAATCAGTAAGTTTGTAAAATCACAATGCCTTTCTTGAACTTTACTAAATACCTTATATAGTTTATCTGAAGTAAAGTAATTTTAAATGAAATTTTGTAATTTTACGAACAATTATTAATCAGGCAAGTTTTTTATATTATCTTTGAAAATAATAAAAAAATCGGTTTACTTCTCTTTAGTTATTATTTATTCATCAACGTGAATTATTTTTTCTTATCGTAGTCTAGAAAATCTCCCGTCTCAAAGCTTTCTCAACGTCAGTGGTTAATTTTACCAAAATTCTATCTAAATGTTTCATTTCGCTTTCTTCACTGATTGATGTACTCAGTTGACTTTTATTATTTACTCCAATTCTGTTAAAATGAGAAATTATTATTACTGCAACATCGAATTTTGAACCAAATTACGAAATTAAAGACAAATTTTAGAAGAAATTTAAGATTATAAGACAAATTTTAATCGATTGGAAATGAATGTACTGTTGTTTCAGTGGTAGTAGTTTTCGTTGAAATTCAACTATTCGATAGTATTCCATCTGGAACAATTGTTAATAGTCATGTCTCTTTGCTTTTGTCAGAAAAATTCAGTACGTGCCGCTGATCTTCGAATACGGTTTGTATTAACTGGTAGGCTTATAATAAAAGCTGGTTTAAATGCCAAATCTAGTAGCTTACACCTCGTCTTACGATGTCCTTTTTCTTAACGATAATCTGCTTCTGGTACAATTGCGTGGGACAATTTTTTTTGTAATTTTTAATGACAATAAAAAAATATCTACTGTAAGCAAAGCGTAAATAAGTTTGTTTGTTCAGCACGTTCGAATCGAGGTTTTCCCCAAAAACTTCTTCTTTTGTAGCCATGATCACTTTCCAACGATTCCACCCACGAAAAGGGGACGACTTGTTTTTGATTTCCATGCAAGCATATTTTCCGGTCTGGGTGTATTTGTCCTTGTCATTGTGAATGTTTCCGGACCCCGACACAGGATATTACTATCCTAATGAGGGCCGTTGAGTGTGTAGCGTTTATTTATTTATTTATTTATTTTTATTTTGGTTAAATGAATTTGTATTCGTGACCTCCATAAGAATTCGTATTCATGACTATCTCCGAAGTATATAATAGTGCTGCCATCTCTTAGTTCGTTTTTGCTAAAGTGATATAGGATCCTGTAGTATTGAGCCAACAATTTTTAAAACTATCGTAGATGTACTACTTTTGCGAAATAGACACATTAAAAGAGTGATTTGAATAATAATAAAAAATATATATTTATATTTATGACGTAACCATTATAAGAATAACCGCTGCCGACACGAAAGATGCTCTTGGCGGTGCGCCGGACACGTCGCAACCTCCAAGCAGGGGCAACATACTCCCCGAAAATTAATTTCCGGAGAGTAGTCCCCATCCCGACACCTCCGCTTCGGCGGCTGAGGCTCCGTCGGGTCCGGTGATGGCTGTCGTCGCTGTTTCTTATTCCTAGATTTTTTTTTTTGTTTTAGTAAACATAAAATAAATTACATTAAAAATCATTACCAGTAAAAATTAGACAAAAAGACGATATTTAATGGCTCATAAATCTTGAAAACGTTAAAAATGTTGTTTAGAATAAAATATCAAAGTAGCCTTTATTATTCAGCATTGACTACCGACTTTATTACTAAACTATATGAATATATTATATGTAATTCCTGTTAATTTAAATTGTAGAAAAGTATAAATTTATAGCAAGAAAAATACGTAAGTCACCATTTTACACACGTCGGCCGCTTATACTTTTAATTGTATATAAAGTTTACATCACAAAAATGCTATACAATATTGCAATTAGTTACAATAATAAATGTTTTATAATAATTACTGTTTACTTACATGTTTCCCACGTCGGGCTTGAAATATAATTTGTCCATATCGGGCTTGATCTGGATGATGTATATTTCCACATAAATTATAATTTTGTGTCAAACTGATTTTGTCAAAAATTTGAATGTATAAATGTCATTTTTTGAATTATTGTCATGTTTTGATTTCTTTAAAAATTGATCAATTTTTTAAAAAATTGATTTCTGTAAATAGCTCTAAAAATTAGAAAAACAATAAAAATGTTTGAGTTTTAACCATTCACTGCTAATTCGCAATCTGTGTTTTAAGGAAAAGGTAGCGGTGCGATTTATCACGCAGGTGTGATTGCGATATACTGCGGAGCTCTAGTGCGCTAAACGCGTGTACCTGTTTTTATACCGAGCCGTCGAGAGTGTTCACGCATATGGTGTGTTTTGAAATAAATTTAGTATTTTTTTTTAATTAAAATTATAGAAAAAACTTAACCTGGAGACTAAGACCTTCGGTGTTACTAATTTTAAAATTATAATTGAAACGTGAATTATAAAAAACATTAATTATATATATATTTTAAAATCATTTCTTATATAACAAAAAATACACAGAACGACAGCCTACAGCCCTCCAATGAATGTCACTTTTGACACTGCGTAATTTATTAAGTTAAACGCCCCTCTCCCCTCACATTGCGGGATACGTATATAAGTACGATATTGTAATTAACTGATAACTTTTTTTGTAAAATGAAGCATTCATTTTATTCAATTTAAACTATTTATTTGGCTTATTTGGTGGGGCTGAGACTTTGCCCCAAACCCTACCCATTGCTAACGTTCTCTTCGGCGGTGATGCCGCCATCCCGGTGGCGCTTTTATGGGGCATTACTTGCCGGTTCGGTCCAGCTTTTTTAATACTTCAAAAGAAAAAATCTTCATTAATAACAAATATACATTTCTTACATATCAATCAATAAAAATACGCTTAATATTTAAGTAGCAAGAGTTTACGCGTATTTTACTAAGTAGGTATAAAGTTTTTCTAACATTGAATGTATGTTTTATGATACAGATATTAACATTTAATATTAAATATAAATGTGCTAGAAACAAATAGTTAAAATCTGGTGAGTCATACGCTTGCTTGCCAACTTGTAACATAAAAAAATATATCTGTGGCCATAGGTCAGAATATGATAAATGCAATTTCATTACGGGACAAGAAATTAAAAGTAGGTAGTTATCGTGTTGTGATCTTAAATGAAAGACAAATATGAGAAAAATACTTTATTTAAATTTAACACATTCACTGCTAAACCAAAAGTCATAAAAAGCTAGCCGTGCGGCTGTAAACACGCTGAGCGTGTTTTACGCACTAAAGTAAAGTCACACACTTTAACGAGACTATTATGCTACAATACACACCGGCTTGTGCGATCGGCGCTCGACAAATATGCGTCCATACACACTGCTGTGTTTTCAATAAAAATATATTATTTTAGTTTTTTTTTAGAAATAAACAAAATATAATAAAAAATTATTTTCCCCGTAATGTATTTTAGTCATTTACTTACCCATATTATTCTTTACTAAATAGAAATATTTACTAAAATTTTAGTTGGTTTCGTAATAATATTATGTGAAAACGATACACATGCAAATAATAAAGTAATTTAATAATGATAGTAATTTTAACTTATTACCCAATAAAAATTACCTTTTTAAAATATTTTCTTAAAAAGGTAATTGGTGTGTTTTATTAGGTGCACGTGCATCTTTTACAGAAATATGATCTATACAAAAGATAAGGTCGGTGAAAGGTCTTTTGTTTTACAAATACTCTTATCTTCTTGTGTCGGCGGCACATAGACAACGAAAATAACCATTTAAATTATTTCAAATCATCTTATCAGTTGCTTTGTTTACGAAACATTTGCAATATTTTTTTGGAATTTTTGTATTATTCACTCTGTTATATATACATTCAGAGAGTAACATTATATTCAGTCTGCTTGCGTACGTCGTACAGTGCAGAAGTGTTTCTCAGTCTCTTAGTAACAATAAGTAAAGTGGATAGAACCATGTCCGCCAACGTCTATGCTGAACTGTCTGCTATGTTTGGAGATACTGACGGGTAAGTCATATTTTAACCTATATTATTTTATTAACTAAGTAGTATTTACCGCGACTTTTTTCACAGGTACTTTTTAAATTTAACTAGTATATACCGCGACTTCGACCGCAAATTTTTTGATAATGATATTGAGATATAATGTAGTTACTAGTACTTTTGAACAACTTTAGTATATGATATCAAAATCCATTCAAAATGATACATCAATGATCCACGATATTAAATCCAGATTTTTAGTAAAATGTTGCTTGTAATATAAAGGGAAGAAGAGGTGCGTGCCTCTTCGTCTTCATCAGAGGCGGCCTCGGAATCGGACGTGGATGAAGGCGAGGCGAGTCATGGAGTTCATGACCATTCCGAAGAATGGACGGCGACGGGTTCGCTTAAAGAGTATCTCTTTAAGAGTATTGGTCATTTTAATATTGGTCTAGCTGAATCCCCTATGGATTTTTTTCAAATTATATTTAACTCCACATTTATGACAACTCTCGTGACTAGTATGAATACCCACGCGTTAAACCTTTTTTTAAGTAATAATCAACCCCACAGTAGAATTAACAGTTGGAAAGACACAAATGTGGAAGAAATGCTAGTTTTTATCGCGTTACTTTTTCACATGGGGCACATTCGCTTAAATAGAATTAATGATTATTGGAAAACAGATATTTTATATAATTTACCTTTTAAACGGTTTATGTCTCGCGATCGTTTTCTTATATTACTTCGTCATTTATATTTTACCGATAGGAATACATATAATTTAACAGATCCTAATCGGTTTGTAAAGCCACTTCTTAATTTTTTTAACGATTTAATGAAAAATTTAGTTTCACCTCCGAAAAATTTAACAATTGATGAAACTGTGGTACTTTGGCGAGGTCGTTTAAAAATAAAACAGTACATCAAGGGAAAAAGGCATAAATATGGAGTTAAATTATATATTCTTACGGACACTAATGGCATCACTCAAAAAATCCACATGTATTGTGGAACTCACGATGTTGAGTTACGAGGTAGGGGTCATGCTGAAAAGGTGGTAATGATGCTAATGCATGATTATCTTAACGCGGGTCATTCATTGTATACAGATAATTTTTATAATAGTGTCGAATTAGCAGAAAAACTGTTAGATGAGGGTACCTACTTGACAGGTAGACTTAGGGCTAACAGGCGTAGGAATCCATCGATAACTCGGGCGAAAATCGGTAGAGGTACATTCCTTACAAGATATAATAACCGAGGAGTTTGTGTCACTAACTATAGGGATAAAAGGAACGTATTGATGATTTCAACCGAGCATCATTCAAATTTCGTTGATTATACTAATAGGCGTGGACAAATAAGTCAAAAGCCTAAAGTAGTTTCGGAATATAATAAAAATATGAAAGGCGTTGATAGAAAGGATCAAATGCTTTCTTATTACCCTATTTACACTAAATCAACCAGGTGGTATAAAAAAATTATTTTACACGTGATGCAAGTCATGTTATTTAATGCTTTTAAAATGTTCAACGAACAAGTTAAAGCATCCGGCGATAATGATAAAGTCATGTCCTTTTTAGACTTCCGTTTAAATATTATAAAAAAAATTTTAATCATTGATGACAACAATTCATGTAAAAATAGACGTAATTCACGCCATGAGTCAATTAAGACTGCTTCAGGCGATGTAATACATTGGCCGGAAGAGTTGCCCAAAAATGAAAAAGGCAAAACAAAAAGAAAAGATTGTAGACATTGCCTAGAAACACGTAATGTTCGCAAGGCTTCGCCATTTTACTGTCTGTGCATTCAATGTTTTAAGGAGTATCATAGGTACTAATATAGCCTTCTACAAGGGAACTCTTCCATTCGGCACATAAAAAGTTCCTTTAGCTTCACTTTTAAAAATTGACATTTCATATCAATGCTTTTCATGGTTTTTTTATTATTTTTAACACTTTTCGCGTTATTCATTAGTGTCCGTAACTGCTTGATTTTATTTGCATGTAATCTGACCGATTCATGTCGATGTTTTGTGTAAGGGTATTAATATTTATATCATATAATTTTGCATGCTTTACTTGGTGGAGATTTGCAAATTACAGTGGTTGGCAATCACAGGAAGGCGCGGGGAGTGGGCGCCTTCCACCCGATTAGGGTCCATATTATTTTAACATTGCTATTAATCTATTTTATTGGTTTAATATATTTGCTTTTGTTGTGGAGATGTGCAAATACCAGAGGTCAGCACTCACAGGAGGGCACGGGGAGCGGTCGCCTTCCAACCGTCTCGAGTCCACATTAGTGAAATAAAAAAGTTTTTCGGATGTCAGCACCAAAGAAGATAAGCTCCAGATGTATTACTGTTATTTGTCTATCATAATAAAAAAAGTTTATCCGCAGATCGCAGCAAAATCAACAACTAAGGTGAGACTTTTTGATTTTTACACGATAATATAAGCGTTAAAAATACGAAATTTCAACTTTCTCAAAAAATACTATTGTCTAACGCCATCTAGTTGTGGAATGTCGTAATAATTCGATTGAACAATAACAGAACGAACAATGTAATGTTAAATAAAAGGCCTAGCCTGTGCTAACGTGGTTCTATTATGTTATAAAAATAATCAAATTAACTAGTTTCGGTTAAATGAATTTGTATTTGTGACCTCCATAAGAATTCGTATTCATGACTACCTCCGAAATATGTAATAGTGCTGCCATCTCTTAGTTCGTTTTTGCTAAAGTGATATAGGATCCTTGCGAAATAGACACAATAAAAAAGTGATTTGAAAAATAATAAAAAAATTATATTATTGTTATATAAATAACCGCCGCCGACACGGAGGGTGCTGTCGGCGGTGCGCCGGACATGTTGCCGCCACCGTGCAGGGCAACATACTCCCGGAAACTCATCTCCGGGGAGTAGTCCCCATCTCGGCACATCCGCTTCGGCGGCGGAGGCTCCGTCGGGTCCGGCGACGGCTGTCGTTGCTGTCTTTTAGTCCTACAAAATATTTATTTTTTGTTTTAGTAAACATAAACTAAATTACATTAAAAATAATTACCAGTAAAAACTAGACAAAAAAACGATATTGTGGCTCAGAAAGCCTTTATTATTCAGCATGGACTTTATTACTAAACTATACGAATATATTATTAGTAATTTAAATTGTAGAAAAGTATAAATTTATAGGAAGAAAAATACGTAAGCCACCATTTTACACGTCGGCCGCTTATAATTTCAATTTTATATAAAGTCAAAAATTCTATACTATATTACAATTAGTTACAATAATAAATGTTTTATAATAATAACTTACATCTTTCCCACGTCGGGCTTAAAGTATGCGTTGAAAACCATTTTGGTAAAAGTAAAAGTTGATGGCACTCTAAAACTTATAATTATGTTATTACTTGTCTGACTTTGACAACGAATATCGTTTAGGATCGTGTGACACCTAGATACCTTAACGGTTCTAATTAAAATGTATTATTTAAAATAGATATATAATTGCAATATTTTTTTTAGCAATTTTGTTATTACTGAATAATATAATAATGTTTTATATATAATTGCATAAGCAATTAAGCCAAAACATTAGTTTTAGCAACACTTTTAATATTTCTAATCATATAGCTTAATCTGGGAAATCCCCTACATATCAAAAAACGGTTGCCACTTCAAAAATATATCTGAATACTTGTTTTTCTTAAAAGTCTACGAAAATCTTAGTTACTAACTGGGAATTCCGCCATAATCAAAATTCTAGAACAAAAGAAAATTTAATTTATTTACTCATTTTTATATAACAACCGAGTAAAAAACATGAAAAACCGCAATTTCAATTTGTTTTAATTTCGTTATTTATATAATTATTAAATAAAATAGTTGATAAGTCAGTGTACATTATGTTATGGCAATGTTCAAAAGATTTGAAGAATGCCCGTATATATAATATCCTTATTAGATAATATTGTCTAACGCCATCTAATTGTAGAATGTCGTAATAATTCGATTGAATTTATGTCTATTATTTGCTATTTATTATTTATCTGTATTTTAAATAATTAGACATTACATTGGGTAACAAATTAAGACATGATCATGTTCGCTTTTGTACAGGTTGTTTATTTGTTTTGGTAAGTAACTCAAATTTTTTTTTGAACTATTTGTTACTAGTATATTCATATTTAATATTGAATATTAGTATTTGTATCGTAAAACATTTCCTTTTGTATGTTTCAATGTTTAGAAAAACTTTATACCTACTTGGTAAAATACGCGTGAACTCTTGTTACTTAAATATTAAGCGTATTGTTATTGATTGATGTGTAACAAATGCATATTTCTTATTAATGGAGATTGTTTTTTTTCTTTTGAAGTGTTAGAAGGCGCCGAACAGATCGGCGGGTGATGCCCCATCGGGCGGCGAAAATCGAGCGGCGGTTGTGGGCCCTCCGTTGGCGCACTGGGGTGGCAATACCACCCATACTCATGCGCCCACCGCCTACGCCACCGCTCCCCATAAAAGCGCCTCCGGGATGGCGGCAGCACCGCCGAAGAGTGCTATAGCAGTGGGTGGGGCTTGGGACCTCTCAGCCCCACCAAATAAATAGTTTAAATTTTATAAAATAATTGTTTTATTTTACAAAAAAGTTTTCAGTTAATTACATTATCGTACTTATATACGTATCCCGCGATGTGAGGGGCGAGGGGCGTCAAAACTTGATAAATTACGCAGTGTCAAAAGTGACATTCACTGCAGGGCTGTCAGCTGTCATTCTGAGTATTTTTTTTTTAGATTAGAAACGATTTTAACACATTCACTGCTAAACCAAAAGTCATAAAAAGCTAGCCGTGCGGCTGTAAACACGCTGAGCGTGTTTTACGCACTAAAGTAAAGTCACACACTTTAACGAGACTATTATGCTACAATACACACCGGCTTGTGCGATCGGCGCTCGACAAATATGCTTCCATACACACTGGTGTGTTTTCAATAAAAATATATTATTTTAGGTTTTTTTTAGAAATAAACAAAATATAATAAAAAATTATTTTCCCCGTAATGTATTTTAGTCATTTACTTACCCATTATATTCTTTACTAAATAGAAATATGTACTAAAATTTTAGTTGGTTTCGTAATAATATTATGTGAAAACGATACACATGCAAATAATAAAGTAATTTAATAATGATAGTAATTTTAATTTATTACCCAATAAAAATTACCTTTTTAAAATATTTTCTTAAAAAGGTAATTGGTGTGTTTTATTAGGTGCACGTGCATCTTTTACAGAAATATGATCTATACAAAAGATAAGGTCGGTGAAAGGTCTTTTGTTTTACAAATACTCTTATCTTCTTGTGTCGGCGGCACATAGAAAACGAAAATAACCATTTAAATTATTTCAAATCATCTTATCAGTTGCTTTGTTTACGAGACATTTGCAATATTTTTTGGACTTTTGTATTATTCACTCTGTTATGTATACATTCAGAGAGTTACATTATATTCAGTCTGCTTGCGTACGTCGTACAGTGCAGAAGTGTTTCTCAGTATCTTAGTAACAAAAAGTAAAGTGGATAGAACCATGTCCGCCAACGTCTATGCTGAACTATCTGCTATGTTTGGAGATACTGACGGGTAAGTCATATTTTAACCTATATTATTTAATTAACTAAGTAGTATTTACCGCGACTTTTTCACAGGTACTTTTAAATTTAACTAGTATATACCGCGACTTCGACCGCAAATTTTTTGATAATGATATTGAGATATAATGTAGTTACTAGTACTTTTGAACAACTTTAGTATATGCTATCAAAATCCATTCAAGATGATACATCAATGATCCACGATATTGAATCCAGATTTTTAGTAAAATGTTGCTTGTAATATAAAGGGAAGAAGAGGTGCGTGCCTCTTCGTCTTCATCAGAGGCGGCCTCGGAATCGGACGTGGATGAAGGCGAGGCGAGTCATGGAGTTCATGACCATTCCGAAGAATGGACGGCGACGGGTTCGCTTAAAGAGTATCCCTTTAAGAGTATTGGTGATTTTAATATTGGTCTAGCTGAATCCCTATGGATTTTTTCAAATTATATTTAACTCCACATTTATGACAACTCTCGTGACTAGTATGAATACCCACGCGTTAAACCTTTTTTTAAGTAATAATCAACCCCACAGTAGAATTAACAGTTGGAAAGACACAAATGTGGAAGAAATGCTAGTTTTTATCGCGTTACTTTTTCACATGGGGCACATTCGCTTAAATAGAATTAATGATTATTGGTAAACAGATATTTTATATAATTTACCTTTTAAACGGTTTATGTCTCGCGATCGTTTTCTTATATTACTTCGTAATTTATATTTTACCGATAGGAATACATATAATTTAACAGATCCTAATCGGTTTGTAAAGCCACTTCTTAATTTTTTTAACGATTTAATGAAAAATTTAGTTTCACCTCCGAAAAATTTAACAATTGATGAAACTGTGGTACTTTGGCGAGGTCGTTTAAAAATAAAACAGTACATCGAGGGAAAAAGGCATAAATATGGAGTTAAATTATATATTCTTACGGACACTAATGGCATCACACAAAAAATCCACACGTATTGTGGAACTCACGATGTTGAGTTACGAGGTAGGGGTCATGCTGAAAAGGTGGTAATGATGCTAATGCATGATTATCTTAACGCGGGTCATTCATTGTATACTGATAATTTTTATAATAGTGTCGAAACAGCATTAAAAAAATAAGATAATATACTTAATAATAGAATAATTTCTATTCAGAATCGGAATTATAATCACTAATAAGTGATGTGTCTACTACGTCGTTGTCAGACTTTATTACATTCTTATAGAAATCATGGTACACAGGGATCAATGTACTGTAATAAAGATAAAAAATCCTTACGTTTTTCTTTGCTTATTTATAATGGCTTATTGTACTCCTTACGAACATCCATTATTGGCTGATTGTTTTGACTGCCTCTGGCTTTCCTCTTCATGTCGCATATTTTAAACTCGTCTTCCACTCTGTGTTTTTTGTACCATTCCATGTAATAAAAGGTAATGTAATGTAATAATGCTCATCTGAAAAATCCAGCCACATATCAATTACATGGTGCATATATAATTTGCTCCCAGAATTTGCTACAATAGTTCGCTTTTGCAAGGTGGCAAAATTTCGCAACTTCTTTCGGTCAAAACCTTCGTTTACATCGGAGACATACGAGGTATACGAGTCGATGAATATTTGAAATCTAGCGGCATCAACACCAAATAGGCACATGACACATATTGTAAACTTTGCATATAAATCTCGACGATATGTAAAAGACGATTTGTTGATAATTTAAATTTTCAATTAATTCGCTGTTGCCGAGGTACTCGAAAACTTCCTGGTACACTGGATATTTTTAAGCTATTGCATAGCTTTTATCGCGGGATTTGAGCGCGGTGACCGAATCAAGACATTCCGTAACGAAAATAAAACCTGACACGGGGAGTGTTAGGTTTTATTATTACAAGAAAAATTATAGCAAATACCTCAATAACTGTACTGGAAAATTAACTTTAAGTAATACGCTATAAAGACTAATGTTCAATTTGTTATGATTAGTGTCATAATCAATTGATTCCGACCGAAAAATGACCGACAGAAAAATCGATTTTTCGGAGTAGTGCTCCATAATGAATTTAAATATACATAGATAATAGTTTTGGGGACTTCTCCAAGTTCGGTTTATTGATCTTTTCTGTCTTTTTCGTTATGTCTTTCACTCCACCAGAAATGAATCAGCGTTTTCAAATTGCTGTTCGGATCTCCAAACAATAACGAAGCACACGTCTGATATTTTACATTGCGGGATAATTTCCTCGATACAAAACCTGCGATGTAAGTAAAACTGAGTCAGCATATACGGAAAGAATCCTTGAGTGATAGTTTAAACCATCTATGTATTCCTCTTATAAGGTGCTGTCATCTTCTGACACTTCGACCAATTATTTTATTTTTTCGGTAAAATCGTTCAAGGCTTTTTGTAGGCTAGTGCTTGTGCAATTTAAAATATTAACTTGCTACAAGGCAACGCTATTGCCGAGCCCTTCGTCGCGAATTACGTTTCGAAGAAGAAGCCTATTTCAGAAAATTGGCTCGACATGTTGCTGGCTGATCTTCTACAGTGGCAAACATTTTAATATTTTTGTGTTTTCGACAAGATGTCGATAAAGAGCTAATGCGATTTCCATATCAATGATTAGTTATATAGAATGAGAATGACAGACCACAACTAGTCGTAACTAGCATATCAGTTATAATGTAGCAGCAACAAGTTTATCAAAGGCTAAAAGTAAAAGTACAAATTTCAATTATACGAGCAATCTCCATTAGATTGCTCGTATAATTGAAAGTGATTTAAATGACATATTCAACTGCGAAGACGGAGCAGGTATTATATCTATTGTGATCTAAATGAAAAAATCCACATTTACTTTAACTTCTTTTATTTATTAACGGAGGGCGATGTACTACACAAGATGTACAATATATTTTTGGTAATATTAACACTACAATTTTTAATAATAAAGAACAAACTTCACGGTTACTTTTTGTGATGGACGACTTGGCTATAGAGGAAGTTATGTATTTTTTTTTTTTAGCATAGATAAACAATTGTCAAAATAGACAAAGTCAACAATTGAATGTTAGGCTTTTAGCCACCAATAATATTTTTATATTGCCATTTAACAATATCAAATCAAATCAAATATTTTTATTCAACACAAAAAGCATTACACTTATTTGTTGAAAGTCAGATTCTACCACCGGCTCCAAAATTTAACCTCTACCTGAGGAGAGCCGGCGAAACAATTCATTCAAAATCTTTTGTTTTTTTTTAATGTATTTTTTAAGTGATATTGGTTTACATATCATAATCACTGAAAAGCCTGGAGTGACTGTCTCATTCTCAAGGAGTGGTGTGCTCAAGGTATTCACCAATTTTATAATAGCCTGCCTTTACCATACAAACGTTCTTTGACCTTTTTTTTTAATTTATTTGTAGAAAGTTTCTGAACGCTTTCTGGGATCCTATTGTAAAACCGTATACAGTTACCTTTAAAAGAGTTACTAATTTTATGCAGTCTAGTAACAATAGTAGGGATATAATAAGCCGACAGTCCAACAACTATCCGGCTGATCATCGTGGCACCTTAAAAACTTGTTTATTAATTTTGATCCTTTTATAGCATGTTTTCTTGTAAAATAATATATATGTATGTATTAAAATATGTATATAATAAAAAAAGTATATTAATACTAACTATAAAAGTATATACAGTATTAACTTTTACAAATTTGAAGGGCACGGCATCATCGCGTAGTCGAGTCACATCCAGAGTTTTGTTGAAACATTTATCATCAAAATGTAGCGAGCAAATATACAAGTATTTAGCTTTATATTTTCCATTTCAATGGCTTCCGGCCACTTTTTCTTTTTACACTAATTTCTTGGGACCTATAATATGTTTTAATTATTATTTTTGTATGTTTTAAGCGGGGTAGCATGATACAATGAGAAATTTTATTATATAAGCAATCATATTAAATCGATATCAAAGTCGATAAATAATGTACAAACCCAACTAATAAATTAACATTATTTAAGCGTAAAAATATAGTTAGATAAGTCAAATCCATTCAGAACCTATAATTGCACATAAGAACCTTCCTAATTATAAATCTTAATTTATTTTCCCAACAATAACCAATATTTTTAATGTTATTTATAGCGTACCAGTGTATGGTTAAAGATGGCTGATTTGGTGTTTTTCTTATTTCGCACCCTATTGCACTACACACTGGCAAATTTGCGACGTAATTATTTACATTTGGCTTCAATTATTATAAATCACAAGCAAAATATTGAAAGATAATTTGATTTATAGCACGACTTTATGACTTATACCACGACGTTTTGACAGGTACCGGCTGATCTGACTGACATTTGATGCGCTAAACATGGCGGATTTTTGGCCTCATTCGGTATTTACGTATATTCATGTTTCACTTTATGTACACACTGAAATACTGTTATATTGTTTTGTAATATTGTGAGTAAGTACGAGATAGATATATTTTAATGTGTGTAACTCGACATGAGGGCTTACGATTTAGAAACGAGCCGCATTGCAAATGAGGCACGACTGCAGTTCCACACCTCTAAAAATCAGCGATCTTCAATCTCATGTTATGTACAACTATACTAGATACGATACCATTGTATTCAATAGTTATATGTGCAGCTGGACCCATTCTCTATGAGTCCAATTCGTTGATTATGTGGGAAGTTAACTAAGGATGACCAACAGCACTCTAGCACCGTCATGAAACTAGAAGATCCGGAAAACGTACCCCCACCATCTTCTCTCAAAATTCGAAAATAGTTGCCGTTCTGTGTTCTCATTTGACCTGCCACAGCATTTATTGAGTTTAACAATATAAACAGTTGAGGAAGTTACCCTACCCTCTTACAATGCCTACGCTTAACAACCATCACATATAATTAACCTTACAATCTTTGCATATGGAGCTCAACTGTGGGGAAGCGCATGCGACTTTCTGCGGAGACTACACGTATCATTTGATTATATTTTATGCGTAGAAAAGCTGACATAAATTATATTTTGATACGTCTATTTTTTTTAACTATTCTTAATTCTCTTTGCAACAATTGCAACAAGTTTTCAAGCAATTTCAATGAAAAATATACTATATATATATATATATATATATATTTATTTAATATATATAAATATATATATATATATATATATTTATTTAATATATATAAATATGTTTATTAAAAAGACTGAACTACAGAAACTACCAAAATATAATCATCTGTAATCCCTGAGAGAGTCAAAAACAGTACCCAAATTCCAAACAAACCACTCAAACAATCTATAACTTTATGAACAAGAATTCATGAAATTTGTAAAGACACTATTCAAAATTAAGCTATTGAAGCCATTAACAACCAAAACCAAGTAAGCAAGTAGCCAAGAATAAAGGCTCCCTATTCTTTAATCTGCCTCAGGGATCCGGCAACACAATGGGGTGGTTAAGGCAGGTTCGCTGCTGCTACTGCACCACAGCATTGTCATCATATTCACTCAGGGTCTTCTTATACTTGTTACTCTTATCTAAATTCATATTCATGAAGTACTTATCAAGAGGTAACAATTGTTATCACTGTTATAATATCAGGTTACTGACCGTCAGCTTTCATGCTCTATGAGGGACGGTGTGACAGGACAAACGCCTAGTAGTTCTGGTTTGAAGGGCACTGTACTAGTGGAATTACTGGGCAGAGGAGATTTAAGAACTATAAAGAAAATAATGCATACAAAAACTAGCCAATATTATGTATAATGATTATCTATTAATACTTTATTATGAGAAGCACCACCCGAAGTTGTAATTGTTCTCAAATCTAGATTACAAAAAAAATTATACAAAAGAAAAATAGTTACAAATGTAGCTATTTTTCAGTTTACAGTCTCCAATTATTTTTTTAAATTAAGGAGGAAACGCTGACTAGCCTTGCCATGACAGTTCTGCATAAATGATACAAAAACGTCACTACAGAGTAAGTAAGAGAGAGAAGCTGCATGGAGTTTTTTTTTTTATGTTAGAAGTTGGCAAACAAGCATACGGCCCACCTGATGGTAAGTGGCTGCCGCAGCCTATGAGCGCTTGCAGCACCATTAGTAGGTGCCACTCACGCGTTCGCCCAGTAATTTCACTAGCGTACATGCCCTTCATATGTTCCGGACACGTAGTGCCTAAACACTACTATTTGGCGGTAGAATATTGGACACTGCGGTGGTACCTACCTACCGGCCTCTTGCTACAAAAGACCTACCCCCAGCATGACTGATTGCACTGGTGGAATAATCTCTGTTGTGACAGAGGTTATCCCAACAGCGGGCGATAGGGTCGTCACATCTCGACGCCTTTGAATATAAATAACCTAATTATTATAATTGCATACGTTATGCTGTTTATATAAATAAGTAACTTCGACCAAAAAACAAAATATTACAAAAACAATTACCCGAATCTGCGAAGCTCGATTGCCTAAACTCTAATTGTAAATGAAACAAATCAATAAATGAAACAATCATCATGACGGCCCGTCATGACCAAAGCTTTGTTTCATGCCAATAAGTTATAGACTTAATTCATTATTGATGGAATTATCTTAATTATTTTTCATTTCCATGAATTAATAAAGGATTAATTTCGACGACGTTATCTGAAGTGGATAATTGATAAGGGTAAATAAGATCTGTATTGGTTTATTAATTTATTTGATTTGAGTATAAAAGAGCTGGAATTCGTTGGGAATGAAACAGATACATAATAAAAATAACGTAAAATTTATATAATATATTCATTCAAAATGAAATCAGTTTTTGCGTTAATTTTTTTGGTTCAACTGATTCATTCATTTGGGATATTTCATGTAGCAGGTAATTTTAAATATAATAATAATTGTAGCTATAACTACGGCTTCGCTCGCCTTTCTTCAAATATTTTTTTTTGGTCATTGGTCCAATACACAGACAAACAGACGAAAATTTTAAAACCTCGAATTTAAAATTTTTTAGCCTCCACGTTGCTATTCCCGCTCGGTCAGATGTTTGCACTGATCTTACAAATATCTTTTTCGGTCTGGGTGTTTGTCCTTGTGGGTCTTCCCACCGTGTCTCGGAGAGCGATAAGCTATCGGTCCCGGTTGTTATCACATAACATCTAATAATAATCGTTAACTCTTAATAAGTAAATTGCTCTTATCCAATGAGTTACTCGTTCGCCTTTAGGATTGCGGAGGTCAGATGGCAATCGCATTGTGAAAAAACTAGTAACCTGTCGAATCCATACAAGATAAATAAGCAGACCCTGGGTAAATACTCGTATAGTACCGGGAATAATAAAGTCCAGAGGTTCCATTCTCGTTCAGGACAAATGTTTGTATTGATCATACATGTATCGGCTGGTTCGTTGTGCTTGTGTTTTTGTGTTCGGATATATGACACAGGTTATTATACAATGCTATCAGGACAGATTTGTGTGTATCGTTTATTATTATTTATTTTATTATGTTTAGGTGCGAATCGTTGCGTTAATATGTGGGACGAAGGCTGCATCAATGGACAACTGCCAGGATCAGGTATTTTTTTATTATCTCCTTGGTGGCAAAAATTCAGTCCGCCTGATGGTAATCAATTGCTGTAGTCTATAAGTACAAGACGACGTTGTGACGCAGCGGTAGCGAACTTGCCTGAGCAGAAGTCTGTATTGACCATACAGGCATGTTTTCCGGTCTGGTGGGTGTCCTAGTCATTGAATGCGCTTCCAGACCCCCAACGCAAGAGATTACTATTCTTTTGGGGGTCGTTGAGTGCGTAGCGTTCATTGAATTATATTGTAATAATAATTTAAAAAGTTTCTTTCAATAAATTATTAATAATTGTTATTTATGTAGTTTTTATATATTATAGTTTTGTATATTTTATATATCACGTGTAGGTAAGGATGATGATTACGTCAATGGTGGATTTAATCCCGGTAAGCGGTGTGTCAACATGTGGGACGAAGGGTGTATCAATGGACAACTTCCTGGTTCAGGTAACAAATATATATTATTATATTATTGTATTACCATATTATTATATTAACATTTAATATATTAAATGTCAACGACTCGCTGGTGCTCCTTCGTAAATTCCAACTTCAACGCAATGAGACTAAGTTAGTCTCGAGCTTGCAACATAATCGAATACAATTAACGTGTGACTAATTTCATTTCGTTGCATTAGTATGAATTTACGAAGGCCAGCGAATTTTTTGACATATTTTATGTATAGCCCGTCTTTAGCCTATAGTAAGGCAATGGATACGGATATACGGATAGTATTTTAAACAGCAACTTTTTAAAATATAGTTATAGTTGTTATGTCTGAAAGCGGGCAGATCTTAGTTGTGTGCTTAGAAGTGAATTACCCGCTTAGTAATCTAGCCGGTGGGGCTAACATTGCTTATTTTTTTCGAGCCAAAACTTGACAAGAATGCTGGTTAACTGTCCATAGACATAAAAATAAACTAAGTCCACCCGCTTTCGTGAGTTTCTTGAGATACACAACAAATGTATGAATAAGGAATTTAAAATAAAAAACGCCAATTCGATTTTGTGACATTGACAGTTTTTTTAGTTGAAAGTATGTACATAAAGTATTTATTATCTCTCTTCTTAAGGTCTCGATAATGACTATGTGAATGGTGGTTTCAATCCTGGAAAACGATGCCTTGATAGTTTGGGTGGCTGCAATACTGGCTGGCTGGGAAACACAGGTGAAAAAAAATCATATTTTATACATGACTTTATAATTATTATGTATGTGCCCTCTCCCTTCACAAATATCATTCTATGACTCCTTTTAGTAATTTAGCATTTAGAATTTAAAAAAAAAACGATTATAAATCACGGAGACTATCCCTATATATATATATATATATATATATATATATATATATATCAAATCTATGTATACTATGCTTATCATTTTAGGTGGCAGCACTGACCGTCTCAACAACCGTTTTGGCCAAGGACGAAAACTAAGTAATGACTTGTTAGCAAGATTGTACAATGCACACCACTAAATCTTCGCCTTGATCGATATTTGGTATTGCAAAATTGATTTGGCTATTCAGTACTAATAATCTTTAGTTTTACCTAATTTAAAAGACTTTTTTTGCTTTATTCTGTCAGCTGTGTAATGTTTAAAAATTCGTTATGATATAAAAATACTTTCCATTCTTCAAAAAATTGTTTATTACTTACGTCAAAAATTACTACTACTATTGTTATAAATAAATGACACATTTTAAAGTCTGACAAGAATATTTTATTTCACGACCTATTATTTATTTTCAGCTAATGTTCAAAAATAAAATAACCTGTGCTGGGGTAACAGTTCTTAAATGGATAGCCTATGTCTAAAAATTAAATTGATTTTATCTAAAACTTCCTTTATACTGGCTGCTAGTCACATTTAGGAGTCTTATCATCTCACGTCAATTTTATATCTAGAAATGATTAAATCAATGTTTTGATTTGTTTGTAGTTCTTTTAGAACGTGTTATGTGACGGCAAGAAACTTAGGGCTCATAACACTTCATCGACCCCACCTTCCCCCTTGACGTGTGACGTGTGAAAATAGGGCCCCATTTTCCTTATTATTTGAGCTTTCAGAATGAAGTCATTTTGAAATGAAAATTCAGAAAATATGTAAAAACTTTATTAAACCCAAAAAAATCATTGAATATTATATTATTGACTAATATAAAAAATTACAAAAATATTTTCTCTTTCAAATTTTGATATACTTATACAATTAAATTGCATTAATTACTAAATTTCGATTTTACTTTTTAAATCATTATATATATTTATAATATTTTTACATTATTTATACAATCAAAATGGACGATTCGATCAAAGGCAAAGGTTATTAATTAAGGCTTACAATTGCTTGGCAAGTACATTAAAGGCTCCTTTAAAATTTTAAATTTTATATTTATATCTTTTTTATATTTGTAACGGGAAGTGGAACAAGGCTAACTCTAGACACAGCCTAGATGGTAGATCAAATGGTCAATTTATTGATAAGTGTGTAGTAGTTGATAAGCCCGACCCATGTGGCCAACCTTAACAACGGACACTAGGTTGACTAACTTGCAAACTTAGTACTTGTAACTTGATCTGAACGAATTCAAAGTTATAAGTATGCAAGAAGCAGGTGACAAGGGAACACGCACTTAATATCATCTTCATTATGACATGAACGCAGGGCGAACCCCCACCGCTGCGCACGGAGAGCCTACGCACGTGTCTTGCTTCACTTTGTAAGATAATGTGTGTGATAGTGTCCACTACAACCCACGAACACGCTAAATACGAACCCACGAAGCTCGGGCTATAAATACTATGCACGCGGTACACGAAAGCGTGCCATCCGTAGCATGCGCAGCGGTGGAGTCGCACCATAATTTTACTAGTGTCAAAAACGATATCATATTATACAGCGGGGTTTAGATACACTAACAATTTAAAGTATTTAATCGCCATGCTACATAATGATGTTAATTTTAAAGTTTTTTTTTATATCTAATTTTATTTGGCACGATACTTATTCCGTCCATAAAATACACACCTTGTGTAACTTTACAGGAATATTACTGATTATGTTTTGCCCCCTTTTTTAATTATTAATGTACATCTTTAATTTGATATGACCACTTTTTCTTTAAATAATTTATTTGCTTATTTATGTATGTTCTCACATAAACGAAAAGTTTTACAAGTAAGTTACTTAATCAATATATAAAAAGGAGATATGTAATTTTACTTATTAATATATGACTGGGACTAATTCTGGGATTTTATAACGATTATACAAAATAGCATCAAATATTCAATTACATTAGTTTCTTTCATTCTTAATAAATAATTCATTTAAACTAATGATTCAGTTTCAATTCGTTTTCATAGAGGTTTTGAATAAACTAAATAATAACAATACCCTCTATTTACAGTTACAAGATGACTCCTTTATTCTTAAATCATCTTGGAAATGTTAAGAATACCTGAACTAAATCAAGAGTCAACTCAAATCAACTATACAAGAGTTCTCTAAAATAGGCGTAACAAAGAAGCTGGTGTGCTGAGTGACTTACTTATGATAATTGAAACAAAGCTTGATTTTATAATAATAATAAAAAAAACACTAAAAACATTATTATACAGTTATATGTCAAGCTGTCATTTTTAGCATCTTTAATAATAAAGGAAATAAAATTGAAATGTTTTTGATTTCTTGTATTACAAGTAAATTTTTCAAAAATAAAGTTTTTTTTTCAATTTCGTCAGCAACTAGGTTCAACAACGACCCGTAACTAATATTATAATGCGAAAGTAAGTTTGTGACATTTGGGTTCTATATTTTATTGATATACCTTAGTTTTCCTTTCCTTTCACAAGAAGATACTTCGTTTTATTGAAACTATACTTGGCAACCCATTTTCTTACTGTAACATTTGACTTCTGATATGGAGCTTGCAACGTTGTTTCAAATGAAATATTGTTATCTTAGTCTGTTGCTCGGAACATTAATACAAGTAAAAGAAATAGATACACATAGGTTTGGCAACATATTCTTTTATTTCTCAAATGTTAATACTGGCATGTTTTAGATCCGGTCAAGACTGTCAATTATATAGGTGCAATTGTCAGTTATATGGGTGCATTTGTCAATTATATAACTAGCAGGCCCGGCTGACATTCATGCTACGAAAATGAAAAAAAAAGTGGTTCCCGATAGCAGCGGCCCCTACTGGGTCGAATTGTTAATCTAAACCATTATCGAATTCACCGGAATACACACAAAAAAATCATCAAAACCGGTCCAGCCGTTCACATAGAGGCATACAGACGTACAGTAGAATTATTATATACATATATAATTATATATAAAGATTTGACATTACGCACACATAAAATACGTTAAATACTGGCTCGCGGTTTTAATGTTCCTTCTATATTCTGTCTATACGGAGCACGTAATATACAAAGAAATCAAAAACATTTCTAATAGTGTTCTATTGTTACACTAAAAATTTCATTTTGGTATTTTTATAAAAGATCCCGTAATGGCATAGGTCATGGTAATTTAAGGTACATACTTACATATTGCTGTATAAGTACCCGATGAACATAATTATTTAGGGAGCGGAAATACTTTTCTCTGCCCCTATAACATAGAATTGATGAAAGAAAGTATGTATAAATATACAATTACAGACAATCAGCTTAAAGGAAATAAGAATGTGACTTGTTTTATGAAAGAAAAAACTATTTTTGATAATTTTGTAGATATGTTCATCAAGGTCAACCTTAAATAGGTACCACATCACATTCAGATTTTAAAAGCATTGCTAAATTATTATACAGTATATAACAAATATTAGTATTTATTTATCTTAATGTAACTTGCAAGAGAGACAGACTTAATATAAATTAATGATTTGTGGTGGGACTGCAGGCAAGGATGTATTAGTGGCATTTAGGCCTAGTTTATTTTGGAAAAAACTAAGGTTACATCATAAACGAAAATTTAAAATATATTTAATTATATGCTTATTATTTTTTGTTTAGTCAAAACTGTTTATTTTAAATATTATTTTGAAAACATTGCAATTTGATATTGCTTGGTAAAAGCATATTTATTTTAATATTATGTCAAAATCTAAATTGTAGATGTTTTTGTAATTGCTTTTCAGATGGTCTGTTACTTACTGAAAGTAAATCTTATATATAATAAGATAATTCATTCATTAAATAAGGATTTCATTGTAAATTAAAATATTAACAATATCAAAAGTAGGTAGGCATAGAATTATTACACATAGAACTGCAGTTTCAAACAAATTTCCTCGTGAAACATAGGCAAGAAGCAACCAATGTGTGCATGTATTGTGCAATAGAATTATAGCTTAGCTGTGGGTTATTACATCAGAAGTCTTATCTCTCTTCCCTGATGAATTGTGGCACAATTTTTCCACATGAACCGTTGATTATTTACCATTGTTCTTCGAGCTGTTACTCAGTACTCTGACAGCGTGGTCATGATCATTTGAAGCCATATATGTTTGCAATTGGCTTATATTTGCATGTGTATCTGCCATGTCTATGCATATATCTATGTAGGTAGACATTTATCCAAACCATTATCATTTATATATTGAAAATATTGATGCTACAATATTTATAGTAATTAATATGTTATTCTAATTTGACCTTAATAACCTGCACTATTCAGTTTGCTAAATAGCATCAGTTACTTTTGAATTCATAGCTTGAAGTCCAATGTTTATAGTCATTACCAAAAATGGTATTCTTGAATGTTTTTTGCACATAAATATCACAGCAGTTCATCTTTATTTAGATGATTTAATTAATAAATTTGACCTTTTATTATTATCAATCGTATTATTATTATTATTTATTTTTACATAATTAATGTAAAAATAATGTTATAGGTTTTGTAGTTTCTGATAATATATAATATACTTATGTAATTGTATCAAATTTATATATCTATTAAATGTTATAAAACTAAATAAGCTAGAGATCTTGTTCATAATTATTTTATTTTAAGTACCTATAATATGAAATAAAACTAAATAAATTTCAAAATATAAATTAACTTAAATCAAATTATAAGCAACTCCTTTCCCACAAAGGTAAACCTAATGTGTGGCTTAAAAAAAATTATTTACAAATAAAATTATTTAATTCCCATGGGCATGCCAGTGTTCCTGGCTATACTGAGGCAAATCCATGGGTATTTTATTATAAATTGTACTATTTTGGGCAGGATTGGGCATAGGTGCTTTTTGTACATTAGCCTGCCTAAATTTTGTTGAGTATTTATAAAAGTCTGACATTTCAAAGGGTTTCGTTTCCTCTCTATAAGGTATACACCTACCTTGTTCAATTACAGTCAAATTTTTAGGTGACTCTAATGAAACAGCACTCGGAGACATGACTGGTGGACTTTGAGGCATGTGGTTTGGACTCTGCATAGCTGAGTGGCGGCCGGAGGAGATCATTATTTCATATGTCTGTGAATTACCTATACTTGGAGTCCGTTTCAAACTTGAGCTCTTCTTTAACAGAGGCACTTCACTCTTTGTTGGTGAATCTAATGATGTTTCATACCACTGTTTTTCTTTAAATTTTGTATCTTGCGATAATGGAGAGAATTTGTTCATACTAACAGAATCAAAATTACTTTGTGAGTATCCTGACATTTGGCTAATAGGGCTTAATGCATCTGGATAATGTCTTCTGTCATCAACTATATAGTCGTCAGTGGAAACTTGAAGTTGCATATGCAGAGGATTTCTAATCATATTTCGTTCTCGCATAGCGGTAAAGTGTTGGGTACTGGAATATTTCTCTCCATTGGATTCTGACGTCTTTCTATTGGTTGATCCTGTATGTCAGTCTGCGATCTGTGCTGATAGACGGGTGCCGATTGTCTGTACGCATCGTTCATATTTTCTAAATGTTGACTATAGTCACTATGTGATGTGAGATGATATGTCTGCGTGCGTTGTAATGTATTTCTTCTGACACCATCGTTTCTCCTCTTAGATTGCATCTGCATTTGATGGTGATGATTAACAGCTCCTAGATGTTGATTTTGAGATTTTAGCTGTGATGCATATTGGTATAACAGTGGTGTGTTACGCATACCATTTTGTGCAGGCATAGGGTGTGCCGCAACTGTACCATGCGTGTAATGAGTTGTAATATCAGGGTGACTGGAGCTAAAATGAGTCTCTCGCAAGCGTGATGCACTGTGTGCGTCAGCTGAATTATTATAATAGATTTTATTTGTGTATTCAGTTGTTAAAGTATGATGACGATATACAGGACCTTGTTGAAGTTCATTATGAAGATTATCAAGAGGGACGGACTCATGCCGGCCAGCCAAAGCAGGATATGTGTGTGAGGTATGTATGGAAAATGTTTCAGGGTTACGTTCTTGCGGTGGCGATGGAAAGAAATTTGAGCAGCTCGTTTCAGGTCTACGGACATGTCTTGAATGTGTACTTTTCGAAGAAATACCTGATATTGATGGAGTTGACAGTCTGTGGGAAAGATTCTTCCGCAGATTCGGATCAGAATCATGAATCTGTCGGTCTGACGTAGCTCGTAGACGTCTTGATGTATTATCCGATCCATCTTGGACGTCGGTCCCATCCGTAGACCTGTCAACACTACGCACACTACCTAATCTTTCTCTTTGTGGAACTTCGGGACTTAAAGGCGCTTCTGGAGGCATAATACCAGTCAGTTGCACTTCCTGTACACATAGCTTGTAGAGTTCTTCATTTTTCGACGCTAACATTTGCTCTAGTTCTTTTTTTCGAGCTTGAAGTTTTAGCAGTTTATCCTGCTTATCAGAATGTAAATCGCTACCCATTGTGCTGGTACCCATATTCAAAGGTTGAAAAATTATATTAGTAACATAAGTCCGAAGATATAAATTATTTAAAGTAGGAAGAAACTAAACAGAACACAAATTAAAGTAAAATAAACAAAGAAACTAATAAATAGTTCAACACTAGTCACTGACACATTCACACGCTCAAGCCCGCACCCATGTTTGTGATAAATTAGTCGCATTCAAATTTAGTAACTTTATGTATATAAGTTTAATTCAATCCTAGTAAACATTTATTCTACCAATTACAATTATATTGAAGCATTATAGAACTATCAGCTCCAATTAATAATATAAATTTCATATAAATCGGACATGAATTGATAATTATATAATAAAAACAATAATCAAAATAATTTTAATTAATTGTGTGTAAATCTTAGTCTGTGTGTAAGCTGTTTGCGCGATTTTATTATCGTTCGATCAGAGGTGCTTCTGTTGCACTCATTTTCCTTTAATTTTAGTAGGGTAAATCGAGGGTTAACTGGCCACCTTCAATAACTGGCCAAGTCTCCTTAAAACTCTCAAAAATAGGAAGTTGGATACTGGGGAATCTGTCTGTTTTCGTTTTATAATATTATTTATACTATAGGTTTTCATTTTAATCCACAATTGCGTTTCTATAATTAAAAAATGCGACAAAAATGATCGTTTTCTATCGACAGTCGGGAAAAAGTATGTATTCGTTCGATTATACTAACAAAACGATAAGGGTTAGTGATCATTTAAAATATTACTTAATTTTTTTCTTGACGTTCTCGCTTTTCAGTGGATGATTAAAACTGAATGATATTAATTCAATATTGGCATTATAAACCAATATTATTTATTTTATTCTATTTAACATCTTTGGGGTGGCTAGTAACTGAAAATTAAAGTACATTTTTAGTTACAGCTCTATGTATGAAATTTAATAACAAAACTACTTATTTGCTTTTTTTTTAAAATAGCTACATAAATTGAAAGTTTAGAGAACTTAGATTGTATGGATTGTGATACTAAGCTTTCTGGGGTTCTGGAAGTAACTAGTATAGGTGGCTAGTTACCTACTAAAAGTAATATTGTTATATAAAATAAGTAATGTGAAAATTATTTTATTAAGACTGCAGGTAGTAAAAAAATGTATATTCACGTTGATTTATTTTATAAATTATTTTTCATTTCTTATATTTTGTTGTTTTAACCAAGTTAAACTGAAAGATCATAATGCCAGTTTCTGATTTTGATGGCCAGTTTCTGGTAGAATTGGATAGTTTTCGCTAAATATACTATAAAACTGTAACAACTATGCTTTTAGGTTTTTTATCATTCCCTTTTAAATTATGACTGTCTTCTCTATTCAGCGATAGCATACAAGTATAATTTAAATGATGGAAATTAGAACTGTAACAATTTAAAGGAGCCAATGTGCTTAAGTGGCCAGTTACTGCAGGATTTACCCTACCTAGGTATCTTGGTAGATAAGCATTGAAAACTTGAAACTGGCGGATGCACAACCATGCAAGCCAATAATTCTTGTCTTGAAGAGATAAAAAAAAATGTCGATTGTCAATGTCAAATCAAGATTCAAAACGTCATTGCTTTAAACTCAACAAGATCAAGTCAACACCTTAACACGGCCGATTCAAGTGGTCATATCCAGTTGGTATAAAAAAATTATATACATAAATTATATTGAATAATATTCCGCAAAAAATCCGTAAAAATGTCAAAAATGTACAGAGCAGTTATTACGGTTGCTGATAAATTTGTACCGTCGAAATTACGTCCGCTATGGGAACACGAAGCTGGTATGTGTATTATTTAAATTTAAATATAAATTGTTACGTAATAAATGTCGAAGTTAATAATATTGTTCTTCTCGTTAGGTCCAAAAACTATTTTCTTCTGGGCTCCAGCATTTAAATGGGTAAGTCCTACAAGGTCAACCTATTACTGTTGACTTATTTCAATGCCAAATATCAACACGATAAGTGATAATATGCGTTCAATTTCCTATACGCACTGTAATATAAAAAAATTAAATTACCTTACTTTCTACATTATATTTATTTATTTATTTATTTATTTATCACTGTAATGTCTTACAAATATTTAACTTAAATTCTAATTAAAAACTAAATAGTAAGCTTATTATATAATAACTAATTCTATTTTATAAAAAAAAAATATATATAAAGTAAAGTATAAAGAAAAATATAGACAAAACAGCGAAAGGCCAAACAGCTCAGCATGTGCTTCACGACTACAAGTCATTCAGCGCTGATTTTCAGCTGAGGCCTGCAAGTGAATATAAATATAATATATATTTTTCAATGACAATATATAAAGTTCTTAATATAATATGAATGTTAAAAATATAGTAACTTCTAAGTCTATAATAATCGATCAAATAACGAATTGATAAATTAAAATTTCATTTTACATTTGAATGTTGTTCATTTAAAAATCATTTGCATTAATTGAATGTTACAGATATAACAATCATGATATAAAATAGCATGTTAAATCATAATGTTATGAAAAATCATAATATTTATACAGACGAAAATAAACATTTAATTACCATAAAAATGCACATAAAGTAATGATAGGATAATTATGGTGGAGATAAATATGTCATGTGTATGTATGAAATGTGAATGTATTCATGTATCTCATTGTCATTAATAGTGAAACATGTTTTATGTGTTTTTTAAGCCCCTATTGCCCCTATGAATAAGCCTAGAGCTTGCTCTGGGTGTGTAACTTTCGCGTTAATGGAGCAAACTCTGCCCTTCTACCGTTGAGGTATTGAGAAATTGCAAATCAGTAACACTCTATTACATTTCAATGCGTACAGTGTATGAAAAAGTTTCATAATTGCCTAGATTTACTATATACAAAGAACAGGCCCTTCCATGAAGACAAAAGTCAGGCTCTTTTGTAAATTCAGTACCAATGCTATGGAACAAAGTCACATGCTCACTTTATTTTGGCATTATGTGACAAGCTTGTGACTAATTGACTTCCATTGCGTTGGTGTTGAATTTATGACAGATCACCAGCGAGTCTAACATATTGCCTGTAAGAAGGTCCAGTCCATAGTATATAGTTAATTTATATATATATATATATATATATATATATATATATATATATATATTTATAATCAATGATCAATCTGATTACCTTGCATCAAAATAAAATTTTTTCGTCAAAAGGTATTAAAAATAAAGACAGACAGATCCATTTTGTAATTTTTAATAATAAATCCCTTGCTCATGTTTTTAATTTATAAATACAGGTTTATAAATTAAAAACATGAGCAAGGGATTTATTATCATTAACTAATTAAATAATCTGTTTAAAAAAAAAGTAGTTCTATCAATAATTGATAAGGAATGCCAAAGATATATGTAACAGCTAAAAAAATTTAGAGTAATCGAAAATCTTAAGATTGGGTCTTTTCACATAAAGCATATTTCATTGTTAACAACACACATGTTCGTCTGATTGATAATTTATATCATAATCATCATTTCAGGGTTTGGTGATGGCTGGGTTGGGTGACTTGAATCGGCCTGTGGAATCTTTGTCTATACCTCAATCTGTGTCACTGGCTGCAACGGGAGTCATATGGTCACGTTATTCCCTCGTTATACTACCAAAAAATTATAGTCTCTTTGCCGTTAATGTGTTTGTTGCTATTACTAACTTGTATCAATTAGGCCGTGCTGTTAAATACCATCAAGAACTTGAGAAAAAAGGGAAATGAAATTGAACTTTACAATTACAGATATCTCTATTAAAATGACATCTTTGTAGTTAGATAAAGAAATCTCAATGAGTAATTACGTAACTTATTTATTTTGTAGTTATTTTTTATTATACATTTTATTATAATTGTGTTTAAGGCTCTTACATTAAATATCAATCTTAAGTTTTACAAGCACTGTTAACTAGATAAACTGTTATCACTATTTAAATTGAATATAACCATTGCCTAGTACGTAAGGAGTTATTTTTTTTATCATATATTTAACTGTGATAAATATGATGTTTAAAAATACCGCAAGGCATTGAATCTTTATTATATTAATATACTAGATGGTACAGCAAAATTATGAACATATCATAGTTTTTTTTTGTCATTGATAAAAATCGACCTAATTTTTTTGGGTAAAGTTATAAAATAGACAATATCGTTATTAAGTTATTAATCATTACCAACGTTAACGAGTACTGGATTTCGTAGTTTATATTTTATGTATAGTTAAGTTTTACGAAATATCAAGAGATAAACTTATATTTAAATTATATTTTTTTGAAAAAATCATATTGACTATTTTTGTAATGACCATTTTTCATCAAAGAAATATATATATTTGTAACTCTTCATTTTCTTTTCTTTTTGACGTCTGGGCTCTTCAGTATTAGTTTTTTGTGTTTTTCCCTATCATATTTCATATTGTTTGAGACAAAATGAGGGTAAGTATATGTAAGTATTTCTACCTAAGCAACAGCTTATTCTGGAATGTATTATATAAATAAATGTTTTAATCTTAATGCCCCCATTCAGTCGGGATGCTCACACTAAAGACAAACACCCAAACCGAAAAACGCTCTTGTATGGTCAATACAAATACCGTAACAGTCCTAATTCATGTGTAAAATACATGAGTCAAGGTAATTGAGATTATAGATATCGTATACAATATTGATAATAATCAATAAAATTACCCGGTTTATAATAAATAATGATGTACAGTTTTGTTTGCACGCATCTTAGTTATTAATTAAAAATTAGTACATTTTATTTAGTAAATTTTAAAAAATCCATATGTATGGTTTTGATGTATTTATTATATTTCAAAAATGTAATCATTTTAAAAGCTTGCAATTTTTTCGTTGCAAAATACTGTAAAAATAAAAACCAAAACAGTGTACGGATAGCACAAAAAAATGATAAAAAAATATTATGTAAAAAAGGAAAAAACAAATTCAACCGCGAGAAACTATAATAATTAATGTCATCAATAATAACAAAATACATATGGAATCAAAGACCTGCTCTTTTCGATATTCATAGAAATATATGAAATATCGATATTTATTCTTACGAAATGTCCTTATACCCTATATCACTAAATATATTGACTAAGTTATTTTTAGTAGTTATATTAATAATTATGTATATTCTAAACAATAAATTGTTCTTTTAACTATCGAAATATAGTTCGTTGCTGCTCCCATAATATTCGTCATTACTGGCGTCATTGTCAGATACCGAACCACGTTGTTCGCTTTCGGAGTCCGTGTCCTCCACAATTAATTCTATCTGTTCATCCATTAGCATTTCTTTTTCCCAATACTCCTTCTCTAACCGTTTTACAATATTTATCTCCTTTAACCAATCGTCTTTCGTTATGCATGTTATTTCTTTATTGATAATGTCTTCCATTTCCGCATCGAACTGTGTGTTAAGTTTTGGTTTTATACAGTTCCAGATGTACTCAATAGGGTTTAAATCATTGTGATGTGGCGGCAATCTTAGTGCTTCATGACCAGTAGCTGTCAATATTTCGTCAACGATGAATATTTTGTGACTTTGTTTCATCTTTATTAAATCATACAACTGTGATTTTTGCATATTCTCCTCGAAGTCAACGTTGCGATCTTGTAGCCACTTTATCATGTCAGATTTCAGAGTTTTTGAATTCGGTGGTCTTTCTAAAAGAGCGCTATTATATGGCGCATTATCTAAAACTACTATCGAGTTTTCTGGTAAGTTTGGAATTAACATATCGTTTAGCCACTCTATGAACTCTTTCTTGTTAATCTCATTATGGATTTCGGCAGTTTTAGATTTACATTTATGTAACCATTGTGCTCCATTAATAAATCCCATTTCACCGCCCGCGTGAAATAATAACCACCTATTATTACCGGTGTTATCTTTTTTTGTAATACAGGTCCCGCCCAGATATACAACCGGCTTTCTAAAGGCCCCTAACTCTTCGTTCTTTTGCAGTCTACTCAAGTAATTTGCTCTCCAAAGTTTTATTTCATGTAGCTCAATAGGTAATTGACGAGTTTTATTTCCTTTTTTAAAAATGAATCCAAGCCTATTTCTCAATAGCCTGCGTAAAGTTTCTTTAGAGCCGCTGTAATTAAATTGCTCTTTGGCAACAGCTAATATCTTTTTTAAGGTTGGTATGTCTTTATGAACGGTATATATATCGAAAATTATGTGGCGTAAAGTACACAAATCAAAATCGCCTACGGCAATTTTATTATGCACTTGACGGTGAGTTTTTGGTGTCCGTAGTTTGCTCGAGCTGGCCAAGGCCTTATTCCCTTCTTGTTGGATACGGCGTACCGTTGTAAAACAGTATCCCGTGGCAGCTTGCGCCCGACGCATTACTTGGTCTACAGGATAACTAAGCCCTCGATTACTTTTTTCATTTTCAAAGAATTGTATTACATTACATATAACCTGTCTCGCTTGGCTATGAATAATTTCTCTTTTTCTTTTTGACATTTTGTATTCAATAAGCTAAAGAGCAAAAGATAAAAATAACAAAAAACTGTAACAATAATAAACGATGAATGAACTTGAACCTCACTCAAGCAAATAAGTTACGTCACATATGTCACGCATGCGGCGAAGAACTAAAAATAATTAGCAGTTGTCAGAAGAGGGCGCTACAAATGGAAGTGGGTTGGGACAGGACGCTTCCCTTATGCCGGGTACACACGACAGGGACTTGTCAAATATATATCGGCTTACAAATCGGCTTTTTTCGATCAAAGTCACTGCCGTGTGTACTCGGAATTGCAGATGCGTGATTACGATTAATCTGGGAATTCGAATATTTTTCGAAGCCGTACAAACCATATATTATTATAGTTGAACATTCTGGTTTAAGACATATTATAATTAATAATTATGTACTTAGACATTCTGCGATAAAACGAACGGCCGAGACATTTATAAAAACCTTATGAAAGGTAGAGAAATAAGGTATGTAGATTTATTTAAGTTTGAATTTAGCTGTTCTTAAATTACGGGTTCCTGAAAAAGACAATGTTTTGATATAGATGGGACCCTGCGATAATGACAAAGGAAAAAATCAGCAATTTTATAAAATTTCCTATGATATTAATAAATCGATTATCAAGTACCAATAAATCGATTCGCAGTATCACGGTATTTGCAATGTATCGATCTGATCAGCTTAGTTTAGAGTTTAGTCCAGCATCTGTATCATTCAGCTACTATTTAACAAAATTTTTAGAACATTTAATGACCATTTGCCATACACTCACTATATACTATGGGCAGACACAGATAGAAATTACCATAGGTTTAGAATAGAAATGACTGACAGCCTATATTTTGGCGCCAAATTCAAACATTATAGTCACAGAACGTTATAGTGAGATATAGTTTTTCGAAATGAAATTGTAATTTGTTTTTACTAAAAAGATTGAATAAATAAAAATGAAATTATTTAAACTACCTGACATAATATACTGATACAACTGGTACTGAAAGTAATTAATAATGTAACTATAAAATAGAATAAACTAGAAAAAGTTCTGACGAATTTTCTACAAAAATTTGCTCTATTACATTTTATAAAATATTATTATATATAAATATATTTATTTTAAAACCAAATCCTTATACAATTACAAATATACGCTATGTTCTGAAAGATAAAATTAGAAAGGGAATGAAATGTTGTTTTGGGCTCTCTTCCTATAAACATTGACAGTGGTCGTTAGATCTTGACATTGCGCGTGGGCTGCCAAACGCTAGACCTTCATCTAGTTTCTATTATAGTTTATTGAGGGCATAGGTCTCATTTATCATGATTGTATTATAAAGTTAAAACATACTATAAACTATTTTCCATACCGACAAAATGTCATAGATGGATAGACTTGTTGGTACCACCATAAATTCAACAGCAACGCAACGGAACGAAGTTAGCCACAAGCTTACAACATAATCGAATAAAGCATGTGACTAATTATACCTTCATCAACTCGATGTTTGGAAATCCTCAAAAGCGCGATTTAGAAGGAATTTTCTTCCTGGCACGATTACTCTGTGGAAAGCTTGAAGAAGCGATACGATTTAAAAACCTTCGAGAAGAGCATATTCATTCCTAAAATATCGGCAACACCCGCATGCCCTCTGGTGTTGCAGATGTTCACACGGGCGGCGGTGATCACATACCATCAGGCCTGCCTGCTCTAATAATATATAACAAAATCGAACATAATTGTTTAACACTAGATTATACTTTAATTAACATGCTCATAGAATTTTTTTCTTGTCTAATAATTACAGGCTTTAGTAATGGCGTCTTTAGATGACTATCGTCGGCCACTAGACAAAGTGTCAACGAAGCAGTCAGCGACCCTCGCAGCGACGGGAATAATTTGGACCCGCTATTGTCTCATCATACGTCCAGTGAACTATTCACTGTCAATTTGTAACTTCGCCCTCGGCGTTGCAAACGCCGTGCAATGTTATCGTGCGTATACATTTCAGCGCAATATGAAAAACCTTTAAATTCAGTTTATATATTCGATTGCCATAATTTCAAGGTAATCCGATTACAGTCTTGTACTTGAATGATAAATTCGCGTCACATTATTATTATTCATGGTATAGACTGTCGTAATAATTTTCAATTTGATAAAACAAGAGTTTAAAATACTTAAAATACTAGGTATGATATATTTCATCATCACTATAATTTAAAATAGTATATATACACAAATTACTACGTTTATATATTACACTACGTTTATAGGTGTTACTCACGCTTTGCCAACCTCGAGAATCGAGATATTGGTTCCTAAATATTCTTTGCCCAGTGATTATACTAGCTACAGTGTCAACCATACTGAAACCCGGTATACTGCTTTACGGTAAAATAACTAACACTGTGATGGTATCTACCTAGTCTGCCTCTTGCAATAAAAGGCCTACCAGCAGTACCTCAATAAGTGTTTTTTTTTTAAATACATATCGAATAATCATGATCAAATAAAACAATTCTGTTACATATAGACTAGAATTATTATAGTATAAGCAATAATCGAATTTATAATAATTATATATTTATGTAGATCAAAAATATGCTTAATTAATACCCGAATTAGCGACAAGATTCGCAAATAAAAGATGAGGATTGCATCATTGGGTCCACGTCTCTGCTGAGGTTCCATTTTCCGATGAAAATATGACAGTATATTATAGTTTGGAACAAACAGATATATATATTTATAATATATATATATAAAAATTATTGTGTCTACTGTTAGGACTTCGAATGGGTTAATATGCGGTTGTTGGGTGAATTTTGTAAAATTATGAAGTATACAAAACTAGATGTCTAACTATTATATATAATTATATACCCACCTTTATAATAAAACTAACATATTAGTCTAATAATACCAAAATAATACGATCGAAACTTGCCATTGATCTAAAGCCATATTTTACACCAAATATTCCAGTTATATACCTTTTTTATGTACAAAATTATTTTAGGTGTGTGCCAATTTTTATATTTTAAGTGATTGTAATTTAAATAACTTTTTTCAAATTTATTACTTGTTTTAATTTTTTTAAAATCTTTTTAGAATTGTTATGTTTTTACTTTTTTTAAAATATATAACCTTATATTTTGATAAATTTTATAACAACATTTCTGTACATAGCGAAAAACAAGTTTGTGCTGGTTTTATATAATTTATACAAATACTTCTACATACCTACATCAGGCCCTTTTACTGTTTAAACGGCCTTATTTAAAATCGATTTTTTTAAAACCCATGTTATTTTAATGAAAATAATGCGATTAAGCAATATTTGAAATATGTTATTATTTTGTATTATATCTCGAATATCGTGGCGAATATAAATTAATCAAATATTAAAAAAATCATAAATATTTTGCGATATCGAATATATTGATCCTACAATGTTATTTTTTTTAGTTTTTAGAAAAAAAAGAAATATTATATTTAATGTTATATAGCTCTACTTGTTACTTTATATTTTAACAATAAATATATAATTATAATAGTTTTAATTTTTTTGTCTCCAGTACTTTGTCGTCTGTGTCCTGATGAAGTATACCCAATACTATTATATTCTTTAAAAACCTGATTTTTAGGAAAAATACGATTAAACATTGTGTTATATATTTTACACTTTTAAACTACAGTATATTTAGTAGATTTTAACTACTTCTTTCATTCAAGTTTTTAGTGAAAGAAAGATTAATTTTACAATGTTTATTCTTCAATTCAAGTCTTAAATTAATGGTTTCAAGTTGTGCCAATTTATTGATTAGCTTAAAATAAATTACTTAATTGTATTTTATAAAAACAATTATTTTGGAAATAAAAATTATCTTCAAATCACGATTCTAAAAGATAAGTTTAAAATAAAACAATGTCATTGAAGATGCATTGTCATATCTCTTATCAGATTGAGACCGAAAAAACCACAGTTATCAGTATCCCTGATGTTGAGGCACAGATTGACATGAAACGTCACAAGCACTTAACAACACTTTGCCAATCTTATTATCTTACCAATTAATAATAATAATAATAAGACCATGCACGACCGGGAGGTGTGCAGCCTCAGAACCTATTTCGAAACGAAGAGGGGGTCCATGTTGCATGAAGATGTCATGCTATGTGACAAAGGGCTCACCCCCCTATCCTTGGCCAAAGAAAAGTGGCAGGCACCGAAAGTACTTAGCACCTCTGACCGGGAGGCCGTATGGATGGAGAAGGAACTGCACGGAAGGTTTTACAAGGCGCTTCATGCGTCTCACGTGGATAGCAGAGCCTCCGTGCAGTGGCTGCGATTTGGGGACCTCTTTGGGGAAACCGAGGGTTTTGTCTGTGCAATACAGGACCAGGTGATTAAGACGCACAACTACCGAAGGCACATTCTGAAGGATGGCACTCCCGACTTCTGTCGAGCTTGTCGCCATCCCGGGGAATCACTCAGACATGTGCTTTCGGGTTGTTCAGCGCTTGCCAACACCGAGTATCTGCACAGGCACAACCAAGCGGCCAAGATTCTTCATCAAGAGCTTGCTCTCAAGTACGGTCTCCTGGACCAGAGGATGCCGTATTATCAGTACACACCGATGCCTGTACTCGAAGCCGACGGAGTCCGGCTCTATTGGGACCGGTCTGTCATCACGGACAGGACGATACTAGCAAACAAGCCTGACATCGTGGTGATGGATCAGGTAAAGTCGAGGGTGTTTTTAGTGGATATCACCATCCCGCATGACGAGAATCTCGTGAAAGCTGAAACAGAGAAAAAACGTAAGTACCTGGATCTGGCGCATGAGGTTGTCGACATGTGGGGGGTGGCTTCTGCTGAGATCATCCCAATCGTTATATCTGCTAATGGTTTGATCCCAGTTAGCCTTGCTCACCATCTGAGGCAGCTGGGTTTCCGTGGCAGTTCGCTCGCAGCCAGGATGCAAAAAGCAGTGTTGCTTGATTCGACTAGGATGGTCCGACGGTTTCTCAACCTATAGTCCTGGCCCCCGGCCGTTTGGTCACCCTGCCGGGGCGTAATCCTCCGCCCGTTTATTTGTATGTATGTAATGTATATGTATGTTTATCTAGTATATTTTTATATATTTACTTTTATTATTATTTTTAATATAAATATATATTTACTTATATAACGGGCGTGAGTGAGTCTAAATAATAATAATAATAATAATAAACTCCGCCACTGTACTGACACTGACAGTGAGTAGTAGAGTACTGTTGCGTTTCGTGCGATTTGTGAGAGCACCGGAGGCACAATCTTCTTTCTTCTTCCCTATTCCTACTACCTATTGGGTTGGCAACGCATGTTATACTTTAATTATCGCAAGTGTTCAGAGTTTGCGGTGGCTGCATCTCATCAGGCGGACAGGTTTGCCAATCGTTATAAAAAAAAACGGCTGGACCGATTTCGATAATTCTTTTTTGTTTAAAAGGTATATCCTGTATTCCTGTCCAGATGGTCCACTTGTGATTTGGTCAGCATTTGATGATAGGATCTTGAAGAGGAATTGAGGGAACTCTTTAAATGTTATTGAACACCTTTTGCGATTGGGATATGTTTAATTTTTATAAGTTTGCATAAGTATACAGCCTGCTGATGAAATCAACTGTCCGTCTATGTTCATTAGCAACATCGAATGCGCAATGACCTGCATCTTAGATGATGGGTAGATGCAGGAGTTGTCAGCGTGGTTTCGACTGAAGAATATTGATAGTGAAATAAAAATTTGATTTCAATATAAGATTTTAGGTTATTTATTTGTTTTAATTCCCTCTAATCCCGCCATTTATATAATAATAATAAACGCTGCACACTCAACGGCCCCCATTAGGACAATGATATCCTGTGTCGGGGTCCGGAAACATATACTAGGACAAGGAAAAATACACCCAGACAGGAAAATATGCTTGCATGGTCAATACAAACATATTATGCTCCGAGCGGGAATCGAACCCGCGATCTGTGGCGTATATGGCAAGTTCGCTACCGCTGCGCCACAACGTCGTCAAAAATTTCGTAATCAGTATATGACATCTGTCACTTAAATATCTGTCAAATTGTTAATTTGTGGTGCAATTTTTAAAAATAAACTTTTACACATAATAAAAGCATATAAATAAAACAAAAATTTACAAAAAAAATCATTTAATTTACTCTTCAACCATATTCAACAGTCTGTCAATACCGATAGGTGCGAAGTTCCTACCACCGTCATCGGAATACATAATAACATTACGTATAACATAACACTGCAGCTCCCCTATCTTGTAGAGAGGACGGCCTTCCCTCAATTTCCCCGCTATAGGAACGAAAGTGATACCCTTTTCAATACACTTAGATTCTAGAAGTTCGGAGAAGCTCTTCTGCTGTGCTATAGATCCAATGACATCTATTTTGGACGTTTCTCTCGGCTCGGGTAAAGTGAAGCGCGGTGGCGGCGGCGGTTCTATGGAATCTATGTCCGTGCTGCGGTTCATCATGTCCAAGGCCTTACGGAATGCGTCACGTACCGCTGGCTCTTTGAGGATCTCTTCTGGGAACATTTTCTGTAATATTGCGTTAAATTTTTAGAATTTTTCACAGAATGTGTATTGGTATGGAACCCTTCATGTGCTAAGCCGAAACGCGCATTGCCTATTTTTTGTTTTTTGTTTTTACTTAAATGTTAAAAGTTATAACAAAAATGGCAAGTAAATGAATCTTATGGTAAGCGGTCTTCTTATCCTATCCTTGCAATATGAGTAGTATTGCAAAGCGTGTTGCTGAGGTAAAGGAGGGGACATAACAGAGAGAGCAAATAAAAGGAGAGGATAAGGGGTAGGAATTTGGGCCTCAGGTGCTCCCACTCATTGAGCTCAACAATATAGATATAGTTCAAGATGATATTCTGTGAGAGAGTAGTACATCTCCAGTTAGGACGGTCAATAGAAAATAAAAAGGATCCACTGCTACTAATATCAGGAGCATACATTATTTTAATCTGGGGTTTCGCCTTGCAGATCTTATCTATGTCTCATTGGACTGATTCTAGGTATAGATAAAAGATAAATTCGAGACGAGAGATACCAGTCTGATGGTCTCGATTGTTATAACATCTGATAATAGATACCTCTTGGGTTTTTAGTAGATAATTTATTTTTATCTCATAACCCAATGTCTCTGATTATTAGATAATGTGTCTGGTATGATTTATAAAACGCTGAAGTTAGATATGGACTTTATATAGTTTTATATCGATAGCATGTAAATGGTAAAAACATTGGTAAACACAATGGATTATTAAATTTAAAAATACCTAACTATATAAAAATGGCAAACTATCCGACACTATTAATTTATACAGTATCAGTAAAATCTAGAATTTTACTGAAAAGAATAAATTAATTCATTAAATTAAATAAACGCTACACACACAACAGCCCCCATTACGAAAGTCATATCCTGTGTTGGGGTATAGTGTCCAAGACAAATACAATAACACGGACAAACACGCGCAGACTGCAACATATGCCTGTATGGTCAATACAAACATCTGCTCCGAGCCGGAATCGAATCTATAGTGTATAGTGAGCACGGTGAGCGACTCACGCGGAAGTCCGCGTAGGAGGCGAGCACGGTGCGGTGCGGCGGGGACGAGTTGAGCCACGCCGCCAGCGCGCCCAGCCAGCGCGGCAGCAGCGCGCGCGCCGCCAGCGCCGCCAGCGGCGCCGCGCCCAGCAGCTCCAGCCACGGCACGCACCACAGCCACGCCGCTGCGGGTTCAGCTGCTTTAGGCGCCGAATAGTGGGATCTCAACCGAGCGTCTCTCCGTGCTTCGGACGGCACGTAAACAGTCGGTTCCGGTTGTTACCAATTTGATAATAGTAGAAAATTTGAAAAACTTTTAAACGTTTTTCTTTTCGGTGGAGGTGACACAGACATAGAAGGTGTAACTATCTTCTTAATGGTATTAAAAGTGTTCATATTCGTAGACTACGATACCAGCGGTGAGACACAATTTTATGACTTTAGGAGCTTATATCTCGACAACTACTGACTTAATAAAAAAACCTGTGGCACTCGAGGACTACCGCGGTGCAACTATTGCATAGCATTTTTTATCAACTTAAAATTAAAATCGAACATTAATTTCAAGCCAATAAGATACAATTTCGTCTACAATTCAAAATTTCATTGAAATAAAGTTAGAAACTTCGTAACTAATTCAAAATATTTGAATTTGGAACGTAAGTAGATCATCAATAGATACATTTTATATGGAACTTTAAGAATTATGTATAAAGGTTATATTATTTTTTGAAAATTGAACATTAGTCTTTATAGCGTATTATTTAAAGATCATTTTCCAAATACATTTATTGAGGTATATGCTATATTTTTTCTTGTGGGGAGTGTTAGGTTTTATTTTCGTTACGGAATTTCTTGATTCGATCGCCGCGCTCAAAGCCTGCGATAAAAGCTATGCAATAGCTTAAAAAGGCCAAAAAGTTGAAGGCCTCTTTGTTATTTTGAAAGACCTATCACAAGATATCTCACACGTTAACGTATGTTGAATTTTTTTTTCAACTGTAAGTTACATGTATGGACTGCTTCCTTTAATTTTTATATATTTTAGGATTTCATTACAAAATCGTGGTGCGGTTCATAGAATACATCTATTTACTAAATTTCGTATACATAGAACCAACAGACTCCGAGTAAAATGACTGTGACTTATGGGCGGACGGACAGACGGACACGACGAAACTATAAGGGTTCTGTTTTTGTCATTTGGCTACGGAACTCTAAAAACGAGTGTAATTTCGCGGTGAAAATATAATTTTGTATTTTAGTTAATTTAAAAGAGAATTAGAATAAATTTTGGTATTCAGTCGGGTTCGTTCACTAGCTGGTAAACAATCAGTGGATTAAGCGACACTAGGCATGGTTAGTATGGATGGGTGACCAGTTATATACAGATGTAGATGGCGTCTGAAGCTACTTGGCCGGTCATCCACAAACCGACTCCGCCAGAAGCTATCTAACTGGTCACCCATCTAATAGTGATATGGGACGTCGGACCGTTCTCCCTGCCGACGAGCTCGACGGGCGCCGCGCGCAGGCAGTGCTCCAGCTTGGGCAGCACGTGCGCGTGCAGCAGCGGCTGCAGCGCGGGCCCCCAGGCGGCGCGCCACGCGGCCAGCAGCGGGCGCGCGGACGCGTCGGCGGGGTGCCAGGCGCCCAGCGCGGCGGCCAGGCGCGAGCGGATGAGCGGGTACACGCCGGCCGCCAGCGCGCCGCCCGCCAGCGCGTGCCACGGCAGCACCCACGCGTGCACGGGCTGCGTGTCGCGCGTCGGGTCCCACGCGCGCACGCCGCCCAGCAGGCGCGGCACGGCCACGCGCGCCGCCCACCGCCGCGCCGCGCCCGCCGGCCACGCCTGCAGCGCCGCCAGCATGGGGCCCGGCGCGCGCGGGTTCCACCGCCTGCGACCCGCCACACAGTGATTGTCAGCTCTCGTGCCCCGTTAGAACCTAACAAACGCTCCTCCTGACGCTACCGTCTTGTTATGAAACCCGGCTATCTCGTAGCAGATTCCCTCATCACAAACAAGACAAAAACTATCTATTCCGGCTCGAAGGACCAAAAAATGTAGGGATCTTGTCCTGGCACATCACATCATTGATAGATTGAGATAAATAACTGTTTGTTTATTTAAATCGTATTTCGTATCGTCCCGGCAGAATGTTAAGTTCCCTGGAGATTATGCAAAATTGACTCAAACACAGGCACAGGTAGTAATGTAGTATATCTCACTCGGCAGCGGCGGCGATGTGCGGCTCGATGTGGCGGTACAGCAGCTCGTCGTAGGCGGGCTCGGCCAGCAGCGGCTTCCACTTGAGGAAGGTGGGCACGGGCTGCGCCGGGCTCACCAGCGGGTCCCACGCCGCCAGCAGCGCGCTCAGCAGCGGGCTCGCGATGTTGGCCCCGATCGTGCCCAGCCCGAACATCTCGTACTCCAGCGGGAATGTCGCCTACGACAATGGCGCATTGTAAATGAACCACGAAGCAAGTGAATCTTTTTTAGACTTTAACTGAAAATTTTTGGACAACTATTGCATTTAGGGTTTTGTAAATTGCGTTCTAAATCTTAACTTTATAATTGGAAAACGGGAATGACAATGCGCCGATGGAAATAAAGTTCCACTTTGAAAACATAAAATGTAAAAAATCCAAATCTCGAAACGTAGTTCTTCCACTAAAAAAAGTTTTAAAATCTCATGTAAAAAGATGAGAACTGACCGAATTCAATTTTTCGTTTAAATAACTAGATCATAATATTAGATTTTGAAATGTTTAAATGTGCCGTCACGATACTTAAGATCCCCTCCTACTTCTTGTCACACAATGTAAAAGTTTTGGTCACTTTACGTGAATTCTGAAGGCTTCCGTCTATTCACCCCAATAAAAGCTTCATTACGAAGTTATTGAAAACTTACTTACCTTCAAATCAGACAGTACTTCGAAGGCAGTTTCCAGTGACACGTCAGGTTTGTTAAGTCTCTCCACGCGAGCGATTATCGCCTGAACTTTCTCGATGATCTCGTCTTCTTCACGAAGTTTCAAATCGCACTCCTCGAGGTCTCTCTCCAAAACTACTATCTCGTCTTCCGCATGTTGCAGCTCACGAGCGTTTTGAATAATGTCCTAAAAATACATGGCCCATTGTCAATCTTCGTTAATGCTGAAACGAGAAATATTAGGCCTCTGGTCCCGGTTGGTGGCCAGGAAGAAAATCCTCATTTAAAAAATCCCTCGGTCGGCTATTGAGGTAAACAACTTAAAACGTAATAAAAAAAACCCAAACAAGTGCGTATCAGATTTCCATACCATTGTAGAATAAAAGTATTAGTTTCTTGAAAGGTTTCTTTTTTTAATTTTGAAATTAAGTTTGTTTTTATTATATATTATTATAGCGGACGTTGAAATACCCTATTTATGGAAATTGCCCAGAATCGAACCTTGACTTGACTCGACATCACTCGCTATGATCAAGGTGTGGGACGGCGCGACGGCCAACCAATAAATTAGGAGATACAGTCCTCTTTTATTTATAAATTCTAATACCATCAAGAATAAACACAAGAAATATTTATCTATTATAGTTCATAAGACATAGCAAAAATGGAGAGGGGTCACCATTTTTTTTAAATTTAAAATTTTGACGACGTTGTGGCGCAGCGGTAGCGAACCTGCCTTAAACGCCACAGGTCGCGGGTTCGATTCCCGCTCGGAGCATAATATGTTTGTATTGACCATGCAAGCATATTTTCCGGTCTGGCTGTATTTGTCCTTGTCATTGTGTATGTTTCCGGACCCCCGACACAGGATATCAATATTCTAATGGGGGCCGTTGAGTGTGTAGCGTTTATTTATTTATTTTTTAAAATTTTGATTGAATTCTCCTGTCGTAGTAGCGACAAGAGAAATGCACCTGCTCGCAGCAGTCCACCATGAGCTGCAGGTTGTGCGAGAGCGCGGGCGCGGCGAAGTGCGTGAGGTCGCGGCGCGGCTCGTGCTCGTAGCGCGGCGCGGCGGCGCGCAGCGCGTGGTAGCCGCTCAGCACCTTGCGCTCGCGCCCCGTCAGGTCGATCACGGGCACGCGCGACAGCTCGTTGCTGCACACACACCGCCCATCGATTACCCTGCCCCACAGCTGGCCACTTTGTGAGGCGCTTAGACCATTTAACATAGGAAAGGACGTGCCACGCATGACAATTCACTAACTAATATTTCTACAGTACAGTTTAATTGTACATTTTTCACGGAGCTTCGTTCACAATGAAGGCGTGTCCAGTTGTTAAATGTTCTAAGGTGAGACTCCCCCTCCCTAGCGTGACATTATATAATTTTTGCATTTTTACATCTAGAAATTATTTATCAGCAGGTGTTTCGAAATTAATAAAACTTATAGGTTTTTCGTTAACAATTTTTAAAAGGTTTAAATAATTATACCGAGTTTTGCAATTTTAAAATGTGACATCACATACTTAGGACACACAATAACACACTTCCTCGACCCCAAAACGTATGATGAAATTTATGGATATTCCCACAGAGTGGGCTCGATCCATTCAGTAACCCAAATAACGTAATTAATCGTCTTAAAAAGTGGTTTGAATTAGTCACCAAACGGCTATAATTTTAATATCATTACTATTATCCCCATTGCCCCTCCAATAAGATCATATATATTATATATAAAAATATTCAATTTGATTTAATTTCACCAGGCGAAGTAGGTGCCGAAACCCGGTCGTGATTAAGGGTTTACAACTGACTTTATCCTAGTTGTGTCTATCCGCTAGAGTACAGACCACGGCTTAGACGTCATTGGAAATGGAGTCACAGCCAATAGACTCACCCGCAGGTGTGGATCTAGTCATCGTTAGGGAACACAGTGATGTATTTGCGTGTGTGTTTGATCTAGTGTGATCTTACCTGCTAATAGTGTGCATCGTTGGTTTCCCCTCCTGTATGACGTCTGCGGAGTCCTTGTAGAAGTATCGACCTTTGTGCGACTTCTTCCAGTTACCGCTCTTCTCTTTTGTCCCTTTCTCTTCTTCATCTTCCTTCTCTTTTAGACGACGTTCTTCTTCCTTTTTGGCTTTTTGCTGAAAATAAAAAACGTTACGCATAGATTTAGATAGTATATACATAGACTTTTGGTGCATTTACGAAGGAGCACCAGCTGAGTATGTGACATTTTGTCTGTATGGAAGGTCTGTCTATAGTTTATAGTAAGTCTATGTTGTTATTGGATAGAAATCTCTATACGATACAACCTGAAAATACCTTACTTACCAAATAAAGACGTAAGGTAGTAGTATCTGTACTGTTACGTTTTGCCTTACGGTTGGGAGCATCTATATTCCTTTTTTTCTATGTAAGAGGGGGCAAACGGGCAGGTGGCTTATCTGATGTTAAGCAATCACCGCCGCCCATGAACATCTGCAACACTAGAGGATTTGCAGGTGCGTTGCCGACCTTAAAAGAAGGTATAGACTCTTTCTTCTCTTGTAGATTCCCCAGGTTTTTGTTTTGCCCTTAATCTCAGATGTCAAAGCACGATGATGTAGTTGATGATTTAATTTGTGTTAAAATAAGCTACTGTACGTAGTAGTGGAGCCATGCAAAAATTGGTAAAGGAAAAGTACTACTCTCTCACAGAAATTCGGGGTAAAGTAATAATACTATTGCGTTTCACCCCTCTGCTCCCTTCTCATTCTATGCTATATTACATATGGACGCAAATAAGCAATACCATGTCAACCCACAAAATTTAAAAACTGAGTTATATATGCAGAAGTGTTGGTAAATGACTGAAGAACATTTTTCTTTAATATTTGTAGGGTTTTAAGCTTTAAAACTTCTAAAAAGCCATTTTTTAATCATGCCAACTTCATAAATCTGAAATTGGCAAAAACTTGACCAATACGTAAACAAAACTCATATAAAGCAAGTTGTTCAAAATTTTCAAACGCGATTTTCTCGAAATGATATTTGTGTGGGTCGACATGGTATTGCTTATTTGCGTCCATATAGGAGTGATACTTCCTATCCCTTGGGTTAGCAATGGGCATGTGATATTTCAAGAATCGCTAGCATTCACAGGTTGCGGTGCCTGTTTACCATGAGGTGAACCTTATGGGTTTATGGCTTAAAAAAATGAACATACAGCTGCTTTCTCAGGACCGTAAGCTCCAATAGCGCCTCTCCCCTTTCTCACAGTAGCTTCAACCGGAGCCGATATACCTTGCAGGTCCTTACCCAGACCCTTTCCAGGTTGGTAGCCCATCTGTAAATAAATAAACATATATTTATAATAATAAACGTTGCACACTTAACGGCCCCTATTAGGATATTAATATCCTGTGTCGGGGGTCCGGAAACATTCACATTGACAAGGACAAATACACCCAGACCGGAAAATATGCTTGCATGGTCAATACAAACATATTATGATCCGAGCGGGAATCGAACCCGCGACCTGTAGCGTTTAAGGCAGGTTCGCTACCGCTGCGCCGCAACGTCGTCAAAGCAAATTTAATGATGATATCTTTATAATGACATGGTCATATGCAAAGAATTAGAGTTGGCTAGATACTGCAAGCCGTCCAACCAAACATACTTGAAGTTTTTTCCGTGAACAAACTTGACCTGCTACTACTTCGAAGATCTGGTATTTAAAAATATCTCAACAGCTCTACTGACGTTTAGCAACTGAAACATCTCTGTTTACTTTGTCACTAAATGGCGGAGGTGACGTCATCGTAAGTGTAAAAAAGATGCCACGCTCGGTTTACATAGTATCTAAAGACGACGACAATGTGGCGGTAGCAATCCTGCCTTAAACGTCACAAGTCACAGGTTCGATTCCAGCTCAGAGCAGATGTTCGTACTGACCTTATAGGCATGTGTATTTGTCTGGGTCTGTTTGTCCTTGTCTTTGTGCATGTTTCCGAACCCCCAACATAGGATATCTTTATCCTAATAGAGCTTGTTGAGTGTGTACCGTTTATTTTTTATTATTTATTAATGAACATGCAGTATCTAGTCTCATTTAAATTTGTTGTTATATAAATTTATATATTATTATATTATAATTTAACAAAAATTTATATATATATATATTATATATATATATATTCAAAAACTCAGAAGTTTAAAAGCTTGAAACTTAAAGTCCCTACGTTTTCAGAGGTCATTGCATTATTGCCCAAGAGTGTTTGTAAACATGTAAAAGTTTGTGGGGATGTTCTTACTCTTTCACCCAGAAACTACTGAACAGATTTTAATGAAATATAAAAAAAAAATATTCTTGTGATTAAAAACCTACATTAAAAAAAGCAGAATCACAGGTACACCTAGTTCATTATCAAATTATTACCTGTAACAACAACTTAGCACCAATACCCTTTGTATGTTTTTCCCACGTTCCAACGCTGCCTCCAAGACTGACACCCCTCATACCCTGACCAGCACGACGGATACCAGCTGTGTCCTTTTCATCAGGATTCGTTATCTCATCTTCATCTGAACTGTCAGCGAAATTTTGTCGTGACGTAGATGCTTCAGATTTCTCTAACAAATCTGAAAGTAATATAATATATGATGTGAATGATATTTTAATATTTTAGTTCTGTATCTATTATTATAAATGGGATAATGTTAATAATTTTAAGCCATTTATTTGTTGGTCGATATTTTTTTCTTTATTGTTTTGTCTCTTTCCTTATAATATCTTATTTGGATCTCTTTAAGATCATATCACACCCGTAGTACCCTAAATACAAATCACAACTTAAATCTAATCATTATCTACTAAGATGTTTAATTAATTCAAAAAGTGGTATAGCGGTTACCGAAACGGGAATTGCTAGAACACTTTGACATACACCCATATTTCTTAAAGTTAACTTAAAATTTGTCAACATTAAAAAACATATAGATTCGCTCAGCACACAATCCATCAAAAGATGTTGTATGTCATCTATACCACAAATTGAACCCCATAATGCTATGCAGAAACATTCATATTTAGCATTTCTAAATGTTGCAGTATGGAGCTGTTACAGATTAGATGTGGAAATTTCCTTTTAAAAACAAAGAAAATTTTCTATGCTTCTTTAAATGAATTTGAAATAAACCTTTTTATCTTCTTTTTCTTGCCAGCCTGTTGCACCCCACCAGCCACAAAACCAATAGGCGCAGAGAAATCTTTTGGTTTGCGAGTTCTCTGTCTAATGTTGTCTTCATTGTCCTCCTCATCGCTGTCCTTGGACCAAATACCTGGAAACAAAAATATAAATAATAAGATGATAAGATGAGAGTTGTTAGACTTTCATCGTCAACTTAGACCATACCCCAACCTTCATTCTTTGTCAGTATGTTTTTTTAAATAGCTATGCATGATATCATCACGGAAAGATTCTCACAATTTACTTGGGGCAATGACATATTGTCAACAATCAACCAGCACTATCTACTCTCACTGTGATTCCATAGTCATTTTAATTCTATCAAGGCCCACTGATCGTCATCCTTTTGGCATTTATTTATTTAAAAAGTTCACCAGCAGTTATTACAATGTTACAATGTTAAACTATTTGGAAAAATTATAAACAACCTAAATGTATAACTATATTAAGGCAAACAACATTCGCTATTATCTGCGAGTTCTTAAAAAGAGCATGGCATTATAATTATGTCCGAGATATCCCAAAAAAAATACATGATTTTTTTTATCTTGATTCTTTAACTGGTTGTAGCTAAACAGCTAGAGATAGATAGAACCTAATTTTGCACATATTTAAAAATATAGAAAATAAGGTATAATATGAATTAATTAAGGAACTAAATGATACAATATTTACAAACCATATATTTGCTGTTCTTTTTTTGCCCTCCATCGTCTGTTTGGGTTGAATTCATTATCTAAATCGTGGTCTGTAATTTCAAAACGTATAACCTCGTCGTCAGACATTGTAGTAAATATCCCACAGTGAAAACCAATGTGATACGAGTACGACCCTAAATAAACATATTTTACTTAAATATATAGTATAAATCACTATATCAGACAATAATAATTAATATTATTAATTATTTATATTACGATCTTGTTTTCAAATAGAAGCTGTCATTTGTCAATGTCAGTTAATTACAGCAGGCTTCACCGCTGCAGGGCTTTTATTTCGAAATTTTAAGTTGCTGTGTTTTGGGATCTGGATTGCCGTGTTTTGGAATAAACATGACATAAAAACATTATTTTTCACAGTCATCATACAAATTTCTTATCGTATCCTCTTATTCGTCATCTTTGATCAGTTTATATTTATTTTTCTCCTTTATATTCTCTATCATTTATTTAGTTGGTTTGAAATTTACAGAATTTCCTTGGGATCGAATACATATATGGACGCAAAATAAGCAATACCATGTCAGCCCACAAAATTAAAAAAACTGAGTTATATATGCAGAAGTGTTGGTAAATGGCTGAAAAACATTTTTCATGAATATTTGTAGGGTTTAAGCTTTAAAACTTCTAAAAAGCTATTTTTAATAATGCAATTTATGTATTATTTTAAACGGGTTTTGGGTTATATTATATACGAAATATGCAGTTTATATATTTATTTTTTGTGAAATTAAGTAAACTAACTAACCTAAATCTGAAATTGCCAAAAACTTGACCAATAAATAAAAAAATTCATTTAAAGCAAGTTGTTCAAAATTTTCAAACCCGTTTTTCTCGATTCGTGTTGGTTGACATGGTATTGCTTATTTGCGTCCATATAACTCAGTTTTTTCAATTTTGTGGGTTGACAAGGTATTGCTTATTTGCGTCCATATATCGTCAACTAGAGTAATTGTAAACGAATTTGAAAAATACGTCTTTATTAATTTTAGGGCACCTTATAGAATATTGACATATAGATATATGACACAGCAACACATAATAAGATAAATTCTTTATAGTCAGCAACATGCTTATTGATGAACGCGTTATTAGTAATTCAGTATTCTGTGCTATGATGCTAAATCATTGCTAAATTGATAATAGTGACAACGACATTGACAATTTCTCCATATAATGTCATATTTTCATAAGTCGTTTTTGAAGTAAATAAGTCGCTGTGCTAAATAGGTGTCTAGTATTTTACTGAGTCTACAGACTACAATGCTGTTATTTAAAATGTGTAGCTAACTAATTAAGCAATTGTAATATTACACTGTAAACTGTGCGACTAGAGGGTGTCATGGTAGACTTTTAACCGGCAATTAATATGTTAAGCAGATTTTCAGATGTCTTGCAAACCGCTGCGGACGTAGTAAGTTATTAAATGAATAGTAGATTATTACACAAGCTTAAATTCTATTTTATTCTCTAAATCACTAATTTAGCGATACAAATTTTCATGAACAAATAGATGTCAGTATTTTCAATGTTATTTTTGTAGTTAGCGCCGCCAGCTACTAGATTAGAAGATTTTGAATATCACTGGAAAATGGTGGTGAACTTCTACCAGAGCTATGATGAAAGCTCTAAAGTACATATCGAAGACACGAGGGTGCCTCATCATCTACACCAAATGTTACAGGTATAGATATAAAATACAATATAAGTCAATTTTGAATTCTATAATTACATATAATCAAGATCAGTTATTTCCAAAAGCAACAATAGAAATGTAGCATGAAAACTTATTGACCGTACATAAAGATGCGTTATTTTTGTGTAAAAGAAAGGGTTGTGTTATTTAGTTATTTTTCAGTTAATAGTAGATGAGGAAAAAGACCAACAAGGTGGTACAGTGGGACCATGCCTTGAAGCAGTTATCCAAAGGTCTATAGGGCTTCTAGACACACTGGCACTGCTAGTTGCTGCTGACCGACCCCCTGGAGCACGTTCCACTGCACTAAATCTTGCCACGTCACTACTGCGACGGACTCAATATCCTTGTCTCAATAGCCCCCACGTTTATAGACCATTGCAGGTATTGTTGATAATGGCATACATTTTAATTAAATCAAGTTTTGACTCTTGCACTTAACATTCGTGTTTTAAATGTCAAATAAATACAAAAACTACTTATTCTTATCAGCTTGTAACTATCAATTTGGTTCCCATTTACATTTTTTTTTATTTGTATCATTAACTAACCTCTAATTAGTCTTTTGGTGAAATAGTTTTATAGGGACATAATGAATATTAATTGATCTTTATGAATAGATATGAGATGACCTTAAATGAATATATAACTTTTTAAGTTATGAAATTGATAAGTCTGATTCTGAAAAAAAAATTATACAAAATAGAAACTGTTCCTTATTTTCGAAATTTCAAATCTGACATAACATTGATGAATTTTGTTAAGTGTATATCTTGTGTAATTATGTCTTGATTATTTTTTTTTTACAGAGAATGCTTGTAATATGTAATGAAAGTCCAGCATCACCAACAGAGAAAGAAGAAGTAGAACTTCTACTAACTCTTTGTGGTCTTGTGAGGAAGGAACCAGGATTGGCAAACATTTTTACAACACCTTTTGTAGAAGACACAACAAGTTTGCTTATGATTCCTGATGATATCCAAAAAATTATACCAATTAAGAGTAAAAAACAAACTCCTAAGAAAAACCCATTGTTTGAAGTGGATATGGCATCAGATCCCTTAAAAACTGTCTCCATTGTCAGGATAAATAAGGATGATAATTGCATGCAGTCCAGCAGTTCGGTGGTAGATGATAATGGATCTAGTAAGAGTCAGAAGACAGTCTTTGAAGATAATGATAAATTCCTCTTGATTGACCTTTTGCTGTCGTATTTGGATAGTGCGGTAAGTACTGAAATTTTCAGTTATTCTTTCCTTATATAAGTTTTACTATTGTTTTTCTTATGTAATTTCAGTTGGCAAACAAGAGTCAGGCGTAGTTAAATATTCAATGTCAACTAGACTCAAAACGGCGGTAGTTTGATATTAAATGTTGGTTCATTGTCACTATCTATCTATAAATACTCACGCCGCGATGTATTTGGGCGCATTTCGACCGATTGCGTCTTGGTGTGCGGACTGTTGGCTCTCGCTACACGGCCCGACCCAACCTCTCTTTATTGTCATTATGTGGGCATTATAGTTATATACCACCCAGCCTATATGTAATTGATATAATTAATAGTTGTAATTATCTACCCTACGTATAGTTCATGATTTCATACTAAGATAAATTACCCGTGTCCGCGCGTGATGTTTGAAAGTGACTTTCTGACAGACTGTTAACACGACATACCTTCATGTCTCTCACACAAGCTACAACCTAAGAACGCTTGCAACACTTGCCACGCATCTCATACACTTTGCCAAACAAAGCAATAGAAGGGAAGCGATGTGATCCCTTCACATGTAAGGGAATAGAGGAGGTGAGAGATTGGGCCTCCGGTTGCACATTAACTCATTGCACAAAACACAATGCTATTGATACTTTACATCAATATTCTGTGAGAGAGTATTACTTCCACGGCTAATCCAGCCCATTTGTGCTGGGAGAAGCTTGGTTCTACTATTACTAAAATATAGATTTTTAAACCTCTTAATCTAAAACCAAATAAGAATTCTGTTTATTATGTCATAATATCATTAATTCAATCAAATTCATGATAAAGCTCTCAACTTTGATGATATTAATTATCATATTCTATAGTGTCTCATGTTTTTTTTCTAACACCATTTGAAATAGTTATTTTATAGATATTTGTAGCATACCACTTTTTTTTTCTGTTGGGTTCTTTTTCCATATGTAGTCCAAAGTCATATACCACATACAAATGTACAAGAACTTACCAGATACTGTGTGTATTTTTACATAAAAAAAAAAGAATCATATACATTTACAATTCATTGGTTCTTGTGGTAGGCTTCTTTGTAAAAAGTTTTGGGTTCTTTTATCTGCAAATTAGAATGTATATTTCTAAGGTAAATTTTAATACATTAATTTAGTATCTAATACTATAGCACTCATATTGCTCAACGTCCAATCCAATAAGGTCAACGGTCGATCGTTGTTCCTCACCAGGACAACCAGGTGGTGCTCCGGGCGATGGAAGGCGTGCTGATCGTGTCGTCGCTGGCGGAGGACGACATCGCGGCGCTGGTGACGGGCTGCAGCCCCGCGTGCGAGCGCCTCGCCGCGCGCCTGCTGCGCCGCTACCGCGCGCTGCCGCCCGCGCTCGACCCCGCCAGCGTCGACCAGCTCAACATCACGTGGGCGTGAGTAGTGTTTCTTGAACGTCTGAATTTTGTTACCAATGAGTGTTTTAAATATAAATGCAATGACTCCAGGTACGTGGCCCAGGATTTCGGTGACAAAAGTTACAACAACTTCTACGGTTATCGTGAACTTACAAGCTTTTTCTCGTGGCTCGACTACTGCGACACACTTATGAAAGTAAGGAATATATTTGAACGACTTCACTTGTAAGTCTCAATGTTTGACCGAGAGTCGTAACGAGTCCGCCCCCCAGGAGTGCCACCCGCTCATAGCGGCGCACCTGTCGCGCGCCTTCCGCACGCAGTTCCTGGAGCCGGCCAGCGAGGCGCTGAGCTTGGCCGCGCCGCGCGCCGCGCTGCTCGCCGCCGCCGTGCTCGCCAAGTGCCTGCGCGCCGTCGACTCGCACGACCTCGTCAACGGTAACAGCTGCCCCCGCCGCCCCCGCCGCCCGCTGCCGTCGTCTCGTATATCGATTATTTATCCATTATGAAAAATTGGTCCTAGTAACGAACCCTGGGGGACACCCGGTGAATTCATTTATTGTTCCACTAATATATTAGTTTCTCTGTAAATTAACCTATTATTTTAATTAGTATAGCCTTCTTATTGTATACAAAAAAATATTCCGCTCACGAAAAGTAGTAAATTTGACATAATTGTATTTTGAGTGATGTGACATAGGCGATCGAAAGCCTCAGAAAATTTTCTATATTTTTTTTTAAGAATTCTCAAATTGGCTGGTCGGCGAAGGCGATGCAGAGGGCGAGTGGCCGCTCCTACGAAATCTCGTGGAATGCTGTCTAACGACTGATCACGATCTCACGTTGGAGACTCTTAGGTTCTTTGAGGTTTGTGTACCTAGATCTCATTTGCAAAATATAAAGCTAGTGTTTTATATTAAGAAGTGGATTCTTAAGATGGTTGTTTATTTAATGTTCAGGCCGTAATCGAGAAAGGCACGGAGCATAGCATCGACCGGCTCGTGCTGTCGCGAGTGTGCTCCCGCGCCTACCGCGCGCCCGACCCGCTGCAGGACGAGCGGGACAGACTCAACGACGTGAGCCACGCGCGCGAGCGGGACAGGGCTAGGTAAGTACTCAGCGGGGAGAAGGCACAGAGCGAGGTTATCGGGAAAGGATCCTTCCTTCTGGTACAGGGGCGAGCTATGTATACATCGGGGAAGGGGGAGGGATAGGGCGTGGTACGAATCGATTTTCAATAAGTTGTCCGTTAAAATGTGGATGATCACCCTACGGTGCCGCAGGGAGGCGTGCGAGGGCGCGGCGGCGCTGCGCGGGGCCGACGACTCCGTGCACCGCGTCGTCAACAGGTACCGCCTCACTTACCATTACTTACTGACTTGGTCTTTTGGATATATCTCTTGATTTTACAATTATTTTGTAAGATGAATAAGACTTGATTCAAATTGATTGTATGCTATTATTTAATATTATTAAATTTTGTAACCCATTGGTTGTCCGTAAAAAGACACAATTGTTAAGATAGGATGGACAACTCAACACTCTCTTTGAAGTATTTTGTGGACGTCTTTTGCTAGTACACAATTAGGCATCCAACGCTAGGATGATTAATAATTGTTAGTCTCTATTAAAAATTCGAACCAGCGATCAAAAGCAATTTCGCCATCACATTAAAAAAACAATTTTTTTACTTTTTAAAATTACTATTTTTAACATGCTATGTTCCAAAAATATGTAAAATTTCAATAAGGTAATATAATTAATATCTAATGCTGTTTAGCTGTAAAACTCACAATCACAATACTTGCTTCTAAAGGCTTACTTAAACTTTTAGGCAACTAATGCGACTCAAAGATCGAATCGACGAAATAATGGCGACAGAAACGCGTAGCAGAAAACATATAGAATAACACATATTATATTAAGCTATATAAATATTTTTATGTATTTTTTTACATATCATTAGCTTAGTTTTAACATAACAGGGTTATTTAAAAAAGATTTTTTGTAAATCTAAATTATTTTCTGAAACTTTTGTTTTTTAAAAAAAGTTTTGAAAGGAAATATGATGGCATCCATCAAAAACATTACATGTAAAAACATCTTCGTAAAGCAGTTCTTCTACAAAATATTGTGAGATCATGAGTATCAGAGATTATGTATAACCACGACTGAAACTTCAATTGCACGATAACAGTATTTTAATTAGTAGAATATATTGCAGTAATCATTTATCCTTCCCTACAAAGTCATTATTTTCTGAACACCTTGAAATTTCTGATTTCTATTTCCCTGATTACTTCCTCTTTTATTTTTTTCGTAATAAACCTATTTGTTAGATAGAACCAAAATTAATCGAGCAGGCGACACTTACGTTGTATTGTGGGGTGTGTCTATAATCTGAAAAAATAAATTTATTGCTATGCAAAGTTCCTGTCCACTTATTTTTGTTTCAACTGATTTAATGGTATTATTTAATTTGACGCTGTTTACTAAAGCCTTTTACTTATAAGTCCTTAATGGAAAATTCAATCGGATTTTAACTATTTTTAAAGTTGACAGAGTCTATTTCACCAACATTAGCCCGTCGTTGTTTCTTTGAACACATCCTAATGATGTAACCTGATTTAAGATAGTGTTGATATCATTCGGAGCTATACTTTGTTTTGAACATGCACTCTGCTTTGATATAGTTTTTCTTACCACGGCAAAGACACTGACTATTGTTATAAGTTTGTTAGTCATTATCATTGATTTCGTAATCTTATCTGGTTTGGCATGAATGTTCTGCAACAACGTAGATTTTACGGTTCGTGCCAAAGAAATTCATTTCTCTTAAAGAAATTCAGTCTCACTTTTCATTAATTCAAATTTTACTATTTAGAGACGACACTCTTACCCTCAAGACAATATACAAGGCAGTGCAAGAAAATAATCTTCTATCTTTTCTATATGTAGTTGATCCCTCTTTCTGAATGCCACTCTTTCCAAAACAGTTGATATAGGTTTGGCATATTTTTCCTTGAGGTTGGTGCATAAGTCCATATAAGAACAATTGATTTTAATGGAGTACACAGATAAGTTAGGGTCTCGAAAACCGCTGGTGACAATTTGTTTAGTGAAAGCTTAGCCTTCTTTACTTCTGCAATATCATTAATTTTATAATAATAAAACATTCCAGTTGTATTAACCTTATTTTTTCCAATTTCTGCATCGACAAACCGAATTTTAATAACAGCTTACATATCGTAACCTGCAGTTATTTATCAAATGTATCGAAGGATTAAGAAGTCTTTAGGACTGTAATCGCTTTTTGTGTTAAGCCGTTTAGTGTTAAAACTACTTTGATCGATCATCAGGTGGGCCTTATGCTTTTTGGGCAATATCGTGGTATCAAAAATATATTGTAATCTGTTTATTGGTTTTTAGCATTAAATAATAATCTCGATGCTTTTATTTTTGATTACTATAAGATACAGCAGTTAGTTAGTTCAGCAGTTCATGAAACAAGCACACAATAATCACCTTACTCACAAATTAATACCTAACTAAATAACATGCTATCTTTGTCCTTTCTGCTAGTCTGAAAAGAGAACTATGTATAAACGATTGAGTTGTACAAATTGACATTAGGTGAATGCCAATTATAATATGGGTGATTTGAAATCCCACCATGTTACTAGGGTACCATTAGACAACTCTGAAAGCTGAGATTTTTTCGGAAATCAGAACATAACGTTAGTGGTTTTCGCAGAACAAGTTTTGATTTAATTTACAAAATCTCTCTCCAAATAATAGCAGCTTATTTTTTTTCCTTCATAGACTGTCATCATGACAAATGTCTTGAATCGTATTACCCGTTGAACTCATTACTAACTTGCAGACAAAAATATTTTGGCCTAAACAAACAAAAAAATTTTTTTTTTCTACTAAAACAAAAGTTCTCTTTTTTAAATAATCCTGTCTAGTATGGGTTCCTAATGAAACACACATATAAGTGCTAACACAAAACAGCGGTGTAAATTATCAAAATATGTGATAAAAGAATTTATTTTGACGTCCTTTTTTGAGATTGATTTTATTTTTATAAATTATTTTAATTTGTACTAGTAGGACCATTTTAATAAATAATGCTTTGGTTAACTCTTCAGGTCTTTATTAATAATGAGCTCATCTTCTACAATTACCTTAATACGGTCTCATATAGAAATTACCTAGAATTATTTTCTCTCTTACAATTTAATAAAAAATGATTAAAGTGCCATTCAAGCGTATTTAATGCTGGATTCATTTATTAATTTATTATTAGATTTTTTTACCCTGCTTAGTGTTCATTTAAGATGCATGGGACAGCGAAACATGGTCCGTTGCAATAATTATTAAAATATCAATTATATTAACAATCAATAATATAATAATAATTAATATGGAACAGTACAAAATACCCTTCTAACCGTTTTTACATGTCACAATGGGTTAGCATTATATTAAAATAGTTTTACTATTTATGCATTTTTTCATGTTCAAATTTTGCTCAGCTGTATTAATTGTAATACATACAATAAAAGTGCCATTAAATCTAGCTAGTGCAAAACATAACATATTAAACTATTGTTTTTCATACTTACAACTTATTATATGCGAATTATCGCGAAATTTTACTACATTTTTGATTGTCATTCCATTTAGGTTATACCGTGTAGCGATAGGGGAGCGATAGCCTCAAAACTAGTGTCAATCGTTAATGTGTGTTTAAGTTTTTTTTTCATTGTTGCCATATGATCTTTTATTTTAATATCATTTTATTTAAATGTAATATTTACACTTGTACAAAACTGTAAACTTTTAACTAAAAACTCGCTATGACCCGAGTAAGACAGTGGGTGTTACGTTGCCAAGCTTATATATAAGCTATCTCGTTTACTCGTACTGGTGCTCCTAGAATTAGAGTAAGATAGCAATATGTCGTTTGAAATATGATGTAATGCAACTTGCTATGGCTCCGTTTATATTTATACTGTCTGTCTACGGTTTGTCGTTATGTAAAGTGGGCCTAGATTAGATCGTTTCGTATTATTGTTGTCAAACTCGGAACAGTAATATCGTAATATATATTCTTATTTAATCTCTATTCAAAATATATCTTTTTTTTTAATCAGACTATTATGTCGTTCACGAGTTTGACAGCAAAATTTTCTTTAAGGCCTCACGCGGATCTCAAATACGTCAAATACGTCTGTCTACGGGCTACATTAATCGCGTTCAAGCAATAATAAATCTTTCGCGTTCATTCTTACTACAATTTGTATTTTAAGTAGAAGCCAATACATATATTTAAGGATATAAATATCAGTATATTATATACTTCACAAATTAAATAACTTTTAGTTTTCTGATGTTTATGTGTATAGAAAACGTTGTCATTAAGTAATTTTATTTTTATACAATCGCTAATTTATGTACATATGTACAAAAAACAAAAACTTTAGTTAGGAAGGTCCTACATTAAATAATTTAGTTGATATTGTATAATATTTTCAAATCGTAGGACTTTCTGAATATAATTAAGTTAAGTTACGAAGAGAAATTAAAGATTTGAAATGTAAATAGTTGTTTTATTTCGATCGGCAGTTTCCTCCTGCTGTTGCCGCGCGGCGTGCAGTCGCAGCCGCTCGGCGACTGCGAGCATTACGTGCTCGACGCGCAGAGACATTACCAGGTACATCTTACAACGTACAAATTCATGCCATTTTTTAATGTACTGATTTTATAAGTAACAAAAAGTCTTCATTTCTGAAGGTTGACCATTAGCTTAGTTTCTGAAGAAGTCTTGATCGTTTGCGAGACGGAATAGTTTTTATACCAAATGTCAACTTCTAATTTTCTTGCTTGTAATTTATAAAAGACTTAATACCATTTAATTAATATTACCTGCACTTGCTATGTTCTAGTACCTTCAGTAACAGTAGTTCTTAATGTTTGTTATAAGTTATCATCAAAAATATATTATAGCTCTGGTTGGATATAACATCGACTTACAACTGGCCCACCGAGATAACTTGGAACGACAACACCGCCAGCTCAACGCACAGCTACGACAGTCGACCCGAAGCTGATATACATTTAGATGATGTTTTCGAATCATTTCACGCGGAATATAAACAGAAAACTGATAAAAATATGAAATTTCCATCTAAATGTCAAAATTGTGCCGAAAAAAATCATGATAATATAACGCCAGAATCTAGTCAAGACCAAAGTAAAAATGAAAATTGTCCGTTTACTCAAACTTTGGTACACCGAAGTAGAGATTTAACATCGAATTGTGAAGAAGAATTCGACGAAGGACCATTTTTGAGGATGATCTTCAAGCTTTTATCGACAATGCCGGATCAGCCTTATCAAGTGAATTTGCACCTTACATCCATAATTTCAAAGCTGGCTTTGCTCCCACATCCAAATTTACACGAATACTTATTGAATCCGGATCTTCCCACCGCTAAGAAGACACCCACCCTGTTCAAGACTCTTCAGGACGTCGCCAGAAGATTGACTATGGAGGTTCCCCGAATAAAGAATTACAAAAAGGTCATAGAAAACACTCGACTACAATTAATGAGTGAGGATCCAAGTTTTGATGAAATGTAAGTAGTCATTTTAATATTTAATTTAAGAAAAATAATGCTAATAATGTCTTGTGTCATTTCAATTTTGTTCTACTGATTTCCGTTCTGTTTGTCTCTGTTCTGTGTTCTTCATCTTCTTCATCCTAGCATTATTTCCGGTATTATATGTACCCAGGGTCTGCTTATTACTTTTATCCGGATTTGACAGGTTACTAGTTTTTACACGGAGCGATTGCCATCTGACCTCCGCAACCCTAAGGGCGAACCAGTAACTCATTGGATGAGAGCAATTTCCTTATCAAGAGTTAACGATTATTATCAGATGTTATTCAATAACCGGGACAATAACCGGGACCGACAGCTTAACGTGCTCTCGAGGCACGGTGGGAAGACCCACACGGACAAAACGCCCAGACCGAGACAGAAATTATAACAAACATCTGCCCGAGCGGGAATCGAACCCGCAACCGTCAATACTAAAGGCAGACTCACTATCCACAACGCCACAACGGTGTCAATGTCTCTGTTCTGTGTATTCTGTTTATTTTTTTTTATAACATTGACCAGCAAACCACTAGATATCCTCAGAAAATCTAAAATTTCTGATCTTAAAATAATAATCCTGATAACTTTTAGCGGTTCCCACAATCAGCTGGTAGAGAGCCTGATAGTTGTGGAAGAGTTCTGCAAGGAGCTCGCCGCCATCGCCTTCGTCAAGCATCAGCATCTTACACAACGATAGATTCGAAACAATATAGATATTTAAAATTTCAATTCAATTTGTACAAATAATAAACGATTACGTTTTTCGGTTCGTTAAAATTTCGGACTAACCTAACTTAACCTTGTATATATTATGGACAGGCTCTTCGATACAGTCAAATCGTCACAGACTCGTTATCTTCCCTTCGTAAATTCCACATCAAGGCAACGGAACGAAGTTAGTCATACGCCAACTTCATACAGCTATGTTGAAATATTGTGACTAATTTAACAATACGTTGCGTTGGCATTGAATTTACAAAAGACCAAAAGCGAGTCTTTAACATTTTGTATGAAATAATGCTTGTCCATGGTATATAGTAAGTGTTATGTTTTAAGCGTTTAATAGTGCTCTTTAATTTTAAGTTTTTATGAATATAACTCACTAATTCACGATGACAAACAAGACTAATATAGATCTACAATTAACCAGAAGATAAAATATCTTAATGCATTTAAAAGTACAAATAAAATTATTATTGAAAATATATGTATTATATTTTTCTATGGCGACATTTACGGAAACAGGCGAGGCGTATAATTGGCTAATTAAATCCATCTTACAAAGTCATAATTTGTACAAATTGAACTGTAATAACAGTTATCATTTTAATTCCTTTAATAGAATATTGGAGTGAAGTTTTGAAGCAAGCGTTTGGTACATAGCCGAATATGTAACGATCATAAACTCACTATATAATATCGACACCCTTCCATATATAAAAATGTCCAAGACTTGCTGGTGCTTAGTTAATTTAACACTAAACCACGAAACGAAGTTAATCACAAGCTTGTAACATAACCGTATGAAGTAGCGTGTGGCTAACTTCGTTCTGTTGCGCTTTTATTGAATTTACAAATGAGTATCAGTTTTTCACTTAATTGTCAGTATTTCATATTGAATCTTTTAAAATAAAACGGTTTATCCTAGATATATTAGTTTTAAATATTTATAAAGCGCAAGTTACTTAGATGTTTATTTTATAATTATATTCTACTATTAATTGTTAATTCATGATTATTATAAAGCATCACGAGATTTAAAATTCAAAGCAATTACTGAATAAAATTTGTGATGTAGATCTACTTTTTGTTATATACAAGAGAAAATAAATGATATTCAGTTTTCAGTGAATGAGAACAGAAGTGTTTCAAGTAAATTGTAAACTATTTATGAAGAATTTTGTTATCTATGCCCTTTTGAACTAACATAAAAGGCTTTAAAATCGATCTATTTTTTATGCGACTAAGTTGGCAAATAAAGGTGCCAATGGTAAGCGTTTGGCGTAGCCTATTAGCGCTTGCAACACCATATACTTGTCACTCTAGTGCCAGTCTCGAGATATTGGTTCTTAAATCTCCTCTACCCAGTAACTTTACTAGCTACATTGTCCTTTAAACCAAAGCACAGTAATATTTTGCGGTAGAATAACGGACATTGTGAGGGTACCTACCTAGCCAGTCTCTTTCAATAAAAAACCTACCCCCAGTATCGAGTAACCAATAAAAGTTACCTGAATTTGGAAACTCCAAACGATTTCTTATCATCTCGTTAACTTCTGTCACAATTTTAGATTAAATATTTATTGTAACAAGTATTAGCTGAATTATGTTTTCTTCTGTTATATTATCATTATCATGTGTTTTTAATTATGGAACCAAAAATCATTTATATGATATGATTATATTTTTAAATTATTATTTTTAAACCAGTAGTGATCTAGTCTTAAATATTATTTTTGAACATTCCTTTTAATGTATCAATTGCTTTTCTATGTATGGGTGCACTGTGCAATATGTATTCATTCGCACAACAAATATTGTATGTATTATATGTGGCGTTTGTTAAATTAAATCGTTGAACGAAATGCAGTTTAATTTTTAACAAATAACTAACGTTTATCCTAAATAACATTTCTTGTTTAAATGGTTTTGTAATTTTCACTCATTTGATGAGCTGTTTAAAAAGAGACTGGTAAGTTATATGGCTGTTTGTGCTTCGAGGAGTGATTTGTAGTTGGTTAATGGTCAATGAAAACACAGACTCTTTGTAAATCCCAATCGTTATATTCACGTGTTCACAGAATTAAATTGTATTGTCTTGTAAATTGTATTGTCAATGTTAGGTATTTATTTCGTTCGTGCGTGGTGGGCATGAGAGTCGTGAACAATGATGAGGCAGAATGAACACTAACAAGATTTAAGGAGTGAGCCAAGCACGGTACAAACTCGGCCAGCTCATTCCTTTCTGCAATCCTGGCTTGTACTCCTTTATGGATGCTGGCCATATTGGACCCATAATCATAAGATTGGCCACGACACTGTCCAATATCTTAATCATCAACGGCCAATTTTTCTAAAATCTGTTGACAAATGTCTTCTCCTGTCTTTCCAGCAACTTCTATAAAATCAATGAAACTTTTTTTTTTTCACACACATCGCCAGTTCTTTTTACATATCGAATTACGTGACTCATTTGTTCTGTATGGGATACATCTGGAGTGCAGTTGAAAATTATCGTGTAGTATTTGGCTTCTTTGATGTCATTTAAAATGCTATTTCTAACTGTTTTTGCCATTATGTCAATTATTTCAATCTGTATTGCCCTTGATAAATATGATACTTGTCCCTTTTTTAAGTGTTCTAATTGAAACTGAAGAGTTGAATTATGTTTGGCGAGCAGGGAAATTAAGTTCATAAATTTATTGTTAATTGAAGTTATTGGGAAATTAAGTTCATGAAATTAAGTTCTTGACTAGGCTGAGGATATTGCATGATGAGATCGCTAGGAGTTTCGTGGGACCAGCGAAAAGAAAGGCAGTTTGTGGATAGATACAATACAGCATCCATAACAATACGCAGGATCTGTTTCCATTTTTCTTTCTCTGAGTGAATTACTCTCTCAATATCTTGATCAATAACTTAACATCATTTCATTTGCTGTATCCGTGTTTTTGACTTGATCATACACTCTTTGTGCATTTGAGTTGCCTCGTGTTTGTTACCGATCAATAAATTATCTCTTTTCCTTTCTTCAAACGAGTCTATTGGGGGCTAATCCACGAAAGGGATTATTAAGGTTTCAGTTTCCTTCATTCTGATTCCGTCTTGATTCAGTTTCAAGATGATGGGAGGCTAATATTTTTCCAGTATATATGGTATGTCGTATCGTATAGGTACGTCAGATAACTTGAATTCTTTTTTCATCAATGGTGTAATTTCCTTTCCAAGGGTAGAGAGAGCCCTGTCGATTTGTTCCTGATTGTCAACGAAGCGTTTGTCTTTATTTTTGCATGTCTCTGATAGCGTGCCCCCGATCTCAGGGTTTACAGTAGGTAATGGAGAATTTCCGGGGAAAATATAATAAGCCTTTTGAATAAATCCTGTTTTTGCTCTTTTGTGATCCGTTTCGTAAGTCACGCACAGGTTTGGAGAAAAGACTTGTAAGACGACATGATTTTCTAAGGTGTTCCTAGCTCGTCGCCTGTATTTTGCAACAGCCCTGCCAGATTGTTGATGATTGATGTTGATTCTGGTTTTGGATCGCTCTGGTAATGTCACTGTCTGTGTCCACCACCAGAGGATCTTTAGTGACAGCCTCCTCAACCTTCAAGCCAGCTGCCGAGACCCTCAAATCAAATCAAATCAAATATTTTTATTCAACATAAAAAGCATTACACTTATTTGTTGAAAGATTCTACCACCGGCTCCAAAATTAAACCTCTACCTGAGAAGAACCGGCGAAACAAACTCAGGGGTTTTATCTTTTTTTTTATATGTATTTTTTTAAACTGATATTAGTTTACATATTATAATCACTGAAAAGCCTGGAGTGACTGTCTCATTCCCAAGGCGTGGTGTCCTCAAGGTATTCACCAATTTTATAATAGCCTTTACCACACAAACGTTCTTTGACCTTTTTTTAAATTTATTTATAGAAAGTTTCTGAACGCTTTCTGGGATCCTATTGTAAAACCGTATACAGTTACCCTTAAAAGAGTTACTAATTTTATGCAGTCTAGTAACTGGCATTGTTAATTTATGTTTGTTCCTAGTGTTGATGTTATGATTATCACTACATTTTGTAAATTCATTGATGTTCTTATGTACATACATAACATTTTCTAAAATGTATTGAGAAGCAACAGCCAATACATTAATTTCTTTAAATTTCTCCTTTAAGGAATCTTTACAACCAAGATTGTAAATTGCACGAATAGCTCGCTTTTGCAGCACAAAAATAGTATTAACATCAGCCGCGTTACCCCAAAGTAAAATTCCATATGACATAATGCTATGGAAGTAACTAAAATAAACTAGTTTGGCTGTTTCCACATCTGTTAATTGTCGAATTTTTCTTACCCCGAATGCTGCCGAACTAAGTCTTTGGTTTACTGCTACTTCTGCTATTCGTAGTGAGTTCAACTCGTTTGATGTCATGAAGGGATACTTCTATTGTATTTGCAATTGCCAACATGTGTTTGTTTATGTCTATTCGTTGCGTTTCATATTTCAAAGTAATTTTTTCCAGTGTTTTTTTAGCATTTGTACTTCTAGTTGTATTTGTTCAGAAAATGTAATATATTTGTTTTGTACTTCTTCTAATTTTTTTAGATATCCTTGTGTTTTCTTTGATAAATCAGCATTTTCTTGTCTATGTCTGTGGTTTTTATGTACAAATAATTTATTAAGTTTTCTTATTTTTCTATTTATTTTTAAATACTTTTTAAATCTGTTGTGGCTTATATACTTAATTTTATTGTCCATTTCAATTCTACTGGTACTGGTATTTACTTTTACATTTATTATGCCGTTGTTGCTTGATTCAACTGTAGTCTGTTTCTGTTTGATACAGACTTGTTCATCACTGTTCATCGGTGTGGAAGATAAACAGTTTCTGTGATATATAGGCGATGCAGTTTTATTATCATAATTTTTAAAGGGGTAGTAGATATGAGACTTATTGTTTTTAAGTGTGTTTTACTTCTAACTATAGTGGCTGTTTCTATTTTTCGTTCTTCAATTTTAACTTTTTTATATGTTTTAATTGTTTTGTGGCAGTCTGCCAATTCCGACTTTAATTGGTAGATTTCATAATGAAGGTTCTCTATTTCCTGGTATACACTTTGTAATTCAATTGTTAACTTTCCAATTGTTGCCTTGCTGTCGTTTGAAATTTCACTGTCATTTAATGTCTCTGGCATACTGTGTATGGTTGTATCAAATAGGCAAGAACTGCCATCGACTAAAGTGCTCTCATGTGTAATATTGATAAGTGACTTTGATTTGCGTGGCTTACGGAATGTTACACCGGAGAAATCCATGTTTTTAATTTTTTTAAATCTTATTTGTTTTTCTTAATATCGAAAGAAATAATTTAGTGTAGTAGGAAAAAAGTGATCTATATTATCTATTTGTCAGATTCTTGTTGTCGATTTATTCACAGGGTCAATGCACTTGGACGCCATAGTTGATGCATGACAATTACTCAGCAATTTCGAATATCATAAATAGGTACACAGTTATAGTAAATGTATTTTCGTGTTATTTCCGTATTTATTTTAATTATCTTTATTTTATTTTATTTAAGCACAGTTTTTGTATTAAATATCACAAATAGTATTGTTTGTTTAATTTTGCACATTTAATTCACGAATGTCACTATATTTCCAGTTTTCGAAGAAAAAAGAATACTTAAACACGATAGTTCACGACTAGTAAACACAATAAACACATTAATTCGACGTAAATTAGAACCTAACTATTTTTAATCTTTTTTATTGTGGACCACACAAGTGACTCCGCTCCGCCATTTTTCGAATCTTCGTTTGATACTACCGTCTAACAAATCACTATAAGTTCCAACCCTCAGTAACCTCTGTTTCAAGCAGAATTTCTATACTATCTGCTGTTGAATAATCTGGATAAGCTAAGTATAAGGGGAGTGTGCTGGTTAATGTAAACTCGTTTCAGAAATATCCGTTTATTGATGTAAAATGTTAATGTTAAAATTGTTATAAGAATGTTAAATGTTGAATGCACGCCCGTTTAGTATGATCGCGAAAAATGCATTGAGACTAATTAAAATGATTCGTAACTCAAAGGAACGAGACTCACGTGATTACGTAAAAGGTGTTCGGTTACACCAATATACCTCTCCGACAAAGATGAGAGAGGCCGAGGCATGCATTCAGAGAACAATAATGTTGTATGTAAAAATGTTAAATTTTTCGAAAATGAAAATGTTCGACGACGTTGTGGCGCAGCGGTAGCTTAAACGCCACAGGGCGCGGGTTCGATTCCCGCTCGGAGCATAATACTGTATTGACCATGCAAGCATATTTTCCGGTCTGGGTGTATTTGTCCTTGTCATTGTGAATGTTTCCGGACCCCGACACAGAATATTACTATCCTAATGGGGGCCGTTGAGTGTGCAACGTTTATTAATTTATTTTGTTTATTAACAATAAACAAGTTAAAATATTGCAATCAAATATCAAGTAAATTAAATAAAATATAAAAAATGCTACAGTAAACAAAAATAAACATAACTTAAAAATTAATCAATCCATGTTTAAAAATAATAAAAAAACACTAAACAAATTATTAGTCCGAATCATTTTTAAACACTAGTTTTTGAATACTGGTTTCGACTTGCTGAGTTGCTTCATCTCGTATTCCTCTTCGCTCTCCTTCACTGTCTTGTTAGCAAAACGAGAATGGGTTCTGTGCGTTGAGCTTGTCGCGGCGGCAGGTGTTGATTTATGTGCCTGTATGCTTTCGACAGGTCTATCTTGGGAGCTTCTAGAAATCTTTCGATATGTTATAACCACCAAAACAACAATTATCAGTCCCAATATAAAGTATATGACGACAGCATACTGATGAACGTCATGGTTGGAAACCCAATTGGTTCTATCATATGTTAGTTCTTCTTTCAGGTGTTTCAATTTTAGTTCTATATTCTTCTGGATGCCCGCACGCTCCGTTTCTGTTACATTTAACTCTTTGCCCTCGTATCCCTGTTCGATGGTCAAATTAATTATGTAGTTAATCGGTGGCAAAACGGCTGTTTGAATATCATATTTGATATTCTGTTGGCTTTCATATTATCTATATCCAAGGATTGTAAAATCATTTGAGGTTATATATAATTGTTGTAAAGTACAATGACATTAGCACGTTATAGTAAGTAGGGCGTAATTTGATCTCCACATATGTTTCGAAGTTGACACCCGTCGCAAAAAAGGTATTTTATAGGCAATATGTATTTACTTTTGATAATAAAATTAATTGATTTTTTAATGCGTTGATGTTTGTTGTGCAAGTATTATTTTTGTAAATTTGTATACATCGATCCTTATCAGACTTCATCTTATATATAGGTGTTTATTTATTTTCATCTTTTCTTTAAATGGCTTCGGTATTGCAATGATTTCCGGTTCACGTTCTGCTGATTGAATCGGTAATAGGCACAATTTGAGGATTGGACGCTTGATGATGCCGTTTGGGTTTTAAGTGATACGATACGAAAGTATCCATCGCGCCCAGGGTGTAGTTCGACCCATCGCCTGCTTTCCCGCCGGCAGGTTTTCATCTTGGATTGTAACCAAATCACCAATTCGAATGTTTTGTTGAAGTTGCAGCCATTTGTTTCGTGCGTTCAGTTGGGAAAGATATTCTGACTTCCATATATTTCAAGTCTCTTGAGCTAATGATTTGTTAAATGCCATCTCGTCCTTCCGTCTTCAGCTGTGTCTATAACTGACACTCCCGCCTCGCCTGTGAGGAAGTGAGCCCGTGATAGATACTCAAGGTCATCAACGTTCTCAGTGAGGGCACACAATGGTCTAGAATTTAGACATGCCTCGATTTGTGTTAAGATAGTGTAATATTCTTTAAATGTTAATTTTTGACATCCAATCACTCTTCTCAAATGGTGTGCAGTGCCTCCAGCCTAAGCCTCCAGCGCTAGGCCGTGATGGGGCGTTAAAGTCCCACTCAATGTTCATTTCGGCGAGGATTCCCATTAAACTGTTATCGAAAGTTTCTTTAACTTGGTAATTTAAAACGAACGCTATACAAATGCATCAACTCGGACTACTTTTGCAGAATTGTGGTGTAATTTCACACAGAGTGAAACCATGTGTTTGATTGCCTGCCACCCACCCACTAACTGATTTACGATTTAGATTGAATTACTGAACCGTAGCCCCTGTTACAAACGACACTTGTGACCCTTATGTATTAATGGAAGTGGCAGGCACGATCTCCGTATTTTGTTCTCTTCCAAAATGCAAAAGTGAGTGATGTCTCCTTCCACAACTTTTACAACACGCTGGTTGGCGACACCTCATGACAGCGTGTGGTGGCGCAAGACAATTAAAACATAATTTATTTTTCTAGAGGAAGTCATATGCCTCTAGTGGAGTCATATCTACGAATTTTTTGCAATAATAAATGAAGTGCCCTCCATTAAACAATGCACATTTAATTTCAAGATTTTTGATATTATTTTAGATGTTCAGGCTTGCACAAAATAAAATTCATCAAATTTTGTATTTTTGGCTACATCTCGGGTCTGTCTGTTAAGGTTTTTTGTTATGACATCTTCTTGATTGTGATTTTCTAAAATGACAATTACTTAATAAACGCCCAGCGTCGCTCATAGACTTGATTATTTCTTGAGTTTGTGGTAAAATGTCTTTAGACTATACTTTCCGATTGTCAGCGATTGATAACTGATTCTGTTTGTAACGACTAAACAAGTCTTTCTTTAGATTGATCAGTGACAATGCTGCTTCGATTTCGATCGACTAAATTGAGCTTGGGTGCCTTCATAATAATGCAGTTCTAAGTATCATGATACACCAGCTACCACAATAATCACTATATATAATTTCAGTGTGATTCCGATGATACGAAAACCCGTATTGAAAAATTGGTGCCCTCTGGCTATAGAGGGAGACAGGAAATCAAGTTTTGTCTTTTCAGTATTTGAATATCTAAAAGTGTGACGACGTTGGTACTAAATAAAACCCTGCATTGATTCTTTGAGTAAAAAATGAGCTTGTTTGAATAGTAAAAAATGTAACTCTGTATACACGCGAATGGATTGGCGGTTATACGTGAACTGAACTAATACTTACTGAAACGCTGACACTGTGTAAAAAATCTATTAAAACTTGTGTATTTTCCACACTGTTATATAGCGAGGCACAACGTTTTCTTGTCAATACATATTTATTTTCTCTTTTCTACTGCCTTTTTCGGCTGACACGATGACATGAACTTTTTGTCGAAACTACACCACAAAGATGTATTGGATCGAAACTACACTACAAAGATATAATTGAATCTGATCCAGACTTACTAGGTACCGAGGCCAATTCAATAACTTCTTGGGCAAGAAGTGCCGTCATTTGATCTATGAAAATATTTTTGCGGTTAGCATTGCTGCTTCGTTTTTAAAGGCATGATGCTTGAAACGGGGATCAAACAATACAAAAATTCAACAAAGTACAAACAAAAAGTACAAATTGCTAATCGTTCGCTACACTCAATTTCTCCAAATCGTGTGGACGAACCTTTTTTTACATTTCTAATTAATAGTTTCACAGGATCATAAAAATTTCTTTCTAATAATTATTTACAAACCGTGCTTAGGCCTGCCTGGCCTAGATCATTAGCTTTACTTGCTAATCTCATCACACTGCACATCACCTTACCCTGATGATGATCAACAAGGAATTTCATAAGGGGCTGCCACGGGACTGATTAATATCACGCTAATGGGCACGATAAGCTTCGCGACGAAAATTCACTAAAAACACTAATATGTTTGAGTTTCAAATGCTGCTTTAAATTCGTGATTGTGGTTTTAAACGATATATTTTTTTACATATCTTACACTCAGCGATTTTATCGCCCTGATTCTTTCGAAAATAATCCCATATTAAAGTATTGCAGATTCTCAAAATTTTGCTACCTATATATAGTAAATAGCAATAATATTTAGTACATACAATATTCCATGTCTGTTAGTTAAATGTAGAACAAAAATGTATACATATAGGTACCTTGTATAAGTAATATCAATATTCATAAGTAATTCCGAATGCATATACTAGTTACGGTACAGATACATTTACATAAAAACAAGTTCGTAATGTGATATGCATTTTTATATGTGTTTCAATGAAGTGTAAGGTAGTGTACTTTGGTTTTCTCTGTATGCCAGGAGGACGTGTTATAGAAGGAAACTCCGCCAAAACTTTGGTAAATTGGGTGTCTTCCTTTAAGTTTACTACCTTAATACTAGCTTGGGTATTACTGTAGGATATTTTAGCGCAAGTCGCCATCTTAGAAATTCCGTCCACTAAGCGTTTGTAGGCATAGTCAGGCAGCAAGTTGTAATATGCTAAAAAATCAGATCTTATAATCCCTGAGTTGACATCTGCTATTATAAAGTTCCGACGGAATTCCCGTCGCAAGCCCAAGTCCAGTTGCATCGTAACAATACCATAAGTTTTGATAAGGCTGCCATTGGCAGCAGTAAGGTTTTAGTCTGTAAACGAACATTGTCTTCTTAAAAGGCGTCGTCGAAAACAACATAGGTCGGAGCCTGTATCAGTTAAAAATTTATGTTTAGAAACTCTGTTCATAATATAAATGCAGATGGTTTTCTATCCTCTAACTCTTCATCACTGAGGAGCTGTCTCAGTCTCTGTTCCTGCGAGATAGATAATCTCTTGATGAATTCATACTTTAAAAACTCAAATTTATTTTGTTTAGGAGGGTTTGTAATAATATCCTCCATTTCATTCTTGCGTCTAGCTTGCTGATTATGTACCTGTATTTTGTGGAAAAATGTATCTGGCCAAAATGGAGGTAATTTCGCTGAAATTTTCATTATTTGTGAGCAATTATCGTTGTTTATTTGTGTATGTAACGTTTTATTGGCTTCGATTAATTGTTTTATTTGATTTCGGAGATCTTCTATGGTAGTCATTTTATGAGTCTGTAAGTTCAGTATAATATTATGTATGATTTGGTTGAAGTGTCTTAATACTCATGTAATAAAATGTAAGGTAAATTAATCTTTTTTTATTAAATATAATTCAATGATGTATATCACTGACTGTTGTTTAACAAATAAAAGTTGATACTCTCAAACTGGCTTGTAAGAGTAATAAATCTGTGATTGTTTGTGGTGACTTCAATGTCGACTTATTACAAGTGACATCAATAATCGTTAGGCTAATAAATTTATTCAAATCTTTTGATCGGTCAAACATATCCGCTCGAATTACAAAAACATCCGCTACATGTATATATAATGTTTTTTGTCGCTGTCAGGTGTCCGACAAGTCAATAATTAATAATATAAGCTCAGATCATAGTGGCGTCAATTTCATTATCAATGATAATATAATTAAAAATAAACAAAAAATGATATATAGGTCTATAACAAGTAATAGGGTCAGTTGCTTTAAGGGTACTGTGGCTCAAGGATTGTCTGGGTTAAACTTGACGGTGCATGATCCGGATGTTCTTTATACTTCTTTTTTCAAATTAATTCCAAATGAAATTGAAAAGTCTTTTAAAACTAAAAGTACACATAAGGACATAAAAATAAAATTTTCTGATTGGGCAACCGATGGTATACACTCACAGGCACAATTAACCGCCCACCTATATCTTTCGTCACCCTGTTTGTTTATGGAAGCAATGGCTTAGCTACTGTTTTATTTTTTATCAAGTGGTTACTTTAGCAATAAATTAACCACTTATACCCATATTTCGTTTTGTAAAATTGTGTCACCGAAGGGTTTTGGGAATTTAGTCATTGTTTGACATTGTAGTCGTTGCGTTACCTTGTTAACATTTCATGTTCTTTTTTGCCTTAGTGTGTGGATTTTGTTTAATTTGACTTTGTGGTGGTCATTTATTGTTTGAAGTTTAAAAAATGCCACTCGATGCAACTGGTGCAGCAAGGGCAGTGGCTTTAGCTGATGCTGGGTACAGCCAACGTCACATCGCTCTAACACTTGGTGTACGAACACGAACCACGATACGGGATAGCATCAGACGATTTCGGGAGACTGGTTTATACACCCGGAGGCCAGGCCAAGGCCGACGTCGATGCACTTCAGCCCGTGATGACCGTTTCGTTGTTAGCAACGTTTTGAGAAATCGCTTTTACACTGCTACTGAAGTTCGTACGCGGCTTTTTGAGGTGAGAAATGTCAGTGTGAGTGAACGTACGATTAGAAGAAGACTTGCAGAAAGAAAGATAAAAGCTTATCGTCCAGCTCGCGCCCCACAACTGCTGCCACAGCACCGTAGAGCAAGACTTGGTTTTGCGCGAGAATATGCTGACTGGACTGTAGAGGAATGGAAGAGCGTACTGTTCTCAGATGAAAGCAGAATAGCTTTAAGAGGTCCAGATGGACGTCAGCGTGTATACCGACGCCAAAACGAAAGATTTGCTCCATGCGCTATAACCGAAACAGTGGGTTACCATGGAGGGTCCATAATGGTTTGGGGAGGTATCTCTTACGAGGGTCGTACCGATCTTGTAATCTTCGACAGAGGTAGTGTGAACGCTGAAAGGTACGTGGAAGAAGTTCTCCAACATCATGTCATGCCTTTCGCACCATTTATTGGAGACAATTTTAAATTAATGCATGATAATGCACGCTGCCACACTGCAAGATCTGTCACTCAGTACCTTAACGAGGTCGGGATTCAAGTTTTACCATGGCCCGCACGCAGCCCCGATCTTAACCCAATTGAGCACATTTGGGACAAACTCAAGAGACGTGTCCGGGCAAGAGTACCAGCGCCTGCGACTCTAGGAGAGCTCAAGGCGGCTGTGGTGGAGGAGTGGTACAACATCCCTCAATCAAATATCCAGGATATCATGGATGGACTACCAAAGCGGCTCCAAGAAGTTTTAAAAGCCCGAGGGGGCAACACTAGTTATTAATTTTATTTATTTTTTAAATTTGGACAGCCAATTTTACAGTTAAAAATGTGAAATTTTCGACGATTTTTTTAATAAAATCGATTTTTGGACTAAATCTTTTAATACCTAAGTTTTTTTTAAAGTAATTTATGTTTTTATTTTACCTTAGCGACTGCTATTAACGTACCTCTCGTTTAATATGGTCTAAATTTGTATTTTTTTTCAAATTGAGAGAAATACAAGGTGGGCGGTTAATTTTGCCTGTGAGTGTATATAAAAGCAGAAATAGATTATATATGAATAATTCATATCATTAATAATAATCATTCATAGTATGAGGCAATGGAATCAGAGCTCAAGTTTTTTGGAATATGTTAAGAAATATTTATAATAATAATAATAATAATAATATACTTTATTGTACACCAGGATTTAAATTTTAAAAACATTTAAAAAACACAGAAAATAAGGGTGGTACAAACAGGCGGCCTTATTGCTAGTAAGCAATTTCTGCCAGACAACCTGTTGGTGAAGGAAATATTATGCCAAAATAATTATGTAGGTAGGTGGTGTAGCAATAAAATTTTTAATATAATATAATTTTTATGAACATATATAATATTATATATAATACCACTTATAAAATAAAATATGAATAAATAAATAATATATATACATATATATATATGGCATTTATGTGTTACTCAATAGATTATGATAATAGTGTTTGACTCTTCTCTTAAACAAAGATATGTTTTGAGCGCGTCTGATGTCAACTGGAAGTGCGTTCCATAACAAGACACTTTGGACAGCAAAGGAGGAGTGAAAGAACTTTGTGGTGTTTTCCGGGATTCGCAGCGTGAGATTTTGAGATGATCGCAAAAAATTAGTATGACGATCACCCAGGAATTCAAAATTTTGTTTAAGGTACTGCGGCGTTGATGGGTGAAATAAGATGGAATACAAAAGGGTCAAGATGTGAGTATTCCGGCGAAATCGGATTGGTAGCCACTTGAGTTTTTTGCGAAAATCTGAGACATGGTCATATTTGCGCAAGCCAAATATGAACCGAATTGCTATATTTTGAAGACGCTCAAGTTTGTTTAGCTGTTCTTCAGTGAGATTAAGATAGCTAGCATCGGCGTAGTCTAATATCGGAAGTAAAAGAGTTTGTGCTAGCGCAATTTTGGTCGGTATTGGAAGAAAGTTTCGGAGACGTCTTAGTGACCCAGCTGCTCTAAATATTTTCTTGCTCATTTCTGTGATTTGGTATGACCAAGACAATGTTTGATCTAAATATATTCCAAGGTTCCTAACGTTCTCCACATACGGCAGTCTAGTACCATTAAAATAAACAGAGGGTAGATTGTTCCAGTCAATTTTTGATATGAATTTACGGCTGCCTATAATAATTGCCTGAGTTTTTGACGTGTTTATTGCTAGCCCATAAGATTTGCACCACTCTGCTATAGTAGTCAAGTCTGAGTTGATAGCACTAACCGCGTTGGTAAGATTATCAAAGTTCGATGATGCGTAGATTTGGAGATCGTCTGCATACAAGTGGTAGAGAGAATTTAGATTAAGAGTGATTGAATTAATAAAAATGGAAAAAAGGAGAGGAGACAGCACGCCACCTTGAGGTACACCAGCAGAGACATCGCACCAATCAGATGAGGTATTGTCAGTGAGAATACGCTGCCGGCGTCCTTGTAGATAACTTCGAAACCAGTCATTTGCTGATGGAGATATGTTAATGGAGCTAAGAACTCTTAGCAAAACGTCAAAATCAACGCTGTTAAATGCATTACTAAAGTCCAATAGAACTAGAACGGTCAACTGCTTATTATCCATAGCCAAGCGGATATCATCTGTAATTTTAACGAGAGCGGTAGTCGTACTATGACCAGGACGGAAACCTGATTGACAGGGATTTAATATGCCATTAACATTAAGGAAGCTGCTAAATTGCTGATGGACAAGCCGTTCAAGCACTTTAGACATGAAGGGTAGTATTGATATAGGACGAAAATCGGAGAATTCAGAAGGTTTATTTTTTTTGGAATGGGGATAAGCTTGGCGAGTTTCCAGTCCTGTGGAAATACGCCAGATGTAATTGAGGAATTAAAGATGTCGGTTAGGGTAGGGCAAATGATGTCAAGTATAGGGATTATCATCTTACGACTAACGCAATCGTGTCCGACCGCATTGGATAAAACAGATAACACATTCTTTTTAACATCACATTCTGCAAAATGACTAAAACTAAACGGTGAATAATCAGGAGTTGGAAGAGATGAAAGATAGTTCATTGTCTTTATTTTGCTGCAGGTTTCAAGCTTAGCAGCAGAAGAAAAATGCTTATTAAGAAGGTTGAGGCTAATATTGCTAGGAAAAGTTGAGTGTGATGGTGATTTACCAACTCCAATAGATTTTAGAAATCGCCACACTTTCATATATTCAAGGGTTTTTAAGGCAGTGTGTGTCTGTGCTAAATCTAAATTTATTAAATATAAGATCATGAAGTCAGAAAATAAGGTTAAGGCAACATGGGACATTATTAATGGTTTATGTGGAAGAACAAAACAAAAAGAGACAATTGAATTAAATATAAATAATAACGCTATTATGAATACGGAACTAGAAATAGCAAATGAATTTGAATTCTTTTTCTCCAAAATACCATCACAGATAACTTGTAATTTAAGATCAACTCCTTCTCAGGCCTTGAAAATATTACAAAATAATGTCTCTGAATGCCATGCCAAATTTTCTTTTGAACGTATTAATGCAATAGATATTATTAAAACATTTAAAACATTAGATATTAAAAAAACTTATGACCTTTGGGGTTTCTCAGTTCACTTAATAAACAATATAATACACAGCATTGCTCCGTATTTAGCTTTTATGTTTAATAAATGTATAGATGCAGGCTATTTTCCCGACTTTATGAAATGCAGTAAAATCTTACCATTTTATAAAAATGGCGTTAAAACTAATCCCGGTAGCTATAGGCCAATTTCCATACTCCCGTCATTAAGTAAAATATTTGAAAAATATTTACTTAACCAACTTCTATCTCATTTCAATTTAAATAGCCTTCTTCACAACCAACAAGCAAGGGACGCTCTACATTGGATGCTGGAGTGACGCTCATAAAACATGTCTATGACGCTTGGGAGAAGTCACAGAATGCGATTGGTGTGTTTTGTGACTTGTCTAAAGCTTTTGACTGTGTTGTACACGAGACGCTTTTAAATAAATTGAACCATTACGGCGTCACTGATAAAGCTCTTAAAATCATTGCCTCATACTTATCTAATAGATTACAACGGGTATCAATTAATGGAATAAAGTCTTCTGGATCTGTACTAAAAATGGGCGTTCCACAAGGTTCAATTCTAGGTCCTTTTCTATTTTTGATTTACATTAGTGATTTGCCTTTCTATGTAAACAGTATATGTGATATCGTATTGTTTGCTGATGATACTTCCATAATATTTAAGGTTGACAGGAATAAGCATAATTATGACGATGTAAACAATTCTTTATCGCTTGTACAACAATGGTTTACTGTAAATAACCTAGTTTTGAATGCGGGAAGACAAAATGTGTAGAATTTTCAATGCCAAATGTTAAGAAATAAGATTTTATTTTAAGTATGAATAATACAAATCTTGATATAATTGATAATACAGTATTTTTAGGAATAACACTGGATTCAAAACTTCAGTGGAACTCTCATTTAACACCCCTTGCAGGAAGACTCAGCTCTGCTGCTTACGCGGTTAGGAAAGTTAGACAATTAAGTGATATCGATGCTGCTCGATTAGTTTACTTCAGTTATTTTCACAGTATTATGTCTTATGGCCTATTACTTTGGGGTAATGCTACAGACATTGAGGCTGTATTTATTCTTCAAAAAGAGCTGTTCGGGCGATTTATAATCTTCAAGCTAGAGACTCTCTTCGGGATGTGTTTAATAAGGCAGGCATACTGACAGTTGCTTCGCAGTATATTCTTAGCAGTATCCTTTATATTCATAAAAATATTGATTTGTTTGACACAAACAGTGACAGACACTGCTTTAATACGAGAAGAAAAGATAAACTTGTTACACCAAGTTTTCGGCTTCATAAAGTGAGTATTCCTTTTTGGGTCAAGGTATTCGCTTCTATAATATAAAATTCCGCAGACAATTTTGAATCTACCGCTTTTGAAATTTAAATCTTATATTAAACGGTGTTTACTAAATATTCCAACCCGGCTGGTTACCGTGGATTATGACCACAACCCTCCGAAAGAAAGTACACAAATGGATAACAAAAAAAATATACTATCAACTCAATTAAAAATCGCAACTTATAATGTCAGGACCTTATCGTCATATGAACGCTTGCTGGAATTACAAGAAGCAATACAGGAAATTAATTATGACATCATAGGTATTTCAGAAATGAGACGACTTGGTAACAAAATTGAAGAATATTAGAATTTAATGTTCACTGTTCGTTCAATCAAATAATTTCTATATCATTATCGATGGAATTTGGTTGGCTCTGATTGGAGCTCATCATACGAGCATACGGCCGATTCGACATTCCGATTGGTCGACCCGCAACGGAACGAAAAAAAGACAAGCACCGCACGCGCGGACTTCGGCAGTCGACTTTGCGCCGCCGCGGCAGCCGCCATTTGAATTTACTCGAAATACAATATTGTGTGATCGGTGTGAACGTGTGTCGACATTATTCGCATTCAGCCATATTAGGTGCTAGCCACGTGACTCTGCCACCCTTGTCACCCACTGGAACCAGCTCAGAGTGATACACGAAGGGCGTCTCATCAGTCGGGGACCTGGAGAATTCTGCCTGTAAGTACCAATCTTGCTACCAGGTTCCATCGTTTTAATATCGGCAGAAGGCTTACGAGTCATCTGACCCAGAGTGTTGGTTAAAGCCCCTCCGGCAGGGCCCGATCAATACAGGCTTCATTATAAATAAGTCTCTTAAGAACAACATAGAGAGCTTTCTTTGGAGATTGGATTAACAGATCGTGTGGCAATGTTAAACTTAAGCTTTCAAGGGTGTATGATATCCATTATACAAGTATATGCTCCGGCCGACGCAGCGAGTGAGGAAAAATAGAAGAAATTTATAAGACCAGAGACAAAGCTATGGAAACTACATATAAAAATATTATATTAATGGGCGACTTCAATGCGAAAGTCGGTGCTCCGAAAAGAAGGCGAGTACTTAACAGTACAACATCATGGATACGGGGAAAGAAACGATAGAGGGCAGAGACTTGTAGATTACGCACTTGAACATAACCTAACCATTATCAACACATGCTTCAAGAAAAATCATAACCGGCGATGGAAATAAGTGTTGCCTCCTCGAAAGTCGGTGCTCCGAAAAGAAGGCGAGTACTTAACAGTACAACATCATGGATACGGGGAAAGAAACGATAGAGGGCAGAGACTTGTAGATTACGCACTCGAACATAACCTAACCATTATCAACACATGCTTCAAGAAAAATCATAACCGGCGATGGAAATAAGTGTTGCCTCCTCGAAAGTCGGTGCTCCGAAAAGAAGGCGAGTACTTAACAGTACAACATCATGGATACGGGGAAAGAAACGATAGAGGGCAGAGACTTGTAGATTACGCACTCGAACATAACCTAACCATTATCAACACATGCTTCAAGAAAAATCATAACCGGCGATGGAAATAAGTGTTGCCTCCTCGAAAGTCGGTGCTCCGAAAAGAAGGCGAGTACTTAACAGTACAACATCATGGATACGGGGAAAGAAACGATAGAGGGCAGAGACTTGTAGATTACGCACTCGAACATAACCTAACCATTATCAACACATGCTTCAAGAAAAATCATAACCGGCGATGGAAATAAGTGTTGCCTCCTCGAAAGTCGGTGCTCCGAAAAGAAGGCGAGTACTTAACAGTACAACATCATGGATACGGGGAAAGAAACGATAGAGGGCAGAGACTTGTAGATTACGCACTCGAACATAACCTAACCATTATCAACACATGCTTCAAGAAAAATCATAACCGGCGATGGACCTGGCGATCCCCAAATGGAAAACACAAAAACGAGATCGACTATATTCTATCCAACCAAAGAAAATTATTCCTAAATTTTGAAGTCATGAATTTAAACTATCCGTCATTAAATATTAACAAACAAAAACAAAGCAGAGCTAAATTTACAAATAAAAAAGCAATCCAACTAAGTAACAAAGAAGAAGTAGCAAGATATAATGGAAACCTAAGGTCAATGCTACTCTACCCAACTATCAACTTACAAAATACCTCAGTACAAACCTATTATGATAAAATAACCGACGCAATCAGGCAGAGCTTGAAAAAAGCTAGAGAAGAAACGAGAAATACACAAAAACATCACAAAATATTATCATATCGTATAGCTATGTTATTAAAAAGGAGAAAAGAACTACAAGAAACAACAAATAAAACTACATCTATGAAAAATGAACTCTACAAAATAACAAACAAATACATAAAAAGAGATTATTCTAAGTATAGGCAAGAAACTATAGAAAAACATTTACAATGCACAGGAAGCATAAAGAAAGCTTATAAGGAACTCAGAACAAATAAGACTTGGATAGAGGGCCTAGACAAGCAAGACAGATCTTTGAGCAAACGAACTGACATTACGAGTATAAAGGCAGCATCAAACTTCTATAGGAAGTTGTATATAGCGACAAGACCAAAAAGACTAATATTTCAATTACTATCAATGAAAAAGTTGATGAACCAACAATTAAACCAGTCGACGAAATTGAAATTATAGAAGCAATTACGAGTTTGAAATTAGGAAAGAGCCCTGGCTCTGACAACATCACTAATGAATTATCTAAAACAGCACATACAACATTGGCCGAACCATTAGCGAAACTATTTAACTTAATACTGAAAAATTCTGAAACACCCTTACAATGGTCTGAATCAAATATCATACTTCTCTACAAAAAGGGCGACCCGAAGGATATTGGCAACTACAGACCGATACGCTTGTTACCAAGCCTCTACAAACTCTTCTCTACCATTATAAACAAAAGAATCAGTAGTACTTTGGAAGCAAAACAAGCAGTAGAGCAAGCAGGCTTCAGGAAAGGATTCTCTACAGTTGATCATATCCACACACTGGAACTAATTATAGAAAAGTATCAAGAACAACAGAGATCGCTATATATAGCGTTTATCGACTATCAAAAAGCTTTTGATACGGTAACACACATAAGCATATGGGAAAGCTTAAAACAACAGGGCGTAGAAGACGTATATATAAAGGCCATAAAAAGTATATATAACAATAACAGGGATAGAATCAAGCTAGAAACTCTAGGCCCTAGTTTTCCTATAGAAAGAGGCGTACGGCAGGGCGACCCGTTATCCCCAAAAATATTTATAGCCATCCTGGAGGCTGTAATCAGCAAGTTAGATTGGAGCAAGACAGGTCTGTGTATAACGGGCGTCTACTTAAGCCACTTAAGATTCACTAGTAAAAATAGCTGACAAGTTTTTGTTAGAAAAATTTTCTGATAGAACATCAAATGTGAATCAATGGATTAAAGAATTTAAAACTGAATGTGAAAGATTTGAAATACTACTGGATAAAAGTAAAATTGGGATTTTGAAACATCTTCTTGAGAAACAATGTTTAGACCGGTACACAGGTATGTTAATAAAGTCTACCGCTAAGTCAGAATGGAGTAAGTGGAAAAATATTTTCTGTGAAACATACGGTAATAAAGGATGGTCTCAAGTAAAATATGCATACACATTCAGATATCGAACAGGTTCTTTATTGGAATATGTCACAAAAAAAGAAGAAGAAAAAAGTAACCACCATTTTTACATATAGTAGACAGATGAAGAAAGAAGTTATTTATTGTTGCTAGGTTCCACCTTATGATCAACGTTAGTGTTGCCATTAAATGTAATATAAAGGCGAGTACTGAATATGTACTGTCGCCACACACGCTTTTGTGCTTTTTATGATAATCAGACTTTTTAAGCGGTTTTCGTTTAAACGCCCATCTCTATATATAATGTCGTGAATTAAATTATAAGAATAGAGATGTAACTTGAATTTAATTATTGAAGTATAATTTTTTTTGAAGTTAAATGACTTAAGAATAGAGAAGATTAATTTATTTAAAAAATATATGTATTAAAGTAACTGATAAGAAGGAAGATTTACTTTTATATTTCAATTTAATTAATGGGCTATAAAATTTGTATAAAGTTAAGTGTCTCATAAGAATAGGGAGGTACTTTAGTAGGTATTTTTATTTTAATAATGAAAATATCAACGAGAAATTGGAGGCGATTTCATTAGAGATGAAAACGCGCGAGCGGCAGAAGGATCAACCGCCACCCCCGCAAGCTGGAGGAACTGGCATAATCCTGCTGCTGCCGCCGCCGCCACCATCTCGGCCTAATCATACCGTGATAGTCTCGCCAACAGATCCCAATAACACCGCGGAGAAGGTGATAGAGTCCATCAGAGAGGCCCTAGACATAAAAAGAACCAGAAAGTGGTTCTATGCTGCAGCACGAAAGAGGACATGACTCTGGTTCAGAACCGAGTTAAAACGAGAGATAACCTAAAGGTCGAAGTCGCCCGCAAAAACAACCCGATGGCGCGGATCCGGGAATTCTTATCGTACCATACGGACGAGGAAATGGTCAAGCACATCCTGGTGCAGAACAAGCATTTGCTCCAGGATGTGGAGACAGAACAATCAGGATCTGCTACAGAATGAGAGCGAGAAACCCGCATGACTCCTAACCCGTACTTGAGCTCTCACTGGAGGTCCACAAAAGATTCGTTGAGGCCGGTAAGATATATATCGGCCTCCAGAGAAGACCGATTGAGAACCACTTCCCCTTGGTGCAGTGCACGAGGTGTCTCGGCTTCGGCCATACCAAAGCCGTGTGCAAGGAGAAAGACCACCTCTGCAGTCATTGCGGAGGAGCCCACTCCTGGGAGAATTGCTCGGCCAGGCTAGAGGGGAGACCCGCAGCCTTTAAGAACTGTACCCGAGTAAACGGACACATTCTTGCCAAAGAAGTTTGCTATTTTCTCAATTACCACGTGATGAACAGCTCACAGAGAAACAGCAGTTGGATATTATATATGGATTGCTGAATTTCAGTATTAGGGATAAAATTCCTAGGGATGCGGTTTGATGAGCTGGTGATACAAGCGCGAAACATTACAGCCCTGCTGGCAGAAAAAAATAAAGTGGTCAGTAATACCCCTGAAGAAGAAAACATTTTTACAAAATCTAAAAAACTTCGTTGTAATTTTTGTAAGAAATTAGGCCATGTTTTAGGGGACTGCCGCTAAAGGAAAATAAAAATCAACAATAACACAGAAGGATTACGGGAAGTAACTCAGATATTGTTTCTTCTAGTTCCGTTTCATTGGCCGCAACGTCCAAGTTTTCTTGCTATGGATGTGGCGCACTTGGTGTATATCGCGGTAACATGCGCGAATAAGCCTACAAGAATTACTGAAAATAAGGATTAGGGATTTTGTTCTATCAATATTCAAAAAGAAGCACGCTCAAGACCGATGGTATTTTTAAAGGTTAATGGCATCGGAGGAAAAGCTTATATAGATACGTGCGCTAAAATAAGTGTTGCCTCCTTTGAACTCTACAATGTACTTAAAGAACGTGGTCATACTTTTTATGCAGAATTTGTAAATATAACACTAGCAGACGGTATGTCACATAATCAAATGGTATTAAAATGTGTGGTATATGTAATGTCGAACCTCAGTATTGAGGCAGTTAATAAAGAACAGTATAAGAGAATGGTCGTTTCATTTACGCTAACAACATAAATCACTACATGGCGACCCTGCTAAAGCAAGCCGCCTTTGCAAGCGCATCGGTCACATGAAACCGACAGTGTCTGTTTGCATACATGGAACAATGGTGTAAACTCTAAAGTTATGTGTTACTTTAAAAACCGTGAGAAAATTAAATAAAATAAGTATGTGCCGCTCAAATGTCAAAAACGAAGAAATTTTTGTAAACCAGAATTCTGCTAGTGGAACTAATAAAGCATCAATAGAAGAACTGAAACTCCACCTGAGTACCACAAACATCTTACTGCTAATTATAACCATAATGGTCCTGGCTGCTGCTTCGTTCGTGATATACAAAATATATAAAAAGTGCCACGTAAGTTGGATTAGAGTTACTCTTAATAAGAAATTAGTTGAAGCTAGTAGAATATATCAAGAGTATTTAGATTTTATAGAATTAAACTACGATTTAATAAAAAAAGTAGTAAATTAAAGGGTGATAAATTAGATAAGTTTTCAAGTTTATGTATTGAGATCGATTCGTTATATAATAAAATTAAAAACTTTTGTTTTGTTGTTGTAAAATTTGAAAATATGGAGAAATTCGATTTAAAAACGGCTTCTTCTCTGTTGCCGAAAATGAATGGTGATGAAGACGTCACCAAAGAATTGATCGACGCCATAGAGCTATATGACTCTATGTTAGATAGGTCATCAGAATCGCACTTAATAAACTTTGTTCTTAAAACAAGGCTGTCGCAGAATGCAAAGCTAAGATTATCACAAACATACACAACTTGTGACAATCTTATTAAAGATATGCACAAACATTTATTAACGAAGAAATCCAGTACTGCTCTATTTTATCAATTAAACAAAATATCTCAAAATTATAAATCTATTAATGATTTTGGTAAGCAAATTGAGGAGCTGTTCGTGGATTTAACGATATCGCAGGCCGAAGGTGATACTAATGCACATTCCATCTTAAAGCCAATTAATGAGAAATTAGCTGTGAAAAGGTTCACCGACGGGTTGCGAAATCGAAATTTAAGCATTGTGATTGCAGCGCGAAATTATACATGCCTAAAAGACGCCATTCGAGCCGCTGAGGAAGAAGAGTTGTCATCTGCTAGTACTAGTGGTGATAACGGGGGCAAATCTGTCTATTTAAGCCAGCGAGGTCATAATAGAGGTAAGTTTCATAATTTAAGAGGATACAGGGGTCGTGCTAGCGTTCCAACCAGAAACAACCAGCATTATATACCCAGCCATGGTTCTCGCTCCCGAGGAGTGACTCATCAAGGTAACAAGCCACGTGGTAGATTTTTCTCTAATTCCCGAGGTAGACTTAGTGACCAAAACGCTTACTTAAGAACCCCGTTTCGTAGGAATGTTTATTTTGCTGACACGACGAATGAGACAAATGATCAGAACATAGAGACGGAAGTTACAGAAAACTCTAGTTCTGAGCAGTTTTTTCGTGCCTAACACGATTTTTGTATATGAACATAGTAATTCAATCGAATTAACAGTTAACAATTATAATTATTCATTTCTCATAGATACCGGTGCTACTCTATCCGTCGTGAAACATGAAACTATCGTTAGGTTAAACATTCCAATCCATTATCATAATATCTCTATAAATGGTATCGGTGGTCAAATGCAATGTGAGGGTTATGTTTATCTTAACATATTCATATCTGGACATCAATTTAATCACAAATTCTTTGTTCTAAAAAATTTGCCGTGTGTTACTAATGGAATACTCGGTCAAGATTTTTTACGTAAATACAATTGCGTTATCGATTATGAGCTTAATATTGTAACTGTAAACAAATCCCAAGAAAATGAAGTAATTTTACCTTTACAATTAGGAAAAGAGAAAACAATAAGTACTTTACTATTCCCCAAGGTAAAGAAAAATATTTTTATCAACATATTTAAGAATGAAGAGTGTGTAGTAATTTCGAAAGAGTTATGTACAGATGTATTTTTGGCTAGCGCTATATGTAAACCTCATAAAGGTAGAATTCCAATAAAAATTTTAAATACGAGATGTACTCCGGTTAGTGTCAGTTATTTTATATCTGAAACATTAAACCTAAATAACTATACAGTATGTTCATTCTCAAGTAGTGAAATTAATGGTACGCGAGTACGCGAAATGTTTTCTCAATTAAATCTTTCTCATTTAAATTCCGAAGAAAAAATTTCGATGCAAAATATCTGTGCTAAATTTTCTGACGCGTTCTTTTTAAAGGGTGATCATTTAACGACGTCGAATATTTTTGAACAAAATATAAAATTGAAACCAAATGCAAATCCGGTCTATGTCAAACCTTATAGATTGCCCCATTCCCAGAAATACGAATTGAATAAACAAATAAATAAAATGTTATCCGATAACATCATAGAACCCACGGAAAGCGAGTGGTCAAGCCCAGTATTGTTAGTGCCTAAGAAATCCGATAACGGAGACAGAAAATGGCGGTTAGTAATTGATTTTAGAAAATTAAACGACCAAATTCAAGATGATAAATTTCCTTTACCTAACATTGCAGATATTTTAAATTCTCTTTCCGGATCTATATATTTTACTCATTTAGACTTATACCAATCATGTTATCAATTAGGTTTAAAATCCGAAAGTAGAAGATGTACTGCCTTCACAACACCTACAGGACAGTATCAAATGACTAGACTTCCCATGGGTTTAAAAACTAGCCCAAGTGCCTTTTCAAGAGCAATGACAGTTGCTTTGTCCGGATTACATTACGAAAAATGTTTAGTATACTTGGATGATATAGTTTGTTTTGGACGAAACTTAAACTCACGTAATAAAAATTTGATTGATATTTTTAGCAGACTACGAAAATATAATTTAAAACTAAATGCCAGTAAATGCGAATTTTTAAAAAAAGAAATACTTTATCTTGGACATGTCATATCATCTGATGGAATAAAACCTGATCAAGCAAAAATTAATACATTACTGTTGGCGCTCCTCCTCTCCGTTCGCGCGGCGCATGCGCCGGCGCGGGCGGGGGCTCGACCCGGCTGCGCGGGCGCAACACAGCGGCGACCGACACTTGGCCTACCTGCGCGCTAGCATACGGACATTTCGTTTTTACATTGAATTCGTCGTAAATATATCGTTTATACAGTCCACTGCATTTCATTTATTTTAATTTAAAGTCCACTTAAGGCCTAAACATATGGTCCTTCGATCGGTCTACAATACGCCGGTTCTTGAAGAAGAAATTTAAAACTTCGACGTCATCGGTCGACAGCCGTTGAACATTGACCGTGACAAGCAGATTTTTGAAAAGAAATCGTTGCCGTATCTGCAAGCAGCGTCATCAAAGGAGGCTGAAGTCAACCAAGGGAGTATTGTTACAGTATTTGAGTGAGTCGTTCCAATTATTTAAATTCCTTTTTCCTTTTATGCCGAAAAATAATTTTAATTTTTTTCCCGTCTTTGTTAACAAAGTGTTAATTTTTTTCAAATTATTTATTACTGTTAATTCCTTTTACATCATTCTTTTATTACTTTATTACTATTGCCAATAACAAGGTTTAACGTAATAATATAGTTGTGTCCCTGCTGACCTTGAAGCGCTTGACCACGCGCTCGGCTTATCAGCGGGTCTTTTGTTCTCGCACAGCTGTTTCATTTTTTATTCATTCCTTTTTATATACGTATTTATTGTTTGATTTGTTTATTTAAAATGGCAGATAGTTTTAAAACATTGATTAAAAACGTAGCTCAATTAAATCAAAGGTTACAGTTTTCAGTAATTATTTAAATTTAATTAAAAGTAGCCCTGAGATTTCTGCATTACAACGTTCAGACTTACAAGAGCGTTTGATAAAATTCGAGACCCTCTATGATGTTTTCGACGATTTACAGACCCAGATCGAAGTGCTTGCCGACGATGACGAGTCTGCGTTAACTGAGCGTGAGGACTTTGACCGCCTGTTCTTCAACCTCGTGGCACTCACGCGCAGCCTGCTCGGTTCTTCGTACAACGGTGCTGGGTCGGATGCGGGCTTCAAAGATGCTGACTCAGGTGCACGTCATTCTGATTTTGTTCGCTTGCCAAAAATTAATTTGCCTCATTTCGATGGGAACTACCAATGCTGGCTTGAATTTAGAGAAACATTTACGTCGCTTGTTCATGACAATAATTGCATTAACGACATTACAAAATTTCATTACTTGCGAGCCTCATTGCATGGAAATGCAGCTCTTATCATAGAAAATATTGATTTTAAGGGTGACCATTACGCAATTGCTTGGGACTTGCTATGTGAAAGATACAACAACAACCGTATTCTTATAAATAATCATATTCAAGCATTTTTTGATATCGAGCCAATAGTAAAGCAATCAAGTATTCCTATCAGAAATTTAGTAGACATTGTAAACAAAAACATTAGAGCTTTAACAAAACTTAAGCAGCCCGTACAATATTGGGACACATTACTTTTATACATTTTAGTTAAAAAATTAGATTACACTACTAGTCGTGACTGGGAAGAACACAGGAATCTTACCATTAAAGATGATCCTACCTTAAAACAATTTTGTCTATTTTTAACTAAGAAAGCAGACTGGTTAGAATCTGTTGAATCAGACATCAAGCAAAACACTAACTCAAATAATATTACTTCACACAACAATCACACAAATTTAAACACCACTCAAACCAATAAAAAATTAAAAAACTGTAATAATTACATAAATAAATGTCCTCTTTGCTCCCAATCTCATTCGTTATATAAATGTGAAACGTTTAGAGACTTATCTATAGAAAATCGCATCAAAAAAGTCAATGAATACAATGTTTGTCATAATTGCTTACGCTTTGGTCATTCTGCTAAACAATGCAAGCTTTCGCATTGTAAATATTGCAAAACAAAGCATAATACTTTACTACATTTAGCATCTTTTGAGCCTAAATCAGCTCTCATTTCACCGCCTTTTCCTTCGCCTTCTGCGTCAAATGTTGTGCTTTCAGCTAATTCTATACAGCTTGCTACTTCTGCGCATGTTTTACTGTCCACAGCTATGGTGAACGTCATCAGCGCGACGGGTAAGAAGTACGCAGCGCGTCTATTGCTGGACAACGGTAGTACGGCGAATTTTATAACGCAGAGCTTATCGCAGAAACTGGGTTTGTCTTTAGGCGGTACGAGCACAAAGGTAACAGGTTTAAATAATCATATATCAACCAGTACGCAGTCTTGTCACCTCACAGTAGAATCATTATGCTGCGCTTTTACTGTAGATATCGAGTGTCATATTTTGCCTGAAATAACAAAGCTTTTACCATCATCATTCATACATATCAATCATGTTCCTATTCCTTCAGGTCTTAAATTAGCAGACCCGAACTTTAACGTTCCGTCGGTCGTTGATATCCTGGTAGGGGCTGAAATATTCTGGAATGTCTTAGGCAAAAATTCAATAGACTTAGGAAAAAATCTACCTAAATTATACGAAACTAAATTCGGATGGGTAGTTTCAGGTAGTATTTTCAACCAAAGTTTATCTTTTTCTCATTTTTGCCACCATTCCAGTGTCACTCCAGACTTAAGTAAATTCTGGGAGCTTGACAATGTATCATCAAAACATTTGCATTCACTAGAAGAACGAATGTGTCAACAAATTTTTGATCAAACCACTGTCCGAAACAATGGTGGTGGGTTTGTTGTTACGATGCCATTAAAGGGGGATCCAAACACTCTAGGTCATTCGTATGAAAACGCTAAAAACGGTTTTTATCCCTAGAGCGGCGATTTGAGCGTGATCCTTCCTTCAAACTTAAATACAACGAGTTCATGCGTGAATATGAACGGCTTGGTCATATGTCATTAGATACCTTTTCTAATCGTATTTCCTCACCTGAAGACTCAGTGGTTAAACATTATATACCACACCATGGAGTCATTCGAACCAGTAGTACCACTACAAAACTACGCGTAGTATTCGACGCATCAGCCCCTACTAGTACGGGAGTGTCTCTTAACGACATTCAGATGGTCGGCCCCGTAGTTCAAGACGATCTGTTTAGCATATTAACACGTTTTCGTCAACATAAATATGTGGTCTCAGGTGACGTTGAAAAAATGTACAGAGCCATAGAGCTCACTCCTAATCAAAGAAGTCTTCAAAAAATAATTTTCCGTTATGATACATCAGAACCTCTTAAGACTTATACTTTAAACACAGTTACCTACGGCACCGCGTCTGCTCCCTATTTAGCCACGAAGTGTCTAGTAAGTCTGGCTGATGACGTGGAGGATCATCGCGTCCAATGCGCCATAAGGCGAGATTTTTATATAGACGACTTTCTTAGTGGGGGAATACCATAGCCGAGACTGTTGAATCATCAAAAAAGGTACAGTCAGTTCTTTCATTTGCTAAATTTAATTTGCGTAAATGGCGATCTAATCATCCAGATATTCTTAAGCAAATTACTCATTGTAATGATACAAATAATATTTTGAATTTTTCTGAGCAAACTTCTAATTCTTGTCAATCTAAAACCCTAGGTCTTAACTGGCTATGTGATTCAGATTCACTTAATTATTCCATTAACATCACGCCTTCAACAAAAATCACCAAACGTCATGTCCTCTCCGTCATTAGTCAGATCTTTGACCCACTGGGCCTCGTCGGTCCATGCGTTGTCGAAGCAAAGATTGTCATGCAACGTCTTTGGCTTGAAAAATATGACTGGGATGACGAAATAGCCATCGAAATTAAAAACCTTTGGTCTATATTCGAAAATACAATTACGTGTTTAAATAATTTAAAAATACCACGTTGGGTATTGTGTGAAGACTCCATTATACACGAAGTACACGTCTTTACTGATGCGTCTGAAAAGGCGTATGGCGCTTGTGTGTATATTCGTTCCAGTAATAGTATAGGGGTCATAACCGTGCACCTTTTAGTCTCTAAAAATCGTATAGCACCTATTAAACCTACGACAATACCTAGACTTGAACTTTGTGGGGCTTTGTTGGGTGCAAGACTGTGTACTAAGGTTCAAGAATCGCTTACCATACCAATTCACAGTTGTAGATTCTGGTGTGACTCTACAATAGTGTTGGGTTGGCTCTCTACTCCTTCTAATCAATTAAAACCTTTTGTTAGAAATCGAGTCAATGAGATTCAAGAGAGCACATGTGGTCATACCTGGAGCTACGTACCGTCGAAAGACAACCCGGCGGATCTTGTTTCCCGCGGTCTTCGGGCTGACGTTATTAAGGACACACCTTTATGGTGGTCTGGTCCCTCCTTTTTGCTTCATGATGAAAGTGAATGGCCAAAAATGCCAAACACAGAGAAACATGATTTGCCGGAAGTAGTAACTCATTTCATTAGTGGCGATAGTGGTAATAATCATTCATTCATTGCTCATAATTCAAACATAACCATTCATTCATCACTTATTCATAGCTTATTAGAAGATCATTCTAGCTTCAGCAAAATTCAAACTATATTTTCATATGTACAAAGATTTATTTACAACTTAAAAAATAAAATAAAATTGCGTGGTAATCTTTCTAATACAGAATTACAAAATTCATTAAACTTAATTATACATTATTCACAACTTGAAATGTTTCCTGAAGAATATAATCTTTTAAAATCTGGTAAAAATTGCCACGCAAAAGTAGATTGCTTCCTTTGACTCCATTCATAGATAGTCAAAACCTTATTCGCGTGGGCGGGAGGCTTGATAACTCCCCCTACGATTATAGTGTAAAACATCCCATTTTAATCTGTAGTAAGCATATATTAACTAAACGTTTATTTCTAATGCAACACTTGAATCTTTTACATGCAGGTCCACAATTGCTTTTGTCACATATAAGACAAACATATTGGCCTCTAGGCGGTAGAAACCTGTCTCGATTAACAGTGAGCAAGTGCCTTAAATGCTTCAGATACAGGGCTGAAAACGTTCAGCCTGTAATGGGTCAACTTCCACATTCAAGAACTTACCTTGAATTTCCTTTTTTTAATTGTTCTGTTGACTATGCAGGACCAGTATTGGTGGCCGATCGTAAAGGTCGGGGCTGCAAGCTTACAAAGTCTTACGTGTGCATCTTTGTTTGTTTGGCAGTAAAAGCTGTTCATTTGGAGCTCGTCTCTGACCTTACCACCGAGGCGTACGTAGCTGCTCTTAATCGTTTCGTGGCGCGTCGAGGGAAGCCTCGAAGCATCACGTCCGATAACGGGACAAACTTCGTAGGTGCATCAAACGAGATGCATAGGTTTTTGCAATCATCTAAAGTTGCATCTAAAATAGCTCAGGAGGGTATCGAATTTATTTTCACGCCCGCATATAGTCCTCATTTTAATTCCTTGGCTGAAGCAGCTGTTAAATCATGCAAACATCATTTAAGAAGATTATTAAATCTGACTCATTTCACATTCGAGGAGATGGCCACCTGTCTCATTCAGATAGAGGCAGTCTTGAATTCGCGCCCTCTTACTCCTCTTTCATCAGATCCACAAGATTTTTCGGCTCTTACTCCATCTCACTTTCTAATTGGACGACCACTCTTATCTGTTCCTTACCCTCAGGTGACTAATGCCAACATCACAAGGCTGGATCGATGGAAAAGAATCCAATACATCCGACAACACTTCTGGAGTAGATTCCATAACGAATATATTTCATCGCTACAGGCCAAATCAAAATGGTTTGATTCCAGAGGGGAAGTGAAACCTGGTGCCTTGGTCCTGATCAAGGATAAAGCTACGCCACCATTGCTCTGGTCCCTGGGCCGGGTCTTGAAGACCTATCCCGGCGTCGACGGAGTCACACGCGTAGCTGAAATGAAGACGAAGAGGGGCACCGTGCGCCGTGCCTTCAACTGCATCTGCCCTCTTCCATTAGAAACTTGAAGCCATCCCTTCAACCCGGGGAATATGTTGGCGCTCCTCCTCTCCGTTCGCGCGGCGCATGCGCCGGCGCGGGCGGGGGCTCGACCCGGCTGCGCGGGCGCAACACAGCGGCGACCGACACTTGGCCTACCTGCGCGCTAGCATACGGACATTTCGTTTTTACATTGAATTCGTCGTAAATATATCGTTTATACAGTCCACTGCATTTCATTTATTTTAATTTAAAGTCCACTTAAGGCCTAAACATTACAAAATTATCCCGTTTCCCAAAATGCTGACAACGTAAAACGATTCGTCGCGTTTGCTAACTACTATCGTAAGTTCATACCTAATTTCACTGAGATTACTATACCATTAAATAATTTATGTAGAAAATATTCTCATTTTATGTGGAACGATAAATGCGAAAAATAATTTTTATCTCTAAAACAATCATTAATAAGCCCACCCATACTTCAGTACCCTAGCTTTGACAAAGATAACACCTTTATTTTACAAACAGACGCCTCAAATTTCGCAATCGGATCCGTGCTTTGTAACAAAGACCGCAGGCCCGTGGCATACGCGAGCCGAAGTTTAAACAAAGCCGAGATTAATTATCCGACGATTTAGAAAGCGTTATTATCAATCGTATGGGCGTGTAAATATTTTAGACCATACCTGTTTGGTAGAAAATTCGTGATCGAGACAGATCATAAGCCACTTGTTTATCTATTCGGTATGAAGAATCCCTCTAGTAGATTAATGAAGTTTAGGTTATTGTTAGAAGAATATGACTTTAGCGTGATGTATGTAAAAGGTACAGATAATGTTGCTGCAGACGCATTATCGCATATCCGTGTGAATGTGACAAGTGATGAGCTTAAAGAGATGAATGAAAGTTTTATAAGAGTTTTAACGAGAGCACAAGCAGGACGGATGAAAGAAAAGAAAGAGGAAGATAAGTCTCCGAGGGTTAAAGACTCCGACTGCAAGAATAACATTTGGTCTGATCAACCAAGAGTGGTCGAAGTTCTTAAAATATAATATAAAAATGATAAGAGAGCTAGCTCAACATATAAATAAATTATTAGAATGGTCCGGACCAAGACTATGTATTCTAGAAGGAATAGAAAAAATAAATGATAGTGACATGCAACGCATAATTTTAAATGACTATCACTTGCTGCCTACCAGTGGACACGCAGGCATCAGACGCATGATTAATAACATAAAAAAGCGTTATTTTTGGCCAGGCTTAGCGAAGGACGTAGCATTATTCGTTCAAAAATGCGATAAATGCCATCGACTAAAATATTTTAAAAATACAAAAGAACCTATGGTTCTTACGGATACAACGAACTCTTCATTTGAGAGAGTATTTCTAGATATAGTAGGTCCTTTAGTTGTAGATAGGAATAATTATAAATATATATTAACAATCCAATGCGATCTTAGTAAGTATGTAGAAGCGTATCCCCTAACAGCGAAAGATACTATTACAGTTGCAACCGCTTTTGTAAACAATTTTATTTTAAGGTATGGTATACCCCGCCAGATAATAACCGATAAAAGAACCGAGTTTGTGTCATCAGTTATGCAACAGGTATATAAAATGTTAAAAATCGAACAATCCATCGCAGCACCTTATCATCATGAAACTATAGGCGCATTAGAAAATAGCCATAAAAATTTAATTTCTTATCTCAGAATACAAACAAATAATCAAACAGATAATTGGAGCAGTTGGATTCCGTTTTGGTCTTTCGCATACAATACTACCGTTAATACTGAAACCCGATATACTCCCTTCGAACTAGTGTTCGGAAAACAATGTAATATTCCAAATAATCTGTTCTACAATAGATCCCGTATATAATTTTTATGATTATCCATTAGAACTTAAAATATAGATTACAGAAGTCCCAGTGTGATGCTAGAATAAATTTATGTAAAAGTAAGCAATTAAGAAAAATTTCATATGACAGTTGTTTAAACCCTACATTATATAAAGAAGGAGACTATGTATGTATTACTTAAAAATGAAATGCGTGTTAATAAGTTAGATCCTTTATATATTGGACCATTTAAAGTTATCAGAGACGAAGCACCAAATGTAATCATATTATATAAAAATCGAGAAAAAACTATACATAAAAATAATACGAAACTGTACTATAAATAAAGCTATAATTATGTGTTATTGTAATCTGTAATTGTATACGTGTCATTATGTCTACTTGAATAGTTGTTTATGTTTTAATGTGTTTGTTTAACTATTCTTTTGCTTTTTACTCCTTACTTTTATTGATTTATACACTTTTATATTTTTTTATTGATTATTATGGATACTTTTAGTTTTAGTAATTAAGATTACAACTTTTTAAATTTATTATTAGAAAAATAGTATAAAAAAACCTATTATTGTATTTTTTCTTTTTTTGGATGGGCGTGTGGTATATGTAATGTCGAACCTCAGTATTGAGGCAGTTAATAAAGAACAGTATAAGAGAATGGTCGTTTCATTTACGCTAACAACATAAATCACTACAAATGTAAGGCTCAGGCTAAATTGTGTGGCCGTATTATTACAACACATTTTATCGTATTACCAGAATCGAAAGATAACCGAACGTTACTAGGTATGAAATTTTTATAAAAAGCCGGTATCGTGCTTAACATTGCTCAGTGTAATTGGCATTATATTGAACAGCCGGAAGGAGAGTTTGAACTCTTGCTATGTTAAAAGGCATAGAGAAAAGACAGTATTTTCAAAAAGGACATTAGATTTCACGAGTAATTCCCCAACTAGTCCAAATGTGGGTGTTGCTCTTGTAAATTTAATGCAGTTAGAACAAGAGGTTGTCATTTTTACTTCTCCCAATTTAAATTTAATTTAAAAATATTTGTTATATATTAATTAAGTTATTTATAAGAAATACTAAAACCATATATATATATACTTTGTAATTAAATAAGTAGTTACAGGAGTGCATAAGTATTTGTGAAAGTGTTGTGTTCATTGTTTTCGTCGGCTGTCAAGTACAGGTAACGAACTCAATTTAAAACTTTAAATCTTTATTTCATTGTCAACCCTTTACTAAAATACAGTAATTATATTAAATAAAAGTATTCGAACTTAGTTTTTTTGTTAAATATTTTTAACTATAACTACAGCTCTTAAACAGCAGTAGTTATTACACGTGATTTTTGTTGTTTAACTTTTTTTTTCTATTTCTAATTATTAATTGTAAAAATGATGACCCGTGGTTATAAGGTACGTCAGACTGAGGAACAACTTCAGCTGGCGTTAGAGGAATTAAAAAGGTCTAAAGAACAGTGTGAAATATTGCTCAAAGAAAGGGATGAAAATGAAAAGGAAACATTAGAAATTATAGATAAAAATACTCAGTTAAAGAAAGAATTATCTCGTTTACACAATCTGTATACAGATACATTGAAAGAAAATAAAAATTTGCAAAAATTCTAATTAGAAAAACTAAAATTAGATTGCTTAGTTCAATATAGGCAAGAAGGAAGACCTATTATTTACGCAGATGAGTCGTGTGTTGATACATCTCATTCGGATATGTAACAATTACTATATTTTGTTTTCTTTCTCTTGTCTAGACATTGAAAGAGACACCTTTTATAATTAATCATTATCTTTTATTACAGGTTCTAATGCGTGGTCAGATGAATCATCAAAGGGGTTAAAAAGGCCAATTTCGAAAGGTCAACAGATTGTGATAGTGCATGCTGAATCCGAAGCTGGATTTGTAGCTAATGTGCTCCTCTTATTTAAAGCTGGTCCAAAATCTAGCGACTTTCATAACAACATGAACTATGATAATTATACCAAGTGGCTTTGCAGCCAACTAATACCTTACTTGCCGCCAAATCCTGTTAGTTATCGACAACGCATTTTATCATAATAAACAATATGATCCTGCGCCTACCTCGAATTCCATGAAAGCGGATATATAGGTGGTTGTCGGAAAAGGGCATAGCATACTAAGAGGGTATGCTCAAACCACAGCTATACAAATTAATGAAATCGTTCAAAGAACAACACACAAAATACAGTGTAGACCAAATACTTGCTGAACATAACCATGGCGTTCTGCGATTGCCACCCTACCATCCGGACTTAAATCCTATAGAAATGGCATGGGCGGCAATTAAAGGATATGTAGCCAGCAAGAATATTGCATGGAATGCTTCCAGTACAATGGAATTAGTTAAGAAGTCAAAAAAAATGAGACTGACTACATTCAAAGTGACCATATAGTCGATTTAGTCACTGAACAGTTTATAATTTACGCCAGTGACGACAGCGACTCCGCCAGCGACGAAAGCTATGTTGAGGATGAGGAGCCAACTCCTTCCACCAGCTCAACTGCTACCATAAATTTAATGCCAGGGGCAGCACTATTAGAAAATGGCAGTACCGATGACGACACATAATTGTTATTTTTTTTACTAATAAAGTTCTTTATTTTTACTCTATATATGTATTTTAATTATTACACCTAATAAACTTCACGAATTCACCTTTCCTTAACTTTGTTTTATACAGACTTGTTTAGAAATAAATGACGGCAATAATCATAAAATAATGGCAAGTAATAAATGTGGCCATTAAGTGTTTTTTTGGTACACTAAGTGTACTATGCGCGAATTTACCCCCACTACTAATGAGTTACATTTGAAGAACTACTTCTACAGAAAGTGAAGTATTGTGACAGCTCATTAAAACCACGGCGCCAAAGGTAGCTCCAAATGCTGAAGTGATTACTCACAATTCCACAGTAGCCATTTTTTTGGTAAACTAAGTGTACTTTGTGCGAACATACCCCCACTACGTCAAAACGTAGCCAAGTTACGTGCCAGTGACTGTACTACGTAAACATGTCAAACGTGGTCAAACCGTTGAGTTATTATACTAAATCATTTTTAAATTGTGTCATATAACTATAACAAATAAGGCTATATTTCGATCATAGTATCAAGGATGAGGCCATTGAAAGAATTCTTTAAATGAGCACTCGTCAAGTTTAAACGAAATTCGCTAATACTTATAATAAGCAGACTTTTTTAAGCGCTTTTAATTTAAACATAATGCGACACTTAGCATCGTACAAATAGCGACTAACCTAGGCATCTTACAAATAGCGACTAACCTAGGCTAAATAGGTTGATAGGCTTTTTAGGAATTTACTCGTGATTTTGAAAACGGTTTTTATTTATGTTACTGGATTTATCTACAACACGTAGATAGACACAGCAACTATGAGCAATTGAACTAGCTTCAGGAAACCTTTAATACATGTATAAAGATAGGGTGATATTGGTACTGGTGGCATTATACATAAGCTATCATAAAATTCATATCTTGCTCCTAGCAGCACTAAAATAGGCGTGGTCTGAATCAGGATAGCACATATTTCGATATTTTCATTTTCATATCGCTCGAAGGCAGACCTGAAACGCGCTTTTTTGTCCTTCAATCGGATATGATTGGCACTATCACTTACTACTACAGTTATTCTTGAGTAATATCTAATATTACTTTAAAAATGCTGATCACATATATTTATATAACACTATATCAATATTTATATCTAAGAAACAACGATTGAAAATGGCGTAATGGCTCAGCTTGACAAAACTCATGCGAAGGGGAGTTTTGGCGCCGTGCAGTCTGATTGGCTGCAAAGCTGGCAAGATGTCAGTACGAAGATTTGATCGCGTTTGCAATACCATTTTAGCACCTCTTTCAGAGGAAGTTAAAATGTTATGTACATTGTTACCTTAAATATATAAAAGTTTTTTGTTTTATGTGTTTGTTATTATAACCTGTGTTTATTTACGGTAGTGACATAATCACTAGGTGGTGGTTACCTCTTCATAATTAAATAAAGAATTAAAAAAAAGAGGTTTGGACCTTAATAGGTCATCAGGTTATACGTTGTATAAAAGGACAAATACATGAAGAGAAACCTAAAAAGTTTGCTATCCATAGTATTTTTAATTTTTAGAATAAAATTCACATTCAGGAAAATCTTGAAGTATTAGAAATAACTTACAATTGCGAAAACGTGAAAATCGAGCACAAGATAATAAATTAAATTTGAAGAACTACTTCTACAGAAAGTGAAGTATTGTGACAGCTCATTAAAACCACGGCGCCAAAGTTAGCTCTAGATAATGAAGTGATAACTCACAATGATATTCTAGAAAAAAAAGAGAGAAAACCGTATTAAAAAGGCTAAAACATACAAAAATAAAACCAAAGTTAAAGTTCCACAATCAACAAGTTCCCCCGAAACCAATGAAGATGTTTTCTTGACAAATATTTCAAGCATTTTCAACAAATGATACAAGTAATTTACCATCATGCATTTTGTTTAATAAAGTTTATTACGTTCTTTCAATCATTGTCTTATTAACAACTAAAAACCCAATAGGTTATGGGCCCAGATCACGTATAGAAAAAGCAAGTAGAGGAAGAATACACGTGTGGTTAGTTAAAAAATTTGAGTCGAGTTGTAAGCAGAAAGCTTATAATCCACAATGAATGCCACGTGTTTCCAAGGCGGGCATGCTATAAAGTTAGAAGGTATCAATAATTATGATATGTGTAAGTACCAAATGAAGGTTATATTATGGTCGAGAGATTTGTTGTCAATAGTTGAGGGGAATTTTCAAAAGCCTGAAATTATTGATTGTGATGTGAAATCTACATTTGATGTTGCGAAATGGGAAGAAGACGACGCTAAAGCACAAGAACGACGAGTGACGAGAGTTATAGATAAGGTGCTAGCTCACCTTCTCACGTGTAAAACCAAACTCATTTAGTTTTATAATCCCTAGTAGTAAGTATATCGCAATGACCAAAGATAAGTCAGAATACTGCAACCTTAAATCGTTGAAAGAATGTAAGGTGATAAGCCCTAGTGAGTTTGTCTGCGACATTATGACCGTGTATCAAACTAGTGCAAACCCAAGCTGTGAAAGTGAATTAATCTCCAATATATTGACTGCCGTACCGACACAGTGCTAGACTGATTTTGTCTATGGACATTTGGACTTATGGAAACCTCTTAGTAATAACAATTGGATTTATATACAATCTCAAATGAACAAGTTATATATAGAATGTCACAGCCACAAAAATTTAGAATTAAATATAATCGGAACGGGAATTGTAAACATTCCAAACAATTGTTTTGCCTACTGTAAGAGCACTAAATTAATACCCAAGTCTAATAGTATAAAAATCGATGTAACTCTAACCCGTTCAGATTTTAATATAATTAATGATTCCTGCTGTACTCTGAATAAGTTTATAAAAGAAATGAGTACTGAACCTCGTATAAAACTCCAGAATATTGATTTAAATATTTTCACAGAGAATAAATCGAAATTAAAATCAATTTTAGAAAAAGCCGACGAAATTATAAACCAACATAATATCATAAAATACGAGACTCACTACTCGATTTTATTGATTGTTATAACTAGCATTGTATTCTTATTTTGTGTATTCAAACTGGTGTTATATATTAAAGTACACAACCGTCTCCCTTATAGACTTCCCACATTTTTCCGAACAGCTCCGTCAAGCTCACCCGAAGAAACTAACCCTGAACCTGATCCTATACCCCTAGTTAAGATAAAGCCCAGAAATCCAGAAGATGTCCCATGTGCTAGCACCAGAAGAAACATATGATCCCCTTATCTTTCCTATTCCTAAACTTCGAGACTTCAACCCCGAAGTTTAGTCTACCCCTGAGGATGTGTTACAGACGTCCCATGTATCCCTTATTGCTGACTCCTCTCCCTTACCGCCTACTCATCATTTCCTCCTCCTAACGCCTCAGTCGCCTATCCAACTCAGTCAGTCTCCATCCATCATCCACCAGCGACAGTCGTTTCAATATTCAATCTCTGCGTTTTATTCACTGAATCCTTTTTTAAAAAGACTAAATCCGAGACTCCCGTAACAGAGTGAAGAAATAAGGACGAAATTAATTACGTTATATTAGCCTAAAACTAATGTAAGTCTGCATCTTATTCAACAAAGTTTTTCAGTTTGAAGTATGAAGAGCCTACGTCCGGTTTTATCTCCAATTAAAAAAATCTATGCTATCAACTAGTTAGCTTAGGTGAGAAGATGTCAGGCCCTATGCTTATCACTAAAGTTTTGATGACATTATCTGATAAGTAAAGACACTTTGTATCAGCTTCGGAAACGGTTCCAGAGGCAAGAAAGAGTTCTCAGAATTTAGTTTCAAGATTCCTTATCGGAAAGGAGAGATATGGTAACAGAGAGCCAGAACCATCAGCATTTATGACATCACAACGAGGTCCTGGTTTTAAAAAAAAAAATGTAGAAAATGAAAGTGATAGTGTCCTAAAATGCGTAAAACAGATAATTTAAGGAATAACTGTAGGGAAAGGAAGTGTCATTTTGGTCATAAAACAGGACATTTAATTAAAGACTGTAGATTGCATAGAATTACTATAAGAACAAGAAAAATCACTTGTCACTTGTAAAATAAACTCATACTTTATAACTAGATATTTAGTTCAATTTTCAATACTTCATACAAAAACGAAAATATGTTCGAGAAAGAGACACACAAAAAAGTAGCTGTGTCCCTTTCTCGCAGGTATCACTTACAAAAAAATAATTAGAGAAGGTGGTAGTTACACAAGTTTCGAATATATTTATAAATTTTGTGATTTAACGAAAGTCTTTTGTAATTAATAACAATTGTTACTATAATTATTAGTTTTGATCGTAATATAATAAGCCTTTAAATACACCATTTTCGGTTAAATGACTTTAAATAAAGGAAATATTATTACTATTCTGACAACACAGTTCAAAATTTACCAACAAATTTGCGTTATTTTGGTTACGTAAAAATAAAAACGTAAAAATCATAGATTGGGCTATTCAAAGCTTTTGTAATTGATTTTTCTTAGAAAAATGGTGAATGCGTGCGTGATGCGTGAAATGCGTTATACCTGGTTGTCAGAATGAATCTTGTCCAGGTTGTGGTAAATCTTTCCACCTGTAAGTAATTTTGTTTTACGAGAACTAGGGTGATTGCTATGTTACGTTCAAAGACGATTCTTGATTTTTTATCAATTGTAATTAATTTAAAATTTAAAAAGGAAGTCTTTATTTTAGTAATGAAATGTTCTTTTCAGCTTCTTTGTGACGAGGTAAGGAAAAAAGAATGGCTTAAAATGTTACCCATTTCGAAAAAGATTTCTAATTCACCGTGATTTGCAGTGCACATTTAAAAAAAGTGATTATATCGAAGGGAACCAAAAAAAAATTTAAAGTTAGAAGCCGTTCTTTCGTATAAAAAATAAGTAGGTTTTACTGTTTTGTTGCCTAAGATGCAAATTTTTCTTGAAAAGAAGTAACACTCTCTAACTAAAAACCGACGTGAAGTGCTTTCACGTTTCGTTCGGTATGTGACAGTTTCAGTGGCCCACTACACAACAACAACTGTAACAAAAGGGGGCTGAATTCGAACTTGAACACATCTTCTTTTCATCATCATCATCTTCCACATCTATCTTGAGACGGCGCAGCCGGCCTTGCTCTTGGGGAGCTCCCCAGTTTCAGCTGCGTCGATGATCAAGCCCTTGCGGATCGGCAAAAATGAACCAAAACATAATTTTAGATTTTTTCCGAGTCAAAAAAAAAATCAAATACTCAGTACAATACAGTTGATGAGACCAGCCCAGTCAGAAAGTTTAGAGGAACTCCTTAGCTTGAGCCTGCAAACAGAAATAAGTACGCAAACATAGGCAGGTTCTTCACCAAGAAAAACTAAGTTGCGGCAAAATATTAAAGTTTTAGCACAAAGAATCAAGAGGAAATTTTATTTTAGAGGGAGGGTTGCGTGGCCAGTAGGTCGGGCCGCTAGTGGCCAGCCCCTAGAGACCTTCCGATCTCCAGGCGGTATTAGGGTTACCCGGGTGCAGGGGGCACCGCTCGGGTCGACTGTTTATATTCCCCATACTCGTGGGATTTATTACGTTTACATTTATAAATAAAAATAATAAGAAGTTAGAAGAAGACAAAAAAGATGAGAAAGAGGGCGAAAAGGTAAAAAATAAAATTAAAGGAAGAGAGATGCGGGTGGTGCGGACCCCGTGGAGAAAATCGCCAGCTGCGGTGACGTGGCGGCGGTAGCAAGCGACTCGGACTCAGACTCAATGCGCAGTGTGTCGTCCACTGGGCGAGCGGACCGAGTCAACTCGTACGAATCTCTGAGGTCCATAGACCAGGACATCAGTGGTAGTCGCTTCTGGACTCCAGACCGAGTCGGAAGCGTAGCAGAGAGGGCGAAAGCGGGGGCAGTTCAACAGATGCCCGTACTTCCTCCGGTCCCAAGCGTAAAGGGAGAGGCCAGCCACCGACAACTGGTGACAACGTGGGTCTGGCAATGCCGAAACAGGCCCAACCAGAAGAAATGAAAGCTTGCGTTGAGGGCGCACTCTTAGAGTCGGTTTCAGAGTCTCGCAGAACCCGATCGGAGCCACCGCTGATGGTTGGATCGGAGGAGGCTCTGGGCGGGTCTAAAACCGGTGAGAACACAGCGGCCAATATTTTAAAAAGAATTGAGGACAGCTTAGAAGTGGTGACAAGGGTGGCCAAAGGGTCATCGAATCTTAAGGGAACATTTGTGCGCGCCCTTAAGGAAGCCGCAGAATCTACTAAAGAGGATTTTATAGTGCTCGCGCAACATACCAGCTCAGGGGAAACGAAGGTGCTACGCGAAGACACCGAGCATCTTCGCCGGCAGGTGAGCGACCTTCAGCATCAGATGAAGGAGCTCAAAAAGGACACTCGACGTAGAAGAATTCGAGGCCCAAATTTTGAGAGCCGTCGGGACTCGGCCCCTCATGGCGGCAGATACTCAGAGCAGAGCTCACACCCGGAGATGAGGCGAAGAAGAATAGGTTGGGTAGTCGCTCGCGTGGCGAAACAAAAGCCCCAAGGTGATAAAGCGGGTGTCACTACCAAATAAGACACACCCCCAGCCGAACGGGGCGATAATGTTGATAGATCCTACAGCAGGTGCTTAATATGGCCCTAAAAGTGTTGCAAACAAACCTGAATCACTGTGCCAGAGTCCAGGATATTTTGTTCCAGAGCAAAATATGGTGGTGGGAATATATTTTTCTCTCAACCGGCCCCTGAACGACTTTGAACTATACCTGCCAGAGGTGAGTGCACTCATCCGATGGTGTAGCCCTTTCGAGGTATTTGTGGCTAGGGATCTCAACGCTAAATCTGTAGCTATGGAATCCTCAGTGACCCATGCCCGGGGTGATACCGTCCTTAAGTGGTTGACGCGAATTGGCCTTGGTCCCTCTAAGTAGGGGTACTGTGCATACCTGCATAAGAGAGCAGGGCGGATCGGTCATGGATGTTACATTTTCCACATCCGCATTGGCTCAACGCATCCGGGACTGGAGAGTGATGACAGAGGTGGAGACGCTCTCTGACCATCGATATATTCGGTTCAGCGTCCACCCCTTAGTATCTGGCCCGGCTTTACTACGACGCGTAGACGCCTTATGAGATATAGGCGAAAGCGGCAGGCGGTTCACGGAGGAGAAGAAGATAGCCTGCAGCTCGCCTTTAAGCGGGCCAAGGAGGCGGCATAGGAGGAACTTCTCGTAGGCCTGGACCGTCCGGCCCATATAGAAGCGCGCGGTATAAACTCCGCGTGCATGGCGCCGCGGTCACGGAGACCATACCTCCGAACAATCTCACGCGACTGGTGGTGTCGTTGTTACCAGAGCCGTCCGGACATATCCCTCCTGATGGCTCTTCCCTCTTTCATCGAGGGAGAGGAGGAGATTCCCCGATCACAGAGGGGAATTTGAACTGGCCCTGGATAAACTCAGGGCCAAACGGACGACTTTCTGGGACGAGTTCTGTGCATCGCCCTGGACCATCTCGGGGGAAGGCTTCTGAGGTTGTTCAACTCGTGTCTGCAAAGTGGGCAATTTCCGAAGCCTTTATAAGACCTATCTCTGGACACCAAGTTTATAGCTTTAGGACTTCCCGTTCAGTAGAAATCCTCTGGGCAAATTTTCGTAACTCCTGGCTTCTGGAAGCGAAAAGTTTGCTGGTTAATTACTCGATAACCGGAGTTCACAGAAACGTGCGGTTTTGTTCACTGGATAGTGTACTGTAAGGTCCTACTGCCGCGACAAAAAAGCAAGAGGAAAATTTCCAAGCTGCCTGCGATAGTGGTAGACAGCCCAAAGGAGGAGTCTGCGACGATTCCCATTGCCCCCTCGCCTCAGGGAGAGGAGGCAGCGGATGTGCAGGATGATGGCGCTAGGGTGGGCTCTCAGCTGGTTGAGGGCAACTCAGGTAATGGCTCCACGGAGGCGGAGGACCCGATAGTGGAGCGCGCTTGCAGTGAGGGTGCAATGGCCACATCCACACCCGATCAGGCACGGCAAGATCGTGCGCGATCCGCACTGTCTGCCCTACTCCGCATCCGGACGCAGATCCGCGCGGCAAAACAGGCGAGTCTTGATGGGAGTGTCCTAGAGCCCGAAGACGAGGAGCGCTCCAACGACTCCTATATGTCCGAGTCAGTCGGATTTGAGGTTCGGTCTCAGATGAAATATCTGGGCCTAGCCCTGTACGGTAGCTAGACATTTCGCGTCCACTTCGTCTAGCTCGCGCCGAAACTGCTCAAAAAGAAAACCCGCGTAACAAACGTTTATTGTGGCTCGAAGTCTGCGATGGTTTACATTAAACATCATCACAGAATTGGTATGGTCCCTACAAAATCATTAAGGTTTACAAAACTAATAATGTTTTTAATCAAATAAATCGGCGTAAGATGCGCTATCAGACCAGACTATTGACCCGATAAAACTAGTCAAAGATAATTCTGTACGACCTACATACATAATAGGTACGCGACCGTCAATTGCAAAAGACGCGCTGTAAGTAGAATAATTGAAACAGACAAATTATATTTATAGTGTGCAAGACAAGGACAGTGTATATGTTACGCACCTGTTCCGTTCTCACAATTTTATCATTCATTTTCAGTCTCTAATAATGATGGTTGAAAAGGTTGAAAAACAGATGTCCTAATTTGTGTATCTATTACGAAAATAGTTTTCATGTTTAATGTACTCATTTTAATTGGTAATTCAACAACTTGTAATCTAAATGTTTTTATTGGTAGAAATGTAAGCAATTTGTATGGTTGAGACAATTGTAATTTTTTATGGAAATAACTCTATTGGTAAAGGCTGTTTGTAAAATTTGTGTAAATACCACTGCCTATGGTAAATAAATTCATTCCGTTACAACAAGTGTTCTCATTATCAACAAAGTTAATACTTAAATAATAATAATAAATAAACGCTGCACACTCAACGGCCCCCATTAGGACAGTAGATACTTAGGGAAAATATCCCTACAATTATCTTCTAGGGCCGTCGCGCCAGGCTCCATCGTGGAAGCCAACTTAATTACGTCGATTGTCGACAGTCCCGGTCTATACTTCGATAACCTAGAAACTTTAAAATATATATCACCGCATGTAGAAAATATCAAACAAATTTTATACACTGTCAAAGAAATTGGTAATAGTTATAAATCCTCTAAAATATGTAGAATTAGATTATTTTGTACAAATAGAATTATTTTATAATAATACTGTGTATTTGAAGAACAAATACACTTAATCCCTCAAAAATACTTTTTAACATTGTCAGTAATAATTGATGATTAAACGAACTTACCTTAAGTGGCATTCTATTATAATTATACGAGGGCTTCAGGCGAAGAGATAAGAGAACAATTGTAGTTTTGCGTAGCAACTCGCTAGTCTTACATTATAGTTGAAAAAACATATTTTAAGAATAAGCAATATTAAAATGAAGGTTTTTTCATTTTTACACTGGCATCACTAACATATCCCCACCGTCACTTAGCAAACGTACCTCATTCGTGTTTTAGTGCTGCGCTAGTCTACACGTCATAATTTTATTCCGTTATTTGATTTGTGTCATCTCGAAAAGAATTATACCGAAAAGGAAAAATTATGAGGATTATGACATTATATTAAATATGATTATAACTATCAATGTCTATCTCATCTGAGCCAAGACAAAGGTCGCTCTTGTTACATAAAAAATTCCGTTTTACTTTTTTTAATCAAAACAAACAAAAAGTAGGTCAATCAATGCACTTGACGTTTGACAGCTGACGCCTTGCCATTGCGCAGGAGTCGCGTTATTATATTTTTTTATCCCTACCCTACCGTTATTGAACATAACATTCGTAATTAATTATCTAAATATTTATTTTATAATTTTTCAAACCTAAATTGTTATATTACTTTTTTATTTTAGAACGTTTCGTTCCAGGTGACAATGATCGTCATTGTCGATGCGTAGGAGTTTGACAGGTCGTTGTCATCTGTATTTGTTTTAATTAATAATTTTGTAATTAATCTATCTAAATGCTTTGTTTTGTGCCGGTTACCGCTAGTATTCGAGAGGCTTCGTTTTGTGTTTTGTTTGGTGGGGCTTCCGGTCGTGGCCCGGGTTCATTTGACCTTTTTGCCTCATTTTCACATTGGGTCTCCCTGTCGGCATCGTCGTGCGGTGTTCATCAGCTGAGCTATAGTTGCCGACAGTTGCCCATGTAGTCGTAGTGCGGTGCAATAAACATCCAGCATCATCCACGTGCCAACAACACCTTGGCCTGAAGCCGTTTCGACACTACCTTTCTGCACATCCGTGTGTGTGTCGACCACTCGCTGGGGACTGCCGTGGATCTGTCCACCACGCGGTAGGGTGCTTGACTTCGTTTCGCTGGAGGCGCAGGAGTTGACATAGGCCTGCCAGTTGTAAGCGGGGTCTTTTTCTTCCAAAAGGAGGTTTCAACGGAGGGCTTTCTTTTCTACGGAGGGCCTTGTGTTTCTACCGAGGGCCTTGTTTTTCATCAGGGGGCATCTTTTTCAACGGAGTGCCTTGTTTTTCTACAAAGGGCCTTGTGTTTCTACGGAGGGCCTTGCTTTTCCACCGGGGACATCTTTTCCCGTGGGAGCGCACCTTTCAACTGGGGGCGCATATTTTCACTTCGGCGCATCTCTTCCCGAGGCGTATTTCATCGAAGGGGCTCATCTTCATTATTATTATAAGGGGCTCATAATATTTTATAAGGGGCTCATAATATTTTATAAAGGGCTCATCTTCATTACTGAGGGTGCTCGTCAGTCGGCGAAGGCTCTTCTTCCTGAAAGGCTGCATCGTGCTGTGCGAGTGGTTTTTACCGCGCGGGCCGTCTCTTTAGTTCCCGTGCTGGACTGCCCGGCGCTCGGCGAGCTCGAGGCGTCGATGTAGTTGCGGTCTGCACGTGGCCGGTGGTGACCACGTGGCATCGTGATCGTCTTCACTATCACTCACAGGACGGTGACATTTTAGTTTAAATATTATTAATAACGGACCTTTCTTTGGATTTAGTAATATTAACTATAAAGTAATAAATTTAAATGGGACTGTCAACCCATAATATACATTGTTCTTGACAGTGGCGCCCTATTTTTTTAATTGTTTTGGAAAACCAAACCTTAAGCTTTAAAATATCTCTAGTGACCCACCGATGAGTTTAGCTGGCATAATTTTTATAACCTATTATATCTATTCAACCAGACATTGTTTAAAATTTATTATTGTATAACCATTGTTTTACCTTTACAATAAATACATATATCAATTTTACAATCTTTCATTGCCGTAACAGTGGCGCCCAACGTGGGGCACAGACTAAGAGATACTCAGTGTGTCTTTTGCTACACTGAGAAATTTAAAGCATTTGGTTTTTCAAATTTTTTTATTGTATAAGCTAAAATTTATACTTTTTAAAATTGTTTTAAAGATTTACTTATAACTTATTTAGATTCTTATTATTGTAAAGCCAGCTCGACCCATTCATTTCGGTTCAATTCTTTTTTAATTTCATATTTCATTTTAATTTTTGTTTTTATTACTTTTTAACCATGGAGCGTCCAATATCTTATCATTTGTTACACAAGGATGAACTTATTTATGAAGTCTGTATTCGAGATTCCAAACCAAAAAATACAGTGGAGGAACTTAGAGTTCAAATTAGAGATTTGGCATCTAAAATACCGGCTGATGAGATTTTGGAAACTTCTTTGGATCCGGCAACGGAACTCAATATTACTGAATCGAAACTCAAAGATATTCAGATTGCGTTATCATCAAAACCTTCTTTTAAAAGTTTTAGCCGTTTAAAAGTCATAGCTCAACGTTTGTTTCATCGCTTCAGTAGGGTTACTGACGAGGCTGAATTTTATGCTCGTAAAGAGAATTTAAATTTAATTCTAAATGAATGTCTCTCTGCAGTTGATGGGTTATTCAAATCATTTAAGGAATCTTTCCAAGAAGCAACGGCATGGGTTTCCAATAATGATCCACCACTTGTTAGTCACGGGCCACCCATAATTCATTATGGTGATTCAAGTAAAGTAAAAATAATAGCCAACTGGAATCATAAATTTGATGGGAAATCCTGCGTTCGTTTGTTTTTGTCAAGGCTGGATGAATTATGTCACTGTTATGGTGTAACGGAAGAGCAACTTTTTCAGTCTGCTATTAACCTTTTTTCAGGCGATGCTTTATTATGGTACCGGAGCGTCTGCTTCAACATTCGAGATTGCGCTGCGTTGTTGAAGAAGCTACTGGAGGAGTTTGTCCCGGAAGATTACGACGTCAAGCTAATGCAAGAAATCCGTCAGCGTACCCAGGGCCGTGATGAGTCCAGCTCAATATATATATCGGTAATGTTGAATTTTTTTAATCGGTTGTCATGTCCTTTATCGGAAGCTGAAAAATTAAAAATTATCCGTCGCAACCTTAAGCCGAAATTCATTCAGGCTCTTGCTTTGGAGGAAGTTGGTTCGATCGCAGTCCTTAAAAGCAAATGTAAAGTCTTGGAAAACAGTTTCTCGCAGATGTCAGATTTTAGGGATCCGCCAAAAGTTTCTAAACAAACTTTGGCGGTAGATTTAGCTTATAAAGGGGATTCAAATAGCGTTACTACTAAGGTCGAGTCTATTCAGAGCAATGATAGGGAATTTTGTGTTCGTTGCCGAGTCAACGGACACACTGTAAAAACTTGTAAATCTAAAGCAGTCGTTTGTTACAAATGTGGGAACAAGGGGTTTAATACCATCTCTTGTCCCAAATGTAATCCTAAAAAAGTAGGTCCCGTTTCAAAAAACTAATTAGGCCTCCGTCCAATTCTACTCGGAACTTTGATCCAGAGGATTGGCGGAGATACCTTAAACAACTTTCTTTTTTCTTTTCGCACGGCGTCGCGACTTTACATGATACTAATCCGCACGATTTGCGCCCTTATTTAAATATTCAAATATATAATGATGAGTACCTTGGATTACTTGACTCTGCGTCGAGTATTTCCATTTTAGGCTCCTCTATGGGCCAAACATTTATCGGTCGGGGTGTCACGCATCATGATGATTCGCACATTTCTCATATTCCGACGGCCAACGATTCAACATCTCCTGTGTTAGGTTATTTATTTTTACCGGTTACTGTTAACAACGTAACCAAAATTATTAAGTTTTACATTATACCTAGTATAACTACGCCTTTAATTTTGGGTATTAATTTTTGGCGTGCTTTTAATTTAGCGCCAGATCTCTTTTTTAAGGCCACCTTTAAATCTGCTTCTGAGACATATGTCTCTGAAGTAAAATTTTTACATCAGTTGGAGGACCTTAATACCTCTCAACGGGTGATTGCGGATAGGGTGATTCGCAAATTTGAAGAGGTGTCTTCTGAAAAGAAAGGCTTACGTCGTACTAGTATTTTAACCCATTCGATTAACACAGGTGATGCTTCCCCTATAAAGCAGCGTTACTACTGCTTATCACCTGAACGCCTAAAAGTATTAAATCGTCAACTTGATGAGATGTTACAATTAGGAGTTGTGGAACCTAGTTCGTGCCAGTGGAATAATCCAGTTTTGCTAGTATCTAAGGCTAATGGTGAATTAAGATTTTGTTTAGATAGTCGTAAGCTGAACGCCGTTAGTAAGGGAGATGCATATCCTCTCCCTTATATTTCTAGCATCCTTGACCAACTTAAGGGGGCAAAATATTTATCCTCCATTGATTTAAAAGCCGCGTTCTGGCAGATACCTTTACATTCTCAATCGTCTCCTGAGAAGACTGCTTTTACTGTGCCAGGCTGTGGTCTCTTTCAATTTGTAGTGATGTGTTTTGGGTTAAAGGGTGCACCAGCTACTCAACAACGTTTGATGGATAGGCTTTTTGGTCCCGAGTTTGGGAATAGGGTTTTCGTTCATCTCGATGATATCATCATCGTCAGTTCTACCTTCGAGGAACACATAGACCTTCTCTATAAGGTATTAAATCGGTTGAAGTCTGTTAACCTTACTATTAATTTACAAAAATCTCATTTTTTTAGAAGGGAGTTGAAATATCTAGACTACGTAGTTGATCATAAGGGTTTACATACTGATCCTAATAAAATAAAAGCTATAGTTGATTATCTAACCCCAACTAATAAAAGGGAGGTTAAAATGTTTCTTGGTACCGCTTCTTACTATAGGCGCTTTATTAAAAATTTTAGCACGATAGCTGCCCCGCTGAATACTCTTACCAGTACTCGTAAGGATGCGCCATCTTTTAAGTGGTCCGAGGACGCTGATAGGGCTTTCAACCAGCTGAAGGCTTCTTTAGTTTCCGCGCCGGTTTTGTCTTGTCCAAATTTTAAATATCCGTTTTTATTACATTGCGACGGGTCTAGTTTCGGCATCGCCGGTACACTTACTCAGGTGGGCGAAGATGGGCAGGAACATCCAGTGGCCTACGCAAGTCATTCTCTTAATAAAGCTGAGCGTAACTACTCTGCCACCGAGCGTGAAGCATTAGCCGTAGTATTCACCGTCGAACATTTCCGCGCATATTTAGAAGGAGGACAGCAATTTAAGGTTATTACGGATCATTCTAGTTTAAAATGGTTTTTTAATCTTTCGAAACCTACCGGTCGTCTTGCTCGTTGGGGTTGTAGGCTTTCACCTTTTAATTTTGTTATCGAACACCGCAAAGGTAAAGATAATGTTGTTCCCGATGCTCTTTCTCGTACCGTTCCCGTAGTCGATGAAGTCAAAATTTTTAAAAAAGATATTTGGTATACAAAATTATTTAAAAAATGTTATCAATTTCCGAAATCTTGTCCTAATTATATTATTAGTCAGGGTAAATTATTTAGATATTCTAAAAATAAATTTGGCTTCTCTAGTGAATATGATTGGAAGGAGGTAATTCCTGCCGATCTTAGGGACTCCATACTAATGGATAATCACTCTAGCGAACTTTCTCCACATTTTGGTATTTTTAAAACTTATAAACGGATTTCGCTTAGATATTTTTGACCTAACCTCTATAAAGACGTTGTTGATTTTGTAAATAAATGTGATATTTGTTTTGCTTACAAGCATAAGCAAGACTCCACCCCAGGCTTACTGGGAGAGCAAAAACTTTGTTCTCAACCTTTCGATACTATTAGTATTGACCTTGTAGGGCCATTACCGCGTTCTCGGGCCGGTTTCACCTTTTTATTAGTTGTAGTTTGCTGTTTTACTAAGTACGTTTTAATTTTTCCTCTGCGTAAGGCCCTAGGGAAAACCATAGTGTCATGTTTGGAGGATAGAGTATTTCTGGTACATGGTATCCCGCGCACAGTGGTTTTGGATAATGGTACCCAATTCACTGGTAGCGAGGTCCAGTTCTTATTTAAGAAATACAAAATTCCCCAAGTACATTTCACCCCTAAGTATTGTCCCCAAGTTAATACCGTGGAAAGATATAACCACACGATTATTACAACTTTATCGACTCTTGTGAAGGACGACCATCGTTCCTGGGACACTCACATTTCGAAAGTCAATTCGCGATAAATTCAGTTGTAAATGAGACTACTAGATTTAGTCCGTTCTTTTTGGTTCACGGGAGAGAACCTAAGACGTGTGGTGGTGTCTGGGGTGAAAGTTCTTTATTACCTCTCGATTTAAAATGCGATTCCAGGGAAACTTATTCTAAGCGACTTGGTGCTCTCGAAGGTATATATACCAGAGTTAATGATGCCATTACCAAGGCTCATAAACGTACTAGGTACTATTATAATAAAAATAAACGTCATTTAGAATTTAAAGTAGGTGATGTTGTTTGGAGGAAGACTTTCCCTCTAAGCGATGGTAGTAATTTTTTACTGCAAAATTGGCCCCGAAGTATGAGAAGTGTCGAATTATTGCCAAAAAGAGCCCTCTCGTATATGAGCTTGAGGACTTTAATAGTGGGAAAAACGTTGGCATGTGGCATGTGAGAAATTTAAAAGCATAACGTACCATACGTCCGGACAGCAGAGAATAGTATAGGTTTGTAAGAATAGTCCTGACAGTTGGCTTAATTAGGAAAGGAATCGTAATGTCTTTAGGTTAGATGGCCCACGTCCGGACAGCAGAGAGTATATTGGTGTGTAATAATAGTCCTGACAGCTGGTTTACTTAGGTATGGGTTTGCATTGTCTGTAGGCTTGGTATCGTCTGATCACCCTATGATAGCATAGAGCATTATAGTGGGTTCGATGAGTTAGGTTTAAGTTTAAGTTCTTTTTATATTTTTTTAGTTAGTTTTTCTCTTGGCCTATTTTGAGTCAACATTGTAGAATTAAATGTTGATCTCCTATAGACTAAGCGTAGGTTTAATTTGTTTATTTTTAATATTATTTTAGCATAATAATGTTAGTTAGGCAACTTTTTAGGTTATTTATTAGTGTTCTGTCTATTGAGAGGCAGACCACATAGATGTGTTGGAAGGTTTTACTGTCGAGGGGTTAAAGATACTTCTGACAGGTTTTTGTGTTCTGTCCATGGAGCGACAGACCACTACGAGTTGTTTTGTTGGGAGATTTCTTGTCTAGAAGTTGTATATACTTCAGACATGTTAAGTGTTCTGCTGTGAGGCAAATCACTAGGAGTTGTTTTGTTGGGAGATTTCTTGTCTAGAAACAAGAAAAGAAATTCGTGGGTCGGTTTTACTTTTTACTTAAACAGTTGTTTGGGTCTCTTGACAAAGACGATGCCATAACTTTTACCAATGCTATAAACGCTGTCCCAGACGACCGAAGACATTTCACATTTTCAATGAAGGAAAACGTCCACGTTATCTCTTCTACAATCAAAATAATCAAGACCACTATACAAAAACTTAATTAACGAGCAAAAGAAATGGAATTTGTATAAGAAACACAGTGGTGGAGGGCTCAAGGTCAAAGCGAATGGTAATAGTTAAATAATTATGTAAATTAAGTAGTCAGGATATAAGTATATTGCTGAAATGATTTATATTGTGAAATTTTTGAAAAGAGCAAAAAATTAATTAGAACAAGAAATATAATAAGAATAAGCTTAAAAACGTAAATATAATAAAAAAAAACAATGTTTGAAGTGTTTATCTTAGGTGCGTATTTACATAAAATAATGCACACGTGTGACTTTAAAGTAATAAATAGCAAGTGATATTGATTTATGGCAATATTTGAGTTACAATAGATGGATTTATGTTCAATCCAGTATACCTAAGCTATCGGTAAAATGCAATAATACTTTTAACGATTATAATATTATTGGAACAGGAATTCTCAAACTACCGAAAGGTTGCAAAGCCTTTCATAAGCTTTTACAATTTATTCCTTTAGTTGAGTACGAAACTGAACTTTATTTACCCACTCCAAATTTTAACATAATAAACGACGATTGCTGCTACTAAAGCACAATTACGACAACGCTTCCATGTCTAACACCAATTAAATTATCAAACAAAAATTTAGACTCCTTGCACTATGTAACATATGGATTAAATCAAATTCAGACCCCGCCGTTTGGTCAATTATTACCGCTGATTTTTGCGTAATGCTGAAAAATGCACGCACCGCTAGTCGATGCGATCGTGGCCACCCAAGGCAAAGGTTCCACACCAGTTACTGGGACATGTGGGGACATGTATATAAAAGTAAAATATTAATGAAATAATAAATAGTTGTCATCTGGTTCTCGCTTGATTCATTTCTCTCTAACGGCAAACATTATCGCGACATTACAGTGGTGACCCCGAACTCGTTGGCGCAAGACTTACAAAAAGCGCTTTACTAATCGCGCTCCGCATGTAACGCATTATACTAGGCTGTGCATAAAATAAATAATTATAATATTATGAATCCACAATTCATAGCACATGTGTGCCATAAAAGAAGAACCGTCTGCCGATATATCAACTATATCAGTATCAACCAGGATACCAAATGTTTGGCCTGAAAATCTAAGGCTATGTTTTATTCAAGTCGAATCAATTTTAACGCCACAATACGTCGGACGCCACAAATACTCCATGGTTATGTCAAAACTAAATATAGAAGATATTTTATCGAAGCCTACGGATCTTAACAAATTTGAAGTTATCACCCTTGCGCTAATGGGCTCGTGGAGCGACAACAGTTGCAGAACTACTTTATGGAGAGACGTTGACGCTTCCTGGGGAACTATTTTTTTTTTCGGTATGTGTATTGCTGTTGGCCATACTGGCTTTGAAAGCGTCATCGGGCGGGAGGGCAAATATAGAGACTCAGAGGAGAACTATTGGTATCTCCCAGACCTTCTGGCTTTGAGGAACCAACAGATTTTGTCGTTAAGTTTAAACACCACATGTCCAAAATTGCGACCAACTCCGGTTTCTCGACACACAATACCAACTTCTTTCGATTTTAAAGACATCGCCACCTTCTTCACCTGCGCCACATTATACAACCCGATCAGGTCGTAGAATCCATTTCTGTAAACCTTTCGACCTGAGATTTTTTCTCACTCTTCTCCTCGGATTCTCCTTCTCCGTAGAGGGTGGTGGTGTGGCGTTCGGGTTTTGATAAAAGCCGTTGCGTGTTTTTTGTTCCATTCGTTACGAAAATTGAGATCGAGTAAGACGTCTCTACCGCTGTCTTCGTAATTTAAAACGTCGCCAAAAAAATATTAAAACGAGTTTCGACGCGAAAAAAATCTGTGTTACCGCTTAAAGTGAAAATAGAAATGCTTGATCGTTTACGCCTTGGAGAGTCGTTTGCATCCACATCACGCTCATTCAGTGTCAACGAATCAACTGTACGATCGATAAAAAATACGAAGATAAAATAAGGTGGTCTGTAGCTTCAACTTCACTGTCAAAAAAGGGTGCACCTGAGTGGTCCTATGGTTTGTGAGAATGCAACGCGTCTTTACGCACATTTTAAAGAACCTGGTTGTAGTTGTAGTAGTGAATGTAATGGAGGATTTCAAGCTTCGGAAGGTTGCTTCAATAAATTTAAGGTGAGATTATCATTGCATAGCATTAAAATCTTTGGAGATGCTGCATCTGCAGACACTGCTGCAGCAAAAAGATATCCAGAAGAATTTGCAAAGTAGCTGATGGAGGATACAAACCTGAGCAAGTATTTAATGCAGACGAAACTGCACTGTTTTGGAAGATCATGCCAAACAAAACATTCATTTCTAAAAGCGAAAAGTCTGCCCCTGGATTTAAGGCAGCAAAGGATAGAGTTACACTTATGCTATGTTCTAACGTATTGTGTCATTACACCACTAATGCTTTACAGATCGTTAAATCCTCGTGCGTTATAAAATCAAAACAAGGACGACCTGCAGTGTTTTGACGTGCTAATAAGAAAGCGTGGGTTACAAGCGCCATTTTTTGTGACGGAATTGTTTTGTTTCTGAAATTGAAAGTTATTTTAAAAAAATGTATTTAGACTTTAAAGCGGTTCTAGTTTTGGAGAATGCACCAGATCATCCTCGCGAACTTGAAACTATGCATCCAAATATAAACGTGACATTTTTACCCCCCAACACGACGGCTTTGCTTCAACCCAAACAAGGAATAATCCAGGCCTTTAAGCTCTATTACATTAGACGAACCGAAAATCATTTTGGATAATATGGAATGTGATCCTGATATGCATGTTATGGAATGCTGGAAGAAATTTGACATAGCAAAATGCATCGTAAACGTAAAAGAATCATTGGAAGAACTGAAGCCATACACATTTAAATCGTGCCGAATAAAACTGTGGCCTTCTCTGACTGCGGAAAATGACGAAGAATTGTGCAAATTCAAACAATGACTGCAAACATAGCCGCCGAAATTGCGAATGGAATAGGACGAGATGGGTTCGAACTGATAGAATCAAGTGACATTCAAGAGTTGCTTGAATCGCAAGATGATGATTAGACTGAAACCGACTTGTAGGAAATGTTAAATTCACAGACCATTAAAGAAGAGGTTTCAACAAGCACTGGAAATGTGACATTTAATCTGAAAAATCTTAGTGAAGGTTTCAAGAATGGCAAATGAGCTTTGTGTTTGAAGACGCGACAAGTGACAGTCAAAAGATCAAAATAGGGCGTTATTCCACTGAAGATTCTAAAGTGGTTATATGAGTTCCATTTTTTTATCCTAATGAACTCGAAATTTGGTTTACTCAATTACAGGGTCAATTTGTAATCGCGAATATAACAAGTGAGGTGACAATATTTTATTATGTGATCACCTTGAACATCAATTCGCAAAAGAAATCGAGGATATTTTTGCCGCCTGCGACAAATAAGTACAATAAATTAAAATTCGAATTGATTTGTAAACTTATAGTTTGTAAAGTTCTTGGGTAGAGTTAGAGAGAAGAGTTCATGATAATTTTGCACCTAAGTGAAAGGCTTACCTTATTTACCAGGTTGTTTTCTCAACTCCCAACTCAAGTTCACCATTAAATCCAGCAGTTAGATATGATATATGGCCTTATTCGTCTACAAATTCACGATAAAATACCACGTGATAGTATTAACAACTTTGATCAACTATAGAAAGCTGCAGGTGCCGGCGAGTAACTTTGTAACACTTCTCGCATAATAACACTTTACTTTAAAACTTTAGAAAACTATTTCATCAGTATTAATTCTGCTGTGTACTAAGTTCAAATACTGATCCCGTGAAGAATAAATACCCCGCATTGGGTGAGTGCTAAAATAGTAATTTAAGTAATTTGAGAATTCTCGTGTTTAAATACCTGTAACATATTTCATTATAATAATTATTTATTACATCATATTATCAAGCTTGCTTTGTTATATTTATAATATTCATACTACACAAATTGCTAAAATTATGTCAAAAGTGCCATGTCATTATCATGACTCATTGTTCGTAAATACGTATTTCAATACCTATTATAAAACTTATCCTATATTAATATTTAAAATACCTGCTGTATAATTTAAAAGCAAAACTTATTAATACTTGTACTTGTTTTAAACTTAAACTAAGATTATTGTTCTAATAATAAATTCTTCAGAACCTAATTATCTAATATTGTAAAATAGTCTGCACTGCTTCATCATTGATCACTATTTAATGCTTCAAAATCGCTTCTGCCCTTTCATCACATTAAACCATCCATCGTCGAAATTGATCAATGTTATGTTGCAGTCGAACTAGAGAACTGGACAATTTTTAAGTTGCCTATTTTCGACCAACATTCCAGGGTTCTTTGTTCCGGTCATCATCTGCAAGACGCAAGTGAGACTCAAGGGAGTACAGACCGAATATCCAACTACCTGCATACGGCTGCTGTTCTTCTCGACCCCGCACTACATCGGCGGAGCCACTACGCTGGATGACTAGGGCAGTAGCATTCTTAAAGTTGCTCAGGATTTGTGGGTATTGCGTAATACGTAAATTGTAAAATTATTCAAATACCCTCTTTTAATTATTTTTTCGTTTTAATAGTGTTTGTATTTCTTATTAAATTTAAATTATTAATTGTACCTGCTTTCTAATTTTTCTTCCTCCTGCTCGCGTCTAAACTAAAACAAACTAAAACGCGACAACTTATTCAAGAAAAAGGCACGAATGAAAAGACTAAAGTTGCGAATATGTATATTGAGGTAAAAGCATTAAAGTACTACTAGGAAAAAGAAGTGCAGTTCTGCAAAAACTTAAGCCACACACTTTAAAATTGCTGAAAGAAGAAGAGCTTTGTAAACAGATAAATTGCGAAACCTGAAAAATCTGATAAGGAAAGCGCGAATACGACTACTACAGCTCCTCACCTTCTACATCTAAATTCAGCTGTTACGGGTGTGTTACGCCAGGAGTCGTGAGGAGTAATTATACAAATTCTCATCAGAAAAGGCAGAAAAGGACGCGATCACCTGCGCAGTACATTGGGTTTTGTACCATTAATGCAACCACGGATGCAAGGGAGACGCCAACGATCTTTATCGGAACTAATTACCGGAAATACGCTAAGACAAGCATAGCTTCCTATCATCTGTACTGTAGCCTAAAAGGCAAAGATTATCATTTTCAAAAGCTAGATGGCTTTATAGTTTAAGAGCTAGCAACGTTTTTGAAAGTGAATTTTAAACAAAAATATGATAGTGCACAGTTACCGGAGCAAGGTTCCATCACCTTGCTATCACAGAAATTGTTACAGCAGTTTTACAGCTTTAATGGCAAAATACCGTAATTTATCTGAAATTAATTTTTCGTCAACAGTAGATCTTCCCAGTACATCTAGTTCAACTTCGTTCTCAAATACTGCCAGATAATACGTCTCAGAGTTCACATACAGAAGTTAATATCCAAGAAGTTGACACTTCTAATGCAATTATTGAGCCTGAAAGTGTGGTCAATATAGAAACAAATTCAGATGTCAAACGAGTTTGTTTTTTCTGTGGAAAAGATAGCAAGCAATCAAAAGGTAAACAACAAACACACACTTACACTTTACACTCCTCAAATGATGAAAAATTTATAAAAAAAATAGCAGAGTGGATGACAAAATTAAGTAATCAAGAGTTGCTAGACAAAACAGAAAATTTACAATCAAAGAGTAAAATTATTTTTTATCATCATTCGTGTGAATTGGGCTATGTAAATGATTACAATAAAGTTATTGCTGACAATCCACAAACTCCCTGGCATGACAATCAGAGTATCCACCAGTTCATTTTCAATCAAATTGTATCATTAAAAGAGGAAGAAGTTATCAACAATAAAGTTGTTTGCTGCTTGCTATCTTATTGCTTGTATATATATTGATACTCTTAATGGAAAAGGAAACTTTGCATAACGCCGTTGGTATAATATATCAAAATATTGATAATGATGCTAATGAAAGTGATGTCGATTCTAGAATTGATCAGTCCGACACGTTACCACAACCAGCCAAAACAAGACGAACTTTTGAAGCCATTGTCTCTGAACTTGTTCTGATTTCTGCCCGATTGCAAAAGTTAAAACGATTAACACTTATTGAGAACATAGAGCAATCTGTTCGGATTACTTTGTCTTTAGTACAAACTATTGATTTATTACATATGACTTCACTTTTTTCCATGTACCAAACACTCCAATGTGGACAGGATTTAATTGTAGAATTATAAAGGATAATACTTTAAAACAAAAAGTATCTTCGTACCTTACTCCAATCAATTTGTCACCAACAGAGACATCAGTAGTGAAGTTGACAAAGACACAGGCTCAACAAGTTGGTGTGGAATATAACCAAAAATACATCCAAGTAGCATATGATTTGGCCATCGCTAAAATAGCTCTCAAAACTCAGACTCAGACTCAAAAGTCCGATGGTGTGTTAAATATTGTGAGAAAGAATGTTGACGAAACACATTCAGGACTTGAAGGACTTCAAATTTGGACGTATCGGAATTAAAAGAACAGATAAATCTTATTCGAGAATACCAATAGATCTTACGTTGGAACAAACTATAAATGCAGATGCAGCTAAACGGTAACTCAGCGGTATTGCACATTTTACAAATTCGATAACTGCACGTCAACGCTGGACAAAAAGCCACAGTATTAGGGCTGCTTTGCTCTCCCAGGTTCTCTATGTTTGTGGATTAAGATCCTTGCAAGACGTTACCGCAGACTTACAATCTAATCGCATTATTTTACCGATATTTTTGAAAATGAAAAAATAATCCGTTCGAACCAGATTTAAATAAAGATAATCTTTACAATATAACTACTGGAAGTTTACTGAATTTTCGGTAGATGAAAGTAGAATTGACAAACCGATAAAGAAAAATAAAATACTTAACTTAGCCGAGGCTTCAAAAAAATTAACTCTCGGAAATAAAGCTGTCGAGCTGCAGAATGCAGCGCGATTTATTTGGGTGAATGTTAGGAATATCGTTAACTCATTAAGTTGATATCGAAAAAGTTTTATCATTTCCACTGACACCAGTGCCAACAGCAATGTGCCACGCAGACGGTAGTATATGTAAAACTGACAAATCTCAATTATTTAAATTGATTGAGAAGAAAATTTGGTGATAAGGCCGATAAGCCACCTTTGTCTTTTAATTCAGCTATTTTAGATGGTTTCTTCATGTTACACTTAATGAAAAAAATCTAAGTATGATACTACGATTTAAATCCAATTATGTCGATATTGTCTTCGATCAATATTTTACACCGTCAATCAAAGATTTTGAGCGTTCACGTCGGGATGAAATAATTAGCCAAGTAACAATCGGGCCCTATCAAATTCGTCCACATAATTTTGTAGCTGAACTTACAAATATATATTTTAAAGAAGCCCTTGTTAATTGTTTTATTGACCATTAGGGTGGTGATGAAAAGGCGCCTATAATTGGAAATAAAATAATTTATGTGAACTTCAACAAATGTTAAAATTAAATAATTTATGTGAACTTCAACAAGTGTTGAAATTAAATAATTTATGTGAACTTCAACAAGTGTTGATGTATATTTCTTGGTGTCAAAGTTCTGTATTCTTAAGTAAAACAGCGAGTTCCTCGCACTTCAACCAGCAATCGGCCTTTTGTTGGATTGTAAAAATAAATTAGGACATGAAAATTGTAGAGGTAAGGGTGGCAAAAACCTTATAGCCTTGAAAATTTGTAAATCCGCCACTGAGTCAAGATATTGAAGAGGACCACAAAATCAACAATGAATTATTTGAACTTCAACTTTAAAACATTCAGAGCTGAAACTGGTTTGGTCTAAAGTCGCAAGTCACACAAACATAACTCACATAACTAGAAATTTAAAAAGATATTGGGCAACAAGCGCTTACTCTTGAAAAAATCTACACAGCCAACATCGATGGAGAAAGTGATTTTTTTTATAACATGACGGTTGCCAAATAAGACGCTTGATGGTATACTTGAAGTATCACATATGTTGTCAACCCAAGGAATAAGAGGGAAGGGATGAGAAGGGAAAAAGTGAAAGGTAACCGAGGGGTAGAAGACTGGGCGTTTGGAACTTTCACATCGCAATTTATACCGATTTTCTGTAAGATGGTCTAATTATCATAAGAATTAAGAATCATTAAAAGTTTGATATGACGAAGAATTATATATATGTATATATATATATATATATATATATATATATATATTCCTAATTGTATTGGAATTAAGAATGTATTTATTGTATTTTTTTCAATGTAATATTTTATTTGTTTATTTTAATTCTTTAATTTAGTGTTATGTTTCTTTATATTATAATATTAAATTTTCTTAATCATTTATAATTCTTATATTGATTAGAATAATATTTTTTAATAATTATTATGAGAAAAACACTCAACAATTGACCAAGTACATAGAATTACCAATATAATTGAAAAATCATTAGAAGAAAAGAAAGTTTGTTCAACGGTTTTCTTAGACGTAGTGCAGGCATTCGACAAGGTTTGGCATATAGGGCTTATGCATAAGATTAGAAATATGCTCCCAAAGCAGTTTGCAGATATCTTAGAATCCTACCTAACACAGAGAATGTTCCGGGTGAGGCAAGATGATGCATATTCAGAGCTTAAGAATATTAAAGCTGGAGTACCGCAAGGAAGTGTACTTGGTCCAGTCCTGTATTTACTCTGCACTTGCGATATCCCAGAACTAGAGGAAAACACCATTGCCACATTTGCAGATGACACAGCTATAATAGCTACGGGGTCCACTCAAGAAGAAGCAGTGGAAAAAGTCCAAAGAGCTGTTAATGCCATTTATGACTGGACAAAAAAGTGGCGAATTAAACTGAATGAAGACAAATCAGTTCACATAGATTTTACAAATAAAAGGGGCAACTATCATCCGGTGTACATAAACAATATCGTGATACAGTACGAAAATACTGCCAAATATCTTGGCATGACATTAGACGCAAAGCTTCGCTGGAAGGATCATGTCAAGAAAAACCGCGATGAATTAGAGCTTCGCTACAAGAAGATGTACTGGCTACTCGGAAAGTATTCTACGTTATCAGTGCACAACAAAATACTTTTGTATAAACAAGTCCTTATGCCCGTATGGACTTATGGAATTCAGCTTTGCACCAAACAAAGTCATACAAAAGTCATACAAAGATTCCAGAACAAAGTTCTTCGGGGCATTGTAAATGCACCCTGGTACGTAAGAAATGACGACCTTCATCGGGACCTCAACATAGACCCGGTCGCAAATATAGTGAAAAAAACTGCAGAAGCTCACCAAAAAAGACTTCATCATCATGTGAACGTCGAGGCTATCCAGCTCTTCGACAACACGGACATAGTGAGAAGACTTAAAAGAACAAAACCTTTTGAGTTAGTGTATTAAAATAGTGAGTGCTACATATATATAAAGACGCAAGAACAAAGTGCCTTCCCCTTAATAGAGACAGTAAGAAAAGTGTTGATGGACACATTCTTAGTTTTACTCTACTTAGCAATTTATGTTAGATTTAAATTACTTATTAGTCTTTCTAGGCTAGATTGTAGTATCAATGAAGTGTCTTTAAATAATTAAAGGGCACGTCATTAAAAGCAAAAAAATAATTTATTATAATATTATTTATAAGTGTAAAATGTTTGATTTTTAATAGAATGTGGAATTCTAAGTTCCCAATATTATTTTAAAAATATTAAATAAAAATGAGTGGGAACTACTGTTGAAATAATTTATTATATTTTTGATATTTATTCATCGTCATTAAGGCTGGATATAGCCATTGCTAAAGCACCTTCCCGTGTAGCGTTCCCACCGATGAAGCCTGTACTATGAACGAACACACAATCTCTTATACCGGACACTTCACTAAGCTCCTCATTTCTTAGACCGTGCCATTTTTTGCTAAGTGGTTTCCTGTAATAAAAAGACTATTTGAAGACACTTTTGCCACAAAATGAAGCTCAAAAATGCAGAAGTAGCTGTATTGTCTATGTCACTATTTCACACTTAAACCTCTGAACCGATTTTGATGAAATGTGGTACAGTTAATACTTGGAAAAAGGATATGGGCTATTCAAAGGCGACCCCATCGCCCACTGTTGGGATAACCTCTGTCACAACAGAGATTATTCCACCAATGCAATCAGTCACACTGGTGGTAGGTCTTTTGTTGCAAGAGGCCGGCTAGGTAGGTACCACCGCAGTGTCCAATATTCTGTTGCCAAATAGTAGTGCTTAGGCACTACTGTGTTCCGGTTTGAAGGGCATTGTACGCTAGTGAAATTACTGGGCGAACGAGATTTAAGAACTAATATCTCGAGGTTGGCAACGCGCGAGTGGCACCTACTAATGGTGCTGCAAGCGCTCATAGGCTGCGGCAGCCACTTACCATCAGGTGGGCCGTATGCTTGTTTGCCAACTTCTAAATTAAAAAAAAAATATATATATTTATTGTTATCACATAAAAGGCTTGAATAGTTTGAAAAAATTATTTTTGTTATTTATTTTTGCTTTGATAATTCGTATTCAGAAAGCTGTGGACAGAACAAGTAACAAAAAAACGCTACACACTCAACGGGCCCCGTTAGGACAGTTGGATAGACAAATACACCTGGAAAACATGCCTGTATGGTCAATACAAACGTATGCCTCGAGCGGGAATCGAACCCGCTTGTGCTTAAGGCAGATTCGCTACCGCTGCACCACAACGTCGTCAACAACAATAATAGTTCAAAGAGAATTGGTTTTACATATGGAGAAATCTTCAGCACCTAGACTCTGCCATTTTATCAGATTAAAAGGGCCCGTCTAAAGCTATATATATACACTAAAAAATATATTTATATAGTAATAAGCAAAAAATATCGACATTGTTGTGGCATTGTGGGTAGCGTGTCTGCCTTTAGTCTCGACGGTTGCAGGTTCGATTCCCGCTCGGGCAGATATTTGTTAAATTTCTGTCTCGGTCTGGGCGTTTGTCTGTGGGTCTCCCACCGTGCCTCGGAGAGCACGTTAATCTGTCTGTCCCGGTTGTTATCCCATAACATCTGATAATAATCGTTAACTTTTGATAAGTAAATTGCTCTTATCCAATGAGTTACTGGTTCGCCCTTAGGGTTGTGGAGATCAGATGGCAATCGCTCTGTGTAAAAACTAGTAACCTGTCAAATCCAGATAAGAGTAATAAGCAGACCCTGGGTAAAATAAAATACCGGGAATAATGCTAGGACAAGAAGGTTAGCAAAAAAAAATTAAACAAATTACCTTAATATAAAACTAGTCGGACTAACAGACATTGCTTGCACTCTCCAAGAGCCATCTTTAAACAAAACATACTTTATCTCAGGACTCACATCCATTTGCTTTTCTAAATCGCTCAAATGTTCCTTCCATGGAAATGCAATATCAAATAATAATATCTGTCCTGATTCGTGAACTTTATATCTTTCTTCTAAAGCAGATTTAACGAAATCTCTAGCTGGTAACCAGACAGATACCAAATAGTTAACTGTGAAAATAAATTCTTCTCCGACTAGATGCATTGCTTCTACAAATTTATCGTCAACATTAACCAATGTCTTAGCATTCCATACTGGGTTTAGTCGGTTAACACGAGCACCTAGATGTGTACGTATTTTGTACTTCGGCTCATCGTCGGTCATTGGTACGCCATTATCTATTGCGTCAATTTCTTCTATTAAGTTTTCATAAACTTTTGTATAAATAACTTTTAAGTTTTCTGGTGTGAGTGTGTGGTCTTTAGGTGTGACTTGTTGAATAACTTTTTCTCCATAATATGCATATATAAGGCCTGCTGAACTTAATCTGTAATGTAAATTAATTTATTATAACTTAATGGAAAACTAAAAAATATAATATTCTTATCTTTCATATTCATATAGATAGAGTTTAGTTTTAGTTTCGTATTTCATATAGATAGAGTGATTGAAGAGGAAGGTTTATATGTATAATACCATCCATTAAATAGTGGAGAGAAAGATAATAATTTTTGAGATTTCTAATGTGATGTTGTAAATAATTAGATTTAACGCCTTGGCCATGGGCAGTAATGAATAAATTGAAACTATTGGATCGATTTTAATTATTTTTCAGTGAATGACATAGGCTATATATTTTATACCCGTATGAAGCCGAGCGGGCCGCTAGTTCCACCATAAAGCAATATACTAAGTTTTGATTTGAAAGATACTGTAGCTGGTAAAATTACCCGGTAAAGGATATTTACAAACCAATATCGCAAGGTTGGCAATGCGTGAGCAGATACAGATATATTATGTGCCCTTTGCTGTGCCCGACAGGGTCCACAATGTATATCTGTATCCATCATCATATAACAACATACTATATATTGTGGAATGCAATTAAATAAATAAATAAAAAATAAAACGATAAATAAATATGTAGAAAGCACTAATAGGCTACAATGACTGCTTACTATTAAGTGGGTCATATACTAGTTTCCAACTTAGTCACATAAAAAATACCCCAAAGATGGCAAACAAGACTAAAAATCACCAGATGCAAAGCTATGACTGCAATATAATGCTATAAATGAAAATAAAAGGCTACAACATAAGAAGGGGTATAAGATAGAGAAAAAAAAAATTAAATGCAATAGTATGGACACTGTGACTGCACTGTTTAGCAAGCATTGACATTATAAACATTTTTAGTAAGAATTTCTATGCTTTAGTAAACTGACTTAATTTTGTATTTATCACCAAGCTCTGGTCTTAATGAACTCAAAGTCTCGTTGAATTCCCTTTGGTGGTGATCATATTGGTTCTTGTCATGGTTGAACTCAGCTCCAACATCAACGACTATGTCACATTCTTTCAACTTTTCCATATCTCTCGTTCTAATAATTTCAGCATCTTTATACTCCGGTATACACTTGAGCATGAAACAGGCCATAGCTTCATCGCAGTGAAAAACACCACTGTGGGTTCCGATCTGGAATGAATTTAAAGGCTATTACAGTAGTAGAGCCATGCTTCTCTCAGCACAAAAGGACCGACTCGACTGGAGAAGTATTACTCTCTCACAGAGAATCAGTGTAAAGTAACAGTATCAGTAGGTACTGTTGCGTTTCGTGCGATAAGAGAGAGCACCGGAGGCCCAATCTCCCACCCCCTCCTTTCACTTCCTTTTCTTCCATCTCGTCCCATCCCTCCTTGGGTTGGCAACGCGTTTGTTATACTTCAAGTATCGCAAGCGTTCATAGGTTGCGGCGACTGCTTACCATCAGGCGGGCCATATGCTTGTTTGCCAACCGTCATGAGATAAAAAAAAATTACAAAAACATTGTGGCAGAAAGAAAAATGCTACTAATATTTAATCAAAATGACAACGAAATATAATTGCCTCGATCGAAGATAGAGAGATGCAAAAGCAATGTTAGATAACCTAAAAAACATTACCACGTCCACTTGGTTTACGAATTAATTTTTAGCAATTTTCTATTTAAAATATATATATAAACACTTAACTAACCTTCATGATGTCAAAAAACCTGCTAAAACGTCCACGAAAGGGTATGTAAAATGAATTGCTTTTAAAATAAACACTATTAAACTTACTTATGATATTTTTAAACATTAAACTATTTTACTTACAAAAAATCTGAAGTAAAATAATTTAGCAAGAATTTAAAAGCTATTTTTAATAGAAAAATATTTTTCTTGAAATATTAATAATTAAACCGCTCAATCAAAACTACTATAGTAGTGAAGTTCGCTGACTTCGCTATTCAATTATACAAAATTTTAACTTTCAAGTGTGAAGTGATCAACAGCTCAAGTCTGAAGCACAGACAACTCAACATGTCTCAAGCTTTAAATACTCTGTGGACTCGAGTCTCAAGGCTCCAGCTAGGACTAGGCATGTGATTTGAACTCGATTAATCTAAGAATCGATTTTTCAAAGCTTTTGATATGTAGTACTGAATCGATACAGTGATCAATATTGAACAGGAAGTCCATAGATTCGTTGTTTTCGGCTTCAATAAGGACTATAAACTTATTTATAGTAAGTTGAATAAGCTCAAACACATGTAAAGAAACAGTAAATGAAATAAAACAGTTTGCGATCTTTGATTTGTTGATGCATTACTGTCCTTCTAGTTGAGTAAAAAAACTCAACTATCTACCCGGAAAGGCCTATTATTCTTCTTTGGCCACGATAATTTTGCTATCCATTAAAAGTGATGAAAGATCTATTTGCATCTTTCTGTAATATGTATTTAAATTGCTATTGCAAATACAAAGTTGAAAAAATATGATTATTGATAAATCGATATATTGCACTTCGATTTTTTTTCCATTCATCAGATTGCGATTTCAATTGATTTGAGTGTTTTTAGATAAGAATCGCCATCCGTATAAAATTGTCGGTTCAAAATTATTGATTAAAATTGTCAATGTTAATAACCATAGCTGTTAAGGAACGATAAATAATTAATCGCAAAATCGTTTTCTTAAGGTAAGAAATCGACCTATAGAGTCAATCGATATTCTGTTATAATGATCCAAAAAATGATAAATCGATCTACGTAATTCTTCGATCAACAATACAACAAATCTTAATTATTAACTTAAGTACCGTGTACCTTAGATTACGAACTTTGCGTCAAATACATCGATTATATTATATCGATTATTAAATCGATTTTAGGGTTACGGTTTTTAAATAAAATTTGTATTTTTTTAATAATAACTTTACCTTTAATTAATGAAGACACTATTATATTTTATTAATTTTCATAAACAGTAAATATTGCGCCATCTATCGTCTGAATATTAGCACTTCTTTATTTTTACGATAGATGTCGGTACTTGTATTAAAGCAACTATAATTTAATATTACTAAGATGTAAGAGTAATAATTTTTATTCGTGAAAAAATTTCGGCATTCTTGTCGAATAAACTAGTAAAAGGCGGAAGTCCAATTTTTTTGGGAATGTTGGTAATTGAAAAAATCCCGTCATTTGGTATTCCGGTTGCAATATTAATTTTATAACTATCATTTTTAAATCGGTAAATGTTTTAATTAAGTAAGTAAGATAATTAATTAATTACGTTATAATTTTGCAGATTCTCTGCCTTGGAAGTCAAATTATGGATACTATTAGGTTTTTTTAAATCATTGACCTAATATTTGGCTATACTCAGGCTCAAACGATATTCTAATTAAAATGTATAGAAAGAAAACAAAATTCCTCGAATTCCATTTCAATGTTATACTAGTTATATAATAGTTTTAATGACCTATGCCGATGGTGAGGCGATGTTGTTTGAAATTGAATGTTTTATTAAATGAAGTATGTAATGTGTTTTTAGTAAACCATTATATTTTAATAAATATATTAATTGTTATTTTTTGTGTTAATTTTAATAAAAATTTCGATAAGTGTTACTAATAATAATGTTTGTTAATACATTTTAAATGTGTTTACCATATATATATTGCGATTACATAGGGATATATTATATGATTATTATACTAATCATGTCAGCGTGTTTTCCCCACTGATTTCCGATTCTTCATGCGAAAAACTAAGCCAGTCTCCCTCACACACTTTTGGCGGCGCTAAAATAATTATGGCCTCAAGATATTTTAGAGCCTGCCTGTAATCTTAACAGTCACAGGGTCGATTCCTTCTAAGGTCAGGTGCTGTCCTTGAGGGTCTCACCACCGTGCCTTGAACAGCACGTTAGACTGTCGGTCCCTTATAATCATATAACATTAGAGTTACTGGTTCGTCCATACAGCTATGGATGTCAAATGCGGATAAGTGATATAACTGACCCTGGGAAAAATACCGGGAATAATGCTAGGTCATAGGAAGACAGTTTCTCCAAATCTTATTCTATAAACATAAAGATGTACCTGTAAATAGGTAACGAATACTAGCGCATAGTGACGATAGTATTTTCCATAGCGGCTCTTAATTAATAGCGGCTCATAAGGGACTGAGCGTCTGTAATTCCATACATAAGAGATGAACGTTGATGATGCCAAGTTTTTTTGTTTCAAATGTTTAGCGAATCGTTTAGATCTGTATATTCTATTTGAACTACTGAACGAGAGCTCCTAACCGGAGGCGTATTTAAAAAAAAAATTAAAATGTTTTTTAAAGACTATTAGCAATGCTTTTAAGGCATTGTAAATATTTTGCTGCCCCTCCAAATAAGCTCGAAGCTTGCTTTAGGAGTGGGTACGACAATAGTCAAAGGGGAGCAGGATCGAACCCTCTCGCGTTAACGGAGCGAAGTCGGCCTCTCTACCGTTGAGCTATTGAGGCTTCGAATTATTGTAATACGAAATAAAAAATTAATCAGTTTTATACACGTTAAAGCGAGTAGTTTTTTTATGTGACTGTTGACAAGCAAGCATACGACCCACCTCATGGTAAGCGGTTGTCGTAGCCTATGAGCGCTTGAAACATCATACATTTGTAGGTGTCACTCGCGTGTCAACTTCGACATATATATAGATATTGGTTCTTAAATCTACTTTGCACAGTAATTTTACTAGCTAAGTGCTAGTAAGCTAGACAAAGTGTCCTTCAAATCGCAACACAGTAATTTAGACCACACTTCTGCTTTTTCACCTACCTATCCGGCCTCTTGAATAAAAGTCCTACCACAGTACGCAGAGTATATTATATGTTGTTTTATAAATTATAATAATGAAATATAAACTATCTCCTATTATTATTTATGAAAGCTTAAGATCTTAAGCAACAAAGAAAGGATCCAACGTGTAAAAAATGGATTTAAATTCACAAAGAGAGTAAACTTCATTAAACGCCACTGATTAAAACTAAAAGAATTGTACAGATGGGACGTTATACGAACGTTTCGTCCGCGCGGTTTTTAATCTCCGATATAGTATATTATAACAAGCGTTCAATCTCTCTCGGTAATAAAAATGTCGTTCTAGATTTTCTTTATATCACGAAGGTTGGCATGTTACGGTGCTGGTAAGCAGTCACCGCAAGCTATGAACGCGTGTGATACTTGAAGTATCACATGCTCGTTGTCAACCCGAAGGATAGGAGGGAAGGGATGATAAATTTGGGTTCCCGCGCTCACACTCATCGCGCGAAACACAACAGTACTGATGTTTTCCTGATCTGACCTATTTTCTGTGAGAGGGTAGTACTTCCACGGTCCAGAAGGCCAATTAATACTGGTAGGACCATGGTTCTACCATTACTTTTTAAAGGTAAATATTATAAACAAGTTACGTATTTATGTATGATTTATGTATATTAATGATGGTATAAATACGAGCAGTGAATCGAAAGCGAATGGTTTTATTTATATACGTAATTATATTCATGTATTGGCAGTTTTGATTTTTTTGAGTATTCGTTTTTTTTGTTCCGTGAAAATAAAACTATTAGTTGTCCTCCATGCATTAATTGTGATTTTATAAAAATAAAAGTGCTCCTAAAAAGCAATCATTTTTTCTTTATTCTTAGCGTCACGGGTTCGATTCCCGCTCGGAGCAGGTGTTTGTATTGACCATACAGCCATGTGTTATGGTCTGGGTGTATTTGTCCTTGTCCATGTCCGAAAACATACATTCTTACCAGGACTACCACAGGACATGACTATCGTAATGGTTGGTTGATTGTTTGAGCGCGTAGCGTGTATTATGAGTAAACATGAAAGAAACGTCTCATGTGAAATGGCTTTAAATTTTAAAGTGAAGATTGTTTTTTTTAAATCACAGCACGCGCGTTGTTTACCAAGAAGTGAACTTGTTTATGGTAGTATTAAATCATCAACAATGTGACGACCAAACTTGAAGCCGTCCCTTTATATATGGATAAAGAATCTTGTACATCGAAAATCAATTAGCAGATCTGTCTGTTGCTTTCGAAATGTATTTTGAAACGATATTGCTATGTTAGATTTAATATATTAAGATTTTTTTTTGATTAATTTACTGTACGAAACGAGGTCAGAGTCGATTGTACTGTTCGGTGACTTTACGACACTTGCCGGAATGTTTATTAAATTATTATAAAATATTGGTAAGTAAACTAGTTATATAATGAAATTTTTAAGTTAAATTAATAGATAATTTAACTAGGCTGTTCTTGATAAAACCCCGAGATAAAAGTGTTATAATCAATTAATAATACAATCGGAGAGGAGACATCTGAATTTGAACCGGGGTTTACATTGTCTGAAAACACAGATAAAACGACTTTTCGTAAAAATAAATTTTAGATAGATCAATTTATCCTACCCGAAAACCCCTGCATACTAAATTTCATGAAAATTGTTAAATTGTTGGAGCCGATTCCGAGATTCAAATTATATTCTTGTATATTTGTATAATTATAACTTCTTATTTGCATTATTCACGGTATTATATTTTACATAGAGTGATTGCCATCTGACCTCTGCAACTGTAAGGGCGAACCAGTAACTCATTGGGTAACATCAAATAAGCTATCAAGAGCTAACTATTATTATCAGATGTTATGATAATAAACGGGAAAAACCGCATAACGTGCTCTCCTCGGCACGATGGGAAGACCTAAAACGACAAGCACCCAGACCGAAACCGATATTCTTAAGATCAATACAACAACCCGCAACCTACTGGCTACCAATATATACAAGAATTCATCGTTCGTTTAAGGGTATTGAGTCATGAGATATTGAGTCATTTATCGGCGTCGGGATGTGACGACCCTATCGCCCGCTGTTGGGATAACCTCTGTCACAGCAGAGATTATTCCACCAGTGCAGTCAGTCACACTGGTGGTAGGTCTTTGTTGCAAGAGGCCGGCTAGGTAGGTACCACCGCAGTGTCAAATATTCTGCCGCCAAATAGCAGTGCTTAGCCTTTACTGTGTTCCGGTTTCAAGGGCACTGTACGCTAGTGAAATTACTGGGCAGAGGAGATTTAAGAACCAACATCTCGAGGTTGGCAACGCCTGAGTGGCACCTACTAATGTTGCTGCAAGCGCTCATAGGCTACGGCACCCACTTACCATCAGGTGGGCCGTATGCTTGTTTGCCAACTTTTAACATAAAAAAAAATATACGTAATACCTTAATAATTCGTAATATATCAATCGAATTGTGGACGAACATAGCCACGATTGGATACCGTCGTCAATCAATTAAGACACTATTCGATGATCGTAAAAATTCAATTGATGTACCGCTGTTTGATTGTTGTAACAATTTGCGTTATTCATTCTCATTAGTTTTTGGTGCCAATATTGGAAGTACTTTGTACAGGCTGTACTAAATCTAGTAACACATGATTTTTTTAAATATCGTGACGCTTGACAACCAAATACGGTCCGCCTGATAGTAAGCAGTCAACCTATGAACGCGCGCGATACTTGATAGGAAGGATGGGATGAAAAGGGAATAAATGGAGAGGGGGTGTGAGGTGCTGCGGTGCTTTCACTCATTGCACGAAACACAATAGTACTCTGTTACTTCACGCTATATTTTTTTTTTTTTTTTATGTTAGAACTTGGCAAACAAGCATACGGCCCACCTGATGGTAAGTGGCTGCCGCAGTCAGAGCGCTTGCAGCACCATTAGTAGGTGCCACTCACGCGTTGCCAACCTCGAGATATTAGTTTTTAAATCTCGTTCGCCCAGTAATTTCACTAGCGTACAATGCCCTTCAAACCGGAACACAGTAGTGCCTAAGCACGCTGATTTTCTGTGAGACTCAGGGCAGTATTTCCACGTAGAGCAGGCCCATTTGTGCTGGCAAAAGTATGGCTATACTACTCATGAGGGAGTTTTCATCCTTTTTGTAGGGCAGGGTAAACAATTGAAGAGGATATGGAGCTAGCCCTTATAATTTTACCATTTCATTTATTAATTGCAAGAGAAAACAAGAAAATACCAGTATAATTATTAAAAAATTAGTTTATTGTAATGTAATTTTTTTCTCTAAAAGATATTTTTATCGGAAAGCGAATTTTTAATTATACTAATTAATGTACGTGGTTACATCGTTCTCAAATTGTAATTTTGAGGTTTATTTTGCTCAATTTTAAGAAAGGAAATAGTCTAGCTCAGATTTAAGTGAAAATAATATTTAACTAGCAATAAAGCTTTTCCAAACAAAAATCTATTTTTTTTTATATCTTTCTTTTTTTAGACGACGTTGTAGCGCAGCGGTAGCAAACCCCACAAGTCACGGTTTCATTTCCCGCTCGGAGCAATGTTTGTATTGACCATACAGGCATGTTTTCCGGTCTGGGTGTGTTTGTCCATATAGTTTTGTATGTTTCCGGACCCCCGACACAGGTTATCACTATCCTAGTGGGGGCGTTGAGTGTGTGACGTTTATTTGTTTAAAAAACATGTCATCAAACTTCTTCTTTTCTTTTTTTTTTATCTTTATGAATATGGGGTTTACCATTAACTCTTATTGCGATTCAAATGACGACCTACACTGAGCTAAATCGCTATTTCGTACCTCGTATGACGTAACAATTTATACGTTATGCGCATATAAAATCTGAATTGATTTACCAATTGAATTGGATCGTAATAGAATTTTTACTAATAGGTAATGGTAAGTCCGCTGCTCAGTGTAGAGATACATTGCTTTTTCTGTTATATGACAGTACAGCGGGCCTCTACGAGTTGTACTTAGAACTCTTATTTTTTTAAAAGAATATTAGGTTTTTTTCAAAGCATTACTAATATTCCGATTGCCCCTCCAAATAAGCTCGAAGCTTGCGCTAAGAGTGGGTACGACAATAGCCCTAGGGGTCAGGATCGAACACGCGTCTCACGCGTTAATGGAGCGGAGTCGGCCCTTCTACCGTTTAGCTATTGAGGCTTAACTATAACAGCAAACGTTTATCTCAACGTGAAGTACTTTGTAGAACGTGAAGTTATTTGTACTCTCGTATTCAGTTCGGTGTGTGAGAGCGCCGGAGAACCTAACTCCTCTGTCTTCTTTCTCTACTTCCTTCTCTATATCTCTTCTTGTCTCTTCTCAGATGCAATAAATAATTTAGCTTACGGAAATAGAGTTTTAGAGAAATAGAATAGTTACTAGAATACCTAATCCAAATAATTTGCAGACGAGATTTAAGAACCAATATCTCGAGGTTGGCAACGCGCGAGTGGCACCTACTAATGGTGCTGCAAGCGCTCATGGGCTGCGGCAACCACTTACCATCAGGTGGGCCGTATGCTTGTTTGCCAACTTTTAACATAAAAAAAAATAAAAAAAATCCTTAAAGATAAGATAAAGATAAGGTAAAAAAATACTCTATCGTTTTTTAAAATCGGTTAAAAGTTTATTTTTGACTAATAAATAATTAGTCAATGGACTATTAAATTTAAAATCTAAAAATTTAAATTGATTTTTGTGGAATGCTGGTAGCGAGCCTGCCTTAAGTTTTGACGGTCGCGAATTCGATTTCTTGGGCCCTACTTACAAATGTCTGTTTCGGTCTGGATGTTTGTCCTATCGATCTCACCACCATGCCTCGGAGTACACGTTAAGCTGTCGGTCCCGGTTGTTATCATAACATGATAATCGTTAACTCTTGATAGGTAATTTGCTCTTATCCAATGAGTTATTGCTTTGCCTTTAGGGTTTACCGACGATTGACATATAGGTTCATTACCATTGCGCCAGACTGTCATCAGTAACGATGTATTCATTTAATAATTTATTATTCTCACGTTCAATAACGTAAAATATGCGCTAACCCATCCAAAAACCGACCGCGCCTAAAGTCGCTTAACTCACTGATAACTTGCCGAGCACCTGGTTATGAGCTTATCATAGTTAAGGATCAAACATTCAGTGGTCGCGTGTTTCCGATTCCGACTCAGAACATATACTTATAATTATATTCACCAGATACAAATGTTGTCTGATTTCTGTGATATATTGTATATGATATAACTATCCTATTTAAAGTAAATCTTAAACATAAACAAAACTTATAAATAATTGATTTAATGAAGGAAATAAATTGACTCGTTAATATTACGCTTTAAGGAAAACGCTAAGACTATTCAATTAAATAAATTAAAAAAACAATATTTGCTTCAAAGATTTTATCTTAATCAGCAAGACGGTCCAAAAATTCTAAGTATCTTTAAACGATTTTTTAAACATACACAAGTGTTTTATAAGTCCCAAATATATTTAACATTAAATTTTACTATTGTTGATATGACTCTACATTTTAAATTTTTAAGGATCCAAGTGAAAAGAAAATACTAAAAATTAAACAATTTACCTTTTTCAGGAAGTCGGAATAGCTAAGCGGTAAGCTTCTCTGCCGGTCCGACACGCGCTCGCAGCTCAGTACCGCGCGTGAATCGGCCGGGGTCAGACACGTCATGTCTGTTGCTAGCGTACCCTTACACGCTCACGAGAAACTGCTTTCGGTAACTAAAGTGTACCACTCACACCACAAAATATTATACACAAAATAATTAAGCATATATTTAATCATATTAAGTGTTGTGCTGTTATTTTTATTGAGAGAAAATATAAAATCAAAATTCCCGCGTTAGGAAAAATGTTACGTTGCATAACAATGCAGCGAAGGCCGCGTGGAAATCTGTTTGGTGAAAATTTCGTATAGGTATTACAACCGGCTACCGGGAGACCGGCATCGAGTCAGATTTGGACCGATTTCGTTTTAACGAGCCGAACTCGGTGGCCGCGTACGAAACGCTCCGGGCAAAAAGCGTACGCCGAAAAAAGTTTTAACATTTTCGCCTGACGACAGTAATCTGATAATTGCCTCGCAAAATTTCTTTTCGCGCCGTCCTAACTATCAGGTGCGCTGGATTCGTTAATCCACAAATTTTATGTGTAAACAGACGTTTTTAGTTTCGTGTGTTTTAATTATATCTTTACAAGTCGCTTTTCAACCGTGCGGTTGTGTATAATATATTGTGGTGTTGTGTCAGTGAGTGTGTGAAATTTTCAGCTCTCAGGGAAATGATATTAATATCTGCCTTTCATATGTGATGTTTACGATACTAGTGCATAAGTTAGAGTTACACGAACCGCAGTGATCCGATACAGTCTGTGAAGCAAGAAAGTGACACGGTGGTTGAAAAAGACGCGGTTTTGTTAAAAAATATCTGTCCTCTAAACGATATTTCGAAAGCGCAGCTAAAGTCTACCTTCAAACAAGTAAGTAACAAATTAATAACCTTTACGTGACTAAATCCACGTGCTCGCGAATATTTAACCGTCTTAAATGTGAAAGTTTATCTAACTTGTATCTTTATTAAAGAATAAGATTCTACACGGTCACATACATAAAAAAGGTCATACAATTAATTACAAATTTGACGTATAAAAGTCTATTACGTTAATACTTTGATTTAGTGTTATCTAATTTTGTAAAAAGATTGTCTGATTTTAGTTTAGTTAATTAATGAAGTAACTAAATTAGGTTATGATATACCTGTTTATAGTTTATATCTTATTTCAATTGTTTTATGTTTGTAGTAACAAAATATGTGAGTTATCAATAAGGTTATTCACATTTATCGGTAAAACTATTTATTATTGAAACCGGTTTGCATATCATATTTATTAAAAACTACGTGTAATAATTCGTGTCGTTTCTATTTAATCATAGTTTGTGAATATTTCGATATGGCATTGACATATTTCGCCATAAAATCGTAAAATAATATGTTTGCTAAGAATTTTTAAATACAATAGTTAGTTCAGTAAGCATTGAATTATTTTAAATTAATTAAAAAGTGACAAATTGAAAATGGCGGTATATCGGTTAATGTAGAGTTGTCTGTTTTACTGTATAAAAAAAAATTAACTTAAAGAGAAAATTTAATTTGCGAAATCTAATCTAAATTAGATTCTATAATAAAAAGAACTTACTAAAACCATTTTAATAAAATTTAATGTAAAGATGATATAACCTTTTTTTCTTTTGATTATTATTTGTGATAAAAAATTTTAATCAGATTATCTGATCAAGTATTCCAGAGGTAAAGAACGTAAGTCCTTAAAATATAAGATCTTATGACCCGTGATCCCTTAATTTTTCGTTTCGGAAGTCGTGATTTTTTTTATTCTTAAATAATTTTGCTAATTTTGAAAAACTTTGTGTGGCAGTAGCGAACCTATTTAAAATGACCTTTGGTGTGTACGGTTTGGGTAAGTTTGGGTCTGTTTCCGGACCCCCGACACACGAATTATAAAAAATAGAGTTCTGTAACATTTATTTAATCTATGATTTCTAGATCTTGTAAGACCAGTAGTAAATGATCGTTTCGTCGTAAAATACGAGTTCAAGAGTTATTGTGGCTAAAACAGTAAAACGAAATTGATAGTGAAAGTTGATGTATTTGTAACGGTATTTTATGGAATATTTTTATTGTTAAAATATAGTTTTTTATTTTTGCCAAAATGGCGCCTGGCTTTATTAATCTGTGTTGTTTTGTGGAAACTTTATTGTTATATTGTTTGTAAATATGACATGTTTTTTAAAAACGATAATTAAAAAATAAGCTTTTCTTTTCGGAATATGTATTACTGTTGGCCTTACTGGTCTGGACAGCTTCACCGCGAAATCAGGGCTGTCCCTTTTTCACGGCTGGCCTCTGTACTGGGCCTCCCGCTTAGTGACATTTCCAAGGCCAGTAGAGCCAACAGCAATATATATTCTGTAAAAATAACTATTTCATATGTATGTCTTGCGTGTATGTGCGTGTCTTCAATTTATAACAATGACTGTAATGTCTTTAACAACTTTTTTATTTGTATTGATAAAACGATAAGAGTCAGAGGTAGATAACCTTTTTACACAACTATTTATAGTTTAGTTTAGTAAATTATGATTATCCCACAAAAAAGTTAAACCCATCTAGATTTTATGTGAATTAGCGAATATATTTTAGTTATTGTTGATTAACTACATTTATAAAGCACTTATGAGTAATCTTTAAAAGTGAATACAGGGTACCGATCGAGGCAGGTGTATTGACCATACGAAAATTTGTGTTTGTGCTTGTTTGTGTTAGCGATACATACACAAATTATTAATATCATAAAAGACCGTTGAGTATGTAGTATTCAGATTTTAACATTTTTTTTTGGCTCTACGATTCCTGGCATTATTCTCGGTATTATACGAGTATTTACCCAGGGTCTGCTTATTACTCTTGTCTGGATTTGACTGGTTAAGACAGAACGATTGGCATCTGACCTCCGCAGCCCTAAGGAAAGCGAATCAGTAACTCATTGGATAAGAGCAAGTTACTTATGAAGAGTTAACGCGACGCGTTTAAGAGCGACAGCTTAACGTGCTCTCCGAGGCACCGTGGGGAGACCCACAAGGACAAAGGCCCAGACCGACCGAAACAGATATTTGTAACATCAATGCAAACAGATTTTTACTCGGGCAGATGGCCGAGTAGGAATCGAACCGTCGAGGTTAAAGGCAGACTCGCTACCCACAATGCTACAACGGTGTCTTTTGGCTCTACAATGCCCTGATGTAATACAGCTCACGTCCATTCACTTACCAATATAAATTATTACTGGAGTTATTTTACGATAGGTAGCCTATTTCCCAGAACTAATAAAACGTATTTTACACATGTTTTAAAATACAAATGAGTGTGTACAGTTAGTGAATTAAAGTGTGAGAGTGTTTTATTATCGAACCTGAGACGCTGATAGCCGGGTGTGCTCACTGATCGGTAGACGATCGGTGAGTTAAACAACTTTACGCGCGGTCAGTCTTTAGATGGGTGATCGCATAGTGGTATTTCAACTCAGTGTCTATGTGCTTCAGTGGGCACGTAAAAAGTCTGTCCCGGTTGTTGTTTGATGACAGTCATAAGTGAAGTCAGAGGCCTGTACGCGCGACCTGAACAACTCTGAAACTAGGTTGGCCACTAACCACTCGATAAGAAGAAGAAGTAGCGAACCTGCCTTAAGCGTCACAGGTCTCGAGTTCGATACCCGCTCGGAGCAGATGTCTGTATTGACCATACAATCATGTTTTCCGGACTGAGTGTGTTTGTCCTTGTGATTGTGTATGTTTCCGAACCCCCGACACAGGATATAACTATCCTAATGGGGGGCGTTCAGTGTGTAGCGTTTATTTATTTAAACTGGTAAAATTCGTGGTGGACACACAGTGGACACTGTAGGGTTCCGCAGATTATAATTAAATCAATTGCAAAAGTAGTTGGTGATTTCATAGTGATTTTTAAAAGTAATATGAAAAATAAATTTATGGAATAATGTCTATATCTCTAGAATTTCCTAACGTAACGAGTCCATACGGGATGGACATTTGTACTATGTATAATATCTGTTTCGGTCTGGGCGTTTGTCTTTGTGGGGCTCCCCACCGTTCCTCGGAGAGCACGTTGAGCTGTCGGTCCCGGTTATTATCATAGCATCAGATAATAACCTTTAAATCTTGATAGCAAATTGCTCTTATCCAATGAGTTATTGGTTCACCTTTTGGGTTACAGAGGTCGGATGGCAATCGCTCTGTGTGAAAACTAGTAACCCGACAAAGCCGGATAAGAGTAATAAGCAGTGGGTAAAATACCAGGATAAATGACGACGTTGTGGCGCAGTGGTAGCGAACCTTTTTTTTTTTTTACTTGGAGAAATGCAGTTACGCACTCGAGCGCCGGGACGGGTGCAATGGCGCAGGAGGTGTGTGGACTCGGAGCCGAGCCCCCTACCCACTAAAACTCCAAGGTCCCATCTAGCGCCATAGTGGGACGTCGCGGGATCGCCGAAGCATACCTCCGCGACGCCCCGGCGCTTGCCCCGAGGGGTCCACCGGTGGCGGCAACCTACTGCCGCCATATATACATACACTACATACTAATACATATATACCAATACATACCTCCGCGCGCGAACGCGCCAGGCCTTTCAGCGGTAGCGAACCTGCCTTAAACGCCACATGTCGCTGGTTCGATGCAAGCATATTTTCCGGTCTGGGTGTATTTGTCCTTGTCACTGTGAATGTTTCCGGATCCCCGATACAGGATATTACTATCTTAATGGGAGGCCGTTGAGTGTGCAACGTTTATTTATTTATTATTTATTATAAATGCTGGGAAGAAGGAATGGCCTGTCTATATTACGTAGTTAGTCTATGCGTGAGGTTTTTTTTGTGTAATGAATATATAATATAGAGCACGATAGAACTGTCCGTTTTTTTAATCTATTGTCAACGTCCATTGTCAATTCGATCACGGAGGTAGAATATATTATAATGATTCAAGAAAAAAATGGTTTTGCGCAAAAACTTAATAAATCGATATCTTTATATATAAAACCACGCCTGTGGTTCTATCAGTATTCATTTTGAATCAAACTAAGCTAAGGATAGCCTTAGCCTTTATCAATTTATCAAGTAGAGTCTGTCGGTGTTCTACAGACTCTACTTCGGGGAGTGTGCTGATGAGCTCCATGAACTCATACCGCCATCGCCGTTTTTCTACCGGGATACCAGGCGCACTGCGGGTACCACCCATATCTGGTCGATATACCTAATATCCGAACTAAACGCTTTCGTTCGTCATTCATAATGCGCACGGCCAGGGATTGGAATGCTCTTCCGGCGTCTGTATTTCCGAATGCATACAACCTGAACCTCTTCAAGGTGCGAGTACATAGGCTTCTCTTGAGTAAGCTCGCTTCAACGTAGACCTCATCTAAGCTTTCACGCTCGATGGAGGTCAAGAGCTTACCCATTTTAAATTTAAAAAAAATCCAAGTAGGTTAACATTATGAACAACTTATAACCAACAATGCTTTCAATCCCTTTACTAGATACACAATAAATTGCACAGCACTGTAACTACTACGTCAGATTTCAACGATTCGACCTTTTATATGCGGTACTACAATAATTTTCTTTAATGAAATATTTAAGTAACCATCATTGTGACGCTTCGTTAGAATGACATCTTTTTCAAATATTGTCTTTCTAATCCAACTTATTAAATAGGTTCTTTACTTCGTCACGTGCCCACATATATAATTGTACTGTACGTGTGTATGTCACTGAACTCCATCTAAACAGCTGGAGCGATTTTGATGATTTTTTGTGTGTATTCCGGTGGATTCGATAATGGTTTAGATTAAAAATTGGACCCAGTAGAGGGCGCTGCTATATGGTTATTACTCGTTTTTCATTCTCGTGGCAGGACAACGTCTCCCGGGCCCGCTAGTCTATTATATAATACAATGTATACAAGTTAAAATTATATAAAATACAACGGTCACCCATCCATTTTTGGACCGCAAAGAATGTTACTTAACTTTCTACTCTTTTTGCGAAATAGTACTAGTAATCTTTATCCGAATTTGTTAGGTTACTACTTTTAGCCTAACGAAGGTCAAATACCTTCGAAACCCCCTAAAGGGCGAACAAGTAATTCTTTAGATAAGAGTTGTGGCCCAGCGGTAGCGAACCTGTATGTAGCGCCATGGGTCGTGGGTTCGATTCCAGCTCGGGACAGATGTTTGTATTAACCCAAACATCTAGGCATGTGTTCCGGTTTAAATTTTTATCCTTGTCCTTGTAGCCGTTTCCGGGCCCCAGACACATGACATTAATATCCTAATTTGTTTATTTACTTCTGGGTGGTAAAACCACAAGGAAACCACCCAGACTAAAACAGATGTTTGTGTTGCTAATACAATCAGCCTCAAATGGGAATCAAACTTGCAAACACCAACCCAATGGTTGTCTCAACTAAACTTTTCGTAAATCAAAAATTTCTTAATTAATAAAACCGCCGTTCAATAATAGGTAGTTAAAATAACCAGTAAGGTATAGTTATTCGGGTTATTTCTCGAGGCCCTCGAAAACTGTTCGTTAACACAGCCCCTTTAAGGACTCTACTTTTTCTGAGGTCCAAGTTTAAACTAATTGGGATTATTGAAGGTCTATAGAGATGGCACATTTTTTGTTTATGTTATTTTTTTGTGGGCTTCATACTTATTGTTTAAAATTGACAAACACGTACAGCCTGACTGAAGGAAATTAACTTTATTTTATGCTCACTATTAAAACAAGTTGAGATGTCACCATTGTGGTGTTGTGGGTAGCGAGTTTGCCTTAAGCTTCGACGGTTGCGGGTTCGATTCCCGCTCGGAGCAGATGTTTGTATTATTCGTACAGGTATGTTTTCCGGTCTGGTTGTGTTTGTCCTTGTCATTGTGAAAGTTTCCGGACCCCCGACACAGGATATAATTATCCTAATGGGGGCCGTTGAGTGCGTAGCGTTTATTTATTTATTTATTTAAGTTGAGATGTATTGTAGGCGGAAAAAAAGAGGTATAATATGGTAGAGGGGAATAATATGGTATTTTGTGTGGGACTCAGACTAAATAAAAGATATTTTGGATTTAAAATTTACTATTTTATCCGAGATAAACGTACATGTACCTCCAAACAGAAATCAAATCAAATCAAAATTATTTTATTTCAAGTATACTTTTAAAATGTACTTCTGTATGGTCAAGCGCTACCACCGGTTCGGAAAGCTGATTCACCGGCAAGAAAGTGGATACAATGAAATGTTGATATGTAAATAATATTCCATAAAACACATCTATACTGAATTTCATGTGAATACGCTCAGTACCACGAGTTTTGATAATGCCACTGGATCCGAAAATTTTCATCCATATACTAAATTAAAATTAAAGACAACTTTAATTTAGTATATGCAATAGACTTAAAAATAATAATCATAAGTAGGCTTCCTTAATTTAATGTCACGATTTCGAAAGTGTTTGTCCATCGTGTGTAAATAACGTGACGTGACGTCATAATCCACCACATTCTAAACAGCATATTGAACGGTAGAAGTATAAGGATGAGAAGAGAAAAGAGGGGGTGGGAAATTTGCCGATATTCTGTGAGAGGGTAGTTCTTCCCGGTCAAGGGGGGCCCATTCTACTACTACTAAAGTAATATTCATGGTACAGCAATTTTGCAAAGGTTTGTCTTCCTCCACTTTTGCACTAGAGGTTTACACCCTGCAATAGTATTTGTAAGGTTTGGAAAGTAGAGTGAGTTAATTAGTCTAGCCGAAGATCGAGAAGCTTAGAGTGTGATATATAAAAAAACTTTAAATTAAAAACAAAAACCAGTCATCAAAAGTAGACAATCCAGTCACAAAATAAATATATATAGATAATATACCCGACTGTGTCACGGTGAGTGTTCAGAGGAACTATTTTCTCACAAACCTCCCTCCCACTTCCATTCAAGAACTACGCGTGCCGGTCTCCGATATCACCAGTTGGCCAATTCATTTCTTTGTCGCACCTCCAAAAGGCATCCATTGCCGGCACAATCGTTCCCATATCTGGGCTCCTTCAAACGAGGCGTGAAGAGGCATCTTGAGGGTGGCTAACGTGGTTGCCTTCCGCAACCGTACTAGTCGCCTTCGCGTCATTTGCCCTCCGTATCGAATAATAAAAAAAACTAAAATTCTAAAAAATTAAGTTTATATATAAACGGAAGTATAAATCTCTTACGATTTAGACACGTGTCGAGGTAAAAAACTAGTAATACTCGTATTTTAATTATTTCTTACGATAAAGTTTAATACGTTCAGTTTTTTGTGGACTATATCTAGTTTTTCTTTAGTCACAAGAATCTATAGCGTGGTAATGTTTACTCTATATTGTTAAAAAGCCAACGGACTCGCACATAAAATGTTCTGTACCACCGTAGAATAAAAATGTTACGCTTTTTGTATGGGGACCGTCGTTATTTTTAAATTTTATTTTATTTTTGTTATTTATGGTTGGAGCGGTAGCAAAAATACGTACTTTGTGGTCATACCGGCATTGTGGCGCAGCGGTAGCGAACCTGCCTTGAACGCCAAAGGTCGCGGGTTCGATTTCCGCTTAGAGCATAATATGGTTGTATTGACTATGCAAGCATATTTTCCGGTCTGGGTGTATTTGTCCTTGTCCTTGTATATGTTTTCAGACCTCTGACACAGGATATCACTATCCTAATATCCGTTGAGTGTGTAGCGTTTATTAAAAAAAACTAAATATTTTAATGGTATTTGTGATAACATTCTCAGACAGACGGACGGACGGACAGCAGAGGTTTAGTAATCGGGTTCCATTCATACCCTTTTGGTACGGAATCCTAAAAACATTTATTGACTAAGTGGAGAAGTCTTTTGAGAGACTAAAACATAAGTTATATATACAAAAAATAATTCTATAACTATAAAAAACATTCTATCCGATAGTGCTCAGTTCGGGGAAAAGTTGTATGTTAGCTTTTGACGTACGGACAAAAGGATGTAATGAGACCCGCAAAGAATATTAGCTGTATTGCTTTAATGCTTTCAGCACAACAATCACAGATAATGTTTTATATTTTTAGATGTTCCGTATTATCTTGGCAAACAAGCATACGGCCCACATGATGGTAAGTGGTTGCCGTAGCCTATGAGCGCTTGCAGCACCATCAGTAGCTGCCACTCGAGCGTTGCCAACCACCTCAAGATATTGCTTCTTAAATCTCATCTGCCCAGTGATTTCACTAGCCTACAGTGCCCTTCAAATCGGAACACAGTAATGCCTAAGCACTACTATTTGGCGGCAGAATATTTGACACTACGGTGGTACCTACCTACCCGGCCTCTTGCAACAAAAGACCTACCACCAGTGTGGCACACACAGTATATATCTTTGATTAGATTGTCACAAAATATATAGGGATCATTTCGAAAACAAGCCATCCCACTTGCCCACTTGGGACAATGTGGGACAATAACAGGTGTATTATAAATATTTTACTTTTATATAGAGTGAAATAAATTAACAAACTTTTTTGGGTATGTGTATTGGCCAGACTGGCCTTAACGGCGTCATCAGGCAACAGACATTAACTAATATAGCTAGTGGCTTTTCTCGATAATGAGACTGAAAACAAAAACTATTAAGGTTTTATTCATTATAACGATTTAATAAAACAACAAATACTTATTTTTATATTATTATAGATGTATAAAAAACTTTTTTATACATTAAAAATGGTCGCCGTTTCCTTTTGACACCATTGTTTTCTCTGCCGTCTTCCATTTCATAGTTTCTTAATTATCCGCTGGTAAATTGTGAGTGTGACTCTTTATTTACTTTCAAAGGATTTAATTGCGTAGCCGTATATTGAAGTAGATACTAAGTAGAAATTTACGAGATAAAGTTGATTTTTAGTACAATGAATGATCTTATAGAGAGTGATTTAAAAAAAAGAAAAATTGTCCGTCAAGATGGCCGTAGATGTAAAACATATACTTTATTTTTAGGATTTTATTTTATTTATTAATAATAAAAAGCGTCATCGACAAAAATATTGATTTGGAAAAGACAAAATGTGTATACAAGATGAACTCCTGAAGTATTCTGTAGTCTAATGAAAAGGAAGACGCAGCACTTACGTAATTCTCACAGAGAAGATACGACATGTATAGTATACGCGTACGCACACACAAGAAGCATGACACCATAAGAGAGCGTCATGCCGCTTACCGTCACAGCATAGGGGTATATTTTACTGCTAGGCGCGTTATGTAGTATACATGGACGCAAATAAGCAATACCATGTCAACCCACAAGAATGTCATTTCGAGAAAAACGCGTTTGAAAATTTTGAACAACTTGCTTTATCTGATTTTTTTAAATATATTGGTCAAGTTTTTGGCAATTTCAAAATGTATGTAAGTTATTTTACTTATTTTCACATAAAATAAGCATACAAACTGCATATTTCGTATATAATATAACCCAAAACGTTTAAAATAATACATAAATTGCATGATTAAAAATTGGCTTTTTTAGAAGTTTTAAGGCTTAAACCCTACAAATATTAAAGAAAAATGTTTTTCAGCCACTTACCAACACTTTTGCATATATAACTCAGTTTTTTCAGTTTTGTGGGTTGATATGGTATTGCTTATTTGCGTCCAGTCATATGAATTTAAAATCATTAAAGTAGTCTTTCGACTACTTTAAGGTGGAAGGACAAATAAGGTGGAAAGGGAAAAGGAGGAAAAAAATTGATAAGTCGTGGAGGGTGTTTTTTTTTTTTTTTTTTTTTTTATGTAAGAGGGGGCAAACGGGCAGGAGGCTCACCTGATGTTAAGTGATAAAATCTCTCTGTGTTGCTCTCGCTTAGCAAATGTAACGCAACGAGGATACTATTATTTCATACTGATGTTCTATGCGTTTTTCATATAATCAATAATAAACGCTGCACACTCAACGGCCACCATTAGGATATCCTGCGTCGGGGGTCCGGAAACACATACAATGACAAAACAAACCAATCCAGACCGGAAAATATGCTTACATGGTCAATACAAACATTATGTTCCGAGCGGTAATCGTACCCACGACCCGTGGTGTTTAAGGCATGCATATACTTTCATCGAAGTAGCCATCGGAGTTACAGATAGACAGTAGCACGTGTTTTGTAATGTTATGTAATGCTCCATCAGATATTTCTTTCGAGCTGAAACAATGACCTCGATGTAAATATAGTTCTGACGACGAAACAAATACAATTATGAGAGACCGTGTCGATGTACACTTTGAAACAATTAGTATTGCTTCCCACTATACTCAACGCGAAATAATCATAAATCTATACATGTACACAAATAAATAAAATTGAAGTGTTTTTTTATGTCATGACGGTTTTCAAACAAGCATACGATCCGCCTGATGGTAAGCAGTCGCCGTAACTTATGTACGCGCGCGATACTTGAAGTATCACATGCGCATTGTCAACCCAAGGAACAGGAGGGACGGGATGAGAAGGGAAAAAAGGAAGGGAACAGAGGAGGTGGGAGATTGGGCCTACGACGCTCTCAGTCATCGTACGAAACGCAGCAGTACCCAATGATACTGTTACTGTTATATACAATGATACTGTTACTTGAAGTCGATTTTCTGTGAGAGGGTAGTACTTTACCGGTCGAGTCGGTCCTTTTGTGCTGAGAGAAGCATGGCTCTACTACCGTGAAAGAGGAGTATGGCTCTACTACCATAAATAAATAAATAATATAAATAAATAAATCACTAAATGCATATGAAAGTATATACGGTACTTACATAAAAAAAAAACTATTTTGAACATATTTGAGTGTCTGTTTGCAACGGCTCTATCGATTTTAATGGCACTTTCACAGGCAGATAGCTGATGTTTTATGGATTAACTGACGCTACTTTTATTTTAGAACAAGAACTAGAGTTCCTTGCTAAGAGAAAAATCAGTACACCACGCGAGAGGAGCTGCGGGTACAGCTAGTATGATAAAAAATTGTTTATGTGTTCAAATTACATGCAGTTAAAGCCGAACTAAACTATTTTCAGCAAATACGCTAACTCCTTCTTCAATGGCTTACTAATATTATTTCATTTGCTGGTTAAGGAAGATCAGTCTCCCCACCGTGCCACGGAGATCATATGAAGCTGTCGGTCCCGGTTGTTGCCACATAACATCTGATAATAATCATTAATTCTTAATTGGTAATTTGCTGATGGAATAGGTTAGATTTTCGACTTTAGGATTACAGAGGTCAGATGGGAATCGCTTTAAGTAAAAACGAATAACCTGTCTGTCTGTGGATGAGGATAAATACCGGGAATAATACTAGGAAGAAGTGCTGGTCCAGGAATCTATCTTTCTCACAGAATATCGCTCTGAATAATCATATATCAATATTGCTCAGTTCGATGAGTTTCTGGGTCAAAGGCCTAAACTTCCACTACTTATATTTTTCTCTCTCCTGCTTTTTTTTTTTTTATATTAGTAGTTGGCAAACAAGCATACGGTCCACCTGATGGTAAGTGGCTGCCGCAGCCTATGAGCGCTTGCAGCACCATTAGTAGGTGCCACTCACGCTTTGCCAACCTCGAGATATTAGTTCTTAAATCTCGTTCGCCCAGTAATTTCACTAGCGTACAATGCCCTTCAAACCGGAACACAGTAGTGCCTAAGCACTACTATTTGGCGGCAGAATATTGGACACTGCGGTGGTACCTACCTAGCCGGCCTCTTGCAACAAAAGACCTACCACCAGTGTGACTGATTGCACTGGTGGAATAATCTCTGTTGTGACAGAGGTTATCCCAACAGCGGGCGATGGGGTCGTCACATCCCGACGCCTTTGAAGAATCCGATCCCGAAGCCTTGGCTTTCTCTTCCCCATCAATTCAATTAGTGATGCTTTTAAATGTTTCTTTCTTTATATAGCCCATTTGGAGTGACAGATCAACAAGTTTTGGCATTTCACCCAAACTGTAGGTCAGAATAGTTTTGACATGAAATCCTGGATTCGTTAAATTTTGCAAAGCGTTCAAAGTCTTCTATATCAGTATACGCCTCTTGTATCTATCTGGCACTGATTTGATTATGATAAGCGTAAAAAGTACACACGTCTATATGATAACAGCGATATAAATTACTTATCTTTTGACCCGTTTTATTATCTATACCGAAAACGTAGCGGAAGTTGAGGTGGATGAAAAATGTTGTAAGAGATATATCTGGGGGAAAATATTTACCATGTCACATTACCTTGGGGTTCTTTGTGGTGTACTGGTTGCCAGCGTGCGTCGAGATGTTTGTTATAAATATCTTTTTTTGTCTGGGCGTTTGTCCTCTTGGTTCTTCCCACCATGTCTCGGTAAGCACGTTAAGCTGTCGGTCCTGGTTGTTATCATAACATCTGATAATAATCGTTAACTATTGATAGTCAATTCGCTCTTATACAATGGGTTACTGGTTCGCTTTTTGGATAACGGAGGTCAAATGGTAATCGCTTTGTGTAAAAACTAGTAACTCGTCTATCAGAATGTCCTTAGCCGTGGTTTGGCTTCGCAGGAGGACCCTAAGGACGGAATCGAATTTGCGCCCCCGTGAGGACTGCCGCTTTATCACGGCCGAGTCTTTGTACTCGGTCCCCCCACCCGGTGACGCTGTCAAGACCAGTAGGGCCAACAGCAATACACATTCGGAAAAAAAAATCTATCAGAATAAGAGTGAGACGCTCACAGCCGGGTGCGCTTACTGTGAACGATCGGTGAGTTAGGCAACTCACAGGCGCAGTCAGTCACTAGATGGGTGATTGCATAGTCAGTCCCAATGCTTATCAAATACGGTCGACCTGACCAACTCTGACACTAGGTTGGCCAATAACCACTGGATAAGATGAAGAAGGATAATAGTATATGCAGACCCCAGGGTCTGGGTAAGTATCATGAATACTAGAAAGAAGGATTACGGGTTCATTGATTCGGAAATATTGACGTGGGGAAGTTCTAAATCGTGCTATTAAAGTTTTCAATCAACAATGATATATATAGAGGGTCCCGTTTGTTAAATGACTCAATTCGGTTACAGGAAGGCGAAATTATTAGTATTTAGTACGTCGACCTGTTGGTAACAGTCAGCTCGTGACAGTATGTATTATCAGATGTTATACGATAGGGAGCATGAATTATTTAGTTATTAGTAGAACCATGTTCCTCTCAGCACAAATTGTCTGGTTCGACTGGGAAGAACTACCATCTCACAGAAAATCGGCGTAAAGTAACAGAATACGACGTGCGATGAGTGAGAGCGCTGGAGGCTCAATCTCACACCACAACTCTCTTCTTTTTTCCTTTCTACTTCAACCATCACGTGCGTTCATAGGTTGCGGTGATTGCTTACCATCAGGCGGACTATAGTCTTGTTTGTCGTTCGCCATTAAATAACAAAAAATATATATTATATCATGTTCTTTACGGCCTGCATAGGGAAACCCACGGGACTATAATACTCGATGCAAAGCATATTATGTCTGTGTGAATTCCAATAACGACGTTACAATTTTCTTTGTGTATTTGTACTCGTATGAAGCTTTTAAATCGTTTTTCGATTATGGTCAGTAGTAAAAGAAATAGAACCCACGATCGTTCCGGACCCTTCATTCCACTAATTCAATTCCATTAGAAAAATTTCTATTAAAGTATTTGAATCGACTAATATGTCGTAAAGTTATACGCCAAAATTCTAAGTATATAAAATTAATATAATACTTTAAGTTATATTTACTTATTAACTTGTTTATTGACAATGCAGCGGTAGTCGCGGTTAACCGTTAGTTATGTTTAAAGTCGAAATTCTATTTATTACGTTTCATAATCATGTGACATAAGTTAGTTTCCTAAACACGAGTACACGTTGAGTAAACTCCGCTAATTGGATATATTTAATGGTATATAAAATAATAAATATTTTATAGTTAGTATTAAGAATGCTGACGAGAAAAGTTTAATGAAGAAATTTCCTATGGTTAAATGTTGTTGACAACGTTGTGGCGCTGTAGTAGCAATCCTATCTTAAACGGGTTGCGGGTTCGATTCCCGTTCGGAACAGTTTGTATTGACCATTTTTTTTTAATGTTACAAGATGGCAGACAAGCATACGGCCCACTTGATGGTAAGTGGTTGCCGTAAGCTATGAGCGCTTGCAGTACCATTAGTAGGTGCCATTCACGCGTTGCCAACTTCTTTCTTAAATCTCCTCTGCCCAGTAATTTCACTAGCGTAGCGCCCTTCAAACCGGAACACAGTAATGCCTAAGCACTACTATTTGGCGGCAGAATATTTGACACTGCGGTGGTACCTACCTAGCCGGCCTCTTGCAACAAAAGACCTACCACCGGTGCGACTGATTGCACTGGTGGAATAATCTCTGCTGTGACAGAGGTTATCACAACAGCGGGCGATGGGGTCGTAACATCCCGACGCCGGTAAACTTTTTTAATGAACAACAAAACTTTCCTAATGGTGGCCGTTGAGTGTGTTCACTTTATTTATTATATACGATGACTTTTGCAACTTACGTCGATTTTCTGTTAGTGACAAGTGCGTGAGACTTTCGTGTGGAAGACAGTAAGACCCTGCGCTCGTTCGCGACACGGCGTGACAGAAGATTTTTATGTTTAGGTACTATTAGTATATTGCGTCACAGCATTTATTGTCATGCTGTCAAAATTTTTATATGTCAATTAAAAATTCCGTGCTTTTGTGTGTGCATTGTGCTGACAATGAGCTCAGGGCCTTAGACGCTACTAATACGCTTAAAACTGTTACGAAGAGACTGATGATTGGATTATATTCTGATTGTTTGATCTGAGAATTCAAGATTCAACTATAAATTTAACTAGATATATTCTAAAAAATTTCACATATTTGGTGTAACGAGCAACAGCCTACTAGCCTTTCAAACTTCAAACAGAATCTTCCAAGTAAAACTCTCTACCATTACAATAATCAATTAGCCTCAATAGACGATGTGTCGCATCGGAACTAAAAAAGAATCATTACGATCGGTCATTTACACCCGTTGCGAAATACACAAATGACAGACGTGAGACGGCCAAGATAAATATAGTATAAGCCTAGCATTATCTAGTTTTTACCTGTTTCGTTTTTGACTGATGATTTTTTGATACCATACTACTTTTAGACTAAGAATCTCATGGACAGAGCCGTCTGTTGCCGCTTGTAAACTTACTTCAAAGGATATATTGCTATCTTAGTCTGTTGCCATTCAAGACAATCACTTACTTTCTGCCTCTATCTGATGGCATAGGTTATATATATATATATATATATATATATAGACGCCGGAGGGCAAATAACTCCACTCCACCTGATGGTAAGTGGAAGTGGAGTCGACACGCGAAGGTGGCTAATATGGTTGCAGGCGAACTGTACTAGCCATCCTCGCCCTGCCTACCCGCAAGGTGCCTCTTCACGCCTCGTTTGAAGGACCCCAGGTTGTAAGAATGAGGGAACACGTGGCCGGTAAAGCATTCCATTTTTTTGAAGTGCGACAAAGAAAAGAGTTGGCAAACTTCTTTGTTCGCGATGGCATTGATGATACAGTTAGTCGGTGACCGGCATGGTGTAGTTCGGAGACCGGCACGCGTAGTTCTTGAATGGAAGGGGGAGGGAGAGATGAGGGAAAATAATTCCTCTAAACTCTCGCCGTGGTATAGTCTATAGTTTATAGGTTAGAGCAAGACGGGCATTTCAGCACAATACAGTACTATCGTCGTATGCCACTTTATCACTGTTATATACACAATAATTCTAATTAAATTACCGATTTATTTGACAAATGCACCGATATGCACCTATATTTAATGACGTTGTGGCGCAGCGGTAGCGAACCTGCCTTAAACGCCACAGGTCGCGGTTTCGATTCCCACACGGAGCATAATATGTTTGTATTGACCATGCACGCATATGGTCCGGTCTGGGTGTATTTGTCCTTGTCCTTGTATGTTTCCGGACCCCGACCCAGTATATAACTATCCTAATGGGGGCCGTTGAGTGTGTAGCTTTTATTAAAAAAAAATTGGACAGTCTTGACCGGGTATAAAACATGCCACTATTGATATTTAAGAAATAAAAAAATAAGTTGCTAATCCTATATATATCTATTTCTTTTACTCGTATTAGTACTCCGACCAACAGACTAAGATAACAATATCGCCTTTGCAATAACGTTACAAGAGCGGCAACATGGTATTGCTCCGTCCATGAGATTCTTAGTGTAAGCTCTAGGAATTTTCAACTTGTCACACATTCGACACATAAATATTTATTACACGCTTCTATCGAAAAGTTGCTTTATCACCTTTATTTAGATAGCAGATGGAAGTTAATATAAATATTCTTAAAATAACCTCGATGATTTAAAATTTTAACGACGTGTTAATTACTGTAGCGTTTTAAAAAAACTAGCAAAGGGCATGAAAAGTTGTTATAATATGTTAATTAGGTTGATTTGAATACAAGTTCACCGCGATTTTGGAATAAGGTTCTAACTAGATTCCACCTGCGGTTTCGCTCGTCTTCAAATAAAAAAATCATAATCAATAAAATTTTGTATCATGGATGATAATGGCACAATGGATCAAAAACATAAATCGAAGGTAGCGGGCTTAAGTACCTCTGAAGTTTTCTTATGCTTAATTTGCGTTTCAAATTTATCTCGTCCATAGCGGTGAAGGAAAACATCGTGAGGAACATGCATGTCGTGGAAGAAATTCTAAGACATGTATATGCTGGTGATAGGTCTTAAAAACCCCCACCTGGTAAGCTACCAACGTACGTTGGTGAAAAATTCGTGAAGTGACTCTTCGTCAGACGCGTTTCGAGATCGGCCAGCAGATAACCAGTTGTATCCTAAAGGCCGGCAACCCAACTTCTTGCCATCTGGTGATGCAGACGTGGGTGGCGGTAATCACTTAACATCATGTAAGCCTCTTGCCCGTTTGCCTCCTCTGACATAAAAAATTGTATGTATGGCAAACATAAGAATTATGACCTTAAAACCAACCATTTGTCGTAAGATCTTTTTAGCTTTTAAATTAAATACTCACAGATATTGAAGTCACAGTATCAATACTACTGCATTGCATTTCACTGCTGTGTTTGTATTTCGGCCGTTTCCTTCTTTTGGGTGATCACCTTGTAATGCTACTAATATTGGAAGCGTCTACAATTTTACGTAAATAAAAAACATAACAGACAAACATTCCCACTTTGTATATATGAAGTAGATGCATTGAAAACACGAAATATTTGTTTTGAATGAATGACAACTATAAATTAAGTGTGAATAATTTATTTATTATGTATGCGTCGTATGAATGTAGGCCGTAAATAAATTTTAGGCGGTGGAAGAAAACCGAAATTACTCGTATCAATAAGGTTATCAGCGTCCGAGACGATATTGTTAAAATACAGTATTTATAATGTAAATGAATGGAACTTTATTTTGGTAAATATTTAAACAAACGAAAAGCGTGTTGTAACATTTTTTAGACCTCGTTATATTCGAAAATCTGTTGGGATATTTAAAAGCCGTCTTATGAAAAATTATCCGGCAATGTAATACATAATCTATGTATGTTTATTGAAGTAAGTTATAATATAATATGTACTTATATTTGAGTATGTATGTATGTAAGATTGGATGGATGGATGTTGGCTACTCTTTCACAGGATAACTATTCGACAGATTTGGATGAAATTTGGTACTCGCATAGCCTATTTTTGGGTTAACATATAGGTTACGTTTTATCCTTAAAAATTAAAAACTATGTAACGCAAGCAAAGCTACGGGCACAGCTAGTATTAATATATTAATATATACGTCGATATATGATAAATAAATATGGTTTATATAATTCTTGTAAATGTTGTACAAATAACTAATGCCTTTTTTACACTTCTTTATTTATATTACCTTTTTTGAATTAATAGCATTTCTAACAATAAACTTTGTTTTATATAAAGGTTGGTTAAGATCCCTGTAAATGATAAGGCCGCCCTTGCACCATCTTTGTCAAATTAATAAATTATGTAATATTTTTTCTTGTGTGTCCAATAAAGAATTTAAATAAATAAATACATTTTTCTAAAATTCTGCCCCTGAAAGGTTGAAAAGGGGGTTCAAAGTTCGTTAAAATATTTAATACGACGCTGTATAATAAAAACATTACTGGGATCACAACAAAGTCAACTTTATAGCTAGTATGTAAAAAATTATCAGTTTTATTTTTGTATTTAAGATTCTTATCAATTGGATAATGTCATAATTTCTCATTCTTTGAAGCTTCCGATGCTACGTGCGGTCCGCGGGCACCGATGTACGCCCCCTTGATAAGAGACGATACTAAATGACCCACGAGATGCAAATAAATTTAAACGTTTCTTTTATCTTACGTTAATTTAATAACTTTTTAAGATGAATAGATTTTGTTTTGGTATAAATGATATTACAAAGTAAAATTGAAAGTAATTGGTCACTACTGTTATTTAGTCAGACTAAAGATTTATATAGCCCGTCTTAGTTCGTAACGAATTAGATTATTATATATTAATATAACTGGCTTCAGCCCACAAACAGAGGAGGTGGGAGATTGGACCTCCGGCATTATCTCTCATAACAATATATTTATTACCTGTCACAAAATATGTATTGTAACAACAAATACAACATTCTTGTTTCAACGTCCGATGAGAACTAACTAGAACTGCGCAGTCCCCTCTTACATCATTGAATCAAATCAGCAACATTGTTATTAAAGTCAAATCATTTTCGTAATAAATAAATTATTTTAGTCAAATTACATACTTCTAATTATCATTCAACTATAAAATCTTAATAACATCATATTAATATTTGAAAATCATGACAGTTCTCTGCTACTTTACGCCGATTTTCTTCGAAAGAGTAGTACTTCCTATGTCGTGCATGCCCATTTTCCTTGGAAGGAGCATAGCTCGGCTGCTACTGGGAGAAGCATGATTTTGGTTATAAACACAAAACATTTATAATAATTATTAAATCTTGCTAAATTCATGGCATTAGTATGTACCGAATACCGGTTTGCTATACAGGTCACGTTAAAATTATAAACAACGCCAATACAAATTACTTATAAAGGCAAAAGTTCAGATGCTCCTCTCTGTGAAGAGGCAAAGGATCAAAGCGTCTGTATATTACTATAAGAAAACTAGCTTCTGCCAGCGGTTTCAACTGTTTGAATAACGATTATAATACAAACTGAATCCCCTTTTATCTCTTCAAGGATGGGAGTTTAGAAAATTTAAAACATGGGTTTCTTTAATTGTTCGCCTAAAAACAAAGTTTCATCTTTCTAGTCTCAAAAATTACAGGCCTCTATACAAACTTTTTCTCCTTTTATACCTCTTTATGGGAGGAATTTTAGAAAATGTTAAAATACGTGTGTCTTTATTTTTAATTGTTCGCCTAAAAATACAGATTCGTACTGCTAATTTAAAAATACTGGACTTCCATATAAAATTTCAAACCCATTTTTTAAAACATTAAGTTTTTTTTAAACATTAGTTTTAAAAACATTTCTGACAAAATTCAGCTTTGTAGGTCCAAGGGTTTAATCTGAGAGTTTATAAGTCAGTCACTTCAGCTTATATATATATGTATGTATATAGATAGGGAGATACATTTGACAAATAAGATATATTATCTTATTGTGTAAGTAGCTCGTTAAAAATGTGATGAAATTATTAAGGTAACTAACAAGCATGTACGGATCCCATGTTTGAAGGTTAATAACGTTTTTGTGCATCGTTAGCGCGATGCCGCAAGCGAAACACGAGGCCCATGGACAGATCCCCTGTGATAATTTAGTATTAACTTGCTTTAAGAAATACCTGACATTGTGATTTTATGTTTTCCTTTTAAGATTAATTCGTATTTAACCTAAAAAGGTTCTTAATTTTGCTTATTTTTACCGCTTTTTACGGTTTTTGGAACAGCTTTCATGTTTTTGCTGTAGTGGATACAAATTCTTGAAGATTAAAGACTTCAGTAAAGCAACTCCTCATAATATAAAAGCTAACTACCCTTAAGCTCTATAAGTAATAAATAAATAAACGCTACACACTCAACGGCCGCCATTAAGATAGTGATATCCTGTGTCGGGGGTTCAGAAACACATACAAGGACAAGGACAATACACATCCAGATCGATACATGCCTACACGGTCAAAAGCTCATCAGCTCCGAGTAGCAATCGAATCCGCGACCTGTGGGGTTTAAGGCAGGATCACTACCACTGCGCTACAACGTCGTCAAAAGCTCTATGTTAAAATATTTGTATATTTTCGTTTGAAATCTAAAATCAGATCTCTGTCCGTTTTCTAAAACGAAAAGGAGGATGTAGGGAAATGACGCCTCCACCTTTCCCTCTTATATCTCGATTTAAAATGACACAAACCCTCTATGGATATGAATTTTGAATAACTTTAAGAGATTTAAATAACAAAGTAATCCTTTTATATTTCTTATATAATAGTATAATATTAAAAAAAAAATTAAAAAGTATATTTCATGAAGTTGACATTGGCAATTCCGCCATTACAGCGTAATTACAAAAACACGTTCAACAGGTTGATAATTGGTATGATGTAAAGTGGGTCATTTTTGTTAAAAATGTCACTTCGACACGTTAAATCATACCACATTCAATATTTATGTGTTTTAACACGTTCCCTGTCCACTGAACCACGTATAACCCAGATCAATTTTTTAACTATTGTGTCTACTCTGGACTGTGAATGGGTTAAAATTTTGTCAGTAGCGTAGATTTAAGTTTCCGATATTTTGGACCTAACTCTTTTAGGATTCCATACCCAAAAGTTCCGAAGGGATTTCTCAAACCGTAATAGGTAGAGAATTGAAAATTTTACAGAAAGTGTTCTGTTGCCGCTACAACAACTAAACACTCTTCTTCATAGCATTTTTCCCGGTTTTATGTGTACGTGTATTTACCCAGGTTCTGCTAATTACACTTATTTGACAGGTTATTAGTTTTTACACAGAGCGATTGCCATCTGACCTCTACAACCCTAAGGGCGAACCAGTAACTCATTGGATATGAGCAAATTACTCATCATTAATTAACGATTAATGTCAGATGTTATGTGATAACAACCGATAGCGTAACGTGCTCTCCGAGGCACGGTGGGGAGACCCACAAGGACAAAGGCGGATGTACTGATCTTTTTTGTCTGTCGATGTCTGTTAATATAATAAGTCAATGAAATTACTAACAGAATTTGTACAGTGATTTAGCAGAATATAATCGCTCTTACGTAACTTTTTGTAGGCTTCACATTATTTTAATTATAAAAAGGTCAATGAACTGTCTATCTAGTTATTAAAAACGAACGGCTTATATTGAAGCTTAGATTTATTGTTAAGATTATAAATGTATAATTTATAAGTTATTTGATATGATTAAAATTTAAATTTATATTAAATTATTTATTAATTTTCGTATGAAAATTATGAGGTTAATAAATAATGACGTACAAGCAGACAGAAGGTAGCGAAAAATTTACAGTAAAGAAATGATTTTTATATTCATTACTATTAACACTAGCTGTGCCCGCGGCTCTGTTCGCGTGATGTATCATTTTTTCTTTATTACACGGAACCCTAATTATTTTTCTAAACTAAATGTAATTACTCCTTATTACATCAGCTACCTGCCAATAAAAGTCCCATCAAAATCGGTCCAGCCATTTCAGAGATTAGCCGGAACAAACAGACTAACAGACAGACAGACAAAAATTGTAAAAAAATGTTATTTTGGTGTATGTACCGTATATATATATTCCTAGATATAGTATAAAACGGTTATTTCAATATTACAAACAGACACTCCAATTTTATTATATGTATAGATTATGGTGTAGTGAATCAAGTCTTGGTCGCGGGTCTCATTCCCGCTCGGGGGGGAAGTTTGTATTAACCATACATGTGTTCGGATACTCATGATGTTCTTTATGCCGTTGTCGAACACAGTATACTGCTTTACGGTAGAATAAATGATGGTACCTACCTAGCAGGCCTCTTGCAATAAAGGTCTACCACCAGTTAAATCTAGGTTCTCGAATCAATATGTTTATGTATGTGACGCGATGTCTTCGCTGCGGATATGCTTTGAATGTTTCCTATACTTTTAGTGGTGATTTGATTAGAAAGTTTTTTTATGTTAGAAGTTGGCAAACAAGCATACGGCCCACCTGATGGTAAGTGGCTGCCGCAGCCCATGAGCGCCTGCATCACCATTAGTAGGTGCCACTCACGCGTTGCCAACCTCGAGATATTAGTTCTTAAATCTCGTTCGCCCAGTAATTTCACTAGCGTACAATGCCCTTCAAACCGGAACACAGTAGTGCCTAAACACTACTATTTGGCGGCAGAATATTGGACACTGCGGTGGTACCTACCTAGCCGGCCTCTTGCTACAAAAGACCTACCACCAGTGTGACTGATTACACTGGTGGAATAATCTCTGTTGTGACAGAGGTTATCCCAACAGCGGGCGATGGGGTCGTCACATCCCGATGCCTTAAGTTGCGATTGAAATCGGAATTCTTGAAAGCTAAAGAGCAATTAACGCTTAACTAACACTGATTAGTAATGGATTTTGTTTACTTTAACTCTGGCAAAAGAATTTTGTATTCTATGTTTAGATTTCTATAAAGGCTAATAATTTTTGGCTTTTCCTTAAAGGCTTTGAAAGAAGCGACTTACCTAATACGTGTTCTCTCCTTATCTGAGGTTCTTTAAACAATGCATGAAGTGGCCTATTGTAGGGGTATGCGGGGCGAGGGTAACTAGTACAATTCGCCAACTGTAGCTGCCTTCGCGTTTGGAATCTACTTCCATTTACCATCAGGTGGACTAAAGCACGAGCATTTTTTTATGCCAGAGAAGCAAACGGGCAGGAGCGTCACCTGATGTTAAGCGACTACCACCTCCCAAGAACATCTGCAACTGTAGAGTTCATGCAGGTGTGTATGCTGATTAACTTCGAAATTTGCCTGACGAGCAGTCAATTCCCGGAGTTTTTCACCAACGTATGGTAGTACCTAACCAGGCAGGCCTTTTAAGCCTAACATCAGAACACATTTCACTTGAAAACTCAGAGGTGCTTCCGGCATTTCTGCATTTATTTCATCCGATACCTGATCGCAGCTATTCGCAAGAGTCCCAATTGTTGACATATTTCATAGTTCATTGCTTCCATTATTAAAATTTTTCACGACCATTCGTAAAGTGCCAGTTCCGTCCGGTTTTTTAAATGAAATATTTACACTCTACCCGTGACTAACCGCAGTTATATGACATAGTGTTTTTAGTCAATTGGGCTTTAGTTTTGCGTGGAGCATATATTTTTCGGATTTTACGGGTAACACAGAGTCATTGCCATCTGAGTTCTGTCCTCGGTAATCCTAAGGCCGGAATCAGGTAATATATAAATATAGTAAATATATAGAAGTAGTGCTTAGGCATTACTGTGTTCTGGTTTGAAGGGCACTATAGGCTAGTGAAATAGAGATGGGTAATGGAGATTCAAGAACCAATATCTCGAGGTTGGCAACGCGTGAGTACACCTACCTAGGCACGTGAGGCACCTACTACTGGTGTTGCTCGCGCTCATAGGCTACGGCAAACTGCTTACCATCAGGTGGGCCGTATGGTTGCTTGCCAGCTTATAACATAATAAAGGTACAACGCCTGATAGGTAAGGAGATCTTATCCAATGAGTTACTGGTTCTGGTTGCATAGGTCAGATAGCAATCGCTCTGTGTAAAAATTAACCCTTCTAATTCAGATTAGAGTATAACCAGACACTGGGTAAATACCGGGTGAAATGCTAAGAAGAGGAAGAGATTATGTATTTATCTGTCAATATTCCATGGCAGTCAGTATCGCCGAGTTGTTAAAAATTTCCCAACTCACAGATATCTTTACGCAAGATACTTTCGGCGATGGACGTGGCTATTACACCGATGTGTTTATATTAAGCTTCGATGCTTTATTTGGTCGCGACTCTATTATTAATCTTTGATCTCGTCCCTTTGAGATAGCCATCGTAGCGGCTAACAATGTTTTGAATGTTATATCTTTTCATCACTGTATGACATATACGTAATAAGTGAAATGCTTTGTCTCTTTCTTTTTAGTGGGAAAATCTCATCTCCTGGCTTTGTATGTGTGCGTAAACTGTGTGCTTTTATTTCACTTTAATTATTTCTTCACTCACGTTATTTAGTTTTTTGATGATCGCAAAGGAACCCAACATTTTTCCAGGATAAAAAGTATCCTACATGTTAATCCAGCTATGTGTGTAGCAATTTTCATCTAAATCTGTCCAGTAGATGTTGGGTGAAAGAGTAACAAACATCCATTTCCGGCGTCGGGATGTGACGAACCCATCGCCCGCTGTTGGGATAACCTCTGTCACAGCAGAGATTATTCCAACAGTGCAATCAGTCACACTGGTGGTAGGTCTTTTGTTACAAGAGGCCAGCTAGGTAGGTACCACCGCAGTGTCAAATATTCTTCCGCCAAATAGTAGTGTTTAGGCATTACTGTGTTCCGGTTTGAAGGACACTGTAAGCTAGTGAAATTACTGGGCGGACGAGATTTAAGAACTAATATCTCGAGTTTGGCATAAAAAAATACCATCCATCCATCCAAACTTTCACATTTATAATATTAGTTATATTGCGAACGATTTTTCATGTTTGGGGAGACTGGAAACGGCTTACCAACTTTCTTGACAATTTTAAGTAGTCTAATATATACGTAACATTTGAACGAATTATAAGTGTACCACTGCAACACATGGCCGGCTGATAATGCTCGAGAACTATTGTATTTATTTAATTATTCCTATTTCTATATGGAGAATGTTATTTGTATAGGTTTTACTATACATTTGATAGCGATAAACAGACTATATTTATGTAAAAATAAAAATAAAGTCTCACACAAATATATTTCAAAAGATCTGATGAAAACAATACAAAATACTAACAAATACATCAATTTATACGCCTCATAATATACATGGTAAATACTTCCCGGGAGTGAAGTGTCCAGTGGCGTTGAACCCGGCACGTAATCGCTTCGTTCCGGTTCGAGTTTCGCGTTCGACAGGTTGTCCTCTAAAATAATACTCAGTTTATTAAATATGATATTTTTTATGAAGTTACAAACATAAATTACAATGCCAGTTACTGACAGACTGCATAAAATTAGTAACTCTTATAAAGGTATACGGTTGTACAATAGGATCCCAGAAAGCGTTCAGAGACTTTCTATTAATGAATTTATAAAAAAGGTCAAGGGACGTTAGTGTGGTAAAGGCTATTATAATATTATCAAAATATTTTCGTGTTCTACGATATGCTTATGACTGAGGTTGAAATATTTTGTAAGTTGGTGGACCTGAAACAATCTTGACTTCTAGGTTAGCCACTGATTACATGAAAATAAAGACTGAATCTTTTATGTGTCAATTTCGTACAGAGATAAAATATAAACAATAAAAGATTGTAATTTTAACTTCTTCTGAATGAAAAATTCAAAATTAATTAAGATAAAAAACCTCAAAAGATCCACTGAGTTTCTTTCACCGGTTCTAAGAATGTACCGGTCCAAGAGGCCAACAATGTAGGTTCCACCGCAGAGTCTACCGTAAAGATACTCTACCGCAAAGAGGCACTGTGTTTTGTATTACTGTGTTCCAGCTAGTGAAATTAGTGGACAAAAGAGATTTAAGAACCATACCTCGAGGTTGGCAACGACTGACCCCAACAAAGGTATGATGTTGCAAGCGCTCACAGGCTTAGCGAGCTAGCGACAATTCATTACCGGCGAGATGAGTCGTATGCTTGCTAGCCAACTTTTCACTAAATTCAAACTGAAAAATATATGCATAATTTAAATTATTATTGAGTGCTATTTAACTTCAGTCGTGGCAAGTGGAGTTATTACTGAATACACCTACAATTCACATGACGTATATTGTGCGAAATTGAAGGTTTTAAAAGACAGATTGGCTTCACTTCATCTCGTCGTTAAGGGCAATTACATTAACAAGTTTAAGTTGTAAGAAACGAAACGAAATTGTAAGAAACGGGTAATTTTGAGATATGCTGCCGAACAAGATGTATTACTGCGTATCGTTTTTAGAAATACTTAAAATGTATTTGTTACATTGCTCATGTCTAAAAATCTGGTAAATGATCGTAGACGCATTAAATTCACTGCAAAATGTTTTCAAGAATTCTAAGAGCCTGTAGCTCAAAAATCTTTAATTTATTATATTCAGTTGTCCTAAAATCAGAGTCATCCCCTTGAGTTGCTACAAGAGAGAGAAGAAGGCTAAGAGAGGAAAAAGAGAGAGGTGGAAAAGATGGGAAACAGAGATGGTACAGTCTAGGTCTCTATAATGAAAAAAAATCTAAACCCTAAGACAGTGTCTGGAGTGAATCAATACCTAATAGTTATTCTCAGAACTGCGAGCACGCGATTTTATGTTCTCTATTCCCTTATATCTTGCATTAAAAACCTCTACATTAAAATTAAAAGTTATCTGTAATTGGATAAAACGTCTATAAATTAATCTATATTAATACAAAATACTTTCTATTTACCGATAAAAGTGTATTAATAATCTGTGCTTCAATATTAATCCTCTCAAAAATTATTAGGCTTAAAATCTCATTGGGTTTATTACAAAGAACTTAATCTGTTTGAGAAAAATATCGATTGTGTAGTAACGGTATTTTATATTGTGATAATGTGTATCTTATGCTTATTTCGTCAATACTTAGTCGTAGAACGCTTCTTGATAATAGTGATTGTGTAATACATGATCTAAAGTAGCAATAATTTCACAGCTCTTCGATTTCCAGAAATGTTGTTTATAGAAGTGCGTAATCTTTACATAAAACTAGTTTTTGCCGACGATTTCACGTGCTTAAATATAAAATAAAAATTAATATAAGAATTTTATTATGCCTTAATGGTACTGCCAGATGATGAAAAGCTTAAACAGCGCTAGTCATCTAAAAAAAGTTATCTAGTAATAGTTGTTTTAGTTTCATTGTTTCACGACAAAATGTATACCGGCTATTAAATGAGATTTAAATACATAAAATATTGAATTAAGAGCTATATGGCTAGAAAGTGTACGGATACTGCAGTGTGACTTCTTCCGATAACAGGCCTACCACCAGTGTGCAGTAAGAGGCCTACCACCTTTTACCAAAGCTGTATTTTTGATTGCATAATCAATCAATAATTTTAAATGTGATTAGATTCACGTTCATTTCGTCAGTTTAAATCAGATGATGTGTCAGAGTAATTTATTTTTAACCTGTTGTAAATAGCACGCATCATTAACCCACTACGCTTGTCGCGATAAGATGATCACTGTACCAAAAGAATGTATTGAGATTCAACTCCAATTAAACAAACTAATATGTAGTAGCAAATACTGTTTTCTGTACAAATTGGTCGACTCGTTTTTTATATCACAAAGTTGTTGAGCAAATATTTGGGCCACCTGATGGGAAGCAATTGTAGTAGCCTATGAGCGCTTGCAACACCATTCATTGATAGGTGTCACTCACGCGTTGCCTACCTCGAGATATTGGTTTTTAAATCTCCCTTGGTTTTGGTTAGTATGATTAGATTGATTACCGAATACTTATGAAGCCAAAAGCCTCTGTCTTCTTCCTCTTTTTCTGACTATCCTACTACTTTCCTGAGTGGCAAAACTCGGTTATTCCTCTGATGCTATTACTGAACTTATGCTACGGTCATGGCTTTTTCATATGCTCGGTACATGTCTGGAACGAAACACACCAGAAGGTAGAGGTTTGGTCCCTGTAAACAAAATACACAAAAGCACGACTTCATTGAAAGAATTTTGTTATTTATCTTACCGTCAAATAATTTTTTTCAGATAAGTTTTGTTTTTAAAGTGTTCAATTAGTACATTATTATCATAATCCCACTTTCATTATTCCTTGTTCTTGAACAGTGGTAGCTTGTCTATACCACTTCCACTTTCATTGTTCGAAGGCACGTTATCAAGCAGGTCACTGGCTACACTTGTCGTATATTTCTCCTGAACCGGAAATTACTATCGTCCGTCGTGAAGACATGTTGCTTTTGTCTCAATTATTCGGCAATGCTCCAGTTTCACAGGAAGGTTTATATAGAACGCCTAAAGTCATAGGAATATTAATATATGGTTTTATATTGGAGCAATATGATTTTGGCAAAATCTTTTTAACTTGAAGAATAACTTAAAATTAAGTATCTTGCATAAAGACTTTGACATCAGCTAAAACTTAAAATAAATTTAGGTTAAACCTTTAAGCCAACTTATTTCATTAGGTATAATTTTAAGTAGCTGTAGTGATTGATAAAAAAAGTCTTGCCACAATTTCTACAAAATGCACAATTCTTGACCAATAATCAGCTGGTAATCCTAATGCTGCGATTTTTTGTACTGTAAATTTTTGGGAAATAAGTGTTTCATACTATTTAGGATATATTGAGAATTTAAATAGTTTTTGTGTGTTTAGTTTCCATTTATGTAGATAGTTCTAGCTTCTGTTGCCGCTTAAGGTTTTCTAAGTCCCTTTCTAAAACTATGAGTAAACATCGAAATCGGCCATTGTAATGTCAATCTTTGAATGCGTGATTACGCAAGCAGAAGTTTGGTCCACATGATTATTCATAAGTTATGTAACTATTGTATTAAATTGATGACGATAATTTATAAATTAATGTATCGAGATAAAATAATTATCAATTTCTTTAGAGTAGTGACGTTATCAATTCAGTAGCGTCACGGACTGACTTGGCGGTCATTGTAAATGACGATTATGATTTAGATAGTGGATACTTTCAATCACATTAGAATTGCTATTGTGTTACTTTTATTGCTTAATAATACAGCTTAAGGCTTGGCTCGAGATTTCATTAGTTTGCCTTAGACATCTAATTGTTTCCACAGGTGACGGGGCTGGTTCATTTTTCGCCCAGGGAATCGGTTTGCGATTCGACGGGGAAATGCAGCTAGCATTCTTGCCACCATTTCCCATGGTCATGATCAGTTGTAATTATTTGTAAATATAGAAGTTAGTTTTAATTGTAAATTCAAATTTAGATAAATGGTTTAAGATTTTTTTAGATGATTAAATTTATCAGATCATCATCATTATATTCTTCCGAATAATCTTCGTCTTGACTCGTTTTATCATATAACGGTGATGCCTCTGGTTTTGCCATTTATGAGGCCACCTTGTTAGCCACCTATGGTACTGCGATTATGCTATTGAACTATCTTAGATCTAAATCTTCCGATCAAATTTGAACTAAAACAAGATCGTAATGAGCAGAGTATCCGTAACAAAAAACACGTACACTACACCGACGAGTGCATATCGCATCGAAACATGTCGAAACAACGGTACTTTATCTTATATCTATTTGAACTGGTCGTAAAACGCACATCAATCCTCAAATGCTTGCATAAAACTGCTTTTACGGATCGCGGTGCTTTATATACCACTCGGTTTATTGATGTGAGAAACAATGTAATAATTATATTATTCCGGAAATGCAAACGAAGTACAATGGAATTATTGATTTTGGTACGAGAATACAGACCTCTAAGAAAAACATGAATATTAAAAACTATTTTTACATCATGTCGGTTGTCATACAATCATACGGTTCGCCTGATGGTAATCCAAGTGATGAGAATAGAAAAACGACGGGAACACAGGAAGGGTAGGAAACTGGGCCTCTGGTGCTCTCAGCCATCGCAGAAACGCAACAGTACTCTGTTACTTTACGCCGATTTTTTGTGAGAGCGTAGTACTTCCCCAGTCGAGCCGGCTCATTTGTGCTGGGAGAAGCACGGCGTTACTACTATTAAATCTTGCTAATTCTTAATGTGGTGCTGGGATAACATTGATGGATCTGTATTTCTGATTCGATCTATACGTAAAACTTCAAACATAATTTTCTCTCATTGCTAGGTGACATTCAATTAGTGAACTATTAATGCCGTGCGTGTTACATTTCGACGCCATGACTCCTTGTGTCATGGAAAGGACAAACTTGTTTATAAAAATATTACAATATATAATACCAGTACAATCTAAATGAAATGATTCTAAAACATATAATACCAGACTCATTGCCTCCACAGGTGACCGGAGAGCTGGTTAATTTTTCGCCCAAAGAATCGGGATTGCGATTCAGCGGGGAAAGGCAGTTAGCATTCTTGCCACCATTCCCCGTGGACATGATTTGTACAGTTGTAATTATTTGTAATTATAGATAGTTTTGAATTGTAAATATTTTTTAATATTGGTTAAATGACATTAAATTTCATAAAACTATATACATAGAATAATAAAGATTGTTATTAAAGTCATTCTGAGGACTGATGGCAAGAACGTCCTAATTTGAGTCTCTGGGTGTAAATTGGGCCAGCTCTCCTGTCTCCGTAGTGGTAATGAGTCGTACTTGTTACAGATTTATTGACTCTAAAACCATATTTAATAGACACCTGATTTTATACTAAATTGCTCATAACTACAAGCTAATGATGAAGGTCGAGACAATAAGTAAATTATGACGCTTTCGAATGAGGTCGAAACTCGTAAGTATAATTTGTGACTTTAACACCTATTATCTTACTTTCACCGTCAAAGACCGATTGTGGTCGATTTATTTTTATTTATTGCTGAATATTAGGCCTTGTTTCATACAGATACTTTACCAAAGTATATAATGATAAATAATAATATCTCGTGTTCAAGAACAAGATTGAAATCGTAATTTACAATGTCTTTTGAGTTGATTTTAATAAATCTAAACTAAAACTTTTATCCATTTCATTTTAAGATCATGAAGTATTAGAGTGCACTTTCATTAGAATTACTCTCCATAGTTAATAATAATCTTTTGTTAATCAAGAAGTATTTAAAGATTTCGTATTGTAACAAGAAGGCGGAAGAAATTCATTTTAGCGTCTGTTAAATCGATTTTAAAAACCAATTCTTCGCCGAGTTTAATAAACTAATTTCAATGTTTTTGTTGTGTATACTTGGAGTATACCTCTGTCTACAATGGTCCAATCAAGATCACCGAACATTTAAAATTTTCATGAAATTCTCATGAATTTAATTCATGACGAGTATTTTTTTGTCTTTTGTAGTAGTAGGGCTCGTCCGGAGAAGTATCAAGAGTATCAGAGAATCAGAAGTATCAGTACCCTCAGGAGTATCAGAGTATCAGTACCCTCAGGAGTATCAGAGTATCAGTACCCTCAGGAGTATCAGAGTATCAGAAGTATCTGTACCCTCTCACAAAAAATCGGATTAAAGTAACAGTATCAGGAGGTTCTGTTGCGTTTTGTGCGATGATCGAGAGCGCCGGAGACCCAATCTCATACCCCCTCTGTTCACTTCCTTTCTTCCTTTCCCATCTTATTTCTTTCTTCCGAGCCCTTGGGTTGGCAACGCGCATGTGATACTTCAAGTATCGCGTGCGTTCATAGGTTTCGGTGACTGTTTACCATCAGTTGGATCGTATGCTTGCTTGCCTACCGTCATGAAAATAATAAAAAAGAATCAAAATTTAAAGTTGTAAATAGGTTGTAGTATTTACTAGATTTATGTACTTCTGCAATGGTTGAAGAAGTGAAATATTAGTGTTAGTGTGTCTGTATATTTAGAACGTCGACGTTTGTGCGTAAATAATTATAGAGCATCGTTGGAATGTTCTAAGCCGTTTGGATACTAATCATAAATTGGCTTCCTGCCTGTCTTTTAGCAGCTTGGATTCGAAAATTACGTGATTTATATTTCTTATTGTGATTTACGAAACTAACACTTTTCTTACTCGTTCCTGATACGCACTGCAAAGGTCTGGAACGCCCTGCCGACCTCTGTTTTCCCCATTACCTACAACATTCTAGGCAATCGCTTCCACCTTAGGCTGTATATCATCACTTTACATCAGGTTTCATTATAGTCCGGCACCAGATATGCATTAAAAAAATTAGATACTCGACCCGATCTGAGAGTGAATTCTTTAATAACACAAACTGGTCTGAGAAAATACCAATAACAAAAGAAGTACCAATAGTTAGTACTGAATACACTTTAAAAACGATGTGATGATATTAGTAAAAATATAACAGTATAATTGACTCACTTTCTATTAGTTTATGAAGAATCTAGAAAAATATAAAAAATATTAGGATGTAAGCAAGCCTGAGATAAAACGTTAACAGGTTCTATCCACCCCAATATTTGTATTCAATTATGAGAATTTGACAGTCTAGTAGACATAGATAAAAATACTTTTTTTTTTTTTTTTTAATCTTTATTTTTAAAGGGTTTGATCACAAAGTGATCATGTCACCCTTATAAATACAAAATAACAATACAACATACACTTACAAACATAATACTTATAAATTATTTTAAACAATTCTTTTTCTAATACCATCTATCACTAATTTATAAAGTCTTCTTGCCTTCTCGGATGTCGGGAAGGCAAGAACACTGTTCCACACACCAATGTCAGATGGGTTAACATTATATCGAGACATAAATTCTAGCCTTTTGGGTTCGTTCCGGACACATTCAGCCATTATAAGATAAAAAATACTTATAAAAGAGAAGGTAACATTCGGATAAATATGTTCTGCAAAAAAGTCTTAATGATCACAATTTGATTATTATAGACACAGTATTTTGTTCTATTTGTTATGTTACAATTTCAGAGACATAGAACGAAACCCTTAAATTATAAAAGCTAATAATTCACAATACGACCAAATACCTTTACTTAATACGTCTGAAGTCAACTTTCGGTGCTTTAAACAGTTTTGTTTTGTTTATTTTTAATCTCAAACTTCATTAGATTAATTATAATAAGGTTAGGTCATTTTGAATCTTATAGTAATGTCTATAGTGAATAATCGCAAGAGACCTTAAGGTCAATACCGACATGTTTGTTTAATAATTATCTGTCAAGTGCGTGGTGGACCAAGCACGGTGGAAACTAAACAGTTCCGTAGCTTTATGATGAAAACTCTTTAGGAAACTAACGAAATAAAAGCGACTGCAAATATAATTTTGTAATTTAATAGTAATTGTTAAAAATAATATGAAAACACAAATATATAGAAAAATGCTGTATATTTTTGAAATTTCTTAACGTATCTTCTTCAAAATAATTGTCGTTGAAAGTTCTCATGATGTTCTACAACCTCAAATTTGTCCCGAATTTTAAATCCCATAGTGTAAAAGTTAGAGAGGGTTACAATGTTTATGACTTCAGGAGTTAATACTTCAACAATTACTGACTGAATCAAAAAAGTCAAAATCAAACCTCTTTATTTGCCATTTGGCTACGGAACCCTAACAAGGCTGGCATTAGTGACACGGGAAGTAATACTGAGGGATTAATTAAGTTTTAATGTTATCAGTGAGACGACCGTGAGTCAGTATAATGGAGTCTTCGATGTATTAGGAGCGTTACTACAACACGGATATATCTGTCCGTGAGAAAAGGAAAATTGTACCGAATAATATTAATGATTCGTATAAAAGATGATGATGGGGGAATCCAATAGGAAAAAACTAAAATAGAATTGTTTATTGACATCTTTGTAATAGATCAAGGTGTGTAAAGCTATTTATTAACAATATAAAATCAATGTTTACTTACATATGAAAGTAGAAAATTTCAATACTATTTTATAATGGTTATCGCGGCAGTTTTATCAGCATTACAATAATCTTTGCGTTCATTGCTCTTTTTTTTCGGAATTTGTATTGCTGTTGGCCCAACTGGCCTTGATAGCGTGACCGAGCGAGGGGGGGTTCTTTAGGGTGTCAAATTTAATAGGTTGCTTTCTGCGAAGCTGAACCACGGCTAAAGACGTCATAGAAGAAGGAGGCAGCGCTCATAACTTACTAAGTTAATTTTCAAAATTTTTAGGATTCAATTTTGCTTTTAATATATAATGTTTCATTTAGTTTTAGACAGAATACACACACAGAATAAAAGATAAAATAATCATAGCCATATGTACATAGTATTTGACACCGTTGTGGCGTTATGGGTAGCGAGTCTGCCTTTGGTCTCGACGGTTGCGGGTTCGATTCCCGCTCGGGCAGATGTTTGTTAAAATTTCTGTCTTGGTCTGGGCGTTTGTCCGTGTGGGTCTCCTCACCGTGCCTCGGAGAGCACGTTAAGCTGTCGGTTCCGGTTATTATCAATAACATCTGATAATAATCGTTAACTCTTGATAAGTAAATTGCTCTTATCCAATGAGTTACTGGTTCGCCCTTAGGGTTGCGGAGGTCAGATGGCAATCGCTCCGTGTAAAAACTAGTAACCTGTCAAATCCGGATAAGAGTAATAAGCAGACCCTGGGTACATAACATACCGGGTATAATGCTAGGATGAAGAAGCCATAAGTACATAAAATCTACATCAGCTTAACCTTAGACGGTGTTAGTTAAAAACTAACTAACTGCTTCTTGATAAGAAGTCACACCTGCTTATTTTATTTTTACACTTATTCAACAAGTTTTGTTCGACTGTTATACGTTTAGATAAATATTTATTTGACAGTATGACCTTTTGGTCAACGCTTAGAATAATTACATTCCTTAATAGATTTTATAAGTTAGCTAAATTAAGATGACATTTACGTGCAACGCTCGCCGGGGACTGAATCAAATTTTAATATACTAATAAACAAACTTGTACTAATGGAGGAAGCTTTTAATCTGAGCTTACGTAAAAAATAACGGAAAGTGTACATCAGAACGTTGCATCGGAAACACATCGAAGCTTTTATTAAGCTTTTAATTGACTCGATTGAATCTTCCATTGATTACAAAGAGCTTCTACGTCTCGAATGTAATCACGGAACTTTATACGATATTGATTAATTAAAGTTTTACTTATTTGTATTGCAAGAGATTTACTTATGACAATAGCTATAAAAGAATGTTCTGACGTGGTATTGTGTCAGGTTTTTACGCCAATGATTGGATTATACATATAGATGTATGAAATGAAATTGATTTACTAGCTTAAAGGATAAACTAGGTCTACCAAAACAGTGGCAAGAACAATGAAACAAAAAACGAGCGTGTTTTAGACCACACGACTGTAAAACTTCTTTAGCTATATTAATATTTATGTATATGTATATATACATTATACATCTACATATTAAAATGAAGAAATTAGCAAACGCTAAAAACGCTAGGAAACTCACATACGAACTATCGACTGATATTTATATATATTTCATGCACTGGCTATGAGCGGAAAAGATAAAGAGAATAGACGTGTATATGTTGTGATGTATAAATGTTTATTACTCTTTGACTGAAAACTCACGTAACGGATTTAAATGAAATTTGGTAAAGATCTTTTATTATACGGATTGACACAAAGAACACTTTTAATCTCAAAATTTTAGGTTCTGGTGGAATTATCAAAAAGCAATTAAGTCTTACAATTACAAGCACACTGTGAAAACTGTGCGTAATAATAATAACTTATGTACAATTACAAAAAGCAGTTATCTTAAATACTTGCAGAATTGTGAGAAAATTCATGCAGACAGAGTCATCCCCCTTTCACTTATTTAGTTGCTAACCCAATCGACAACCACTTGGCTTAGGCCCGTGCTGTCGATATATACCGGTCTTTAAGACCGAGCTGCAAAATGCTTAAAAATCATAATAATAATAATAATGACAGTAATAATGCTGACATTATATTTTCATATTTCACAAAGATGACAATTAAATATACTTTATCATATATGATGAATCTGTAGAACAAATTTGTCACTTGAAAAACTTATTGTTTACCTAAAATTGCGGCTTTGGTATTTTACGTTATATTTCACCCGGGCCATCAAGGCCTAACATCGGATAGTTAAGTCCAGTTGCTACTATAGAACGGTCATGAAATTTTATTAGTCATTCACGTAAAAATAACCACTTTAATTAGTAGCTAGTATGCTAGCAATGGTTTCCTTTTAGACGAAGAATTCTCCCATCTTCGTCTCGTTATTATTATGTATGTACCTGCATCAAGCGTCACAAGTCACGGGTTCTATTCCTCCTTGGAGCAGATGTTTGTATTGACCATATACATGCATGTTACTGGACACAGGTTATCAATATCCTGATGGAGGTCGTTGGTAAAAAAAAATAGTATCACATTTTTCATAACAAATAAGACACAAGTAAAAAGTCTCAAAGAAAACAACGTTTTCCAACAATAAATTTCTATGTTATTATCATTAGAGACGTGTGTTTAAAGCGAGCCAGTATTGTGTAGTGTTACGCACAGTGCGACGCGGTACGGCGGCGTGTCTAAATCAGACATAGCTTCAGTGTATGTCATTATCCAATTGTTATGTAAGCCGGCGACGACCTAAAATCGAATCTGGATGCAAGACTGAGCTCGCGATTCTTGTGGTGCAACTTGTAGCGGATAAAAGCGATCATTATATTTAATTATTATGATTTCTGGAAATCCATAACAGCGCGATTTAGAAGACATTTTCTTCCTCGCACAACCACTTCGTGGAATCAACTTCCGTCGACAGTCTTTCCGAACCGATACGACTTGGTAACCTCCAAGAGAAGAGCGTATTCTTTCCTTAAAGGTCGACAACGCGCTTGCATGCCTTCTGGTGTTGCAGATGTTCATGAGCGGCGTTGATCGCTTAACATATTTCCCCTCTCACATAAAAAGAAATACGTATCAATTTTTATTGATACATTAGTGACATAGTATTATAATGTATTAATGTCAGGCTACTGTTTTTATTATGGATAATACATAATCAAAATAGCAATTAGATTTGTGTAATCTTATCAATTGTTTTATAGATTTTCCGCAAAGCATGTCATATTTTTTATCTTTATATTTAACTGTGTTAAAGAAATAGCAAATTAGTATTATTATGTGGAATATAAACGATAGTTCATTTTCTTTATTTTTATATCCATTTTTATCATAATTATTATAATAAAAATTGGTTTGGAATAAATAATCCGTCTTAAAAAAATTGCCATTTTCTTTCGGAATGAGTATTGCTGTTGGCCCTATTGGCCTTGACACCGACATGAGCTGGTACGAGTACAGAGACCCGGCCGTGAAAAAGTGACAGTCCTCACGGAGGCTCAAATTTGAGACAGATTTTGCCCGCTGTAACTGTGACCGTACGCTGTTAGCTCTGCCAAATCGGAAAGTGCATTTGACTTTGCAGTTAGATGGTTTTCAAGGGTGTACACAACGTGGTCAGGTTACTGTTGTCCCACTTGATATGACCGCATCGACAAGTGCAGCATAATTGTTGTATAAACTTGTTTTTGATCGCGTCGTAATAAATTAATTTTAGGATGTGTAAAATGTTAAACATTGGAATTAAATGTTAACGTTTTTATAACGTTTTTCTAAAAGGATTTTTAATGAGTTTTATAAGTTTATCATCATCAGTTTACCATAGCTGTTGTTAGTGAAACTATATACAAAATATTTATTCTTACAGCCACATAATTTCTTATTGTGTTATAATTGTGTAATTGTCTTTTCGAACCAACACAATTTGGAAGGTACTAGAAACATTAAAATCACACTAAATTAAACCCTTGACTGTTCTTACGGGGAAAATATGTTAAAACAAATATTTTATGTAGTATATTAGGAGATATCCTATTAAATTCACTTTAAGTATTGTCAATTCAATTCATATAATATTGAAAATGAGACGAAAATTATATCTTAGCAAAACATATTTTATGAAATCCACCGTTGTAATTAGATTTCTAAGTAATAAAGCAATACATTATAGTTGTTGAAAGGTTATTATATAAACCTTTCAACTTATTTTTTGTTAACTTGAGTGTATCACTCTATTATCCGACGCAAGCACGCAATACTAAACATGATTGATGTGTTCAACTGATTCTTAAGTATATAGAAACGTATGTATTATATGCTTTGCTTATAATGTAGGCAATGCTTGAACGTAATTACAACAATTTTGTCGGTCAAGAAATGTCTCTGGTATGAGATTTGTTTGTTAAATTGTTCAAAACAAATTAATCAAAGATTATAAGTATTTGTTTTGCTTTAAATTTAAGGAACGGTGAACGTAAAGGAAGCAAGAATTAGGCTCCCAGCGCTCACAATTATAAAAAAAATACGCTAAGAGTCACAGAATTGCTACTTAACGCTGATGTTCTGTGGGAGGTTAAACCCTTGTCGAACCGGATCATTAATTCCGGAAAAAGCAAACTAATTCTACTAAATGGCTTGGTGTATTTTAACAAATTAGATGTCGATATACCTTAATTGTGGGAACAACATACCTTATTTAAAAGTTAAGTAGAAGCAATTGCGTTATTAATAGGACGGGTGGTAGTCGAGTTCATTAAGTCAGGTGTAAGACACCTTACCTATCAAATTTATTAAAGTTTTTATGTGACAAAATCAATAAGCAAGCATACGAAAGGCGTCGGGATGTGACGACCCCATCGCCCGCTGTTGGGATAACCTCTGTCACAGCAGAGATTATTGCACCAGTGCAGTCAGTCACACTGGTGGTAGGTCTTTTGTTGCAAGAGGCTGGCTAGGTAGGTACCACCGCAGTGTCCAATATTCTGCCGCCAAATAGTAGTGTTTAGGCACTACTGTGTTCCGGTTTGAAGGGCACTGTACGCTAGTGAAATTACTGGCCGAACGAGATTTAAGAACTAATATCTCGAGGTTGGCAACGCGTGAGTGGCACCTACTAATGGTGCTGCAAGCGCTCATAGGCTGCGGCAGCCACTTACCATCAGGTGGGCCGTATGCTTGTTTGCCAACTTGTAACATAAAAAAAATAAAAAAAATACGACCCACCTGATGGCAAGCGGTTGTCGTAGTCTATGAGCGCTTAATACACTAAAAATTTGTAGATGTCACTCACGCGTTCCCAACCTTGAGTTATTGATTCTTAAACCTCCTTTGCCCAGTAATATCACTGGATACAGTGTCCGTCAAACACAGTTGTGGCGTTGTGGGTAGCGAGTCTGCCTTTAGTCTTGACGGTTGCGGGTTCGATTCCCGCTCGGGCAGATGTTTGTTAAAATTTCTGTCTCGGTCTGGGCGTTGTCCGTGTGGGTCTCCCCACCGTGCCTCGGAGAGCACGTTAAGTTGTCGGTCCCGGTTATTATCAATAACATCTGATAATAATCGTTAACTCTTGATAAGTAAATTGCTCTTATCCAATAACTTATTGGTTCGCCCTTAGGGTTGCGGAGGTCAGATGGCAATCGCTCCGTGTAAAAACTAGTAACCTGTCAAATCCGGATAAGAGTAATAAGCAGACCCTGGGTACATAAAAATACCGGGAATAATGCTAGGATGAATACAGTGTAATGAAGAAGACAGTGTCCGTCAAAACGAAACAGAGAATACTGCTTTACGGTAGAATAACTGACACTCCGGTGGTACCTTCACACCATTAGTTATTCATATATAAGTAACATTGATTTTAAAAGACGTTGATCTTTATTTCAAACGCTAATTCATTTGAAAAATCTAGATCAAATTTTTAAATAACACAGTCAAGCCTAGATAATTCGTTGTTAGTTTTCTAAGTCACATGTGAGAGGCGAGAGCCGCCACTCTAAATAAACGCTGCTTGACCGGTGTTGGGGTTATACGGTCGGGAATTCTGCAAGTGAACGTCGCGTTTGTTACAGATTTTGTTGCACGAATCTAAGGCAAACACTCGATTTTAAAAGCTTCTCTGTAATCTACCATATAATTAATATAGACTTAACTTTTATGTGACTAAGTTGACAAGCAAGCAAATGGCATATTTTGTAGGTGTCACTAGCGCGTTGATCTCGAGATATTGGTTCTTAAATCTCCTATGCACAGTAATTCAACTAGTTACACTGTCCTTCCGAAACCCAGTAATCCTAACTAACTCATTACTGCTTTGTGGTAGAATATTTCCCACTGCAATGATACCTACCTAGCTGGTCTCTTGCAATAACAAGCCTATCACCAGTACATTTCATTTATATTGGTTAAGGTAAAGTACAGTAATAACGACAAAGGGATTTTGAGATATGGTTCCTTTGCAAGAAGAGAAAATGCGTGAATTATAATGTAATATAAATAGTTTTTTTTTTTTAAATCAATTATCTTTAATGTATTATATTCTATCAATGAATATGAATGAAATTGATCCCGCGACCTCTGACGTGGATGCAAGATCATTGACTTTGTGTGAGAACAATTAAGTTTCGGTCGGAATAGAAAGGTATGGCTACTATTTTTGCATACTTAAATATGAATAGCCGGTTTTGCGCTTTTATCATATTTTTTTTGTTAATTATCTATAATCTTTTATACATTATGAGGCGTCACTGCCTATAATTAAGACTTCCGCGGCCTGTGTTAAATGTTGTTTTCTACTCTACGATCTGCATTCTTGAGTAACACTTATGTGTATTAAAATTTTGTGTATCAAATATATGTGTTTATCTAGTTTTAATTTTTTTCTTGTATTCTTGCGAGTGTGAATATGATTATGTCATCTTTAACGATAACTTCAAATAACATATATTGCGTCTTGCTTATTTATTCTTTAACAATAAGCTATCAAGACCCGTAGTTTAACAACATTGTTGCACAGGTCAACAATTTAGTCAACATAGTAGCTGTATACATCTTTTAGTTTGTATTTAACGCTTAAACTACTCGAGACAAGGAATTACTTTCTATTTTAAGTGAATGTAACATAAATATACATTGTTTTACTATAAAATGACGGTATACAAGTCACTATCGATAACTATTAAAAAGTCAACCAAACATACTTTTTAGGACTTTGAGAGTAGCAATAGCAGAGGGCTCGATCTGCAACATTGAAGGGCACGGTAGTGTTGCTGACCTTTAAGTTACAACTGGCTGAAACTGTATGAGTTTTTTACCACCATGGCAGCTAACCCGGTGGACATTTAAGCCCTAACACCAGCAAATGACTTAAGAGTGAAAGATATATGTCTTAGAATTTCTTCTAAGACATGCAGGTTTATTCACGATATTTTTCTTCACCGTTTAAGCACAAATGAAGCACAAAGAACATTTGGAAACTCAGAGATGCCCAGATTGAATCTGCGTGCTTCGCTTAAGACAAAAGTGGTTAAGATAGAAAGCGTAGACTACGCCTTCTATCCGTAGGGCTTAAACTAAATTTGAATTTTAATTAAGTTACAAATAATAATCTAATTTTAAAATCTATATATGCAAATATTTCAGCAATTTGATTTGGCACAATTACGCAAATTCAATGACAGATAATTATTTTATAATTACAAATGGTAAGATTGATTAGATAAAGAAAATAGAATTGGCTTATATAGTTAAACTAAATGAAAGTGTTATACACTTCGTATTTGTAATGTGTGTCAGTCCGTATATTTTAGGTTATTTCCTTTAACGCCTAAATCCGTTGCTTTTATGTAACGTCACGTTCATACCATCAGCATTTATGTATATCTATAATTTATAAGTACTATGCAGAACTTCAAAACTCATTAATAAGAAGATCTGAAGTTGAAATTCAATAGTTTTAAAATTTTCGATTACTTCCTTTTAACAAATTTTATATGATATAATAATTGGAATATTTAGATTACCAGTGTAATAAATTTTTATGTAATGGGCATCGGGATTATTAAAGGCGTCGGGATGTGACGACCCCATCGCCCGCTGTTGGGATAACCTCTGTCACAACAGAGATTATTCCACCAGTGCAATCAGTCACACTGGTGGTAGGTCTTTTGTTGCAAGAGGCCGGCTAGGTAGGTACCACCGCAGTGTCCAATATTCTGCCGCCAAATAGTAGTGCTTAGGCACTACTGTGTTCCGGTTTGATGGGCATTGTACGCTAGTGAAATTACTGGGCGACGAGATTTAAGAATTAATATCTCGAGGTTGGCAACGCGTGAGTGGCAACTACTAATGGTGCTGCAAGCGCTCATAGGCTGCGGCAGCCACTTACCATCAGGTGGGCCGTATGCTTGTTTGCCAACTTCTAACATAAAAAATTAAAAAAGTCGGTCCAAATCGGTACCAGTAAGTTACAGTAGAGAGTGACCATCATTTAGAGACGTTTACTTTTACTATAATTGGTGTGTTTAAATTTAGCTTCATTTCAAACTAATCTATCAAGATCATCAAAGTCACATTAATATACAAAACTGTATTTCAAACATTTATTACGTACTGTTGGTTACAACAAGTGTAGTCTGACTAAAGAACATATTTCTCTCAATAGCGTTGGACATGTCATGGAAAAAGAAGCATCACCACATTGCAGTGAATGTGAATTAATAGAAGATATTTTTTACATAATTATGGAATGTGTACGAAACGAAACAGAGAGGATGCAGGTAAAAGTCGGCTGTTCGGAGGAAGCCAGATTGCTGTATAATTTAGTTAAGTCAGGTATTAAGTGCCGTGTATAATATATTTTAGAGATCATTATGAGAATGACGTATTTTATAAGAACACCTTCCAAATAATGAATAGAAAAAAAGAATATATACACTAACTGGTCAAACTGTGACAACCAAACCCATTAATACTAGAAGCCAATGTCAAAGATTACCCAAAATAAAAATAAAAAACTAATAAAACAAGGAAAAAGTAAATATTTTATTTTTGTTTTTGACATGGTACGTTTTATAAGCCACGAAAGCGCACGTGTACTCGATTCATTAGCACTTTCTTGAGTTTTGAAACGGTAAATACTTGTATCACACGTGAGCCGACTTAGTTTCGTTACGTCAATATTCTTTTGTCTTATGTTATAAACTTATGATTATTATGTAGTTCTATATCGTAACTTAACTTTCGTAATAAATTTCTCAGAAGAGAGATAACAAAAACTCGACCCCGGAAACACTAACCCCAAATTGAATATAACGTGTAGCGTATAACGTGTAGCGTGTAGCGTAGCGTATTCGTTTTATTGAATTTTTTTCTATGCGTGTGAGTGAAGAATAAGAAGAAACTTTAGCATTTTTATGCCCTGTCTTACTCACTTCCTTCCGCTTCCAATTTTATTTTTCATCTCAAGCGATAAGAGGCTACTCTGTTATGTCAAACACGCATACGGTCCGCATAGTGGTATAAAGTCACCGCAACCTCGACGATACGACGAAGTATCACATGCGCATTACTAAGAGAAAAACGACGGGAACAGAGGGGATGGGAGATTGGGCTACACTCTCTCACTCAGCGCAAGAAACGCAACAGTACTGATACTGTTACTTTACGCTGATTTTGTGTGAGAGGGTAGAGATACTTCCACGGAATAATTATTTCGATGAATGTGAGCTTTGAAGCTTTCAGAAATTGTTTTACCTTCCTGTTCATAATATTTCCTTCTACTTATCTCAGGCAGCAACGCACAGTTATGCCTCAAATGTCACTCCAACAGTTAGACCATTTGATTCTTGTTATTTTAAAGGTAAAGCTACCGTATTTTATTAAGACGAAATTTATGTCTCGATATTGTTTTTATTAATTAAAACACACGAAAATAAATAATATAAATCTTGTAATAATATAAATCTCTTAAAAAGGGAATCTCATTCGGAATGTAACTAACCGAACACACATGCTAGGTTCAGAGATCAGTTCTTAAATCAATTAAGATAACAAATTTGCAACATTGTGTATATTTAAGTGATAGTGAACTTTACGAAAAAATTAATTTTGTAAGATTAAGAGTATAGTCCGCAGATTGGTAGGTAAGTAATTTGCTGCTTACAATGTCATTATAGTTGCGTCATTCTTCTTATCAAAAATTAAAAATTTCGTTAGCATTACATACATTGCGTAGTTTTTTCTATATTGGATGCTTCCTATTACACATTTAAGCAGCAATAGTGACAACGTTTTTGTATGTATATATTTTATTTTATAAACGATGCATTAAAGTATTATTCATGTTTAAATATTTAATTATTAACTTAAAACTGTCCGAAGTTCATATCGACTACGGATCCACATGGTTAAACATACAAAGTCAACCGGTTTTAATAATACAATCATATCTATAAATAGCTTCATTGAATATTTTCTAAATATAAATTAGTATACTATAATTTATTTATAAGTATTTTTGATGAGACGGGCTATAAACATGAAATGCAAATAAACTGGTTTATGGTACTATTATAAAGATGCATCTAATACTTTATTTACTTTAATATTAAATAAATAAACAATTATACATTTTTTTAATGGTATCTATAAACATGAAGAGCGACCGCCCGTAAAACGCTCCCGTGTGTTTTAAATTCTGATACAAATGTCTAGATTAAGTATCAATCGACTGAGTCTAACTAGATAATACCGTATTATATACGATAATTGGAATCCAGTTAGGTTTGTAATATATTAGACCATTTACTTAGTTATGTGCCAATTGAATAGTCCAAAGGTGTAGATAAGAAAGGTCAATTAATATTGCTATTACTGTTCAGCAGCTGTTAGTGTAGATTTGTTAGATTTAATTAATAGTAGCAGTCGAGCCATACTCTTCCTAGCACTAATGGGCTATAATTGAAGCAAGTAGAGTAGGATTCCCTAATTAAGGTTCCGAAAAATACCAAATTGTTGTCTAAGTTATTCTTTTTTTTTAAACCGAAAATACTATATTTTTACAATAAAACTAGCAAATAACAGAAGTGGATTTTTGTGATATATTTTGAGATACATTTGAACCAACTTAAAAGCATGTGGTTCTCGAATCAATTGTTTTTTTTTTTTGTATTTTTGCGATACCCGATAATTTCGCCTTATCTTACCCTACGAGTGCTGGCAACACCATTAATTTGTAGGTGCCATTCGCGCGTTGCCAGCCTCGAGATAAAATTCTTAGATCTCCTTTGCCCAGTAGTTTCACTATTTATATTGTCCGTCAAACCAAAACAAAGTAATGCTTAGAACACATTTGTTTTTGCGGTAGAATATCTGACACTACAGTGGTACCTACCTAACCGGCCTCTTGCAATAAAAGGCCATGGTGGTACCATTCTAACTATAGAGAAATTATACGAAAATATTATTCCATGGTAAGTATAAGAGTCTTAATGTAGTCACTACTGCTTACTTAAATGCTATTCATAGTTTTTGTATCCATATAATAAAAGTCAAATAACTTCTATTCAAGAGTTTTACGATTTGAATATAAATAGTCAAACTCTTTCGCCATAGATATTGTGACACTTTTTATATTATGTCTGTGGTAATAAAAGTTGCATTCCGTTTTGTATTTTTGATCTGTAACCGTCATATTGACAAAAATAGATTCAAAATTTCATTTATAGGATCGAAAAATTTTATAAGGATTTACATGCGATATGTAAATAAATAATGTTTTAAAAGAAATATCTATACAAAATATCTGCTGGATACTTCCTGTACGATTTTCTATAATCCCACAGGAATTTTACATTTTTCCGGGATGAAATGATCCAATATGTTAGTTCAGATAATGAGCTATCTGTGTGCTAAATTTCTTCCTAATCCATTAAGCCGCTATGTGGTTTATGAGTAACAAACATCTAAATAGGCAAACTTTCAATAATATTAGTAGAATAGTAAGTATTTCTAGTCTATGTATTTATCTTATTTCAACCGTACCGCTGACAAAGTATGTTTCCAAATCATTTACGCAACAAAAACATTGTCGATAAGTTATTACGTTCAAATGGGAATCGTATAACTTTAATTCTATTCATGGTATATCTATAAATCGATCCAGTTAGTCGGATCGTCAATCCTATCTGATTCTTGTTAACGCGCGGAGGCGAGTTCGACGCCATGCCGGTGTCACTGTCACGTCCATAGATAACTTACCACAGATGCTTAAATTGTAAATATATTAATACTTTTTTTTTTTTTTTTAAACACAATTATTATAGTAATTAAAGTTCTCGACGGGAAGCTTAGAAATGAAGTACTTTAAAATTATCTTATCCTAAGATTAAAAAAATTACCAATACAAAAAAAATTATAATTATTGAGAAAATTTTGCTTATAACAAAAATTCATTTTACAAGCGCAGTTTATACTCGTGTAAGTGAATCGATAGATTTTTACAGTTCTGCATTCTTTAGTCTTTATCTGTATTATCAACTCAGTTTTGCAGAGTACCCGCTATACGATAGGTTTGTAATGTCGCGTAATTAGAAGGTCGCGTGTTCAAATCACGTCGGAGTCACCACTGTAATACCGCGTTTATTGTATCATAATATTTTCCTTTTATAACCAGGTTTTATCACCACATAAGACATCCCACAGATAATATATAATAGTCAATGAATAACCTCATTTACAGTTATAATTACAGACAGATTTAATAATTTTCGCTGTTAATGTGTGGATTAGTGTAAATTATTTCGTTCATTGACAAAGCCGGTGCATATTGCCTGTACAATTTATAGAAGCTTGTCTATGGTTCTGTATCATGGACAATGTACCATAAACGTTTATTTGAGTTACAGGAATATTATTGAGGAAGTCGTTAATTATTACAGCGCTTTAGTCCGTTTCTGTGACATAAAATTAATTATTTTGTAATAAAATAAATGCAATGTTACTGGCGGTCTTCAAGTCGGTTATTCTACTGCAAAACAGTATATTGTTTCGGTTTGAAGGACACTGTAGCCAGTGATACTATTGGCCAAACTGGTGAGTAACACCTACATATGATGTTGCAAGCGCTCATAGGCTACAGCATTCGCTTACCATCAGGTGTTTTGTACGCTTTCTTGCCAACTTAGTAAAAATAACAGTTCATACTCTTAAACATAATATCATTGCCTATATATTAAGATGTATTGTTGTAAAATGCTGGTATATAACTAGTTCTAAATATAATGTAGTACTAAAATTCGAACACTGTTGTGGCCTTGTTGGTAGAGCCTGCCTTTAGCCTCGACGGTTGCGGATATGATTCCCGCTCGGACAAATGTTTCAATTGATCTTACAAACATCTGTTTCGGTCTGGGCGTGTGGGTATCCCTACCGTGCCTCGGAGAGCAATTTAAGCCGTCAAAATATATCTGGATATAATAGTCTGGGTAAATACTCATATACTACCGGAAATAATGCTAGAAAGGAGAAGATGTAGTGACAAAATTATTAACTCAGAATAGGCACAATATTTAACTTAATATGGTTACAGAAGAGTTACTTTACTAACAACAGAACTGGAGGTACAATAATTCGGATTCCAACATCACCTGAATTTTCACTCTCACGAGACTTCATTGAAGTTATTCAGTGTTTACAGCGTGTATAAATAGCTCTCCTCACGGCTAATTGCCAACTAACCAACCGTCACGTAACCGGAGACAAGATACAATTCGTGTATCAATATTTGATTGAAAAGAGGTCGGTTAGCTTTTTTACCTCTTTCCTTGCAGAAGGCACTCTCAGGACGAAATCAACTTTGAGGCGTTGGACTGTCCCTTTCTCATGGCCGGGTCTCTGTACTCGGCCAGTGACGCTGCCAAGGCCAATAAGACCAACAGCAATACACAATCAGAAAAAAGTTCAGATCTTACATAATAAAAAATACTAATAAACCATGATAATTTGTGGCTGGTTTTTAAATAACTCACTTTAATAAAGAATTAGCTCAGAAATAATTAGTGTATTTCGATCATTACTTAACTAGTTCTTATCATTTGAAGTTCGTCTTCTATGTATATAGAATCCTATCCTAACCTGGAGATCTATCGGTTTATCACAATTTCGTGATGATATCGTTTAAAAGAAAGAAAGATCAAAAACGATGAAACAACTTGAGAAGATTTCGGTTAAAAGCAATTGTTTACATTAATCCGACATCTCTGTCGAAATGTTTTATGTAATTTTAGTAGCTGCTTCCGGCATGAATAAATTAACATACAGTAGCGAGGTATAGTAGCTGTTACCGTATTGTTTTTCCTTCCCTTCTTTTCTCCTCTTCCGTTCTCCTCTTCATCCCACGCGACAACACAAAGCTACAGCCACAGTAACTGCTTTTTATCAAACAGACCATATACTTGTTACGTAAAATATCAGTAGCTTAGAGTAGTGATGATCGGTATTCATCGATGTTAGATAAACATCAAACATTTTAAGTCATCTTAAACATTGATACATCGATGGTATAAATGACATGTAATAATCTTGATAAATATTCAATCCATATCTTTAAGCTGGGTAGTTTTGGTCGAGTCCATCGACTAGAGCTACTTACTAGGAGCGTTTTCTTCATTCCCGATGACGTCCTTAGCCATGGCTTGGCGGCTCGTAAGGATGGAGTTAAATATGAGCCCCCACGAGGGCTGGCCCATTTCACGGCCGGGTCTTAGTATTCGGCTCTCCCACGCACTGACGCTGTCAAGGCCAGTAAGGGCAACCGCAACACACAAAAAAACGATGTCAATCTTTCGACATTCATCATATTTCGATATTTTTGAAAAGTTGTTTCTAATATCGGTCATCACTAGCTTACAGTAAATTTTTTGTGCTGAATTTAAACTTATATTTTCCTTAAACTTCTACACTGAAACTAAGCGATTGCAAGAAACGGTAATATATAAGTATATTATGTATATTAGCTGTTAGTTTTGTTCATGGTCACATAACCAGGTCATGTCTGGCGCATGTGAGCTGGTTCAATCAACCCACCGTGGCAACAATGTTGCAATGTCAATGCGATTTTGACATTTGCTTCACAGATTATAAATAGTTTTGTCTTTTTGTTTTAATCTGTGCTGTTCGATTTCCGCTTGGGGAAGATGTTTGTATTGATCATACAGGCATGTGTTCAGGTCTGGGCATGTCCACACACAGGATATAACTATTCTTATGGGGTCCATTGTATGTGTAGCGTTTATTTATTTAATTTTCTAAATTACTTTTTAGTATTTTGGTTTGTAAGAGTAAGAGGGAGCTAATAAAAGCTATTTTTATTTTTCAATTAAGAAATATTTTTATATTACTGAATTGTATATAAATCTTATAAGAAATCTAGAATAGAATCTAGTAGTAGTAGAGCCAAACTCCTCCCAGCACAAATGGACCAGCTCGACTGGGAAGTACTTCCCTCTCACAGAAAATCGGCGTAAAGTAACAGAGTACTGTTGTACTGTTTTGTGCGATGAGTGAGAGCGTCGAAGGCCCAATCTCCCACCCCCTTTGTTCCCTAAGCATGTATATGTTGGCTGCCAACCGTCAGGAAGTAAAAAAAAGAAGAAATGTGCAAATAATGTGTATACATATAAACAACTGCCGGGGCACGGAACTCTTTAGTCCTTGAAATAAGTAACAGTTACACAAATATGGAAATAAATGATAAATTTCAATATCGTATCTTATCTTAACTATTAATCTTTATTCCGTATGTATCTGATAATTCAAATGTACTTGTATAAAGTTTATTTGAATATTGTCACAATCGAGAATCGATTCCTCGACCTCTCAGACCCTTGGCCGACGTGATCGTTGTATAAATGATATTTGAGATAAATCTGTATTTAATAGATAATGTCTCATATAGTCGAGATGGCCCAGAGGATAGAAAATTGCAATTTTAAGCGATGGTAAGGAAAAACCTCATCTGTTTTCAAGAACCTTTGTGCCTTGTGTTGATCTTTAGTGGAGAAGCGTGGTGGAAAGCGCGTAATATCCGTAGGAGAGGATACTAATGCTGTGACTTGACTTTGTGTACTTTAGAAGCACTTTTATAAAATCAATTTTATTATACGAAACTAGGAACTTTTTTAAGTCATCTTGGCATACAAGCATACGGTTCGCCTGATGGTAGGCGGTCAATGCAACCTATGAACGTGAGCGATAATTCAAGGAACACATCCGCGTTACCAACGCCGGGTTATGAAAATATCAATACATTATTAATGATACACACTCAATGGCCAACGGTAGGTTAGTGATATCCTGTGGGGTTGTCGGGGGTCCAGAACCACACACACAGGGAGAAGGACACACCCATGAGATACAGCCCGCTGACAGACAGGGTTCTTACTTTACTTTACTTTCTGTGGCGCTACAACCTCTTGTGGGTCTTGGCCACCTCAACAATGTTTTGCCATTCGTTCCGATCCTTGGCTTTTCTTCTCCAGGCGGTTGTCCGTAGCCAAGGTCGTAGTTTATTAAGCGATCCGGTATTCTCTCTTGTTGAAGTTTTCGTAACCAGGTTTTTTTACCATGTGGGGTGGTTAGCCCTACGACGAACCCTCCTCTTTTATCCGGGCTTGGGACCGGCAGCACAATGAGTTCCCCCATTGCACCGGCAGAGGGTTCCGTTGGCAAAATTACCTATAGAGTGTGCCAAAGAGTAGACAAACATGCAAACCATTATCCACTTTTTAGTTAATCAGGTAACCAATCTACATGATAGATTATCGAGCAGCTGTATGTGGTTGTTACGAAAAGGTTGCCCCGCTGTTTAATTCATTACTTTCGAAGGTAAAGTGATAATTCCTTTAAAATTAACCTCCGATTTCATAATTCATTTCAAAACCAGTTGCAACATCATTTTACTGACTAATCAAATATTAATAAATATACATACGATTTAAAAATGAACACAACATTAAAAATGACCTAGAGCTATATTATTTCTACCGGTCAACACCTGCAATCTTGTTTTTTTTTCTCTTTTCATCAACCGCTTTCTTAGACGATCTTTAATTGTATCAGTAACAAAATTTGTAATTTTCAACTAAGTTAGGAAGCAATTATACGTTGTCAGTCTCGAGATATTGTTTTTAAATCTTCTTTGCCAAGTAACCTCACTAGCTACAGTGTCCTTCAAATCGAAACACAGTAATGCCAAACACACAATTGCTTTTGCGGTAGAATATCTGACACTGCGATGGTACCTACCTAGCCGGCCTCTTGTAAGAAAAAACCTACAAATAACGAATATGGTAAAATTCAGACTACGAGGCGAATACTACCACTTAATATTGTAATTTTTTAAATCTTTTAAAACTGTCACCTACTAGGTGAGTACCTGTGCTTGCATCTGTCTTTATTTTTATTTTTTGTTACAAGTTGGCAAGCAAGCACACGGCCCACCTGATGGTAAGTGGTTGCCGTAGCACATGAGCGCTTGTAACACCATTAGTAGGTGCCACTCACGCGTTGCTAACCTCGAGATATTGGTTCTTAAATCTCCTCTGCCCAGTAATTTCATTAGCGTACAGTGCCCTTCAAACTGGAACACTGTAATGCCTAAGAACTACTATTTGGCGGCAGAATATTTGACAGTGCGGTGGTACCTACCTAGCCGGCCTCTTGCAACAAAAGGCTTACCACCAGTGTCTATGTAGGTAGCAATGATCTTGCGTATCGTACCCACTCTTAGCGCAATAGGGTATTAGTAATTATTTAAAATAGCATAACTAATGTTCTTTATTAAAAACAACTTTATATCGTAATTATTAATCATTAAATCAACATTACAATCTGTAAAGACAACATATCATTAACGCAAAAGAAAAGTCGCCGAAATTGAGAACACGTCCGTAAAATATAATTATATTTATACATACTTAACAAGCATCTGTTTTCCAAATTAATTTCCCACAAACATTTTCATTCCAATGTATCCATAAAAATTCCACCAATTAACATCGTAATTAATTCATAGCGTCCAAATGTGCATGCGCATATTAGTACAAACAGATGCAAACGAGAATCGGATAAATTGAACCGGTCAATATCGTACTGTATAAATCACAATCTCGTAAACATAATGACCTGAATTCTATATCAATATTTGATTTAATTAATTCAAATTGTTATGTGCAGTGTTTTCTAAAAGATTAGTTTTAAATACGGGCTGTTATCAAAAGACAGCTGACTGAGCTGTATGATGTAAATACAGACCTCGCAGGTATGCTAAAAGGGAGTTTTAGTAAAGTATAATTAGAAACCAGAAAACGGCATGGCTCGAAAAAACAGAGTCTTTTTATGTTACTAAGTTGGAAAGCAAGCATTCGGCCCACCTGATGGTAAGTGGTTGCCGTAGCCTATCAGCGCTTGCAGCACCATTAGTAGGCGCCTCTCACGCGTTGCCAACCTAAAGATATTGGATCTTAAATCTCTTTTGCCCAGTAATTTCATTAGCCTACAGTGCCCTTCAAACCGAAACAAAGTAATGCGGTAAAATATTTAACACTACGATGGTACCTACCTAGCCGGCCATCATTATCACCATCAGTGTGACTGATTGCACTGGTGCAATAATCTCTGCTGTGACAGAGGTTATCCCAACAGCGGGCGATGGGGTCGTCACATTCCGACACCGGAAAATAAATTAGAAGTATCGCTTTGTTATCTGTAAATCTACGGAAATTGTTATTGTTAAATAATTTAACATAACGTCGAACACTATAAGTAATTAAAGCTTATCACAATATCACAATATATATAAAAATTTGGTGTCCCAATTTTGAACATTAGAATAAATTAACATGCATTTGCCATTCCAGTAACATTAAAACAAAATTAAAGTGTAAATGAATACTACCACACTATCGAAACTCCGGTGAAGTGCTTGTTAATTACCTTATCCAAAACTCATTATCTACTTCAAAGCGTTACTTAAAATGTTAACATTTACTTATACATAACATAATATGAATCTAATATATGTTATAGTAAAATTAAAATAGAAGACTTGAGAACTACTGACCTTGACAGTGTCATCGGGCGAGGGTGGCAGAGTGCTGAGACTCTGCAAAGAAAAAGTATTAACCATGAGTTTTTAAAAACTACTTTAAATCAAGTATAAATATCACGTGATCTAATATGACAGTAATACTTATTGAAAACGGACAAAATAAATGATCTACGGTCATAAAAACCGGTCAAAAGCGTGTCCGACTATGGATATTTTTTGCAGAATTAAAAATACAATATGAATTGTTGAGTAGCTAAACTAATTCAATGATTCCCAAAAATACTGAGCCCATCAGCAATCGCTAAGCACAACATCAAAAATAATCTTATCTCCAATAATATCCAATAGTTAAAAATTTTGTACCCATTTATGCCAAAAATAGAAAAGAACTGGGTTGTATGATTCACAAAAAATAATTAGCCTTTGATGTAAAGATGTTAGATGAAAGTCGAGATGTTACTGAATAATTGATGAAGACATTCTGACCTGTTAAACATTTGAGATCTTACTTCCAAAATTACAAAAAAAATTACCCAAAAAGATTTCATATGGACGATAAACTTATAGAGAAATAAACGCATAAGTTTAAAGTAAGCTAACGTTGCATGTGTTTTCCTATAACACATAAAGTCTCAGTTTTCTTGATAAGATTCTCAAATCCGTTGATTATATATACATGGTTGTTCATGTGACAAGCTTAACTACTTAACCCGGTTAGCTAACGTCCGCTTGACGTGAATTATCACAAACCAACTATAAGGTACCAAGCATCTTTTATAAAACAGCACCGGAATTGAATTCAAGAATAAATTAACTTCTATCATTCAAATGAAAGTATTTGAATAAATGTAAGACGCATTCATTAAATCTCAAAGAACTGTCTCTATGTTTTTTATCTGTGGCATTGAGCATAGAAATATAAATACAAATGTCACAGTGGATTACGAAATGTTTTTGACAATAATACAAAATGTTTGGTAAAATATTTAAATTGGATTGGAAAAACAACGAATGCGACAGGTTTTTATATCATTTATGTTTTTTTATAATTGGATATTTATCTTCTAGATGAGACGGAATGTCCGCAACATATGACATCACGTGAAACCCCGAGATAAGCTACTTAATTATCTATAATTGGAATTTCATTAATATTATTCGTCAAACTCTGCAACTAGTTAGGACATAGTAATTACGGGTATTATTTTATATTTACTGTAGATCAATTTTCTACCACTAGGCAAACAGGTAATCATAATTTGTCTCCTAAAAATGTCTAAAACATTTCAAGAGCATAAACAATATCAGCCGAAATGAGAGTTTAATACACTCGAAAAATAAGAAATACTCAATGGCCAAAAACTAGTTTTTTTCAGTTGAATTCTATGAAAGAAGTAAAACTCCGCTTATTATGTTTTTTAAACTATCGTTCGCCTGATAGTAACCCGTCACCGCAACATATGAACGCGCGCGATACTTGAATTGAGATATGCGCGTGACCAACCCAAAGGTAGCAGTAGGTTGAGAAGGGAGGGATGAGAAGGGAAAAAATGAAAGATACAGACGGGGTAAGAGATTGGGCCTCAAGCGCTCTCACTCATTGCGCGAAACGCAATAATATAAATAATACGCATAATAGTAATGATATTTAATTATTGAATTTAGATCATAACTAGATTTATTCGTAAGCGATTCCTTTTCAAGACATTGATAATATTGCCATTTCAACTTCAATGTATTGACTTTAAATATTCAATGTTTGTAAGCCAGTAGAGGTCAAGAACTCAGGATCACATCAGCGATTGTCATGCCACCCATTCTACCGTTTTACTATTGATCAATCCATCAATCGTCACATTTAACACTGATTCCATCTGTGAAATTGACTACGATGAAACTGACAGCGAATTACTTGTGATGAACGAGTTATATCTTAAAAAATGTAATTGGGACGTCAGTCTGTGTAATTGTGTGACTAATTTTGTTACCATTAGTATAATTATGATGTGTCTCACGTGTTATAAATAGTACTTTGGTACGTGCATTTGGTATTGTAGTTAGTTGGAACACATCCTGTATTATTGATAAGGTTTTGTGATAAAAAGTTACAACCAAAACAGTACTTTGTTGTATAGGAGAGGCATCCAAATATGTTGAGGGTCAGTAGCGAGGCACTTGAGGGAGAGCAAGGGAAGAGGAGAGAGGAGGAGATTGTAGAGCTCATGATAGAGCGTTTGAGCCTCCGATGACCACAGACATTTAAAGAAATGGAAGTCCTACTTCACGTTGATATTCCGTTTGAGAGTAACTCTCTCTCAACGAGTTGGCCCAAAACAAACAAAGCTTACTTAAATATGTAATAAAATTAAGCGATCCCTTGACTCACCATCAGTTGATGCCATCGATTAGAATTCGCTCGAAGCGGTTCCTCCATTTTCGATGACGTCTTTAGCCACTGTCCGGCCATACACGTCGAGAACGTCCTAACGTGAAGACGTCCTAAGGACGGAACTAAAATTGAGCCCTTTAAGCCCCAGTATAGACTGTCCCTTTTTCAATGTCAAGTCCCAGTACCCCAATATGTAACGCTGTCAAGGCCAGTAGGGTCAACTGCATTATACTTACTACTATCATGTAATATAAGTCTATAATTATGAATGCATATGTATTTATCGTCATGGTCGGTGAAAGAAGCTAATTAAAGCGAATGCTAAAAGGTTTGATATAAACTAAAACACGATCAATCTTGGTTTCCGCATATTCATAGGCTCTCTCAATTTATGTTATTTGTCTCGGTGACAGTTTAAGAGAGTGATGTAAGTGTTTTATTATTTGCTATGATTACTACCGGGGTAATGTACAACGTCAATCATAGCGGCTACATCAAGCTACTTGTTAGGCGATAAACAACAATTGTGGCTGTTTAAAATATTGGTTATGCTTTTAATTGGCGTTTTTGGTGGTTTTGATGAGGCAGTTTGTATTAATTGTAGTTTTTGGGTTTATGTGAGGTTTATGACCGCATATCAGCTCACTTCAGAACTACACCCAGAGAGAAATGAATGGTATTTATTTTATATTTGTTTCGGTCTGGGCGTTTGTACTTGTGGGTCTCCCCACCATGCCTCGGAGAGCACGTGACGCTGTTGGTCCCGTTGCTATCATAACATCTGATAATAATCGTTAGGCCTTAATAGGTAATTTGCTTCAATGTAATAAGTTACTGATTCAATTTTAGGGTTGCGGAGGTCAGGTAAAAGCTAGGAACCCATCAAATCCGGATAAAAGCATAATCAGATCCTGAATAGGTAACACGAATAATGGTAGAAGGAAGAAGAAGGTACGAAACCATCGACTGGTTTTAAAGTCCGATAACAGGCGAATTTAGAATGTTTCCTTTTTGAAATCGATAAAGATGTGCCCAATTACAAAATAATTTAAAGCCTTTAGTAAATTTTCTTACAACACGGCGAGAGCTAATAAACCGGAATGCGTTTCTTAGAAGAGGAGTCGCAAGAAATACTATAATTATTTGAGGTACAATGTTCAACTGTTATTGCTACCGCATGGAGTTATTTTAACTTTTTGCAAATCATATTATTGGGTACAAAGATATACTAACTGTCAAGTGTCAAGTTCAGTCGCTGCACTGTCTGACTGCTCTGGAAAGGGGTTACGTTTTATGAACGTATGTGTCTTTATATGGTTGTTTATTCAGCATGCTCTGCACGCTTAAAGGCTTGATTGGTTTAAATTTTAGTTTAGAACTAGCATCTGCCCGAGACTTTGTCCGCGGGGACCTTAGAATTGGTTCCAGGGAGAAGTCATTTGTAAGTAAATAATGTTCTAAAAGACACATTTATACCGAATTATTAATTGAATACGTCAAGACGTATTAAATTGAAATTCGAATTGAAATTGTAGCACGTTTTTTGTTACTCCCACAGGAATCTAACATTTTTCCGGGACTTTGGGATGATGATTATTTCACATTTATAGTAGGAAAGTAATATTTTACGTGGCTTGAGGGCTGGTTCTTCGGATATTCGGATTACGATTTAGCGGAGAAATGCAATTAGCACTCTCACAATATTAAGTTAACATAATTTACGGTTTATATAAATGTAATTATTTATAAATATAAAATTAGTATTTTTTTATTTTGTTTGTACTAGTTAAAATATTGTAACGATAGAATATAGAGTAGATTTGTTTCAAGAGAATTCTTAGAATTCACTCTATATATTTCGCTTTTCCCGTTAAAATATTTTTCAAAGACGGAACAATATCAGAATACAATGAAATACTTCATTGAGTAAATCAGTCTATTTAATCTGAGCGCGACTGTTTGATCTTTAATAGTGATGTTTCCTGTTTTATCGATAACATTAAATAAATAATACACATATTTTTAACATGAAAAGAAATTAAATTTAAAAAATTTTTTTTTTTTTGGAATTCTGTATTTGGTACTTGCATTCCATGATATATTCCGTGATATCTAATTCTCTATTATAATCTATAAACGTTACCTTTTTCATTGATTTAAAGAGATACAAAATCATTAAAGATCACAACTACTTTTAGTAAAAATTACACAAAAAAGTCTATAATCAGAAAATATATTAACAAAATAACGCTGAAATCCGTGATTAGTATACATCGATAAAATTTAATGATAGACAAATTTAGCACATCACTATCTCTAACTAAAATAGTCGTGTCGTGGTAGCAAATATCGAATCTAAATTTGTCCCGGAGTTATGTATTGTTCGACTGAGAGAGCGCTCGAGAGCTCTATTAATTTCGGGGGCTATTTGCATATACCGGTTTATTTCAACTAGAATATTACTAATACGTCGCGAATGCTTAGTTGTAGCAATTTTAATTTTAAACAGTAGCAGACCCATGCTTCTTCCACAGAATACCAGCGTGAAATAACAGTACTGTTGGGTTTACTGAGATGAGTGATAGCGCCAGAGGTCCAATCCCTCACTCCTCTGTTCTTTTTTTTTTTTTTTTTTTATGTTAGAAGTTGGCAAACAAGCATACGGCCCACCTGATGGTAAGTGGCTGCCGCAGCCTATGAGCGCTTGCAGCACCATTAGTAGGTGCCACTCGCGCGTTGCCAACCTCGAGATATTAGTTCTTAAATCTCGTTCACCCAGTAATTTCACTAGCGTACAGTGCCCTTCAAACTGGAACACAGTAGTGCCTAAGCACTACTATTTGGCGGCAGAATATTGGACACTGCGGTGGTACCTACCTAGCCGGCCTCTTGCAACAAAAGACCTACCACCAGTGTGACTGATTGCACTGGTGGAATAATCTCTGCTGTGACAGAGGTTATTCCAACAGTGTTCCCTTCACTTCTATCTCTAGGGCTGCCATTTAATGCTTCAAGTACGTCCGCTATCGCTCGCTCGGTTTGATTCCCTTGGTTCACATATTTGTATTGACCATACAAGATTTGTCCTAGTCTCAGTGTTTGTGCTTGTATTCGTCATAGTAACCCTCGAATATCTCTAAACTAAAATATAAATAAAATTAACGCTATCGTACCCTTATTTTTTAACTCGTTTCTATATGATGCTACAATGTGGTGTTGCCGGAGGTCTGTAGTTTGTGGTCAGAGTAAGGAAAAGTAAAGCTCGAAACAAAAGGATGTTTATGGATTTTAAAACACTGGCAAACAGTAGACATGTAATGACTAAAATGTGACGTCACGGGACTGTTTCCTTGTTGTGGAAATCAACAGAACATCGCTACGTCGACCGTTGCCGTCTAAAAATGAAAAATGTTCAAGTGCGTGACTGTGGAGACTGAAGGGTTCCGTAGCTTGATGAGAAAAAATCTTTAGGAGTTCACCGTAGTTTGGATACATTTTATTATTTCACTACGAATACACTGTTCATAGAATACATACCATTTACTAAATTTTGTATAGATCCAGCAAATAGTCTCTTGAGTCAAATGACTTTCATACTCAGACGGACGGACATGACAAAACAGTTCTGTTTTTGCCATTTGGCTATGGAACCCTAAAAACTTAAAAGTTGGTATAGCAATAGTACTAATTGTATCGCAGTAAAAATTAAATAATTAGGTCAAATACAATGTGAGGTAATTTTATGCATTTTATGTTCAGGATGTGAAATGACCTTGCAGGATTTATGATGTCCATAAATACTTTGCTTGCTTTAATATTAGTGGCTATTAAATATATCGTAAAATTTATTTTGAATTTTATTTTAATAACCAGAACAATAATTTATGTAATTGATTCGTACGCGCGAATATTTTAAAGATTGTCGCTCATTATACATCTTTGATTCATATTTATTTGTTTATAAGATAGATTTATTTATAAGACTGCTTGTGCACTACTTGGGATTTATGTTTGTTGGTTCAAAAATGAACGCTTCTGTGCTGTATACGATTACATACATTTTTTTTCTATATCATGGTCAAGGAACCGTACATTGTCTCATGGTAGTATGGTTATAACATCATCATGTAGTGAATCCGGAGAAAACCAAAGATTTTGTATATTGCTGAAAGAGGGAGAGGAAAGGTGGAGGAGGAAAAGATAAAAGATAAAAGGTGTCAAAATTTTGCCTGCCGCTCTCGTTCATCAAACATATACTAGCGTATTACTTCTTCGGTCGGGTCAGTCAGTGAGTCAATACAACCAACAATCCGAACAAACATACAACATACAAAGCTATAATAAACATAAAGATGCTTCTCAACAGAATCAACCTATTCCAGAGCATTATTTCATTCATTTAGATAATATTTCAAACGCGCGTCCAGGGCTCGTTTATATTTCAATTTTAATGATACAGTAGTAAAATGGATCGTTTACGAGGCGGTAGGTGAACGACAACCCTGACATTGCCGTTTTAGAAGTGTAATTAAAAAAATAAATACATCGCAGCGGGTGATTGAGAAACGAGTCTGTTTTCAACTTCACGGCCTTAGATTCGACATTTTATGTTGAATTTATTATTTATTGTCTGGATAATTATTCTCGCCGATACGAGATTTATGTTCTCAATAATTATTAAATAAATTTTCGTTAAATTAATCTTATTATTTATTTTATTTCTGCATGGTAGCTTAAAAACGATATCAATTTAAATTTCACAGTCTTTTATATTGAGTTTTTTTTTTTTTTTTTTTATGTTAGAAGTTGGCAAACAAGCATTCGGCCCACCTGATGGTAAGTGGTTGCCGTAGCCTATAAGCGCTTGCAGCACCAGTAGTAGGTACCACTCACGCGTTGCCAACCTCGAGATATTAGTTCTTAAATCTCGTCCGCCCAGTAATTTTACTAGTAGTAGTAGTAGTGAGTAGTGCCATTATAGTTTTTTAAATAAATTGTATTTCGTATTTTCGTAGATAATAATCATTAAAAATATAAAATCAATAATGTTTACAATAATTAGTGCCGCTTTTTGTATTATTTTATACTAGCTGCCCCGCGGCTCCACTCGGTTGGTGTATCGATTTTTCTTTATTGCACGGAACCCTAATTTTCTAAAATAATATTAGCCCAAGTTACTCCTTTATCAGCTATGCCAGTGACTGTCCTAAGGTCGGAGGTCCCAAAAAAAGTAGGTCCAGCCGAAGAAAATATTAAAAATTTTATTAATTGTTTTTTTTTTGTGAGTTGGTACCATATATACTTCTATATGCATTTAGTGAAAAGCTGTTAATTTAGAATTAAAAACAGACACTTCAATTAAATTTAGAGGAATACATTTTTTGTAACATTGAATGTGAAACGTTTATTTTTACGTTTATTTACGTATGTATTACACGTGTGTGTGGTGTAACTGGCTTATTCATATTTAAATGTAATATAAAAGGAAGTGACGTCGAAAAAAATGTAAGTAGCGAAACGTGAATAGAGCGTTCCTCCTATTACGGGAAGCAATCATCAAAGTGTCTAAAACCGTCGTCGGAGCTGGCTGCCAAAAGATTTGCCGAAAAAACTTATCTCAAAATACTTTTGTCTTCCTAATTGCCGGCTAATTCTGTTATCAACGTCACGGGGTCGTTGACACCGCCTTATCGCGCATGCTTTTCCACGTTTTTCATAAAAATGCGTTATGGTTGTATAATGTATTGTCTCTGAGTAAAGTTAATTTATTATTTTTTCTGTAATTTAGGAATTTTAATCTTTATTACTTATATTTTTAAATGTAATAATATTTTTTATTTATTTCAATTATTAAAAATATAATAGTTAATTTTTTTATATCGCTAATTCTGTTTTCTCCTAATAAATTTTTGTAATAGTAGAGCCATGCCCCCTTGCCTGGAAGGGGTCCAGCACAAACGGGCCGGCTTAGCCGGGAAGTGCTACCCTCTCAAAGAAAATCAGCGTAAATTAATGGTATAGGTACAGTTGCATTTTGTGCGATGAGTGATAGCGCCTGAGGCTTGATCCTTCTCTCCTATCACTTGAGTTGGCAACTAGTAGCGATACTTGAAGTATCACAAGCGATCTTAGGTCGTGGTGACTGCTTACCATCAGGCGCGCCGTATGCTTGTTTCTCAACTGTCATGAAATAAAAAAAAATTGGCATAAATTTTTAATTTGCTTTCAAAAGTTCCAAAGCAATATTATACCTAATCTCTTGGTATAAGTTCCTTGTTATAAAAATATAAAATCGATAGTTTTTTGTTTTACGAAGGTAAGGCATAATATTGATGTAATATATAGAATCTAAATATTCAGTAGATAATAAATTCATGTGACTTCCGTGAAGTTTGTTTGAATATGAATTAATGTAAATGCAAAGTGCAAACGAGCATCTAAAGTCGCCTTCACACCTTCAAGATAATATTATTCTAAATTGCTCATACTTGTGTCTAGAAAAGAATTTAATGTTAGAGAGGGCAAATGGGCAGGAGCCTAATGCTAGGAGATTATTTATTTAAAATCAAGCAACAAGGCCCAAACAGAATAACATACATATTCAATATTATAAAATACTTAAAATTAGCACCACATAACACCGGAAATCTTTAAATTACTGCCGCCGTATGAACATCTGGAACAGCAGAGGGCATGTAGGTGCGCTGCCGACTCAAAAAAAAAAAACTCAAAACTCAAAATATTCTTTATTCAAATAGACTTTAGTCAAATATACAGTCTGTTATGTCCGCCTAAGTGAAGCTATCGCAGATTCGGAAGGTAGATTCTGCAGAGAAGAAACCTCTAAGATACCTCGAAACGCGGCTGACGAGTAGTTTTCATTTAATGAGTTTCTTACCGAAGTACGGTGGTAGCCAACAAGCTCTACTACCAACATAAGAGTGGCAACCACCCCTAGGATTTGCAGAGCTTAGAATTTCTTCTACTACATACAGTTTTTTCTCTTGATGTTGTCCCGATGACTCAGAGGTGTTATCCGGTTTAGACACCACAGTCCTAGGTTAAAGTCTACATTTTCTACCCATGGGGTCATCTCGCTAAACGTAGTAACCTATCAAATCTGTTTTTTTTTGTTACGAAGTTGGCAAACTAAAATATGGTACTACCACCCTGATACCTGATGGTAAGCGGTTTACGTGGGCTCTTTGCGCGGACAACACCATTAGTAGGTGTCACTCACCCGTTGCCAACCTCAAGATATTGGTTCTTAAATCTCCTTTGCCTAGTAATTTCACTAGCCTACAGTGCCCTTCAAACCGGAACACAGTAATGCCAAGACACTACTGCTTTGCGGTATAATATTTAGCCCTGCGGTGGTACCTACCTAGACCTCACCACCAGTAAAAAGACGAAAAGTGTAAACATTTCTACGAGTCATTTCTATTGACTGCGTAGAAGTTATTAAACTAGTTTCATAAAATGGTACCATCAGTGGTACATTTAAAAATAACGGGACAGAATTAGCCGTATGTTTATATTGTCTTTGCTTTACGAGTTTTTATATGACGGGGATTAAATAGTGCGGTCAGCTTTCGTTTGGAAATATTAATTATATATTTTATTATTGGGATTAGAAATCTTGACCAAAATGGCGAATGTTTTATGATACAACTTTGTTTGACGTTTAGGTTTTTAAAGATTTGAATTCAAATGACCAATTTCGTTGAAGTGCATGTCGGAATCAAACATAAAAGGTTACGTATCATTGTAGAATATATGAGATTGACGTAAGATTACAATATTAAGGTTAACTCTCTAGTTATTTCGGTTCCTGGGATACACCCGATGACGGACGGACGGAGCGGAGGCATAATATTGGAGTTCCGATGTAGCTTTTACGGACGCCTAAGCACAAAAAAATCGTCATTGCCAAGATTATAACTTTCTTTGATATTTTAACCAAAGTAGACTAAACATATCAATTGGTGCTTAAAATAAATTTTCGTAAAATAAAAACTCATTAAAAAAAAATGAAACTTCATTGAACCCTTCAGATGAATCAGATAACAGAAACTAATAAACATTCCAAGGGAATGATTTGTGAAAGCCGTTTCGTTCGAAATAGATAATATGGTACCTAATAAAAGACCTCGTCTTATTTAATAATATTTATGCAAGAAGATTGAGATTATAAAAGTTATTTTATTAGTGTCTTTGATATCCATCTTATCAACGAAAATAACAGAGAGTTGGCATAAATTAAACGTATCAGTACTGTTGCGTTACATGATGAGTGGGAGCTCCGGAGGCCCAATCTCGCACCACCTCTGTTCCTTTCTCATCCCTCCTATCCCTTGGGTTAGCAACGCACATGTAACGCGTATTCATAGGTTGCGGTACCATCAGGCGGACCCTATGCTTCTTTGCCGACTATCTTGACATAAAAAAAATTAACAAATCAAAACATATCTTATATTCAGATGAGATGAGATGAGAGGAGATGAGATTTTTAGGACCCTAATCCTTTCAGTGCTTCATTGGTCGACAAATAAATATATCAGAATTCTCTCCAAGTATTGTCAATTTTCTAAAGTTTTTTGTTTGCTATAGTTGTCCCCGATCTTGGAGCTAATTGTGGTACCACCGAGGCCTTAAATTAATTCATTTATCTGTCTTACTTTAATGTAACGTAACTACATTTTTTGGGCCGCAAATGTCAACTTATTGCCCTGATTCGGAATCACAGGATACTGTATGAGCTTATTCCTGTAAAACGTTTCCAAAGCTCTATACAAAATTTTAAAAAGGCTAATAATATTGATGTGAATTAAAACATTACGCAAATTTTAAATATAGCCGCTACTATCATTCGTTAATTTCATTCATTATTTTAGTTGGTATTATCTCAAAAGAACGCAAGACGATGTAAATAAAGATCTTTGTAACGGTGTTTTTATCAGATAAGGTTATAATGGTCACTGTCATGATCACGTCCTGTCCGCATTTTGTTTGACTAGCCACTAACCGCGACATCGCTTGTATATTTATTTATTAGATCATAAAATGTTTACAATTCTAATACCAGTCTCGCAAAACCAATGATAACACTTTTGATTTTAATTTTATATGGATTCTGGATGAATGCTGACACGAGGACTGGTTTATTTTTCGCCTCAAGAGTTTTGATTTTTGCCATTTACTGTGGACATGATTTGTACAATTGTAACTAATTGTAAATATGAGTTTCAAATTGTCAATATGTTATAAATAAATATATATATATATATAGGGCCCGGCAGTCCTTGTCCTGCCCCAAAAAAAATCTGGGACCCGATAGCGACCCCTAATTGAGTCTAACTGTGAACAGAAGTGACACCGGTGAAAATTATTGAATTACTAATATCGCTATTAAAAATAGGGGTTGATGGTGGAAGGGCGAAAATTTAGAGTTGTACTTATTTTTCAGAGCTGAATTCTAAATAAAAATATATTTTTTCCAAAAAATTATAAAAAACAAAAAAAGGGGAAGACTCCTCAACATTTAGGGGTATGAAAAATAGATATTCACCGATTCTCAGACCTACCCGATATGCACACAAAATTTCATGAAAATTGGTCGAGCCATTTCGGAGGAGTTTGGTAACAAACACCACGACACGAGAATTTTATATATTAGATGAATAAATATTCATCATTGATTTCATTTTAATACAGACGTTTGAGACATGTTTATTTTAAAATAAATATCTTACGCATAATGTTTACAAAACGATTGTGTGGGAATATTTAGTTCACGAACAAAATATATCTCCAATTTTCAAATCAAATCAAATCAAATATCTTTATTTATGTGCACATTTCAACACAAATAAAAAAGCAATAAAATTTCATTAATATCTTTTGTGTATAAGGATAGCCATAAGCCTTTATCAACTTCATCCAAGTAGATTCACATTATGACCAACTCATTGTAACCAACAATGCTTTTAATCTCTTTACTAGATAACACAATAAATTGTACAGCACTGTAACTACTATGTCGGATTTCAACGATTCCTTTTATATGCAGTGCGACAATAATTTTCTGCATGGTGAAATATTAAAGTAACCATCAACGACATCTTTTCAAATATTGTCTTCTAATCCAACGTATCAAAAAGGTTCTATAATTCGTCATGCGCCAACATATATATAAAAAATCTAGTAAATAATTATTTAGCCAATTAATGCAATTTGCAATTGTAAAAATAGTTATTTTTAATCATAGTTCATACATTAAGAAACGTAGTTGTGTAGTTAATAAAAATTATTATAATCAAACAATTTTTTTTATTTCATATTGTATAATGTTTCGTCAAAAAACGTGTTGAAGCAAAAAAAAAGTTGAAGAGCGCTCATTACAACACGTGGTTTAACACGTCAATTAAAATACATTCAATCATTCTTTTGCATAATTCAGTCAGCATATCGGGTGTCTGATTGATGAGTGAACGTTTACTTATTACCTTCAACAATGGCGGGTAACCAGTATACATAACTAGTAGCCCGTCTCTGGTTTGCCCTGGTTTTATAACATGGTAACTGGTTTTTAATAAGGTTTTAAATAGGAATAGGGATATTAATGGTGAGTAATGATCATCAAAACTATTCAGAATCCTATAATATTATAATCTTGAAAGTTTGGAGCGTCGCGCTCACACCGTCGGGTGAGTCTATCGTATAGAATGCGCTCGCAGCGCTGCCTCTATCTCCGATGACGTCCGCCGCCGTGGTTCGGCTTTGCAGGAGGCACCCTGAGGACGGAATCAAATTTGAGCCCCGTGAGGGCTGCCCCTTTATTACCGCTGAGTCTCTGCACTCGGCCCCGATAAAGACTTATATTTTGCGTTTTTCTTACTATAATTTTTAGGCTTTCATACTCACAGGTTAAACGGGATCCTATTACTAAGACTCCGCTGGCCGCATGTCTGTCATAGGCTGTATGTATCTCATGAACCGTGATAGTGAGACAGTTGACATTAAAAAAAAAAAACAGAATATAATAAATATTTACTTCCCATACAACAAAAGTGATTTTTCTGCTCGTTATCGCTCAATATTGATAACGGCAACAGGAAGCGCTTAAAATATTCATAGAATATTTAGTTATATACTCACTTTAAAAATAAATAATTAAAATTTAATAAAACAATAATTAACGGGGCGCCGGTAATTATTGTTTTATTAAATTGTAATTAATAAAACAATACAACAAACTTGATTTTTGCTATTTTTATGGATAATGGTACGAAACCCTTCGTGAACGAGTCCGACTCGCACTTAGCCGGTTTTTTTTGTTTACATTACAAGTTTATGCGTGTCCTATTAAAATATACTGTACTTTGTTACTTCTAACACGTGCTACGTTATCTGTCATGGCAATTTATCTACACAATGCCATCTTGGTCTTCGAGGTTAGGAAGTTCAACTTTGTAAGTTAATATTTTTGAAATACATCGTTTTGTCACCGAAGATTTCTATTTTTGCATTTTTATATAAAATAATCAATGAATTGAATACTTTAAAATATACCTCAGTGAGTATCGAAATAATCTATTCGCATGCTTCAGTTGTTGTTTGCCTATCAATATATTTTCTTGAAATAAAATTCATTTGATCAAATACTTTGACTATATGGTTCTATGTATATCTGTCTCTATGTATATCTGTCTCTTTTGTTTGCATATTATATGTATATTGAAGCCTCAATAGCTCAACGGTAGAAGGGCCGACTTCGCTCCGTTACGCGAGAGTCGAGGGTTCGATCCTGACCCTTGGGCTATTGTCGTACCCACTCCTAGCGCAAGCTTCGAGCTTATTTGGAGGAGCAATAGGAATATTAGTAATACCTCGAAAAACCATTGCCAATATTCTTAAATATATATATATATATATATATATACATATAATTTAATCAAAAATGGTCCGAAAGACTTTTTTATGTGATTGATTAATTGGCCTATCTGATGGCAAGCGGTTTCCGTAGCGTCTGAGCGCTTGCAAAATCCTACATTTGTAGATGTCACTCGCGCGATGCCAACCTCGAGATATTGGTTCTTAAATCATCTCTGCCCAGTAATTTCACTAGCTACAGTGTCCTACCATACATACTACCTCTTCCTCCCTAGGCACGTTCGCTACCGCTGCACCATATTTGTCATCAAAACATACTAATTAGCAAAATGAAAACTGTTAGCCCGAGTGGCACTAACAAGAGAAATTGTTAATAATAAAACTTTTCTCTTATCTCGAATTCCATTCGTTATCAAGATACAAATGCCAGCGCTGAGCCGTATCATTTTATCTGGGACTCGATTTAAATGTTTTGTACTTTCTATACGAATACAGACATAATTGCCATTTAAATCTTTCCGTTCAGTGTTTGATAAAGTTTGCAAAGCAACTGTCAGCAAAAACACTATACCATATTTTACATAATTGTTTTCGATTGTTATATCTTAGAACTTACCATAATATAACATTGAAACACCCTTAACCCTTGGTAGCGAGTGCCATTAACGTTTTATTGATAGTATTTCTATTCGAAATTCATACATACAAACCCTCAATTTAGGTGATAACCTACTATCTTTTGGTAGTAGAGCCAAGCTTCCAGTGCAAATTGGCCAGCTCGGCCGGGGAAGTACTACCGTCTCACAGTTAATCGGCATAAAGTAACTTTACTGTGTTTCGTGTAATGAGTGGGAACACCGAAGGCCCATCTCCCACCCCCCTATTCCCTTCCCTTTTTCCCTTTTCATTCTTTCCCTTATGATACTTCAAGTATCGTAAGCGTTCAAGCGATTGCGTTGACTTCTTACCATCAGGCGGACCGTATGCTTGTTTGCCAAACGTTACGACATGAAAAAAAGTGAACATAGAACAGACACACAGTTTGCCAATTTAGTGACAAAAATAAGTTAGTTTTTTCTTTAAATATCTGAACGTGCTCACTATAAAGTTAACTGATAGTTGCCATGCAATCCGAAGCAATACCTCCATTTGCAATAACTTTCTAAGCATATAACTTATGCCATTACATTTGCGAACTCGGTCTGAGGCCACAATAGGACAGAGGTTGCCTATAAGAAAGAGGTTAAAGCCTTCAGAGCTGTCACTTTATCATGGTCATGTCTGTCAGTACACAAGTCTTGCGATGTCGTTGTCAAGGCTGGAGCCTATAACTTATTTTTGTCAAAGTAAAATCGTCTTTTTAACCTCAGATTGACCATAATTCTACGTCTCATTAATTATCAAAAGATAATTCGTGATCCATGAATTCGAAAGCGTGAAACAATTCCCCGAAATCAGTTGGTCATTTTTAATTAAAAAGAAATAATTAGATATTATGGACGCTTGAATCAATTGGTTCTCAAGTTTCGTGACCCAGAAATCGAACCGTTATCTCTAAGATACAGTAGCTAACGGATGTCTTAGACTGGACGTCTCACGATATAGTTTGAGAACATCATGACATCTTGCAATCGATTTTGAAAAAGTTGACGTTCCAATTCTACTGAATTTTCTAAAACATTTGTCTGTGTCATTAATGTGGCACTGACGGTAATAGTTTGGGCACATCATAGCCAAGTACTTTTGTAGTAATTTCATAATTATTTTTTATTCGACATTTTGGGGTTGGTTCTGTTCCAATGTTGTTATTTTGACCTGATTGAATGAGAGGAGTAGTAATTAAAGGCGTCGGGATGTGACGACCCCATCGCCCGCTGTTGGGATAACCTCTATCACAACAGAGATTATTCCATCAGTGCAATCAGTCACACTGGTGGTAGGTCTTTTGTTGCAAGAGGCCGGCTAGGTAGGTACCACCGCAGTGTCCAATATTCTGTTGCCAAGTAGTAGTGCTTAGGCACTACTGTGTTCCGGTTTGAAGGGCATTGTACGCTAGTGAAATTACTGGGCGAACGAGATTTAAGAACTAATATCTCGAGGTTGGCAACGCGCGAGTGGCACCTACTAATGGTGCTGCAAGCGCTTATTGGCTGCGGCAGCCACATACCATCAGGTGGGCCGTATGCTTGTATGCCAACTTCTAACATAAAAAAAGGAACTTTTTAAAGTAAAGCTAAATAAAAAAAGGAATAGTCAAAAAGGCGTAAGCACCACTTTTTGTGGAATTGACTTATGTAATAGTATCAATATTTCTTTTTACGTCTATGTCATTTTTATTGAAAATTTTTGCTAAAAATGGCGCTTATGTCTTTCATGCATCGTGTTTTTGTCACCGTCAGTTGAAGTCACTTTTTACTTCTTTAAATAACTTAATTATCTTTATCTATGTTACGTCTAAGTTTGTCGCAGGTAGTGAATGACTACAAAATATTAAGTTACCCTAAATGGTCTAACAATAGCTAGGTTTTTGCTGCATTAACTTTAGTCACTCATTGATTGATCGACAGAGATTGGTAACCATTTTTAATTGATTGATATCTGCACCTAATTGGAGTTATGCCAAAAATCAATTAAGTAGGTGTCAGTGATTATGACCAATTTGTTTTTTTTAATGATGGTTGGCAAATAAGCATAAGGTTCCCCTTATGTCCGTCTGATGGTAAGTAGTCGCCGCAACCTATGAACGCTTGTGATACTTGAAGTATCAGATGCGCTTTGTCAAACCACGGGATAAGAGGGACAAAAGGAAGGGAATAGACGGGTCGAGAGATTGGGCCACCGACGTTTTCACTCATCGCATGATACACAACAGTAATCTATTACTTAACGCCGATTTTCTATGAGAGTGTAGTTCTTTCCAGGTTGAATAGGCTGATATGTGCTGAAAGACGCATGGCTCTACTAATTTTATACTAAAACCTAAAGGCTTAGATAAGAAAATCTACTTCCATCTTCACATAGCATTTAATATTGCAATATTTTTCTGTCTTTATATGTACAATAAATCTTATTCCTAAACGATAACAATGAAGAAACATTTGGGCATGTGTTTTATTTGACGTATGTAATTAATAAGACGTTAAGCCGCCGCCATATTTAAAAATAACGGCTCCCGAATTAGATTGTTATTCAAAATAGGAATTAACCATACGATTCGTGTAACGCTTGTGAACAGATCAAATCCGGGATCGCATGCCGGACTCACCAGTCTACATACGTATTTGGTCTTATATCATATGTAATGCAAATAAATAAAACGTCTTTTCTAAATTAATATTTCTATGTAATTAATGTTCTGTTTGTCCGGCTAATCTTTGAAACTTTTGGTCATCTTCATTTCGAGGGGATCTTCGCCGACTTAGGCTTTTATTTTAGAAAAATAATAAGGGTGTAATAAAAAAAATCCTTGATGATTCCTCAATTTTTCTAACCCAAGATGTCTTTTTTTTGTCCACCTTTTCGTTTGTCCAAAGTTGGCTAGGGTTTAATTTGGTTCTTGTATTCTAAAACATCAGTAGGTATTTAATTTTAGGCGGCGTAAAGCACGACTTTGGTCACAAGCTTGCAACATAACAGAATGAAATTGTGACTGATTGTGACTGACTGTGACTGTCATTCGATGACACTGGTGTTGAATTTACGAAGGAGCACAGCGAGTCTTTGACATTTTGTCTTTATAGAACGGCCTGATTATAGTAGTAATTTTATGGCTGGACCGATATTTACCCGATGCCGTAGCAGTGCACAACCAGCCTTATCTAGTTGCGTAATACAAAAATAATTCATCCCATCTGTCGACAGTTTATAAAAAATACACTTCCTGAATAAGTCAAATGTGTTAGATTATAAATGGTTGTAGTTTTGTATTTCACACTTGGTCTGCGAAGCGAAAACTTGTTTAAACAATATCGTTTATTGTTTATTTTGTTTTATCTAACCGCTCCACCATTTTGTATTTTGATTTGTGTAAGATTCGTGTGAATAAAGTTATCATAACAGTATTATCGTCTTTGGTTTTCTAATGATTCTAATGTAACTAAAACTTTAAATTCGTAAGCATTGGTGATGAAAGGCCTTTTCATTACAAGGCTTGGTAGCCAAGTAGTGTGCTGTGTGTTCGGTTTGAAGGACACTATAGCTAGTGAAATTACTGGGCAAAGGTGATTTCAGAAACAATATCTCGAGTTTGGTAACGCGTCAGTGAATCGTGATACCTACAAGTGAATCGTGTTCCAAATCAAATCAAATATTCCAAGTAATAATTCCAAGTGCTCATAGGCTATCCATAAATATATATCCTATCATGCTAACCATAAAGTTGGCCCTACGCTAGCTTGCCAACTTTATCACATAAAAAAAAACAAATTAAACTCTTTTTACAGAAAATTGTTCATTAAGGAAATGGCCATGTATATATGAGATTATGTATTAAAAGGTATTTATAACTTTACCTTCCATATATCGATTTCATTTTAATCCATTTATAGACTGAATGTTATTATTAACATGAAACCATTATTTGTTACAGATTGTGAGACGGCGCCCGCAAGACCACGGATTCTTTGCGGCTTTCGGTAATACGAGTCGCGTTACAAATACCAAGTGGTGCAATACACAATGCATTATCATACACACACACGACATCACGATCTACGAATAAAAATATACACCTGAAGACAAAAAAACGAAATCGATAAGACTAAATCCATTATGCGTATTGATAGATCCAAACGAACTGTGAGTTGAATCAGCCCCACTTTGGGCGCCATAATCCGTGATAATAGTAATACTGTGCGTGTGTGTGTAAGTGTCCGTGTAGTGTGAGTGTGTGGTATGCGCTCGTGTTAAGGCGTGACGGCGCCCGCGCGGCTGCCATGGGCGCGGCGCGCCATGTCTCTGCGCACGCGCCCCCTGCGGCTGCTGATCGCCGCGCTGGCGCTGGCGTCGTGCGCCGCGGCCCCCGCGCCGGAGCCGCGTGCGCAGCGCTCCGCAAACCTCTCCCACATTACGGGAACCTCGCGCACAATACAGATGTTCCTCAAGAACCGCTATCTCCAGCTGATGCCAGATGGCACCGTCAACGGCACCACCGAAGGCAGCAGCGTTTACAGTAAGTACCTAACCTATCCAGCATACAGCTTTAAATACAAAAATATTTTTAGACTTAAGGACCAGTGACATCTGATCTCATATATACAACTCAAATATCAATTTTCATACAACTAAAACAGTATGTAAATTTACATTTTGTTTTGAATAATTTATGCACATCGATTAAATATATTAGCAATTAAATTTTAATAACATTACTAGCGAAATAAAAATCTTCATATTGTAATTTATGTTACAACAAACTGAAGCCATCACGATAATAATATTACAAATAACGATTAGACAAAAGACAATCATAATGTTATTCTAATTTATCCGTTATTAATAAAATAAAATCATAAAATATCATCAACAATATAATAAATTCTCCAACATCATAACAAGGTGTTAATTACGTATTGTGATCTCCAAGGAATAGCAATAATCGTTACGTATATATTTCCTGGTATATCATTTCTCTTCAACTGTAAGTGAACCCGAAGCTCGTGATTATCACATGATATTGAGTTCCCGGAAAGCCACAACGGTAGACGAGTTGTGTTTATGAAAATTCATAGACTCAAACACATCTTTCTTTTAAAGCTATACGTATGTATTTTAAAAGTATCTTTCTATTATTTTGAATACTGAAACGAAACTTCTTATCGCGGATTAAATGCGTGGAAAGAAAAGTTTTGTCAGAAAAGCATTTCGCGTTGTTTATTTTTTTTTGGTTGGGTGGGGTGTTAAGGGATGGTATATGAAAAAATGGTAAAAAATTATAGTTGAAATGAAATGCGATGAAGAACTACTTTCCTACAATAAGTCCCGCAACGACCTACCGTTAATTTTTATAGCTACACAAAACAGCTTATTAATGTCTCATTCCTGGTTTAACAAAGCCCTCCTCTTCTAGTAAGGAGAAGAATTGGTAACGAAGTGCGAAATTGATCCACAAGCTGCTGCCCTCTGTCTCAGAATATCTTCAAAGATATGTACATTTTTTCAAAGTATTAAATTGTAAAATATCTTAAATTTGTGAATAAAATATAAAACGCCATTTCGATAATATTACGGTGGAGCAAACATGTATACGCTTACCTGATTTTTATGAACATAAAAAGAATGCAAATATTACTATTTCTACATAATATAAGAAATTGTATATTTACTGAATGCGAACACTTATCGTTATAAAATAAAAAAGTAATTCGTAAGATAAAACCAAAATTAAGTTGGAATAATAAATAATTATCTTATAAATTTGGGCACTAAACCACACACGGTTGTCATTTGACATTAAAAACTTTCAACGGAACAAATAAAACGTTTTTTTTAAACAATCATTAACATTTATGTGGGAACAAAAATACGTTCGCCATTAATGTATAACTCTAATAAATTATTAATGAATTCCAAATGTAACACATCACTTTACATTTTTGCTAATGGGAATTTTTCGTCTATTTTATAGTTTACATTTATGGCAACCAGACAGCCGCCAGACGTTTATTACATAATTAAATTTCGCTATCAACGACACGACAAACAGTGGACTTCTTTATAATAGATGGGTATCATTTTTCGTTTTCTAACCCAATACCTTATTACAATGATAGAATTATTTGAGCCTTTGTTATCCCCTCTCATACCATTTTTGTTCCCCTTTTAATTAATTTGCTGAATTAGAAATTAGTGACATACGTGAGAAATAAAAAACAGGCTTACGACCAAGAAAATGTTTTATCATTTGGGCATACTTATGTAGATTTTTATTTTATATTTTCTTTCGAACTAATTTACTAGTACCTCTGTTTTCTTTTATAGTTCTTTAAATATGTATAGCTGACTGAAAGAGCGCCTTGCAATGCAAATAAAAATGTCCTTTTCATGTTTATAGGCTTAATCGTATAGTGTATGGAAATCCTTGACACAAACAAGCGGTTATAGACGTAAATCATAGACAAATAATACCATCTAAAAATATAGACCGTAGATAGAACGAAGCGATTGCCTTTGACGCCTAAATAGCTCCAATATAATAACAATGCTGGAGATCTTGAATTTTAATCTAGGTAATTACAGGTTAGGTCGCGATGCTCGACTGTCAAATTGTAATAATGACTCAATTATGATTGTGATCGCCTCCGGCGCTGTGGTCGGTGGTCTTTCGGCCGATTGTGATCGTAAAAGTGTAATAATTGCTCGGGTTACGTATTACATGTTGTAATTAAAGTTTAGTTTTAAACTTCGATTTATATGATAGTAATATAAATATTAGTAGGTGATGTCAATGATAAGTAGTAGTAGAGCCATGGATTGACTCTCTATTGTTGTGTTTCATGCGATGAGTAAGGGTGCCGGGTGCCCAGTCAACCCGCCTTCCTCTGGGCCCTTCCATTTTTCTCTTCTCATCCCCTCCTTTGGGCTGTCAACGCACCTGCAATACTTCAAGTGGTGCAAGCGTTCATTAGTTGCGGTGACTGCATGCCATACACCATACCTATTTTATACCAACCACCATGAAGTAAAAAAAACTCCTATAGTGGTATAGCAGAGGCGTCGGTGCTTTTCATTGAGGACATTGGTTCCTAAGTTTCTCGCAGATCCAAGGTCGGTCATAAAAGTGATTTCAGGGTTAAGAAATCTCACATAACTGGTATTTTTGCTTGGAAGATAAAAATCTGCTGAGAATTTGCAACGTAAATTAAGATAAATAATAAAAAAATATTTTATCGAATTTATATATTTTTTCTTTTACCGATAAGTGGCCTTAATGTCAAAAACCGGTAGATTTTTTATCGAAAACATTAGATAGATAGCGTTGCTAATTTTTCTATCAATTCAGGTTAGTAATAATATGCTAAGTGTAACTTCTGTTATTTAAGTGATTTATCAAACGTCTAATGGACGCTACCATTCAAAAGAAAACGAGCGTTTTAATGTTATTTATTGTGTATTTTAATGTGATTGACTTGTTAGTTTTTCTGTTTATTAAAAATATAGAAATTCAATGAATATAATCTTCATGTGGCATAAATGGAGTTAGTTAATTGGTGTATAAATTTATTTTCAATTTTCCACTGTCAACGTGCTCTTAAAAATGTATATATTATCGTATTTCTATTATATTATAAAAAATACCAATAACAGGTCATTGAACTTCTATCAATATTTATTATTAAGAGCTTATACGTCACATTTTTAATGGTTTAGTCAAGTGTCAATAATAGCATAAATTATTCATATACCCACATTAAATTGACATTTGACTTTATCACGTTTTCCTGATGAATCAGTTCGTTATAAAGATCCATTCATTCATTCAATCATTCATTTTCATTCATTTATACAAAGTAAGAGAGAATTAAATTGTTTTTTTTTTTAAGCATAATATTCTGGTGAGCCGGTACACAAGGCAATCAACTATATACAATTTATGTTTCTGTATGCAAGGTGTCTGGATGTGTTAACCAGTTGAGTAAATATTTCACAGGAACGGGAATATAGATAGCGCTAAAAGATCTTGAATTTATTACACATTTATATTATTATTAACAGCAGTGCTTAAAATAATTATTTCTATAATACAATTGCTATGATAGCAACTATGGCAATAGCAATTGCTATTTAGTTACGTAATTGCAATCATTTTTATATGCAAAAACGACCGCTATCGGAGATATATTAAAAATATGTGTTTATTAACATCTCCGAACGATACGCGTATAAAAACCAAATTTGATTACAGTTGTAAAATCACAAACGAAATTTTTAGTTCCATACATTTAGAGAGATCATAATTAAGCGTATAATCGCAATAATCGTTTGTTTATGAAAAATTTTGTTGGCGTATTGTGATTTCGTCAGATAACAATTTTTAATTTTTTCTTTTTATTTTTTTAATTTTTTTTTTTTAACTTACAAGTTGGCAAACAAGCATATGGCCCACCTAATGGTAAGTGGTAGCCGTATCCTATGAGCGTTTGTAGCACCATTAGTAGGTGTTACTCACGCGTTGTCAACGTCGAGATATTCTTAAATCTCGTCTGCCCAGTAATTTCACTAGCGTACAGTGCCCTTCTAACCGGAACACAGTAATGCCTAAGCACTACTATTTGGCGGCAGAATATTTGACACTGTGGTGGTACCTACCTAGCCGGCCTCTTGCAACAAAAGACCTACCACCAGTTCTAAAAATTATATTTTATTTTTAGTTCAGTTATAAAAATTATATTTTATTTTTAGCGAATCTGACAGATTTTTCAAGATCATATACGGTAACAAGCCTGCCTTTACATAGCCTCGATTGTGTGGTTCCATTCCAGCTCGGGCAGTTTGTATTGATCTTACAAAAATCTATCTCGGTCTACCATTCATCGCGAAGAAAAGGCATTGAAATAGCTGATCATTAAAGGGGTTGAAATAGCTGATTATGTTTGGATCCAATTCTGAAGTCCAAACAGACGAAGTCGCGAGCAGATGCTAGTGTTATATAAATAAATCAAAACTTTGCCATCAAGTTTGAGATCATTCATGCAGTCGAAAATTTTGTATATTCAGAAGTGGATTCTGTAAACTACAATCGTTTTTTGCATTAAGGTCTTTTGTAAAAACTACTCCACATCCCAGGAAGTAATTTACTTTATATCATATTATAATTTAAACCTTATTGCAATAAAATAAGATACAGTTTTAGTAATCATAGCTGTACCGTTATTTAACTTGAAAACACACAGCGATAATATTTTTGAGGCAAGTTTAAATTGAATTTTTCGTAAAGTTTATATTTAATTATAATAATTTGTACTATCAACAAAAATGGCGACAGGTTGTGGCGTGTTGGTAGCGAACCTGCCTTTAGTCTCAACGGTCGAGGGTTCGATTCCTGCTTGCAGTGAGTATTTATATTTATCTTACAAATATCTCGGTCTCGGTCTGGGCGTTTGTCTTTGTGCCCCCACCTTGCCTTGGAAAGCACGTTAAGCTTTCGGTCCCGGTTGTTATTATAACATCTGATAAAAATCACTAATTCTTGATAGTTAATTTGCTAGCTTAAATAATGCTAGGAAGAAAAAGAAGATTTAGCTGTTTTCTCTTCTTCGATCAGATCACGATTAATAAGGGACTTCTTTTAAATTATATCCCATTCTATAAAAATCAGCTAAAAACCCTCAGAGATAAAAAAACTCAAGTATATATATAAAATAACAATATATAAAATAACTACAGGAACTAATATTAAACAAAACCATCTTATCATGTTAACAAAAGCAAACATCTTAAAACTGTTATCAATTGTTTTGTCAAAAGCACCACTGTCAGTGCAATTTGGGCTTGGTACTTTTTTCATTAAAAATCCGAACTTATTTAATGGAATGTGTCCAGGCCAATCTCAAGGCCATAACTACTTAACGTCGGCATAAATTGGTCTTATCAATCCAAGAAAACGAGCAAGGTTGTGTAACAAATCCCCTTTTCTTTTAACTCCAATGCTAAAGCGGTTTAAAAATTCACAACAACCGCATACTTCGATAACAATTTAACAATTCAATTTCTTATCAAAACTTTAAACAAAAGCGATAATGCAAAAGATAATGGCGAATACAGAAACGCAATAAATTACCATTTCGTAATAACGAATGTGAAATTCATTGGTAAAGTTCTTAATGACCTGCGCAATAAATTATTTAGATCTTTAGGTATCCTAAATCAAAGATATAAATCACCAACGGTTACCTCTTTTAAATTTCGTATCATTTATTTTGTTTCATTTCGACTTGTTTTAGCTGAACGGATACGTCGATCGGCTTTGGTTAGGGAGCTTAAAATATTAATATTTGTAAAAACAATTAGGTATATAGAAACTATTTAATAATTTGGATTAGAAAGACAATATTTGAAAGATATCATCCTAACGAAGCGTCACATTGATGGTTACTTCGTAGTAGAAAAATCGTTGCTGTACCGCATATAAAAGGACCATGAAATCCGACGTAGTGGCTAGTGTTGTGCAATTTATTGTGTTATCTAGTAAAGGGATTAAAAGTTTTGTTGGTTACAATAATTTGTTCATAATGTTAACCTACTTGGATGAAATTGATAAAGCTCAAGGCTATCCTTAGCTTAGTTTCATTCAAAATGAATACTGAAAAAACTACAGGCGTGTTTTTAGGTGTATAATTTTATTATAAAATCAAGTGTTACAATATAATCTATGATTAACAAATTATTAGCTGCTCAGGCTTATAAGCCGTATCAGGTTAACAACCGCATTTATGATTACTGTGTCTTAGCGTTACTTTATATAGCATATAGCTTCCTCGATAAATGTACAAAAAGAATTTTTCAAATTCAAAGCAGTAGTTCCGCGTTTAACAAACAAACTCTTCAAATTTATAATATGGGTATAGATTAAGAAGTTTTTCAAGAGAAAAGTGAGAAGAATTCTTTAGAATCCTTTAGAATCGACAACATGAATTTGATAATACTAAAGTTCCCAAATCTTCTGAAGAAATCTTATAGTAAATTTTTTCATGAATATAGGCGAAGATACGCTTACTAAAGTTTTACTCATAAAGTTTCAGCTTCTAAAACACAAATATTCTTATCAAAATACCATTTTTATCATGTGACTTCAACAATTGTACATTTCAGTTTCTGACTTTATAGAAATAGGCAGATTTTGTACAGGAACCTAGCCATGAAAAGGTTACAAACAGACAAGGCTTAATATTCATAATATTAGTAAGTATGTAGTGGCCGGACTAAGATAATCTCACATAGATACTCCTATATCTTTAAAAATACTTTAACGCCTCATATTTATGGGCTGAGAACAGACCATAAATCCGTCATCGTCACAGATGGACCTCACGATTTCTATATATATGTAATCTCCGATCTGGAGTGGGAGGAACAATGGTTTGTTCTAGTATTTTCTGTTTTCTATATTTTTGGCCTCTTTGCTTCGAACCTATTGTTTTGAGATATCATCTCGGACCTTTGAACTGTATGAAATATATGCTGATTTTTTTGTCACTACTGAAATGTTATATAAATATAAATTTTTATTCACGCTAATAAGAAAAAAGTATTTTTACACAATTTTTTATTTTATGGTACTAATAATAAATCAAAAAGAAAATTTTTACTTATTTTAACATTATTAATATTCCTCTTTCCCCTCCAACGTAGGCACGACAATAGCCCAAGTGATCAGGATCGAACCTGCAACTCTCGATTTACAAGTCAGCCTCTCTACCGTTGTGCTATTGAAGCTGTAAATATTGTATAAATTAAGAATGATAATAACATATTAGATTAATATAAGCACCATGATTGGTAGCAAAATACTAATTTTATTTGTGCTAAATAAAAACTAGAGTCATCGGGCTTATAATACTTTAGCCATGTTCTTACCAGCACTAATGGTCCGGTTGGACCGGAGAAGCAAAACCCTCACAGAAAATCCTTCCTTTCCCTCTTTTTTCCCCCTTCTCGTCCATTTTCTTCTATCACTAGGCAAAGTTTATGAGATACCACAACCATCAAGTGGACCGTATGGTCGTTTCTCAACGGCCATGAATTAAAAAAAATACTAAGTTTACAGCGTAGCTAAGAGAAACCTTAAGCATCCCGATATCGCGAATAAAAGTCGTTAGAAATAGTTTTACGACGATGAAAACATTCCGAAATCATAAAATCTAATAAAGTAGGTGTAAAAATAAAATTTGCCGTGACCGAAATTTTATGTTTGTTCAACGAGCTCAGACATTGTGGTTCTCGTCCAGCTGTGACGACGCTTTATTCTATTTGCCAAAAAATGTTGTCTATTACTATCCTACTAATGTAATAAATATAAAAGATTCACGCAAAAACGGCTCAATGGATTTGGATGAAGTTGAGGAGCCATTGGGACGGATTCAACTGCCCCGCGTGGGCTGTAAATTTTTTGCCATCTGACGTCTACCGATGACGCTGTCGAGGCCACTAGGGCCAACATAAAAAAGGAATGCGCACGCATTTCTAACGGTGTCCAGACCGTCCCAACCTTCATTCTTTTGGCATGATAGTTGTATCCCGGTCAGCCCATATGGTATTGATATATTTGTTATTTAAGTTTGTATTTTCTCTATCTCTCTATTATTGCCAAATTATCCAATAACAACCGTGTTAATTAACGCTAGCATTTTGAGTTGATTTTTAATTTTGTTGTTGCGAGTAAGCTAATTCTATAAGAATGTTGTGGCTACCTTATAAAGCTGCGCACTGACAATGTTTCTTAATAACTTAACCTGTGTAATTGTATGCATTGTTGTAACTACTGATGGTCCTTAAATAAATAATGAATATAATTATTTAAGTATCCCTAAACTGATGTTCCAGAGTGATGTTCCGACAGACAGGTATGAGCACATACCTGTATGTTTCATAAACTTTCATAGAAAGCGTCTACTATTTCCAGCCCAGACGGTAAACATTTGTGTATAGCCAGGTCATTCTCCTGGGCATCTTACGTTTTGAAACTCTGTCTAATAAACAAACAATTTAGGATTCTGAAATTATGACAATAGGAACGTTAATAGCTTGGAATGTCACAATTTCATGTGCCAAGTTTGTACTCCACGTGTAATATTTTTTTGCAATGATAACATTATTTATATTTAGACTATTAGTTATAGGTTAATCTTGAATGAAAAATCTAGTGTTTTAGAAATCTAGAATCTAGTATTTTGTTTTATCTTTTCATTGGAAATTAAGAGTTGATAAATTACTGTTTTTATTACAGTTTTATTTGCGTTATTTCTTGATAGTTATGTCAAGTTTTGTGCGCGTTTGAGGCGCGGAAAAATTACACTGACATAGATTCTTGATTGTCGTGTTATGTTTAGAAATAAAAAAGGAAATTCCGTATTTACGGCTTAGAGTATTGTTTCAATATCTTGAGGTGGTATTTTTATATAATAAAATAGGATACAGGGGTTTCCATAATGAAATCATATATATCCATAATGAAATCGTAGGGGTTTCCACAATGAAATATGCTTCGCCAGCTCCTATCAGGTAGAAATGTGATGAATGAGTGTGCTGAAACCCTCATTTCCCACCTCCTCGGTTTCCTTTCTTTTTCCCCTTCGCATCTCTTTAATCTCTTGCGTCGGCAGCACGCATGTGGTACTTCAAGTATTGCGCGCGTTCATGAGATACGGTGACTGCTTACCATCAGGCAGACCGTATGCTTGTTTGCCATCCGTCATGAAATAAAATAAATAACGAATCACAATTAGTTTTTTTAGTAAAAATATTTTAATTAATTTTAAAGTGTAAAATTATTATAGATATATTTATCCTCTTGTGATATTAATTATTAAGCGTAACCGTCAAAGGTGTGTCTGAGGGCGGAGACGTACACTGGGGAGATCAACAGCGTCCGAGATTAATCTTAGATCACATCTCTTTGTAATTGTGTATTTGAAACGCTTTGATATACCTTATTCATCCTTCTACTCTATTTTGACGACGTTGTGCCGCAGTGATAGGGATAGTCTTTAACGGCACAGATCGCCGGTTCGATTCCAGCTAGGAGCGGATGTTTGTAATAACCATATGTCTTCTATTGTAGAAAATATTTATTTTTTCTTGCTATTTTTGACGTCATTTTTTCTAAAAATTATTTTGTTTTATATTTTTAGTTACGAATGAGAGTACTAATTAATTAATGATGACTAATGCAAAATTAAAACTTATATTTTTACTGTCAGAACTGAACCAATTTGGAAAACGGTAAGCACCAGATTCCAAATAAAAAATGAATTATCAAAATCAGTTGACCCATTCGAAAGTTATGACGTATCAAACAAAAAAATACAGTTGAATTCAGAACCTACTCCTTTTTGAAGTCGGTAAAGAAATATTGAATTTGATACTCCAAAATAAAAACCGATTATGGGTTTATGGAGACTAAAAATATCAAAGGTATTTATCGATTATTTTAAAATATTGATTATTTTTGGCGAAGTTTACTACTGCCATCTTTTATCCAAAAATTTAAATTAAGTTAATATTTAATTTTATAGAGAACTAGTTTCTTGACGTTTTATTGAACGCTATAAATAAATTGTAATAAAAGATGGCGTCTAAATCTATTTTCAAAATACATCCATTACACTCAATGAAAGATGTACTTATTTATTAGCAACAAGTAAGCCATTTATTATTAGTCAAAATACCTTATATAACTATGCATCTTACATAAGAGTTCATTCCGATTTATGTTTCAACAGCTCTCAATAAGTTACACTAAAAAAGGTAAAATAAAGTCCATACCTTTGATCTTGACACTGTAATTGCAAGATCAGAAGACAAAACGTCTAATCAGAGAGCTCGTTCGTGTGAGGAAAACAATAAATTTTAGTTGCGTATGTACAGCACTTCGACGACAGAGAGATTGATAGTGCTTCGCCTTAATATAGCAATTTACACCTGTTAACGCGTCCTGTGAAATGATTTGCGTTAAATTTTATGATTACTATGAACAAGTTATCAACATTTTGAATTTTTTTTTCTTTAACTTTTATTTTTTTTCATAAAGTATTACTTTTTGTGTATTTACAGTGCCCTTCAAACCGGAACACAGTTATGCCAAAGACTACTGCTATGCGGTAGAATATTTGACACTGCGGTGGTACATACCTAGCCGGCTTCTTGCAACAAAAGACCTACAACCAGTGTGACTGATTGCACTAGTAGAATAAGTAAAACATTGGTGTTGTGAATTAATGTGTGACTTAATTCAACAATTTACACAGGAGCACCAGCTTGTTTGATATTTTGTTTCTATGGAAGGTCCTGAACATAGTATATAATAACTATTAATTTAATAGCCCTATGTGTTTTTGGAATGTACTTTCAGGGTCCACCTTGAGGGATTTTAGAATGCCTTCATTAAAAAAATCTCTCAAAAATGCGGTAGAATTACACATACACGTTTTATCTAATGGCATAAGTTATTCATAATTAATAAGATCTCTGATCAAAGAGAGCCTACGGAAGTAAAAAAAATCTTATCAGTATTGCCAGTAAATTAAAAATGTGACACATGTCAAATTACAATTACTAATTAAGTAATATGTATATAATTTTAACAGTTGTAATTAGGGCAGTTGAAACGTCGCCAGTCGCCGCGTCACTTACGTCTTATCTCTGGAATAGACAGACGGACATTTTTGTCATCAATATATATAAATACTACTGGTTTTAGACGACATTTAAAGTAAAAACAAAATATAACAACGTTTGTAATAATTGTGACGCTCATAGCCGAGTGCGTCCACTGATCAACACTGGTCTGGTAAACGATTGGTAGGTTAAGCAACTTTAGGCGCGGTCAGTCACTAGATGGGTGATCGCATAGTGGTATTTCAACTGAGCGTCTCCGTGCTTCGGAGGGCACGTAAAAAGTCGGTCTCAGCTGTTGACAATTAGACAACAGTCGATAAGTCAAGTCAGAGGCCTACGGGCGACCTGAACAACTCTGACACTAGGTTGACCACTTACCACTCGGTAAGAAGAAGAAGACTCAATCACTCAATGCCACTGAAACGAAAATGAAATGTCATAATTATGAGTTAATCCTGGTAATAGACTACCCTCTATGATAAATAACATCTAAATCAGTTCACCCATTTTTGATTGAATAACAAACATCCTAACATCTAAACCTACTATTTCGTTTTCTAATTCCAAATTAACAGCTTTTCACTAAATGTATATGAAAGTATATATGAAACTTAGAACATTTTTAACATTTTTATCCGTTTGTCTGTTGTTTTTGTTATAAGAAGTAACCTAGGCTACTTTTATGACACCGTTGTGGCGTTGTGGGTAGCGAGTCTGCCTTAAGTCTCGACGGTTGCGGGTTCGATTCCCGCTCGGAGCAGATGCTTGTATTATTCGTACAGGCATGTTTTCCGGTCTGGTTGTGTTTGTCCTTGTCATTGTGAATGTTTCCGGACCCCCGACACAGGATATAATTATCCTAATGGGGGCCGTTGAGTGTGTAGCGTTTATTTATTTATTTGTTTATTATAGAAAAATTATTAGGGTTCCGTGCAATACAGAAACATCGGTACACCACGCCAGCAGATCCGCGGGCGCTACTAGTATCACAAAAGGTATAAGTAAAGTTCATTGTACCACGTGCTTCAGAGAAACAGTTAAAGCGTAAGTTTAAAAATATATAGATTTTAATTGTATCGATTTTTGAGAATGTCCAATCATTAATGCGTAAATGACCGCCACTCCATATACAAGCGGTGTCGTGTTGTATTGATTCGTGTTGGCTCAAAGATTATTGTATTTTCATAGATGTGGCTTAGTTTATTTCAAATAATTATGCATAAACAATATCTTTGTGGATTTATTTGTATTTATTGGAACGAAGTTCGTTAATGCGGCTTACGGGTAGTGCGATTTAGTAGAAATCGTTACGTAACGACATGCAGCTGCTGTGTGTGTGGGCGTGTGTGTATCGAGTCTACTACAAGCAAATGTGCACGACAGCAGGTGAGTGCACAGCCTGGGGTGCAACTGTCTCTCTCTCTCTGTCTCTATGTCCCTATCTCTTTTTATCATATAACCTATTGAATAAATAAAGTTTTCATTTAGAATTACATTCGGAGTTGAAGAAAAAACGTAAGGAACTACGTTCCTGAAGGGGGTCCCTCAACTGCACAATTTAGCCATTGGAGCCATTATTTTTGTAAATATAGTCTATTTCAGTTGCCTGAGGTCTTAAGTAATTAGATCTTCCATTCGGCTTCCTTTTTGTATTCTTCGTTCACCATAGTCCTTGGTCGCATCATTAAAAAAATCAAAATCGGTTAGTGGATGTCGAAATTATAAAACAAAAATAAAATAGATAGACATTAATAATCTTTTTTCGTAGTTAAAATTAAAATGGAACTTATCTTAAATAATTTTGAAAACTTAAAACGAAATCAGCAACTCCACAAAAAACACGTTGAATATAATAATGTCTTTCTTAATTAAATAAAAAATCCTCTTTTATGTGGGAAGAAAAGAAAGAAAAATACTCTGTATGTAGTCGATAAGACAATGGCGTCTAAATAACGCGCCTTCTCGCGACAGATTAAAATAAACACATGTCACTGTGAAGTTTCTGAATACTTTTTCCCGCCGACAGACGAAATTATACGGATTCTGATAAAATAAATTGTACAGCGTGCGAATAAATTTTGATAAGAAAATGTAAATGGCTCACTGATTTCATATCCGTTTTAATCGTCTTACCTATAAAAAGCAGTAGATATTATTATTATTATAATAATTTAGAAGAAGCAATTCGGCAATTTATAATTTTGTTTTTAATAATATTAGCAATGCTTTTTCTAGGCATTACTAATATTCCTATTGCCCCTCAAAGTAAGAGAGGGTACGATAATATGTGAAGGGGTCGGGATCGAAGCCGCAACTCTCGCGTTAAATATGTTACTAAGTTGGCAAGGAACTATACGAAGCATCTGATGGTAAGCGGTTGTCGTATCCTATGAGTACTTACAACAACCTATATTTGGACGCAAATAAGCAATACCATGTCAACCCACAAAATTGAAAAAACTGAGTTATATATGCAGAAGTGTTGGTAAATGGCTGAAGAACATTTTTCTTTAATATTTGTAGGGTTTTAAGCTTTAAAACTTCTAAAAAGCCATTTTTAATCATGCAATTTATGTATTATGTTAAACGTTTTGGGTTATATTATATACGAAATATGCAGTTTGTATACTTATTATTTTGTGAAAATAAGTAAAAAAACTTACATAAATCTGAAATTGCCAAAAACTTGACCATCATATAAAAAAAATCATATAAAGCAAGTCGTTCAAAATTTTCAAACGCGTTTTTTTCGAAATGACATTCGTGTGCGTTAACATGGTATTGCTTATTTGCGTCCAAATATGTAAGAGACGGTTAGTTGATTATTCTATAAATTGTGTTGATCATAATGAATTGGAACTTATGTAATTATATTATTATTAAGATGAACATTTTGGCGCAACGGTCATGAACCTACATTACGCGCCACTTGTCACAAGTTCGATTCTCTCTCGGGGCTGATATTTGTATCGACCATACAGATTTTTATGGCCTTAATGTTTGTGCTCGTGTGTTTTCCTTACACAGAATATAATCCTAATGATTTTGAACGTTTATTATTATTTAGCCGCGATGAAACGTAATTTAAACCTTAAGTATTGATTAAAGTATCAATGTCAATAAAAAACATTGCTAACAAGCGATCATACGATCCCATTGCAAAAAACTGTCTAAGTGCGTCTCAGATTCGAACATACAGGGTCCGTACAACCGTGGAATATTAATATCAAGATTCTTGTATTGGGATCTCCTTAAATTTTTAAATTAAATTGTTTTTTTAGCATTTTCTAGCTGGCATAGAAATACACTATTAATAAAAATTTCAACCGTCATCGTAGGCGTCGGGACGTGACGATCCCCGCTGTTGGGATAATCTCTGTCTCAGAGCAGAAATTATTCCACTGGTAGGTCTTTTGTTGCAAGAGGCCAGCTAGGTAGAACGACCGCAGTGTCAAATATTCTACCGCAAAGCAGTAGTGTCTTGGGCATTACTGTGTTTCGGTTTGAAGGGCACTGTAGGCTAGTGAAATTACTGGGCAAAAAAGAAAAATAGGATTCTGTTGGCACCCTTGGGTACGGTACCCTATAAATCAACGCAATCAACAACTCGTCTCGACACTGACCGTGTAGCGGGCCACAGTCGCATTGTTTTGTTTCGCTCATCAAGTATCAGAGTCGAATGTTAGTAATTACTGGCAATGGGTATCGTCGACCGTTATCTGATCGGTAAAAATGATTTGTTTGTTTATGTATGTAACATTGATGCATGAATTAAGCTCTTTTCAAACCCAGCGACAAATACAACGGATTTTATGTGACTAAGTTGTTAAGCAAGCATACGGCCCAACTGTGCCCAACGGATGATAAGCGGTTGTCGTAGCCTATGAGCGCTTGCACTTTTTTAGGTCTCATGTGTGTAAACACCACTCAACCTCGAGAAATTCATTCATAAGTCTCCTTTGCCCAGTAATTTCACTATCTTTAGTGTCCTTCAAACCTTAATACAGTAATGCAAAACACATTACTTCTTTGCGGTAGATAATCTGACACTGCGGTGATACCTACCTAACCTATAACTTCTTGCAATAAAAGACCTATCACAGTAAAGTAAAATTAATTATTTAAAATAATGTTTCACGATACTTTTAATAATTATAGTAGAAAGTAGCTGATAATCTTAAAATACATATTACTTACATTATTAGCTCCAAAAGCTTCAACTTATACTATAACAGTAAAGTAAATAATGAGTAAAGTTACAATTTTCTCAAATCAATGTGGATTATGTATAACTTTTGTGAGACAGTCGCGTCGGCAATGTTAAATACGCTAGTGTGTATTTGCCTGTGATGAAATTATTGATACATCGTCTGTCACCCTAATTGTGTTCGTAATGCGTTTGACTTCAAACGAAAATAACTTTAAACGACTTTCATAAAGACAATTTTGTTTACATTGTGTATGGATGTATTTACTACAATGTGTATTTTTGTGAATGTTGGTAAGAATGAATCCTCTAAATGACTATACTATTACTTCAAGAAGTAATAGTATTTCACAAAAAACATTTACGTTTTTATTTAAATTAGTCTTATTTCCTGACCTGTGACATAGATGCATATAGCAAATTAAAGATAGAATATGTTTTAAATCACTATTATATTTAATTTAATTAATAATTGCATAAAATGTCAATTATTTATATGGAAGCTAATCGTTAAGCTTCTCAATTTATAATAAACAAGCTGTGCCCGCGACGCTACTCGCGTTATGTAGTTTTTTGATGATCTCCCAGAAACCCAACATTTTTCCAGAATAAAAAGTATTGAAAGTAACTCTGCCTGTTTGTCTGTCTATCTGTTGCGCTTTCACGCCAAAACTACAGAACCGATTGAAATGAAATTTGGTACACAAATAGTCTGTAGCCTGAGAAAAGACATAGGCTACTGTATAACGCAAAGAAAAGAATAAAAGTTCTTATATGTAATCCAGGTAATAAGCTATGTGTATACCAAATTTCATCCAAAAGTTTCATTCAAGTTCATCATAAAGTTTTTGCGTGAGAGAGTAACAAACATTCTTCCAAACTTTCACATTTATAATATTAGTTAGATTAGATTTAAATTGTATAAGCATTGGAAAGAAGCGCTATATACATCAATCAGCAGTTTTTAAAATTGCTTATTCCGTCTAATAGAATCTACGTGATAATTAATGAAAATGTATCGTTATCAACAGAATCAGAGGTTTAAAATACATCTTATCTTTTTCTATAAATATAATATAACATTTATAAATATTTTGATATGGAGATTTGTTGTAACTGATTTCTTATCATCGAATTTTATTAATTTTTGTCTATTTTTCCTGTTAGTTCAAGCGTAGCACAATAGTAAACCTACCCGTCGTTACCACGACGAGAGTCGAATGTTGGACACATTATTCTAATTCTTAGCATGCGAAGCCCTGAGTAGAAGTCAATATAAGTCAAAGGGTAGTTAATAATAAATATTTTACATTAAAGTATTACTTCTGATCCAAAAACACTAACTAGTAACTTTGATTTAAAAAAAAAAGGGCGTATGAAATATTTAAATATCTGTTTACCGAAATATTTACGAATATGAATTTAACTATCTAATGTAACTAATATTATAAATGTGAAAGTTTGTATGGATGGATGGATATTTGTTAATTATTATTTATTAGTACACGAAACTGGACATCAGCATTTAAAGTTCGTTATAAAATCGAGACTTGAGAGACATTGGTTCTTAAATATCCTTTTTTCAGTAAATTCACTATTATACAAAACACGCTACTGCTGTGCGGCGAAACTTCTGACACTGCGGTGGTACTTATATCAATTAGCTATTTGTCATTGTTTAACCTATAAAAAGTATTAAGAACATTTAAAATTTTGGCTATTAAGTTTAAAAATACAAAGTAAACTATATTAGGCAACGTTCCAATAACAATCTATTGGGAAAGAAATAAAATTGGTGAAATACGGTAACGCGTGTCGTCGCCGCCAATTTGTGGCGAGTTGGAGACTTTTATTTTTAACTTTCACGACTTAATAGTTATTTATTTTTTTATGATCGTTTTGGTTTGTTGGTAGCGAGCCTGCTTTGAACCTCGACGGTTGCGGGTTGGATTCCCGCGCCGAGCAGATTTTTCTTATAAATATGTGTGCCTCGTAAAGCATGTTAAGCTATCGATCCCGGTTGTTATCATAGCATCTGAAATAATGGTTAGCTCTTGATAGGTAATTTGCTCTTATCCCATGAGTTATTCGTTCGTTCTTTGGGTTGCGGAAGTCAGATGGCAATCGCTCTGTGTAAAAACTAGTAACCTGTCAAATCCGGATAATAAGCAGACCCCGGGTAAATACCGGGAATAATGGTGGGAAGAAGAAGAATCTAGATTATATGTGTTTATTTAAATGGCATTTAAAAAAAATTATGTGTGATAATTGATTGTTTATCGAGCTTGATATAAAATAAAATGGTAAAATAAATTAATTTTTGAAATTAAGGCCTCTATTATTTTTTAGTTCATAATTATTTTTTTTTTAGATCAAATCTAAAACTCAAGATGAATTTGTGTAGTAATTTCTTGGTTGAAATTAAGATTTTCGTTTTTAATAGTTTTGAAGTATCTTTTTCCTTTTTAAATATTTTGATTTATTAAATTAAACTTTAAATCTAAAATATCGCGTCTGTATAATTGATCTTTGCGGCCTATTAACACAGGTGCATCGACACGCGCAAACCGGTCGGGTGCGCGGGCGCAGCTCGCTTACCGAAAATGATGTACCGCCAAATTGCTTCACGAAAAATTATTTCACCACTACCATTTGTTCGAAAAAAATAATTTAATAGATGTTCTACTTACTTATTGTCTCTCTTGATTCGGTTTTAATTTTGAATTTAATTATTCCTCGATGTAGGAGTTATTTCTGATGGTTGCGCAAGCTGCCCCATAACGCAGTATTTAGAACACTCGAACATCTTTGAATTAATCCAGTTTTTATTACGGTTACGTACCCAAAGAGTTCCAAGGAACCCTGTTACTGAGCCTTAGTTGTCGGTCTGTCAGGTAGTGTTGGTACATTACGGTTCATGAGCCAACGAAACAACAACAAATGCCAAAAATAAATTAAAATTTGAAAATGGATGTATCACATAAGAAACTTAATATTTTTGTTCTATAGTGATACGGGACCCTTTATTTACGAATAAAAATAGCACAAAAACAATTATCTCCTCTTGTTAATATTTTTAATAGTACTAGGCAATGAATAATGTACAATCAATGGTTTTAATAAAAATTAAAACTAAATATATTTATAATATAAGTATTATGCCCCGCGATTTCGTAGTAGGGCCTTCATTAAAGAAATCCACAGAACACTTACACGTTTCGGGAGCCTGACCTTGCAACTACTCCAAAAATATATACAACATACATCACAAAGTTGTACAGACTGTACGTTTGTACATCAGAAACTATCCCTCCAATTTGAATTATTAAATTATACATAAACGCTACAAACTCAACGGCCTCCATTACGATAGTTATATCCTGTGTCGGGAGTCCGGAAATATACACAATGTCAAGGACAAACATAACCAGACTGGAAAGCATGCCTGTATGGTCAATATAAACATGACGTGACATGACGTCACGCTTGAGTCAGGTCTCGCTGCGCCACAACCTCGTCGTATTGTATTGATAATATTAATACATTACACACGGGAGAAAAGTAGCACATTCCAACCGCAAAAAAGTCCCTTTCTCCCGTGCGTATACGATTTTTTCCTTTGTAAAGTTCGCTTTTAGGCGTTGTTACGAGGGATAAATATACGGTTGCTAGATTACCGAGAAGTAAAGTTAAGTTAATTAGAGTCTTGCTGGGACAGAATCGCTCACTTTTCTTGTACCAGGGACTAAAAGTGAACTTTTCGTCAAGGTAGGAAAACAATACTGTATTAGATATAATTGATTTATGATATAAGCTGGATGGAAGTGTGATCCTGTAATATTTCCGTTTTTTCATCGCACTTAGGGAACCCTAAAAACTAAATCTACAATGTCTATTCCTATGAATGTCGCGGCTTATGCAGAAAAGCTTTATAAATACACGATACAGTCACTTAAGATTTATGTGGGAGATTATAAGTCCCGTGGAAATTCTTGTGGGACGCCATATACAATTTGCTGGAGACTTCAATATGAAAATAGTTCTTAATGTATTATTTTAAATTACATATTTTAAATAATAACTTTACACAGTATATCAACCTGATTTAGTAGTACAGACATGTTTCTTCCAGAGCAAAAGGGCCGGGTCAACCTCTCACAGAAAATCGGCGTAAAGTTGGTACTTTATTGGTTAGCACTATTGAACTTTGTGCGATGAGTGAGAGCGCAGGGGGCATCTCCTACCCCCACTGTTCCCTTCCTTTTACAGTAACTACTGTTACTGTTACTTTACACCGATGTCCTGTGAGGGAGTAATACTGTCCCGCTCGAGCCAACTCATTTGTGCAATGTTTTTTCAAGGCATTACTAAAATTCCTATTACCACTCCAAATAAGCTCGAAGCTTATGCTAGGAGTACGACAATACGACAATAGCCCAAGGGGGTCAGGATCGAACTTAATAGAGCGCAGTCGGCCCTTTTATCATTGAACTATTGGGGCTTCAAGTATATATATTATATATGTACAATATAATTGATTAATACAAAAAAAAACCAAGAATCAACAAATTTTCACGATAATCATCAGATTATTGATGTCAGATAGAACAGTTTCCTACTAAAGGTCGAATCGATCTGTCTTCGAGACCATTTCGAGTGACACAAACTTATACCATATCGTGTTACATCGTGAGAAACCATCTGTATTAAAGAAGTTTATAATTTAAGTTTATCTCATACATGTTTCATACACACTTGTACATATACAATTAACTATCATATATAGACGATCGTTGTGGCGTGCCAGAGGCGTGTTCTCGGCAGTCGCAGTTTCGATTCTCGCTCAAAGCAGATGTTTGTTATAAATATCTGTTTTGAGCTATCGTCTGGGCGTTTATCCTTATGCCTCGGAGAGCACGTTAAGGTGTTGATTCCAGTTTTATTATAGGTAATTAGCTCATATCTAAAGAGTTACTGGTTCACGCCATAGAGTTTTTACTTTTATCCTGATTTGATCTAAACCCTGACCCTGGGGAATACCGGGAATAATGCTAGGAACATATGTATATAGAAATTTGCTATTTTCAACTCTATCTGTACTTATGTAATTAATTATACTTCTGCATTTTCGTTATAACACAAAGAGCGTATGGCGCCTTACATGGTAAGCGGTCACTATAACCTATAGACAACCCAAGGCCTCTAGGCAAGGTCAGGATTTGTACCAATTTCAGAATCGAGCCTATTGACTCTTTGATCGAATCTAAACAGGAGTAAATTGAAAGACAATTTCCAGTTGAGCTGATTTATTTAAGCTTAGAACAGCAGTGGTCTGCTACATTTGTGAATTATTTTTAGTTATCATAAACAATGTTGGAGACAATATCAAAAGAATCAAACTTTTACCCTTTTATCTTTTACATTTTAGGGATAAAAGCCCCTCCATGTTATTTGTCGAGAGGCAAGATATTGCGCTGACAAAGTTTATCAAGTTCGGTTCAGCAACAAAGAGTACTTTTTTTTTATATAACTGCGACAAAGTTGTTATAAATCAGGCATGAGGTGGGATAGAATGGGACGAAGAATTATTTTTTTTTAATTCATTACTGTTGACATAGAAGCATACGGTCCGCTTGATGGTAAGCAGCCACCGCAACTTATTCGTCTATTCAAGATTGTGACGTTAACTTCATTAGTTTAAAATACAAGCTTGTGACTAACTTCATTGCGTTAGTGGTGAATTTACCAAAGATCAGCGGCGATTCTTTGATGTTTTGTATGTATGGAAGGGCCTGTATATTTTATATAGTAGTCTACAGAATTAAGTGGATTTAAAATGAGTTTTAAAAAAGTATGTATCCTAAGAAGTACTTCTCATATATGTAACTTAATCAAGGGATTGCGTTCACTTATCCCTGTCGTCGCGGATATGACATACATTATCCGCGGCGCGCGGTGGCGTTTTACGATAAATGTGACTTAACGATGATTTATACCGGGATCTAGTTTTCATCTTATTGTATTGTATAATGCTCGCTTCGTTATGTTACGCAGTGTTCGATTTTCCAGATATGTAGCTTTTATATGTGTTTTAAAAAATACTGTCAATGTTAAAAATAGGCTTTGTATCCTTGTATGGTGGTGTTTTATTTTAATAAAGAATCTATATATAGAATTATTTATAAAACGTAGGGATCATATAGGTTTTGACGGTAAAAATAGGCGGTAGACGAGGTAGACTTTTTGAGAGTTAAAAATTTTTATTTAGATATTTACAAAAGTTAATGGTAACGAAAACTTAAGCTTAAAAAGTCATGGTAGGATAAGCGGTTACTCAATCAAAAGTACAAAAAAATTAAACATATAATAATACATTATGTTGATAAATCCAAAATAGCTAAAACAATTCGAACCCTGTTTAAATCAGGGGACTCCTTAAACAGGGATATTTATCCTGTATTTATGGCTCTTGTAAAAAAGCTAATTGGAATATCAAATGGGCCCCACGGCTCGTTGGCGGCTGACGACTTCATTTGTAACAGATATTGTATAAAAAGTCGTGAAAGAAATATCGACTTGATGCTATTTTTATTTTAGTACCAATTATTGTGTAGCTTTTACATTTTTGTAGTTCTTCCTTAAGACTGAAATTTAAACTGTAGACTAACATTATTATAGTCTAAATTGTAAAAAAACTACTTCAAATTTAAATTTATAATTTAGTCAAGAGTGAGTCGGATTTCTCACGCCAAATCCAAGTCTTCGTCAACCGCTGTCTTCGTCGTATACTCGGAATACACTGGCCCGAGATCATATCTAACGAAGATCTGTTAGAAAAATGCCATGAGTCCAAGATCGAGCAACAGATCAAGCGGCGCAAATGGAAGTGGATTGGCCACACACTTCGTCGAGATTCCAATCACATACCCAAGCAAGCAATGGATTGGAATCCTCAAGGGAAAAGAAAGCGTGGTCGTCCTCGGCAAACCTGGCGTCGTTCGGTATTGGCGGAAACGACAAGTATCGGGATGACATGGCCTGAAATAAAGCGTGAAGCTCAAAACCGTTCGCCATGGAGGACTACTGTGGACGCCCTCTGCGCCATCTAGGAGACATAGGACATTAAGTCAAGAGTCGGATTTACATAATTAATTAAATATTAATTAATTATTAATGTTTATCTGATGTATGTTACTCATAATTCCATACAATAAGGCATCGATCTTTCTTAAGTACGAAACGCAACATATTGTTCCTTTAGGCCGATTTTCTGTGAGAGCATTACTTTCCTAGTTGAGCCGGTCCATTTGGAAAAATTGCGCTTTCGTGTGCAAGCATGGCTCTACTACTACTGTAATTAATTATTATTAATCTTCTTCTTATCGAGTGGTTACGGCCAACCTAGTCCTAGAGCTGTTCAGGTCGCCCGTATAGGCCCCTAACTTGACTTTTCGACTATTGTCAAATTAACAGCAGCCGGGACTGACTTTTTACGTGCCCTCAGGACGCTCAGATGAAATACCACAATGCTATCACCCATCTAGTGACTGACCGCCCCAAAGGTTGCTTGACCCATGGATCGTTTACCTATCAGTGAGTTCACCCGGCTAAAAGTGTCTTATTATATATTAAACATTACATCAGAAATGTTAAAGATATTTATATTTTATTTAAATTATAATAGAAAAATATATATACCATTGTTATTAAAACAAGTCCTTTTATAATGCATTACAAATAGACCCGGTTTTCCTCGCATACATAGTCAGTTATGTAAAACGCTCCATTGATGGAAGCATCATGTACATTTGACGACACGTGTATTCAAATTACAGTGTATTCCACACTCGCCCTACACTAAGTACATCTTAATTAGCTACGGTTACATTATAGTACACCACGCATCTATGGAGGCAATGTCTTACTTTTCTCTCGGGGTGAGTCCACAGATTTTTGCTATGCCTTTTAAAGGCGTCGGGATGTGACGACCCCATCGCCCGCTGTTGGGACAACCTCTGTCACAACAGAGATTATTCCACCAGTGCAATCAGTCACACTGGTGGTAGGTCTTTTGTTGCAAGAGGCCGGCTACGTAGGTACCACCGCAGTGTCCAATATTCTGCCGCCAAATAGTAGTACTTAGTCACTACTGTTTTCCGGTTTGAAGGGCATTGTACGCTAGAGAAGTTACTGGGCGAATGAGATTTAAAAACTAATATCTCGAGGTTGGCAACGCGTGAGTGGCATCTACTAATGGTGCTACAAGCGCTCATAGGCTACGGCAACCACTTACCATCAGGCGGGCCGTATGCTTGTTTGCCAACTTCTAACATAAAAAAAAAAATACGAAAAGTTCGCTTTTAGTATCTGATACGAGAGATACAAACGGTTGCTAGGTTACCGGGAGGTAAATTGACACTATTAGACTTAATTTTGATGAGCAGGAAATCCACTACAAGATATGTTTTACTTGGGAGGAGAAATGGTTTATGTGAGGTTCCATGAAAACATGAAACGTCATAGACAATATTGTAGCCTTTGTGACCATGAAGAAGAATCAACATTATATTACATAAAATATAAATATTTTGTGATAGTCGAACGTGGCAGAGCCCGAAATCAGTGGAAATGCCCTATTTGTAGTCAGTTATTGGGACGTCGTCCATTGTTTTGGTGAAAGTGGTATCTCTTTGTTATGTTTTTCCGGTTTTTCCAAAACGCATTTTTTAAATACTTCTATAAAAATTAATCAGTATTGACAAAAAATCTGAAGACTACTCTTATTAGCTGGTTAACTTTGTTTCGGTGGAATATATATATATATATATATATATATATATATATATATATATATATATAAATAAAAGCTACACACTCAACGGTCAAAGTGTTATCCTTTGTCGGGGGTCCAAAAACATACACAAGGACACGGAAAAATACATCCAGACCGGAAAATATGCTTGCATGCATGGTCAATAGAAACATAATTATTATGCTCCGAGCGGGAATCGAACCCGCGACCCGTGGCGTTGAAGGCAGGTTCGCTACCACTGCGCCACAACGTTATATGTTTAATAGAGTTTCTTTTCCTAGACAGCAAGAGATATAGAGATATAAAAAACTATACAAAACTGCAAAAAAAAAAATGAAAACTGAAGGCCTACTATAACTTATTAGTGCTCTTCAAGTAGCCACCTAAACATCACTATTTCATAACTTAACAATTACCAGTTTACTACCTGAATTGAATTGAATTGATTTGGTCATTTTTTGAATCGCAATAGTCATCAGAGGTCATGGTCTCACGGTCCCCTGGTCTCACGAAAAGTAGCACCCAAACGTAGTATATATCCCTAATTATATACTAACTTATAACCAGGAAGTGTTGACAACTATACTACAAGGTTGCAATTATACTAAAACTTATTTAAAAATCATTAATCATGCAGGTAAAATAACTTTGATAGGGTCACTGACGCGACCTGTATCGACGGTAATTATAGTAGAGTTTTATACCATACTATCATCTGACTGTGGCTTCAAGGGTAAGATATAATAATAGCATCTGGAAGACCGAGCTTTGCTCAATATTTTTTGTTAATTCATATTTTTTGGTAACTAATAGATTTTCTCACAAAAGAGGGAACTTGAAAATAAAGGGAAAATAATCGGACTAGAGATACCTGGACTCTAGCAGCGGCTTTCATTGCCTGGAAAAACGGATAACACAACATTTTCTAAAAATGACTAACCTAACTAGATCTATTTATCGCTCCGGATATCAACTGCATACAAAAATTTCATTAAAATCGTTGTAGCCGTTTCCGAGATTTAGATTATATATGTATATATCAAAGAATTGCTCGTTTAGAGGTATTGTTAGGCGTCATTAACACATAAGTTCCTAAATGTAAGTTTAACAAAATATCCATACAAAATTTCAAAAAACGGCGTCTTGAAGTCAGGGATGTCTGACGTCTTGGATGACGAACTCATTGTATTAGAGAAAGTTACTTATCAAGAAATAACGATTATTATTAGTTGTTATGATAACAACTGGGAACGATTACTTAACGTGCTCTCCGGGTCATGATGGGGACAACGACAAATGCGCGTTTGCGCATTGGCATGCGCGATTGGAAATAAACATTTATTACAAATATTTGTTCCGATCAGGAAACTAACTCGCCACCATCGAGCCTCAGTTACCTATTATTATATAACTTTTTTATTAATTGTGATCGAATTTTGTTCATTAGGCGAATAATAGTTAAGTTAAATGCAAGTTGTTTCTTGTAATATATGCTTGCGCGCAATTTAAACTATAATAAGTTAGATAAAGTAATGCCCCAGTATTGTTAGAGCGCCTTGACACCAAACAAGAATATATTATCTTACAATAACTAACCGCATAAACATACGTACAATGTATAATTAGTTAGTCATTATTAGTTAAATATTCTACAGTCATTTAAAATCGTAAAATGCTGATGTAATCTTTTGGTTAGATTTTATTTTGGCCGCTGTGATTGATTCCACTTCTTTATTTATTTATTTATTTATTTATTTATTGCGATAACAAACAATTGTACAAAAAGCTTATTATAACAAATTCTTACAGCTAAATATTAAGTATTTGTACAACCAACACCGTTATCCCCAAATTAAACATTTAAATGGTTTTCAGAGACAATCGCTTCCCATACCATAATTGCTAAACAAAACTACATCATAAATAATGTTTTAAGAGCGTCGAGTATCACTCTCAGTAACAAACGTTGGTATCCACTAGTAGTTGCAATACTAGTTTTTAAAATTGTATGGTGCCACATGAAAAATGTCAACGGTGGTGAACAAGTCATTATAAGCCTTCATTATTCGCCTAAGAGGCGCGCGTTCACCAGCTTTAGTTTTTGAAATATTTGGTAAAAACAAACGGTGAGCGAACGCGTTACAGCTACGTTGAGGACGGTTCGGTATTCTGATATATATTTGGTTTATTAATTGATTACAGTCAAATTTATTACGACAAATATTATATAATATAACTTGATCTAGCAGCAGTCTTCTATTTTTCAATGAAGGTAAAGAGAATTTGAGTAACAATTCGCTATATGAGGACTTAGAACGAAAGCAACGGTAGTCAATAACACGAAGAAATTTACGTTGTACAGTTTCTAGTTGATCAATGTATTTCTGATATATCGGATTCCATATAACGGACCCATATTCTAATTGACATCGGATTAAAGATTTATACAGTAGCAGGTATGTTTCCGGTCGACTAAAAGAAGTTGAGGTTCGTGCAACAAAGCCATACATTTGTAGTGCTTTAGTGGTAATGTGATTTATGTGTTCATCTAAATGAAGCTTTGAGTCAAAAACAATGCCTAAGTCTTTAATTGTATTAACTTTTTCAAGCGGTACGTTGCATAAAAAATAAGTCCAGTCAATGGTGTTAATTTTTTTGTAAAAGTTATAGATTTACATTTATTTAAACTGAGTAGCAATTTATTATTTAAGCAATAAGATGAAAGTCGATCCAGATCATGTTGGAGTTTGACACAATCGTCTTTTGAGGTAATTTGAAAATAAATTTTAAGATCATCAGCGTATAAGAGATAGTTACAATTATGAAAACAGAAATGTATGTCGTTGATAAATATAACAAAGAGAAGGGGGCCCAAAATGGAGCCCTGAGGAACACCAGATGTTACATGTATTAGACCGGAAGCAAAACCATTTAAAACTACTTTTTGTGTTCTTCGATTGATGTAAGATGATAACCAGCGTAACAAATTGCCCTTAATTCCGTTAAAGGCTAGCTTTTGTAGTAATAAAATGTGATCGACCTTGTCAAATGCCTTGCAAATATCAGTGTAAACTACATCAACTTGAATTTTATTGTCCATATGTTCAAACAAATAATTTATGTACACTAGGAGGTTGCTGACGGTTGAGCGACTTTTTGTAAAACCATGCTGAGCCGGAATTATTTTATTATGAACAATAGGATATATAATATTGTGAATTAATTTCTCAAAGCACTTTGACAAGGTAGATAGTATCGAAATAGGTCGATAATTAGTGACATCATTTCTGCTACCACTTCTTGATAATAATTTCAAAAGGCTTTTTTTATAATCAATTATTAAATTATATTTGTTTAAATTGATCATAATTGTACAAAAATTAATTCAGATCTGTTACGCTTCTATCCTATTCCGAAAAGATTTTCAATTCAACAGGTTATTATGAGTGTTTCATACGATGTATTCAGCAATTGTAAGCATTTTTTTTTGCATATAGGAATACTGTTCGCTTGGTGGAAAGCAACCAAATTAACTTTTTTTTTTCGTAAAGAAAAGAGGAAAGAAGGGATCGAAGCTTGGACTTTTTACATTAGACCCTCTAACTAACTAAGCACACGGATAGGAGGCTAACCTGATGTTACGTCAAGGAAGGCGTGCTTGAACATCGTTTTTAGGTAGGTAGCCTCTCTTGAAGGTTCTCAAGTCGTATCGGTTGTGTGAGGAAGAAATCTAAATCTCTGCATCCTGCACATCCTTACATATAACGAGACTGGACAATACATCCCTTTAACATCTATATCTTTATAAAAGTGTAGCACGTCCTCGGTCGAGCTGGCCGCTTCATGCCAAATTTAATTTTCATATAGAATATTAGCAGGTCATTAATTACTAATACTTCTATTTCCCCTCAAAATAAGCTCCTAGCTTGGGCTCCTCAACTCTTGCATTAGTAGGGCGTTACTTTAACCGTTGAGATATTAAGCAAGTATTTCGTGAATCTTACAAAGTTAAATTTTTGTGCCAAATAGCGTCAACGCAAGTATTTCCCAGATCACGAATGGCGGTAAACACTATAGCAAATATGATACAACGTTTATAAAAAATAATTTAATCTGTAGAAATCTTTATCAAAACCGGTCGTTCGTTAGACGATCATTAGTCTTCTTGTTTAAAATTTCAAATAGCTGGAAACTCTATCAATTAGCGGGTAAAATGCACTTATTTATATAAATTGGCTCTTACTAAGACCGTACGGTTTCCTTTGCGACCGGGATCTAAGACGTTAACCGGTTTGTAGGTATGACGTTTATTATTAATACATATAAGATTGTTCTTCCCTTTTCAACCGGATTTTAAAAGGATCAAGGATTCTTATTTCGGGTGTGCTATACAACTCATGCTATTACAATAAGCATCAAGTAATCTAAAGCAAAGCCAATAGATTCTAGTGAACATAAATAATATTATCTAGATTTTTAATGAATAAATAATGTTTTAAAATAAAAATTATGTGCCTTACTAAAGAATTAAACTGGAAGTAAGTTTTCAGTAAATCTATGCATCTTCTTAGACAAGGTTATCTCTTCTAAATAAATAAATAAACGCGACACACTTAACAGCCCCCATTAGTATATTTATATCCTTTGGTGGGGGCCCGGAAAAATAAGGACAAGAACATACACACCCAGACCGGAACACATGCATAACGCACATGGGTATGGTATGGTCAATACAAACATCGCTCCGATCGTGAATTGAACCCGCGACCTGTGGCGCATATATTTATCCCAAATAAAGTTATTACTTATTAATGAAGTTGAATACGACTTAATGATGGTGGCACGTATACCAGGTGGTAGGGTAACGGTCACGTGGGCGACGGTACTTTCGCTTTTATTAAAATCTTTTCAACGTTAAATTGAATTTCATTGCATTAGCATTATTTTGTATAACTTAACATTTCTTAAACAATTTTTTTTTCGTTTTAATGTAAGTATTACATAATACCCCTTTTTTGTGGGAGTGTACTATACCGTTTACTATACGAGTATTTACATAGGGTCTGCTTATTACTCTTATCCGGATTTGATAAGTTACTACTTTTTACACGGAGTGATTGCCACCTGACCTCCGCAACCCTAAGGCCGAACCAGTAACTCATTGGATAAGAGTGATATACTTACTAAGAGATGTGAGATAATATTATCAGATGTTATATGATAACAACCGGGTAAAGCTTAACGTGCTCTCCCCGGCACGGTGGGGAGACCCACACGGATAAACGCCCAGACCGAACAGATATTTATAAGATCAATTAATAAACTTATTAGTGATAAAAAAGCGACGATTTCAACACCAATGACATACGTGGAAAAAATCGTTTTGAGCATTAAAATGTCACCACATATGAAATTTCATCAAAAACGTTACGCTTTTGACGAAATATATGAAATGAAACGACAATATTTATTTATGATGTCATCAACTAACCGGTAAAACAACTAATGAAAGTCTATCAACGATTATTTTCAATCCGACATTTTTATCGTCCAATTATAATCGTGTTTTGTTTAATGATACTTATTTAAATTTTTGTCCAATTAATATTGATTTATAACAGCTTATGCGACATTGGACTGGAACTGCACAACGCGGCGCTAATAGTTTAAATATTTGTATATTTAAATCGTTTAATTTTAAAAGCGATATCATCCGTATAGATTAGTCAAATACTAAGATATATCCAATGGGAAATATATAATATCACGGCGAGAAAGAAATTGTTATTATATAAATTAATAAGTAAATAGAGGCTACATACCCAACGCCCCATTAGCATAGTAATATCTTGTGTTGGGGGTCCAGAAACACACACAATGATATACAAATTTGTCTCAATGATGGTAAATGTACGATCTGTTTCATGCAATGTAGTTATAGCACCATAGAAAATGCTACGCGAGATGAGAATGAGATTGAAGGGACAGCTAATAAGGTAGAAATTTTGAACTAAGCTAATAACATTTATCTACTAATTCAAATCGAAATTGTGAAGTGGAAAAACCTCTTCTAGAGTCTGAGTCAACTCTACATGCCAAAAAGCAATCAAGTGAAGTGAAAAAGTAGACAGCAGAAGATAATATAAGACACTTTTTTCACTATATAGAGATTTTAAATAATTTATTATGTGATATTAAGACCTTTGTAATCCAATATGGCGGAATAGCAGTATTTCTTAGAATAAGTTAAAACCTAACACTAGCAGTTTAACCAATTAACATGTTCTAAATATTAGAAATTCTTGGTAATCTTAAGTCCTATCTAGTTACTAAGATTAGGTCATTCACTAGTATAGTCACTACGCCCCATGAGAGTTTTCCTTTAATGAAACCAATAGGTTATAAATATATTTGTATAATCCTTAGTTACATTATAAATGCTCCCTATCAGTGTCATCAATGTTTTCCAAATAGACTTTAAAAAAAAGAGTTATTTTGTGAAAAGACTATTTAGTAAATATAGACATTAGTAATTGCTAAAGCTTTGATTATGATCCTTAGTTATTGATTAATAAACATAAATATTCTAACGTTTGGAATGAACACCTGAACACCTGACTAAGAACTGAAAGTAACTGACAGAAGAATTTAAGTAATGTTTCTGTTTCAAGGTTCACCGATGATAGACCTTTTATTTGCCAGAGTATGCTGATATGCTACCGCAAAGCAGTAATGTCTTTTGCATTACACTGTTTCAGTTTAAAAGAGAGTATAGCTAATGAAATTATTGGGAAAAAAGATTGTAGAACACCTTGAGGTTGGCAACACGTGAGTGACATAATTTACCATCAGTTAAGCGAAGTGCCGTACTTGTTTACCAACTTAGTCACGTAAAAAACTTTTTTTGACTAGAAAGTTTTTCATGTTAAAATTGACAATAAATTTTGCGCCATAGATTTGGCTTATTTGACAGTTTGTACGTAGTCCGCTTGTGATATAAGAGGAACCCATATGTGTACAAAATCTAAGTAACCGTGAGAGAATTATATATTCAGACATAACGTTGAAATTACATTTTATTATCTATGTTTCACGTACTCTGTGACAGCTGGATGACGTTATAATTAAAAGATCGTCGGAGCTGAGTCGTAGGATTCAATTAATGTGGGAATCTTGAATTATTAAACTTCGTGTGGTCTCTCTCGTACGGAAGACATTGAAACTGTACTTTTTATATTAAATTAAGGAGTGATGATTATTATATCATGTATAATAAGGAGCTGACGGTATCTGACGTACTGACTGACATAAGAACGCCCTAACCCTTAGGCCAGCGCTAAGGAAGGATTTCTCTTAAGTGAAATCAAGTTAGGGAAAACCTACATTTATATTTATACTAACTAGCTTAAAAATTAGATAGTAGGTTTATTTATGTTACTAAGTTGGCAAGCAAGCATACGGTCCGCCTGATGATAAGCTGTTGCCGTAGCCTATGAGCGCTTGCAACACCATTATAAGGTGGCACTCAAGCGTTGCCAACCTTGAGATATTTGTTCTTAAATCTCCTTTGCCCAGTAATTTCACTAGCCTACAGTACCCTTCTGACCCAGTACCCAGCACTGACACTGAGGTGGTACATACCTAGCCGGCCCCTTGCAACAAAAGACCTACCACCAGTATAACTGATTGCACTGGTGGAATAATCTCTGTTATGACAGAGGTTATCCCAATAGCGGGGTCATCACGTCACGCCTTATATGTATCGGTATATAAATTTTGTGATACCAGACCACCCTCCCCCCACCCTATTGGATATGCATCCAAATAATTCTTCTGTTCTCAAAAGTTTAGGTAGTCGAAGTCGTTTTAGTTGCTTTTTTTAAATAGCATTACCTTACCTACCTTAGAAAAGTCAAATTTTTATCTAAGTTTGATTTATTACTTTATACTTGACTAACTATATTCTAGATTTTGAATGGCACTTAACATATGTAGGACCACGTGGTCCGTGCGAAATCCGTCGAAATTATGTTAAGTGATAACGCTTATCAGTGTCTACGGTGTTATCAGTTAGGTGCAAACTTTGGCACCGGCGTGGGTGGTCATGGTTGACAAGTAAAAATGTACTTTATCTAGTTGGACTAGGTTTGAAAATGGCTTTGTTTTGAGTATTGCTAGTTTGATCGACTGTTGAAAGTTGAAGGTGTAAATTGTTTTATTATTGGAAATATTCTTTATTTAGCGTTGATTTATTTCTTGTTATTTCATTATCACAAAAAACTACATTTTGTTACTCTTGACCTGCGTAAGTGTTCATGCTTGTATGAATATATAAAGAACTTTATGTATATATGACGATACCTTATTAAAAATAACTAATAATTATAAAGTATCATAAACTATTTTATTAAGACGCAGCATCTATCATTTTATTTTAAAACTAGCATCTTGCCGCGATTTCGTCATCGATAACCTTGATAGAAAAGAATCATTTGTAAGTAAATAATGTTCGATACGACATATCTTTACTGAATTTCAATTGAATACGTCTGGTATAATGTTTTAAGCTATTGCATAGCTTTTATCGCGGGCTTTGAGCGTAGCGACCAAATCAAGAAATTCCGTAACGAAAATAAAACCTAACACTGAACGCTCGGCCGAGCTAAATAGTAGGTAGAGTTTCAAAAATGACAGATTTCCAAAATTAAATTATAAACTTGAAAAATAAATACTATATCCTAAACTAAAATATTATGGCCACCGCAATGTAGAAATGACAAATTCTACCTTACTGCCATCTAGTATGGCAACTAATTAGTAATAAATAGTTAATAACAAGTAATTAGTAATAAATAGTTTCTACAATATTATTAATGTTATTATTATATAATAGTTTAAATTAATTACTTATTATTTAAACTTTATAATTTTTTACTTGAATACAAAGGTTAAACAATAATAATAAATTAATTAATTATTTATTATATAAGTACCAAAAAAATAATGCCCAACACTATCTCATTTCGACATAAAATATAAAATTCAACATAAAACTATAAACCCAAAAGCTTAACGCAAAAATCCCCGTAGACACTACAGCTGTATTTATTTAAGACGACAACATCAGTCCGTTGAGATTCCATCCAAATATTGCAGTAACAAGTGTTTTATAGTAAATACATCAAACCCGTTTTGGTAAACGTTTTAGACACAGTGTAATTTAATTTACGTTTTTGTTCGTCCGCTAATTTCTAAGCATTGTGGTCGTAGCACGTCGGGACGCGCCAAATATGGCCGCTCGTAATGGCGGCCGTTTTGACATACGGTATTTTGTTTGTTTTAGAAATTTGTAGTGTTTCATGTAATATTTAGAGTGGAACAAATTGTGTATTTTTTATCTTACTATAAGAGATATAGAAATTAAGTTGAGTAGTCTACTAATAATCAATAAACGCAACACACTCAACGGCCCCCATTAGGATAATGATACCCTGTGTCGGGGGTCTGGATACACAGACAAGGAAAAGAACAAACGCAACCAGACCGGAACATTTGCCTGCATGCTCAATGAAAACATCTGCTCCGAGTGGGAAGCGAGCCCGCGACCTGTGGATTCTTAAGGAAGGATAGCATTGCACCACAAAGTCATCTTACACTAAAATACTTTACAACCTAGAAAAATGTAAAAATCCCCTGATTCTATTAACAAACGAACTATTCTCAAAATCTAATCTAAGTCAAACAGACGAAGTCCCGAACAGGCACTAGTCAAAATTAATTCGTTATCTTTTGGAGCAAACTTAATATTAAACTGTTTGTACTACCTAAACTACTTTTTTTTAATTTTCACACATTATTCATGCAAAGGACATTAGCGTATCGATCACGTATGACACAAATCGGCGCACGCGCATCCATCACCTTATCTACAACTATTGACGTATTAGCTTAGCCTATTTTCACTTTTAATTTTTTACTAAAGATAAAATAATACTTCGATTTTTATGTATATTTGAAATATTAAAAAAAAAATTAAAATGTCTTTATCACATAAATAAAGGCAAAGAATAGCTATGGGATCGCTAGTACTAGACGATGCTTTAGCATGTAATTTTACGTACATAAAATAAAAAACAAAATAAAAAATAGCAAAAAGCTGAATTTTTCTATATAAAAAAGTTAAGCTTGCTTTAAACTGAGATAATATATTACAATTTATTTTTTCTAGTTGATTTTTAAGTATTTTTTTTTATTATTTATTATTATTTTCAGGATTTTTGTTTGATTGTTCTGCCTTAATGACAGACAAACAACTGAACGGATTTGGATAAAATTTAGTATACAGACAGTTCATTAGTTAGATTACTAGGATAGGATATAGGATGCTCTTTCGACAAACAAAACATACTACATGTTGTTTTCACAAATATTTCATTACGGAAACGCGGGAAATTACTAGTCTAATAACATTATAATAATGACAGATGTCATGTCCGTTTATCACAAACGCGACGTCTCTCGCGCATTCAATGGTATTATGGTACCATTAAGACTTTAAGGGCCATCTCAAATCCCTTATAAAGCGAGTGCTCACATCGTTGTCACAATACCGCGGTGGAGTCGCCAGTGGGTGTGAAACGTCTCTATGTTGCACAACGTACTGATTATTGCAGGATTACTTTACATTTCATAGGTTTTTAAGTATGACATCAATGGTAACCACAAAATTTTTATTGTATATGGTGTAGTGTATTTTGTAAGTTAAAATAAACGTTACACGCTCAACGGCTATGTGTAGGATGATAATTTACTTTTTTTAAATGTAATTGTTTATATTTTGCTGTTGGGATAACCTCTGTCACAACAGAGATTATTCCACCAGTGCAATCAGTCACACTGGTGGTAGGTCTTTTGTTGCAAGAGGCCGGCTAGGTAGGTACCACCGCAGTGTCCAATAGTCTGCCGCTAAATAGTAGTGCTTAGGCACTACTGTGTTCCAGTTTGAAGGGCATTGTACGCTAGTGAAATTACTGGGCGAACGAGATTTAAGAACTAATATCTCGAGGTTGGCAACGCGTGAGTGGCACCTACTAATGGTGCTGCAAGCGCTCATAGGCTACGGCAACCACTTACCATCAGGTGGGCCGTATGCTTTGCCAACTTCTAACATAAAAAAAAAAAAAAAAAAAAATTTGAAAAGTATAACTGTAGTTTCTTGCCGGTTCTTCTCTGCTTAAACTACATTTCAAATCTGTGGTAGCTTTACTTATAGAGACAACAGGCTGGGTATTTGACGATTGAAATGAGCGTGAAGGCATATTTTAATTTACATTTTTATTGAGTTTGTGGCCGAAAACACACAAAAACTTAAAAAATTATAACCAAGACACACATTACTAATGGGAACCTGTGACCCCTGATGCTTTGATCAGTGAACAGTGTTACGGAATATATTAAGTAGAGCTTTGAATTTTGTTACTTCAAACACCGCAAAAAATCGGCGTAATGCAGTTCCATTGATACGTCTCGATGGATGAGCGTCAGAGAAATTTAACTCTCCTTATCTCCTACACTGTAAACCATTCCTTATTTTTGACATGGAGAAAATCTGCTACCATCTCCCGCTTTCTTGGGAGGAGAACTGGGGTGTGTGAGGTCCCATAAGAAGATAACGTCATATGACCATACTAAAACCTGTGGCCGACCTCAGTGTATTTGACAAGTTACGCAGAACTCTCTCTCTTGAAGAACGATTAGTAATATATATTAACAAAATAAGTATAACATAAATAAAAACTTATTCATATTATTTTTAAATTAATAAATATACGCTACACGATCAACGGCCCCCATTCGGATAGTTATATCCTGTGTCGGGGGTCCGAAAACATACATAATAACAAGCACAAATACACCCAGACCGGAAAACGTGCCTACTCGCGACCTTGTAGCGCTTAAGGCAATTGGATTTATAGTAATAAAGATAAAACATTATTCTATTTCATCGCGAATTTAGCGATAGAATTGATTTAAATTAACTAAAGCTAAATGAATATTCAAATAGAAAACTACGAGATGTCGTTTTCTATAATTCCGAACACCTTTTAACTGCCGTTAGTTCGACTTGAGCGTTGGAAAGCGCTCAAATAATCAATACATCTAGAGCAATTAATTCATTCCTAGGTTTTAACTTGCGACAGGTTTCGCCTGATGTCCAGGTTATAACTAGGCATTTAATTTATTCATCACTTAACCTACTTTAAAAGACTGATGTTAACGATTATTCCACCAGTGCAATCAGTCATACTGGTGGTAGGTCTTTTGTTGCAAGAGGCCGGCTAGGTAGGTACCACCGCAGTGTCCAATATTCTGCCGCCAAATAGTAGTGCTTAGGCACTACTGTGTTCCAGTTTGAAAGGCACTGTACGCTAGTGAAATTACTGGGCGGACGAGATTTAAGAACTAATATCTCGAGGTTGGCAACGCGTGAGTGGCACCTACTAATGGTGCTGCAAGCGCTCATAGGCTACGGCAACCACTTACCATCAGGTGGGCCGTATGCTTGTTTGCCAACTTCTAACATAAAAAAAAAAAAAAAAACGTTTCGGATAAAACCCACTAATATTAATGTTTGGATGGATGGATGGTTGTTACCCAATCAAGCTAGAACGGCTGAACGTATCTGTATGAAATTTTGTACAGAGATATATTACAGTCTGGAATAGCATACAAAACGTTATTCACGCAGGCGAAACAGCTGGCTAATGCTAGAATTTTTTTTTTTTGTAAACCGATTTCGATAATCGTTTAATGATTTTGTTACATCGCGATTTGTCACATCGCGCACATTGTGACTAGAACACCTTATGGTTTAATGGCAAGGTCGACGGCAGACACCCTAGAGGTCGAAGCCCAATCCGATGGTCAGACTAAATACTGATGTCATAGCTACATAAGAGATAACTTGAAAACCGCCCACTTTAAAAAAAATTACAGACTTAAAAAAAGGAAATTGTAGTTTAGAAACTAAGCACTGGAACCTGCAAGCATCTTTTTTATAGTCTCTATAATAGGGTTTAACAAAAGAGTCTCTTAAAAATCGATTCAGTATTTATAAAAAAACCTTCATCGTACAGTCGTGCTTCCGTAATAGTTTTGTAGTAGTAAAGAAATACTTTTAATTTAATTATATTAATCAAATGTAAGTTGTACGTCTAAATCTGACTCGGACTCAGCGTGAGATAATACGCGGGGGCGCTCCGCTGACAGCTAGTAACGGAAGATTAAAAATAAAAACAAACTTTAATAACATTACTATGTTATAATTTGAATAATTATGTATATACAATAAATATTTGTACAAATTATTTTCAAAGGAATTCGATTGTAAATGTTATGTCACTGTAAAAAGTATTGGCTTCATTGCAATTCCACATAACGAAAGAATCAGTAATAATCAGAAAAAAACAATCTTGTGTCAGTTGTTCAGATCGCCCATACAGACTTCTACCTTGACTTATTCTGAAGTTGATAATAGTCATGTCTGACGCCCCCAACTTTTACTTGCCCTCCGAAGCACGTAGACACTCATTTGATTGGTAGAGTAAACCGATTGTTTTTGCAAAATACATCTTATTTTTAAATAGAGATCGCCTCATTCTCAAAGCGTGGTGTCCACATATACTCACAAATTCTATAATAACCTTTACCACACAAGCGTTCCTTCCTGCTTTTTTTTTAATTAATAGAAAGTTTCTGAATACTTTCTGGGATCATTTTGTAGAAACGTATACATTTAAAAGAGATACTAGAGTTTTATGAAGTCTAGTAATTAATGGCTGCCCCAATTGTAATCTGCCGCGTCAAATGCAGTTGTATTCCGGAAGGGGAAACAACGTGACGGGTCTTGCCTGTATTACGCTCAACTAATCGCCTTAGTACACGGTAGGTTATATTACTGCAGATTAAAAAAAATTGTAACTATTAATAGAGGCGAAATGTTTTGTTTAGTCTACATCGCTTCGTAAATTAAGAGCGTGTTTTGACTAGTTATATCCTTTTTTTGGGCTATTTCCAAATTATTTATAAACCGTTGCGGTGTAGTGGTTACGATTAGCATTTAAGGTGGAGAGTCTCGTGTTCGGGGTAAATATTATATTGATTATGAATTTAAATCGAAAAATTTTAAACTGAAATTTTTAATTAGTAATTATATGCTAGATTTTCACGTAAATTGAGCTTCGTTAAATAGCTCACGTGAATGACGTATAAAAAGTGAGAGCCGTCAAAACATGACATACAGATCTACACAATCACTCTCGTGTATATAATAATAAATATGAATACGATTTAATAACGGATTATTGCCAAATATGATATACATGGGTAAAATCGCAGCAGTTTCATTCCAGAAACATTCCCCATAGTGAAAAATAATAAATACTATTAATATATACACAAGTGTGTCTATTATATTGTACAAATCCTTCTCATTGTTATATGTTTACAATAAAAATACACTCGTAAGTATATATTGTTTAAAATAATATAATTTATAATATTTGAACATATGGTAGACGGGCTTACGAGGAGTGACGTCACTAGTGACGCACAGACAAAATAATACTATTTTTATGTGTGCTGTTGGTTCCTTGACATGATAAAGGGACAGCTACCACAGGTACTCGAGCTTGACGTCGGCTGTAGATTACCTCGACATCATCAGGAGCTCTCCCAAGGTCTTCCCTGCGCGATACGATTTAGGAGTTTTAAAGCGTCGAGTTTTTAGACACCTTTTCCCAAAGGCCGGCAAAGGCTCGATCCCCTTGGTGTTGTGGATGTTCATGAGCGATAGTGGCCACTTACCATCAGGTGGAGCTATCTGCCCGTTTTCCCCCATTTAATATATTTAAAAAAAAAGGAAAAAATGTGCGAAACACTATGATATAACGTTATAAATCTTTTTATTACAAGGATAAAACTAAATATTCAGCTTTTGTCTTTCGGTTCTTCCGCGTTAATTTATCACTCCAAACTATATAAGAATCAAAAATACAAACTCTTTAACAGTTATTTAATATATTAAAACATTTATATGAAGATTAATGGATTTCGTCCGCGTATTAAGATAATTTGTGGGTTTATTTTTATTTCTCGCGCTCCCGTCATCGTAGCCAGATAAACTAAGCTTAAAATGAGCATAAACCAATCGAACATTATAATTTTGTATTTTATCATGACATGAGTGGCAAATAGTGTACATCTTGACCTGATACATTAGGGTCGTCAGCGACCTTGTGTTGTATTGAAGGGGAGAAAATCTTCTACCAGTCGTAGAAGAAATTCTAAGACATCCTATTGGTGATGCTCCTCGCTGATGGCTAGCTACCACCAAAACTCGTAAAACGACGGTTCTACTGCCGAGGTAAGCCGGCGTATAATCACTTTAAACATCGGCAATACACCTGCATGCCTTCTGGTTTTGCAGATGCAGATATTCATGGGCAGATTGCAGAAATTCAAAATATCAGGTCATCCTCCTGCCCGTTTGCTCCCTCTGACATAATAAAACAAGCAAGCGCGATCTAATAAAGCTTACTGTAATGTGCACTTAATCAATTACACAAAACATATAATATGTGTATTTTATAATATATTTCTACAGTATAAGTTATATCGGCTCGCAGTACACACACACCGTCTTTACTCCGCGCCGGTCGCTTTACCACTACCCACTGTCACTGTCACCGCGCTGTCAGCGGTGTGTGCCACTCGAGACGACAGTTAAATATACAAATACTTATAATATATATTCTAATAAATAAACTAATACATATTTATTTTAAGATAAATATACCATATACACTACACTTACATCAGCAGTATCACATAATTAATTTTCAATTCCTTGTCCACATAGAACAAAAATTCAAAAGCTATATATGTATGGTAACAGTTAACCGTCGCAGTAAACAGTCTTATTGACTTGTCACTCTCGAACGCCTAAACAAAGTCATAAAGTAGTCCTTCACTAAAAACTTCCTCAGTAAACAAGTTAAACTCCCCACAATTAAATTTCCGTTGTTCGTCCGCTAACAAACGCATTCTTGTAAATATTATAGCGTCATAACTTCTCAAGATAAACAGCTGATTACAGGATTTCGTTAGGGTCATCACGCTTACGGTCAAAAATCATAATAAACTCAAATTATGTTTATATTATAATTTTTGTTAAATAACTGACTTACCCACTATATTAACAACCGCAATCGCACCTTCATATTTTTTTCATGACGGTTGGCAAACAAGTATACGGTCCGCCTGATTGTGAGCATTCGCCGCAACCTATGAACGCGTGTGATACTTGAAGTATGCGCGTTGCCAACCCCTTGAGAAGGGGTGGGAAGGTAAAAATGGAAGGGAACAGAGGGTGGAAGATTATGCCTCCAGTGCTCTTACTCATCGCACGAAACACAAAAGTACCTACTGATGCTGTTACTTTACGCCGATTGTCTGTGAGAGGGCAGTATTTCTCCAGTCGAACCGGTTGTCTGGATTAGTGCTAATAGGAGCATAGCTTTCCCTCCCTTTAAATAGTTTAGGTTCATTGTGTGCCAAAAAATGTATGTAAAAAATTATGATTGATCGATACCGATCGATAAAGGCGTCGGGATGTGACGACCCCATCGCCCGCTGTTGGGATAACCTCTGTCACAGCAGAGATTATTCCACCAGTGCAATCAGTCACACTGGTGGTAGGTCTTTTGTTGCAAGAGGCCGGCTAGGTAGGTACCACCGCAGTGTCCAATATTCTGCCGCCAAATAGTAGTGCTTAGGCACTACTGTGTTCCAGTTTGAAGGGCATTGTACGCTAGTGAAATTACTGGGCGAACGAGATTTAGAACTAATATCTCGAGGTTGGCAACGCGCGAGTGGCACCTACTAATGGTGCTGCAAGCGCTCATAGTCTGCGGCAGCCACTTACCATCAGGTGGGCCGTATGCTTGTTTGCCAACTTCTAAAATAAAAAAAAAAAAAAAAAAAAAAACCATTTAGCACTCTATTTTTGATTTGTTGTCACGCCCACTCAATGAAATATAAAAAAATGTCAAAGTAAAGTAGCAGTATCCATACTACTGCTGTTCTTGACTTGAAACACCAGAGGCACAGATTAATCTGTATCAAAATAAAAATACATCCATTTAAAAATATGCGCAAGAGTCAACCCTATCGGTAACCCAGTAACCTTAACTGTGACAAGTTAAATAAAGCAGCTAAACGTAGTCGGTGGGTCGGTGCTTCTTTAGGAGACATGACCGATGAATGATTCTATCTTAACTAGTAAATTTATGTGGCTATGTCTGTATTAATTAATATTTTCTTAAAATAATAACCGATATTTTTTTTTTCAAAATTATATTAAGAACCCAGAAAGTATATAGTCACAAATAAAAAATTATAAAACTCAGTTCACATCCATTGAAGACCAGGGAGGCCTTTTTCACAGAATATTGAGGTAAAGTAAGAGTATCAGTTGGTAGGTAGGCAGCCGTTTCGTGCGTTGAGTGAGAGCGCTGAGGCTCAATCTACCCCCTTTGTTCCCTTCTTTTGTTCTCTTCTCATCCCTTCCCTCATCCTTTGGGTTGGCAACGCACATGTGGTTCAAGTCTCGCGCGCGTTGATAGGTTCCGGTGACTGCTTACAATCAGGTGCCCCGAAGACGACCCTTAGTGAGAAATTTTTTGAAGCAAATTTTCGAATTTATCTTTCCATAATTTTCTTAGATATGACTTTTTTCTCCGAATTATTACTCACACACTCCGGTCTCGGTATCTACTGAGATTGTTTGCTGACATGCGTCAATGATAGGATGTGATTCTGTAAAGAATTTTTATTACACAAATTCCTTTTTCCACGGTAGTGGTCAGGGTTGTAATTTAGCTATTCTAGGACCCTTCAAAAAAAATTGGGGCCACTTGTGAAAATAGACTTAAAATGAGCTCCGATGTTTTTAGGTTTACACGTACTACACAAGTATGTCATCATTAAGGATCCTCCGACCTATGTGCTCTTAAGTTAAAGTGGGAACTAAATATAATTTTAAAGCTGATGATCTACTATCTAAAGGTTATTACATGTTATATCCGGCGGTCTTTCCGAACCGATACGACTTGGGAACCTTCAAGAGAAGAGCGTATTCTCTCCTTAAAGGTCGGCAACGCGCCTGCATGCTTTCTGGTGTTGCAGATGTTCATGGGCAGCGGTGATCGCTTAACATCAGGTGAGCCTCCTGCCGTTTGCCCCTCTCACATAAAAAAATCATTTTTACTACTGGTGCAAATTGAAAAAAAGAACTTTTACTTAATTTTTTTTTTTTCAAAATAATACCTCCCGCCTTCCCAGTTACATTTCTATCCACTGAGCCTTTCTTCTATTAATAATATTGTAAAGAAAACTACAGCAAATCTTTTTTAAATAAACAATACGACTTTAAGATGTGTATGTTTCTTACAAAACCTGTCTCATACAACAAAACAAACCTATATTAGCATTTTACTGGTATCTCGATTGTATTTAAAATATCTATAAAAAATCTGTTTCTATTCAAAATATATCAGACTTTATTTATACGAACTTTTTACGGTGGTCTGTTGCCACAGAACAAAATTCATTTGGATGTGCCACTAAGATTTTTTATTAATTTTTAAAATTTCATGTCAACTAAAATTATTATATATACAAAATATCATATTAATCTAATATAAAAACTATTTTTTTTTTGTTAAAATAAATCAAATCTGAGCTTTTGAAACATTTAATGTTATTTCACACACACCTTCACAATTGTATTCAATTTCCGTGTAACGTATTTATGCCAGTGTAAATAAAATCTCTATTAAGAAACAGTCGTTAGTATAAGGTTTATTTGGTTTTGTCACTTCTAAAACGCTCTGTTCTGTGACCACCCGGTATTCTAATGAAGAACTGATAGCATGTACGAGGCAGGTTAGCATTGTTCTACGAGATGTCTCGGCAGGTGCAACGAGATAAAAGAAAGGTCGGTTAGCGACGCTATTATCGCGGGTTCGATCCTAACCATAGCAACTATTGTTCTACTTACTTCTAACACAAAGCTAGTTAAATGTTTAAAAAATATATATTAATGAACTAGTTATCCCCGAGGCTTCGCTCGCAAAGTGTAGCGATTTTTCGTTATTGCACGGAGCCTAATTCTTTTTCAAAATAAAAGTAGCCTTTGTTACTACTTACAACATCAGCTATCTGCTAATGAAAGTCCATTAAAATCCAGTCATTTCAGAGGTTATCCGTAACAAACAAACTGACAACGTGCGTTCGGACTTCAAGTATCGCGCGTGTTCATAGGTTGCGGTCACTGTTAACCATCAGGCGAACCGTATGCTTATATGCCAACCGTCATGATATAACAAAAAATTACAATTTTAGGACAATAACTTTAGCAACAGAACATAATTCATGAATGCCTTGAGTGTGTGATTATAATATGTAAATATGTATAAAATATTATCAATATATTTAGTGCAATGGAAACGCATCGTTTCGTTGAGAAAAATCTCGTAATGTACGTTGTCAACATTGAATAAGACATCTTTGTATTCCATTCGTTTTTTCTCTACTTTCTATAGACCTTACCATGCGACCATTCTGTTTTTTTTTACTCTGTGATACATGCGTGTGGAATTATTTAAAATTGCGAATGTCTTACTTTAAAGTCTGTATGGCTTTTTAAGACCAGTGATTTTTGTATATAAATACAGCGCTATTATTTTGAGGTTCATAAAGAAAAGTATTAGTATATTTTATTTTATTTTTATTATGGGCGTAGCAAGGTAGGAGCAAGGGGCAGCTACCCTAAAATAAATTACTATAAGTATTGTGTATCGCTTACACTGGTTGGTAGGTCTTTTTATTGCAAGAGGCCGGCTAGGTAGGTACCACCGCAGTGTCAGATATTCTACCAAATAAATGTAGTGCTTAGGTACTGTGTTGCGGTTTGAAGGGCACTGTACCCTAGTGAAATTACTGGGCAAAGGAGATTCAATAACCAAAAGCTCGAGGTTGGCAACGCGTAAGTGGGACCTACCAATGGTGTTGCACTGCTCTTAGGCTACGGCAACCGCTTATCATCAGGTGGGCCGTATGCTTGGTTGCCAACTTGTAACAAAAAATATATATTAAAAAAATAATCGTGTGACAATATTTTAATCAATTAATTTTTATCGACTTGAATTCACGTTCAATCGATTTAGTTATCGACTAGTTGCGTCACTCATAGAAGGTACTTCAACAGGGTAGAGGGTTACGTTCGTGGTCACGATAAAAAATAATTAACGTTTCTTCATCTTAAAAAAGAAATCGTGCAAATTGTTTTAATTTTCGCTCACACCGTCGGGTTAGTCCATTGACTAGAATGCGCTTGGAGCGTTTCCTCTATTCTCGATGGCGTCCTTAGCCGTTTCTCGGCCTCGCAGGACGCACCGTAGGGACGGAATCAAATTTGAGTCCCCGCGAAGGCTGTCTCTTTTTCACGACTGGGTCTCAATACTTGGCTCACCTACCTGGTGACGCTGTCAAGGCCAGTAGGGCCAACTGGAATACACATTAAAAAACTGACTTAATTACAAGTATAAAAGCAAAAAAGAGGGCTTTGTTTGCAAGAAAATCCGTCTAATTTAACTAAAATTTTAATAAGTATTTGTCGAAGTATTAAAGACCACTATCATCTAAGGTTACAGTTATAAATCTAAACGGTATACTCAAAAGAATAATTTGCAAAACCAATTAAAAAGTTTAATTTGGAGTAATGGAGCGGTGATTAGAACTCGTAACTAATAGTCTGCAATTAGCGGTAATTTGTACTGCACTATACGATTGGTTTTTTATTTGATTGATATGTGTCAAGATGTTATATATAAGTCAGTTAAAAGGCCTCATAAATATTGGTACAGTTATCTTTGAGTTTAGAGTCTCTTAATCTAGTAGGGACTGTGTTGCGTAATATTATTTAGGCATGCGTAAGTCATAACTCATAACATGGACGTAACACCAGTTGCTACACATTTGGGTTGAAAGGGGAAGAGGTAATGGAGGAAGAAGGGAAGAAATGGGAATTAGCTTTATTATAGATATAGATTGGTTAATAGAGACAGTTATTTTTGTCGAGAAAAAAAATTTAAACATAGTGAAATGGGGGGATGAAAATTTGTATTAGAACCGGTACAAATGGCCCGGCTCGAGGGAAGTATTACCCTTTCAAAGAAAATCGGTGTAAAGTAACAGAGTAATGTTGCGTTTCGTGGTATGAGCGCTGGAGGCCCAGTCTTGTTCCCTTCCTTTTTTCCCTTTTCATCCCTTCCCTCCTATACCACACGTTGGCAACGCGCATGTGATGCTGCAATTACCTCCAGCATTAAACAGACCGTATGCTAACCGCCATGAAAGAAAAAAAACTAAATTTTAAAGAATTAATTTCTAAATAGGATCTAAAACTGTATATCAATTGACAAGTCCATCCACAGTAATATGCCTGAGTCACCATCTTGTGTAAATATTTACATATTAAAGTGCGTGGCTCAAACAGTGTTACATATATATTCATAAGTAAATCAAGGAACTATGTCTAAAGAAACTCAGCTTTGATCATTATTAAGGGCATTTTAATTTTTACTGACATAAAAATAAGTAGTGCCACGTAAGGTTTTTAGAGTACCAATAGAACCTTATTACTAAGCCTACTCTGTGCGTCCTTTGCAACAGCAGGCTGAGTGTTTTTAACAGAATGTATTCAAATATAATTAAAATTAAAAAATCTAGGGGGCCTCATACAAGAAAACTGATATTTTTATTCTACTGTGGTACGCAAAAAGGAACCCTTTGTATGCAAGTCTAATAAATAAAATAGTATAAATATATAAAATGTATACAATTTTATTATTATATTTATTTTAATGTATACTTTTGTAGATAATAACTTTTTTGTTATCTGTCGTGTCTACGCGTCAAAGTAGTTCTCCGTCTAATTTGTACTTATAAAAAAACAAACACGGCTACCTACAATAAATCATGATTCGTTTATATTAAATAGTCTACCGCCCTTTTTAATGGTATTACTTGAATATATCAGGATTTAAGTAATTATCTAAATAAAAGTGATTTATTAATTTAGTTTTAATATCGCCTGAGCACGCGTGCTGTAAAACGTGTATTTATATTTATCTGTGCACTTTATGGGATTAAAGATGGCGTTTTGGCGGGAATCAAATTGATTGTCAATTTTCTTACTTCGACGAGTTTATGTTTTAAGTAATTTATTGTCAATTATAAGTTTATTGGTTCTGGATTAATGATGATGAAATAATTTATAAATATATATTAAGTTCTGATTAAATAGTTATTTAAGTTAGTTAAATAAGCGATTGGAATTTAAAAGGCAACATTTTAATGATTAATAATCTTCATACAAAATAGCTATGTTCAATAGACAGAATGCTGATCGATGCTGATATGGTATATACATATGTAATTCAGGCCTAAATCGGATATCCTATTCTAAGACTCTTATTAAAAAAGTAATAAATCTAAGTGACGTAATGACGCATTTTGTTATCAATGGTACAATGTTTGTCGGAATCATTCACGCCTTGTACCATTACGCATAAAAGGTAACTCTTATCTATGGGTATATGATTTTGAAGTCTCGTTTTGAACACGTACTGGACTTAAAAGGAAACCTAACTAATAACCTCACGCTTTTTTAGTTTGGTCATTACGTAAACAACGTTTCTAGTCTTTGGGAAAGAAAGAGAAATCTATTTAGCGTTGCGTTTTTAGGGTTCCGGACCCAAATAGTAATGGACCCCATTACAAAGACTTCGCTGTCCGTCTGTCTGTTCGTCTGTCACCAGGCTGATCTCATGAACCGTGATACTTAGAAGGTTGAAATTTTCACAGATGATGTATTTCTGTTGCCATTAAAACAACAAATACTAAAAAATAAATTAAAATCAATAACAAGGGATGTGATTTTTTTCGCTTATTTTTGCTCGATATTGGTAATGGCAACAGGTAGACGTTAAAAAAACAAAAACGTTGCTTGTTTTTGTTTTTATTTATATTTTTAGGAATATTAACAATGCTTTTCCAATGCATTACAAATATTCCTATTGCCCCTCCAATAACCTTGGACCATGCGTTAGGAGTGGGAACGACAATAGCCCAAGGTGGTTAGAATCAAACCTGAGACTCTCGTATTAACGGAGCAGAGTCGGCCCTTCTACCGTTGAGCTATTAAGGTTTTTTCATAAAATTATTTACAATTATTTACAAGAATAAATTAATTTTTATGGGTCTATTTGTTATTTTAAAATAACAGCTTGTATTTATAATAAATAATGAAAGTGTATAACGATATTAATAACCAAACCACTTTTTAAAAATATTGTCTGTATGTCTGCGTGTTATTTAAAATTAATCTTCATAAAGCTTGGACTGAATTTGACAGGTTTTTAACTAGAAGCAAGCTTTTTAAAAAGGTAACTAAGCGTAATTTTAGTTTTAAAAAAATATCTCTATATACAACGCGATCGGTTTCGCGGGCACAACGAGTCTTACATAAATCAGTTCTATCGAGTAGGAAGCCGCGAGATGTTTCTAGAAATATAAATAACACGTCTATTATCAAAATATCTAAGTAATCGCATCTGTTCCCGGCACCTGGAGATGAGCTACAGCACACGAGCTGTTTACGTTACCCGAGAGCGGTGAGCTACTGACGGTCACTGACACTATAACAACTCTAAATAATTATTAATTACTGGCTTATTCCCGCGTCTCCACTCGCATGAGTAGATATGGTTAATTTAACACGTTTATTAAATAGTTACTGAGCAAAGCAGATTTAAGAACTAATATCTCGAGGTTGGCAACGTCAGAGTTACCATCAGGTGGGCCGTATGTTTGCTTGCCAACTTTGTAACATATTTTTTTTATCAACTCCAATTCCACCCCTTTCAAGTTCAGCAGTGTAGGCGTAAGAACGTAACAGACCGACACAGAAGCTTTTTCGCATTTATGATATTATACTGGGTTACCAACTACTTCGTTCATTTTTGCTTTTGTTAAACATTTAGGCTTAACTGTGTACCTTACACACAGAAATGGATCACGTATATACGCATATAATAAAATCGTAAGCAAGATTGTGTATGTGCGTCTAAAACGAATGGGTTAATTTGAATGACTCATAGAGCACACAAAGATAGTCAACATCCTTTACTAAATATATGCAGTCAGACAGTTTTTATATACTTGTTCATATATCTATCGCTGCGCATCGCTAGTTTGTCTGATGTCACTAGCAGGTTACACAAACCTATAAGTTTTGCCCCTACCAAAATAACCCTCCATTAATTACGAGTAAGAGCGCCGGAAGCTTAATCTCCCACTCTCTCTATTCTCTTACTTATTTCCTTTCTCCTCCCTTCCCTACTATCCCTAGGGTTGGCATCGCATGTGATAATTCAAGTACCACGCGCGTTCTTAGGTTGCGGTGACTAACCATCAATAAATACATAAAAAAACATTGTCTATCCTAGTATATATCCGGGATTAGGAATGTCAACAAACTATCTGTATAAAAAAAACATTCTTGTAAAACGGACAACCCTTGTTGTAAGGACAAATATACATACTTTCGAAAAAATATTATTATTCCTAGTTAAACGATTTTCCCAGCATTTTATTAGTAAGTCATAAAATAGTGATGGGATATTGTCGATAGGCTGCTCTGAATTTGTCGATAATCCTTTATTCGGTACTCGTAAATATTTTATGTTTTTGTGTATTAAAGTACGCCATTAAATGTACGACGGAGAGTTTATAAAATTAATGATGTAGTTATTAAAATGTTTACAGTTTAATGTGCGATCGGCTGTTGTCTGATTCAAAGGTAGATCGTAAATGTATTTTAAATTGATACATATAATGCTAATTGACTTTTGAAATCAATTAACATGCTAAATTAACTACATTACAACGATATTCATAAACCTTAATTTGTAAACAAAACTGGTTGAGATTCTTGTTAATTATCTCATCAAAAATAATACTGGTTTTCTTGCATTTTTAAAGCGAAAATGTTTAAATGTTTCATTTTTAAAGATTTTTTAATTTGTTTACTTTTTATGTACTACTAAAAATGCTGCAAAACTAACATTTTACGGTGCAGAAAGCAGTAGAACACCCCAATCTTACCTCAGTTATAGTTGTTACTGTTATTAGTTTTCTTTTTACTCCTGCTACTAATGTGGGAATCTATATTTCATAATATGTATGAAATAAGTTACAAATTTATAAACAAACAAATATATTATAATGATCAACAAACTATCATCATAACAAAAAAAAACTATTATTCAACTTATGGACATAACCTGGCCGTTGTATGTTTATTCTTAGGTCGTTAATGAAATTCTCAAAAAGTAATTGATAATTCATTTTGAGGTAGAAACTAGTGTCGCCTGTCGTCGAATGAATGGCAGTCCTTACGTATCCCTGAAGCGAATCCGGGCAAATTTCAAGATTAGGCAGTAGTAAAAATTTTATGATCCCGGCCGTTTCGATTGCCCATCGTGTTCCAACTTAAATAGCTAATAAAACTTATCTGTCCGTCCGTCTGTCGGTTCGCCTTTATACCGGCGATTATTGATTATTTTATGTGTAATTAATTGTGTTTTTACGATCGTTTTACTAATGTTGAGTGCTGTTATGTTGGTAATGGGTTCTGTTTGTTTGTCACACGAGTTTTGAACGTGTTAACATTTATTAACGACTACAATAATAATATATTTATAAAAATAAACGGTACCACTCAGCGACCCTCTTAGGGTATTAGTATCTTGTTCCGAGGATCCGGAAACTCACATAAAACACAAGGACAGCCACCAAGGCCTGCAAACATGACTGAATTGTCAGTTAATCTGCCCAAAGCCATTGGATTTTTTCCTCCGTTGTCCCTACTGGCCTTAACAGTGTCACCGGGTGGAATGGCTAAGAAACAATTGGCGTTTAAGCCTGGCTTACTAAAACTGCGCCACAATTACAGATGTCGGCAACTGGTAGAAATCAATTTCGAGCCTCCACGAAGGACGTTCCATATCGAATAAGAAAACACTTGATTTTCGGATCTACTACTCCGAATCAATCCTGGGAGCTGTTGATTGTGTAATTTATTATATTATATCTACACGTAGATTGGACTTACAATCAATTTAATTAAAACATATTTGTCCATCCGTCTTTTAACTTTACTATATTAGTTTGTCCAGGGTCGAATATGAAGGTTAAGTTACTGAATGCTAAAAATAAAAAAAACATCATTCAGTTTTCTACAGCATTAACTGTAAAACAAATTGTGTAAATGTAGTGATGGTGGGTATAAAGCTATTTAACTTTGAAGAGTTCTGTTTAGTTCTGAAACCCTTGATAAATATATCCAATAGAAAACACCTTCGTCGTTGTCGTCTACTTATAGACGTCTACTGCTGGAAATAGGTCTCTCCTAAATAATGCCATGCGGTACTTGTATCCAGCGCCTCCTTAAGCTGAACACAGAAAAAAAAATTATTATAACCAATTTCAATATTCCAAAGGAATTTCCTTCCGCGAACCCTCCGGCTGTGGAATGAGCTCCCTGCTGAGGTTTTCCCAACACGCTACAGTATGGGTTTCTTCAAGGGAAGGTTGAAAAAGTTTTTAAGGGGTCGGCAACACGCAGGCGATATCTCTGGGGTTGCAGGCGTCCATAGGCTACGCTGACCGCTTATCTGTGCGTCCGAGATGAGCGGCCCTAAGGAGGACGACAGTCGGTGTGGTCCCGACTGCCGTGTGCGCTTGCATGGGAAGCGCTGGGGGCTTACCATCTCGCCCCCCCGGGACTGAGCTCCGCTACCAAGCGGAGCCATGTGATTGTCAGGTCGCGTTGGTTTGTTCTCCAAGAGTTCCCGTAACCTGACAAAAACACTGAGGTCGGCCACCGAGGAGGTTTTAGTGGGTCCCCATGACGTTTCCACCTTGTCATGGAACCCCACATAACCCGGTTGTTCCTCCCCAGGACGCCGGGTATCTGGCAGTAGATTTCCTCCCCGAAAAAAAAAAAAAAAAAACCGCTGACCGCTTACTATCAAGCGGGCCGTACGCTTGTTTGCCACCATCGTGGTGTAAAAAAACCTCACATTTTTTTAAGTAGTTTCAAAAAGTAATCAATAAAGATATGCAGTTATTTCTTAAAACCAACCTAAAAAATTTACAGCTACATAATGAATATCGAAATTTTTAATTATTTTAAAGTAATATGTCATTAGTGGTTCGGTTAGAATTTCTTCCTAACATAAAAATATCCGTTATTCTCTCCTGAGTTCGCCCCTGAACACGTCCCATCTTCGCACACATAAATCTACAATATCTTGCTTCAATTAATTAAAACAATGTACATTTCCAACAATATTTATTATGAATAATTGTTACACGGTATTGCGCTGACTTGAATAGCTTTACTAAGTAACAATATATAATATTCACTTCAAAGAATATTTCTATTACTAAAATAACAATATAACATTGTTATTTTAGTATTGTAATAAAATTTGTAGAAAGATTTAAATATACTTAGCGTATTGACGATATTAATATAAAATTTAAAAAAAAAACTATTGTTTTAGTTAAAATAACAAAATTTTTGTTATTTTTTTTCTATCATTTTATATCAATATTTGAGTGAAATAAATAAGACTAACTTGACTACAATTAATTTAAAGTAAAAATTCCTACGTTTTCTTCAAGTGACAAATCGACTAACTTAGGTCTAAAACGCTTTTTTCATCATATCGAGTTGTTTAGAGATAACGCAGTGTTTTAGCGTCATTAGTTTTTTTACATGTGTTCTTTATACTTAAATAACATACTCTAAAAATGTAAACATATTAAGCTTTTGAGAGTAATGTAGGTACAAAGGCTTTCTTGGTCGCTTTTTTTTACCTGATCTCTTTCCGGGCTACTCCTGGGTTAGCACCTTGTAATATAAAAAACAAAGTATATTTTTACGATGTGATGACGACGTTGTGGCGCAGCGGTAGCGAACCTGCCTTAAACGCCACAGGTCGCGGGTTCGATTCCCGCTCGGAGCATAATATGTTTGTATTGACCATGCAAGCATATTTTCCGGTCTGGGTGTATTTGTCCTTGTCATTGTGAATGTTTCCGGACCCCGACACAGGATATTACTATCCTAATGGGGGCCGTTGAGTGTGTAGCGTTTAATTTAATTTAATAATTTAATTTAATTTTTTAATACTAAGACTAATAAATAATAAATAAACGCTACACACTCAACGACCTCCATAATGATAGTAATAATCTATGCCAGGGGTCCTGAAACATACACAAAATATGCCTGTATGGTCAACACAAACATCTACACTTTCACTGGTGGTAGGTCTTTTGTTGCAAGAGGCCGGCTAAGTAGGTACCACCGCAGTGTCAAATATTCTGCCGCCAAATAGTAACCGATATCTCGAGGTCTCACTTACTAATGGTGCTGCAAGCGCCCATAGGCTACGGCAACCATTTACCATCAGGTGAGCCGTATGCTTGTTTGCCAACTTTTAACATAAAAAAAAACACCGAGCCGGAATCTAACCCGTGATCTGTTGAGCTTAAGGGTTTACTATTTAATAATAAGTTAAAACTATTTTTAAAAGTCAACCCAATTTATTATTATTATTGATACTAAATAAGGACGATCGGCAACTTGACGTAAAGGGAACAAGTAGTCAATTATACAACCGGTTCGCAAACGAAAATCAAAAGTGGCCCGACGACTTCCATCTCGTGATGCAGACTTACTTTCTGGCCATTGTTTTGTACGAAATTTTTGATTGTTTTCAATTGTATAACTTTGGTAATCATAACACCTATAGAAGTTTCTATTGTTATTTATTTTAACTTTTACTTATGTTACAAGTTGGCTTCAAACATACGGCCCACCTGGTGGTAAGCGGTTGTAATAGCCAGGTGCCACTCACGCGATGCCAACTTTGAGATATTGGTTCTTGAATCTCCTTTGCCTAGTCATTTCACTAGCCTACAGTGCCCTTCAAGCCGGAACAGTAATGCCTAAGCACTATTTGGCGGTAGAATATTTGACACTGCGGTGGTAGCTACCCAGGCGGCCTCTTGCAACTGTAGACCTGTTATTTTATAAAACTGTAATATTTTTAGAAATACTTAATTAGTAGTAGAGCCTCGCTCCTAGCCCGACTCACAGAAAATCGGCGTAAAGCAACGTTTTGCGCAAGGAATGAGAGAGGCCTAATCTCCCACCCCATAAAAAAACTTCTTTTTTTCCCTTCTTATCACTTTTAACATAATTTTGCCAAAAATTAGTAACGCGGACAGCGTAAGACTAAAAAATGTATAACGAATATTTTTTTATATAAAATTCATTCAAACATTCTGCGTCGATTTGATAACGTTTTTTAGGGTTTTGTTGTAATTCATTAGATGATGAATATTTATGTATTGATTTTGGGGCTCGTTAGCGTTCTTGTTTTACGCATAATTTATTAAATCAAGTTTCGTTTCAGTTAAAAAACAAACGCTAAAGTCTTTTATCAATTTAATACTAGCTTCGCGTCCGAAGAAGGTTATTAGCAATGCTTTTTCAAGTCAGGGGAGGTCGTGGCGCTTCTACCACTACAGAGTCACACTCATACAACTATTATTCATTACTTAACAATAGAATAAAAAATGTATCCTTGCAGGAATCAAACTTGTGTCAATGCACCGGAAACATTATTCTGTGTAACAATATAGTTATTTATCAAAGGATCTCCGTACGGGAGCTTCTTGCAGGAGTTGTTATCAGTTGTGACAGTGATAAGACGTCGCGCTACACTAATTTCATAATAGGCGAGGTTAGGTTGCTGTGGATTATTTTTAAAAGTGTATTTTATTTAGCTGACTACTTAATACGGGGTAGTGGATAGTGATATAAAGAGTCCGGAATAGAAAACAAATAAACTCAACTTCTTTGATTTTTTTTTGATGTCATATTATGGGCCTATGAAAATCTTAAACACTAGAAGGTATGTAGGTGCGTTGCCACTCTCTTAGGATACAACTGGTCATACCCTAGCTGACCTCGAAACGCGGCAGACGAGCAGTCACTTCACGAGTTTGGCACCCATTACGGTGGTAACTAACCAGGCCGATCTTTTAGCTCTACCACCAAATGTTTATATTATTATAAGGTCAATGCAAAGATCTGTCCTAAATGGTAATAGAACCTGCGACCATAAACGTATGCACTACATCATATAAGTAAACGTAATTATTTTTACATTTACACATTATGACAGTGTCATATCCATAACTTCCAAAAGTACCAATTTTTATCTGTACGCAAAGGTCTGCTCATTAGGGACATGTGAGCGGTGACCTCAAGCTAACGACCTCAATGTTTTAAAGTGTCTAAAATATAAATGGTTACTGAAATAACACTTGACACTCGTCTTTGTAAAAATAACAAGTTTTTATTTATGTCATATTTTATTTTTATTTTATTATTAAAATTAAAATAAGTAATTTTACCACTGATTATATGAAAATAATATAAATAAACGCTACACATTCAACGGCCCCTATTAGGATAATTATATCCGGTAACATACACAACGACAAGGACAAACACACCCAGACCGGAAAACATGCCTGTATGGTCAATACAAACATCTGCTACGAGCGAGAATCGCATCCGCGACAATTCAGTATATACTATGTACATACATAATACAACAAAAAATCGTTATTTAACAGCTCCGGATAATAAAACTCATACGCTCATAGCCGAGTGCACCCACTGAGCGGTAAACGATCGGTAGGTTAACAACTTTAGGCGCGGCCAGTCACTAGATGGGTGATCGCATAGTCAACCGAGCGTCTACTTGCTTCGGAGGGCACGTAAGAAGTCGGTCCCGGCTGTTGACAATTTGACAACAGTCGATAAGTCAAGTCAGAGGCCTACGAGCGACCTGAACAACTCTGACACTAGGTTAGCCACTAACCACTCGATAATAAAACTGGTCGCGACGTGGCTTAAAAATCATTTGAAAATAATTCACGACCTTTATATTTTTTATAAAGGCAAACAAAGTACCTATAGGCGGTGATTTGAGAAATGAAGTTCCTCATAAAAGTCGATACATAACAATTATCGATTAAAAATCGATTCTGAATAGTGACTCGGGGCGATGTTTTTATTATTCGTTGAAATTAGCATGCCCGCCGTTGTGAGCGATCTGTATCGCGAGCGAACAAGCGCTAAGTACCGCCTCGTTTGTTTATACAGACAGATATTGATTACGTTCAATTATCTTATTATATTTTTCGTATTATAAAGTTACTAGCGATCATAATTTTCGGTTTCATAGATGAATGAGTCAATGTTTAATGCTTGCAGTTTCAAAAATGACGGATATACCATATGAACTTACAACCTCTTTTTCACCCCCTTAAGGGTTGAATATCGAAAAATCCTTTCTTAGTGCTCGTATACGTTTTAAAAACAACACCCGTGAAAACATTCAGCTTTCTAGTTACAAGAGTTTAGGCTGAGCGTTGGCGTCTTCTTCTATTATACATGTCGGAGAATCCGCCAATCTGCGTGGTTGATGTTCGTGTCTGCCTTAGTAATTTTATTAATCAGTGCCTCAGTCGCCAGACGCTCTTCCTAAAAATACATCCATCCATGATCTGTTGAATAAAAACACATCATGACAGATATGACAGACGTCAATAGCAACCAGCCCCACTTTATATTACGACTACATCCTCTTTCGTCTATATTGCAACATGATAAATTGAACAAACTCCCACATATAGATAGATACATGCATATGTTTTGACAGGGGACAAAAAAAAAACAGTCGGAAAAGGCTCTTGCTCTCAATCAGCGAATGAAAAACAACACGATCACTACTACTTTTAACAACAAGACTACAGAAAATTGAGAACCTCTCTCCAAAACTGTAACAAAGACGGATAAACATCTATAATCCCAAAATATGATATTATAATTAAGTGTACTCCCACGAGGCGCTATTATTCAAGGGATGCCGGGTGGCCGGACGCGGGACAGACGGACAAACAGTTTATAGCGCATTAACAATATAATTCACCCCGTAGATACTACTAATAAATATAAAATACCTTTTTTGATCGTGATTTAATGGAGATCCTTCTGTCCGCCTGTTTGTGGATACGACTAGTTATACGTTTAGTTATTACAGTATACTAGAAGTGCCCGCGGTTGCACCCGCATCAATTACTCCTCCTTCTACTTATTATCACTACCCGTTTGCCCCCTCTCACATAAAAAAAAATAAGATTTTTATCACACACTTTCTCAAAATTGAAAAAAATCATACAAAATTAAAACACAATAAAATTTATATAATAGTACGTCTTATTGTACCTTTTTGATAATCCCTTAGGAACCTAACATTTTCCGGGATAAAACGTACTATATGTTAATCCGTGGGCTAATTTTCCAATCTAAATTTTTGAATCCAAATCCAATGTTCAGACGTTTTTGCGTGATTAAGTAAAAAGCATACTTGAAACACATTTTAGTGATGCTTTTAAAGATTTTCTTGAATCGTAAAGAATATTAATTTTATATATTTTAATGGAGGCGTATCTACTCTATCTAGCAAGAGCGCGTGTCTCCTCTAAAATTGTAATCAGTTAATGTTGGTTTACGAGCGGCGCGGGCGCACCGTTACGCTTACGAATACCGATTAATAGATATTTAGGATAAATCGGTTTCTGACACACTCGGCTATTGCTTACAACAATAACGATTCTTTTAAAAGGGTTCAATTATCGCTTTAAACAGAGAAAATTGGAATTGCCCTCTCATTGACATAACGTCAAACTTACTCATAAACAATTGCATTTATATATATACAACATAATTAAGATAAACACAGGAGAGATAAAACACTAAAGCTTGTTAAGAGCTACAAAATGGTCAGAGTTTTTCATTAGCAGTGTCACCAAGAAAAAAATGAAAATACCGGCCAAGTGTGAGTCGGACTCGTGCACGAAGGGTTTCGTACCATATAATTAGGTCAGTATATGTAAGAAGAAACAACGAAAACCACATAGGTTTTCGACCCGAAACCTATAGGGTACATCAGGTTGACTTGGAATTGTCAATTTTGGTTAAAAACAAGGTCTAACAATATAACTAACAGGAAAATTCCGAAAAATAAAAAAGTTGGTACTGACAAGTTTTTGCGAGAATATAAATCTACCCATATCTTTTTATCGTGTTGACTCTGGACCTTAATTTTTATACTACTAATAGGAACTATAGACCTCAGCCTCTGGTATAAATTTCAACTTGCTAGATCAATCCCTTCTTGAAAAAATCGGTAGTGGCACACGGACAGACATACGGACAAGAGAGTGAACTCTAAAACTGGAGGAGAACGCGTAACAGCCCGTCGTGCCTTAAGACAATTAATAAACAATATTAATCAAATATTTCTTTAATCGATAAATAAATACCTCATTATAACAGTACTTTATACTAATTATATTTTACAGATAGTAGTCGAAATTGACACCGTTGTGGCGTACCTTAACCGTTGAGACAAAAGGCACTCGCTAGTGGGTTGCGGGTTCGATTCCCGCTCGGGCAGATGTTTGCTATAAATATCTGTTTCCGTCTGGGCATTTGTCCGTGTGGGTGTCGCCAAGTTTTTATAATGTTTTTGAACAACAGGCAGCACAGGCAGCACCAGTACTAAGTTTAACGTCTTTTTGTTGTTACTTGAAGTTCAACTAGTAATCTAGCTTATTGCAGTCTCAATAGCTCTACGGTTATAGAGCTGATCGTTCGGTTAACGCGTAGGTTGCGGTTTCGATCCTGACCCCATTCGGCTGGTTTCGTACCCACTCGTACCAGCTTATTAGGAGGAGCAATAGGATTATTAGTAATGACTTGAAACAATAATTAAGTTTCATAATAAACTGCTTATATTCATACGGATGTAATCGCCTTCAAACAAAGCTAAGAATAATAATAATAATAAACGCTACAAACTAAACAGCCCCCTTTAGAAATCCTGTGCCGAGAGTCCGGAAACATACACAATGATAAGGACCAACACACCCAGACCGGAACACATAACTGAATGGTCAATACAAACCTCTATTACGAGCGGGAATCGTAATAGAGGACTAGTGGCGTTTAAGATAAGTTTTCTACCGCTGCGCCACAACGTCGTCAAATAAGAATATTATTTATTACTTAAAATACATAATGTATACCAAGCAAAGAAAAAGTCTTGCTGTGTGGCAAATTAATTATAATAAATTAACTAGTCAGCGTAAATTATGACCGTTTACAGAATAACTAATGTAAACATTACAATTTTACATACATTTCGTATTCAAAATCAAATATATTCAGATTTCATTAGGAATAGTTATAAAGATTAATATATCGATGTTCTTTGTACGTGTATTCCTATTATGTTATAAATTTATAATGACATCTTTAATATGTAACGACATAATTAAACACTATGCGCAAATACCAGGGGGCCTACCACAAGTGGAAATCGCTCCGTGTTGATTCCATTACGAAAATCACATACGCTTGTGCGATAACAATCAAAAACGATAGGTCACGTGGTATTTCGAAAGCTTATGCCAATTTCCATACAATTCGGTATTGTCTTATTTCGTTATCGATAACGAAATGTGACTTTGTCAAGGGTCCCAGATCGCTACGATCCTGCATCATCTTTGCCCAGGAATTTGAGTGCATCACTAGCTGCAATGTCTTTCAAACCGAAGTACTGCAAAATACACCACTGATTTACCGTAGAATATCTGACACTGCGGTGGCACCTACTTATCTGACCTCTTGCAATAAAAAGCGGACCAGTATTTTACAACCACCCAACTATATTTTTTATTGACATTATCAATTAACAATAAACACTTATTTAAATTTTGACTACAAATAATACCGAATTATCTTCCCTTTCAAAGCTACCACTTTCTAAGCTCCTATACAAATATTAACGCCAGAAACCCACCATAATAACAGGTATCCCTAACTTAACGACTACCTCAGCGCGTTATTTTTTCGATGACTTAATCGACAGTAAAATTATACACACGAAACGTGAATATGGTCGAAAGTCGGGAACAATCTAACGTCCCATCACTCCGCGGGGATAAGTAAGAAAAGAAACATTTTGGAATTAGAAATGTTTTGTAATAAAAACTTTTTTGGTTTTTGGACATTAGCAGAGTCCAACAGAAATAAGTAACGAAGCTTGTTTAATCTTTATGCTAAGATAGACCAATCTATTTCAAAATCAATAAAATTGAAGGTTTAACCCCTTGTTTATATGAAAAAAAATACTAAAAGAAACTCAAAAACTAAATACAACTATAAACCTATCAGGCTATATATATACTTGTCGATGAAAAAAACTGTTTTTAAACACACAAATCAAAATGAAAGAAATACTACTTGCACTGCTTTGCCGTCGGACGGTAGCAATTTACTCTTACGAAAATTTGATAACTTCATCTCCCTAATCACATAGTTGCAAAAGAAATCACGTTAACCAATCACGAACGAGGATTTCAACCCTTTGAAAAATACCGTCGCGTTTGTACATATAAATGCTTAGTTCATTTGATCTTCGGCCGTCGTCACGCGCTGACGTGTGTTTAGCTGCAATTTACACAATTTGCGAAATGAGATAGGGCTTTATGAATATTAAAATTTCTGTTTCATCTCGCTAAGCAAATTTGAATGTCGTTGAACTCTCTGTCGGTACTTTACCTGACTGTGTAATGTAATTGAATATTTTATCAGTAAAGGGTTTACAGAGTACTGTGCAAGTAGATATGGCATTTGTTTTATTTTGTAATATACTAATAAAAATATGACTTCCAATGATATCAAGTTTAATGTTTCTTAGAAAACGTTATCACTAAGTTGTTTACTATTTGAGACGTAAAATCTTAAATAACTGCAAACAGCTTTAAGGAAAATGATATGAGTAATGAATTGAATCATATATAGAAAAGTACATTAGATCATTGGGGACAAACAGCATGAATTCACATCGGAAGCATCTGCCGTTTGTCATCTGACAACACTAGAGCTATATGTTGCCACCTAAGATAGAGGGAGAAAGGGAAGCAAAGAAAATTGAATAAGAGTTTGTGTCCTTCTCTTACTTACCTAAAGAAATACAACAATACGAAAACTTTTACCTTTTAGCAGCTACTTGAAATTTATAATCTGTAAGAGAGTTAAAAAGCTTTAGTAGAAGTAGAATCATGTTTCTCCCAGCACAAATGGACCGGCTCGATCGGGGAAGTACTACCGTCCCACCCTCCGTCGTCTAACAGACGGACCTTATGTTTGCCAACCGCATGAAATAAAAAAGGTGAAGTTACGCTGGGCCTTCATGATTAAATTATTATAAGGTAATGATTTAAAATATGTAAAACTTCAGTATTAATGAATTTTAGGCAACGTCTAAAATAAGTTTGAAAAAGTATTATCATAATAATCGCTGTGCTGACAGATGAAATAAATGAAAATATATTACTGCAGACGAACAATCTGTTATTAAATTAATCTATGTTAATCAACCTTCATGAATATAAAGGGTCCTAATTCCGCTCGTTAAAGAGGGTTAACATTAAGCCTCAGCGATATAATATTTATTCACGCTCCCCTAAGTACTTTCGGTCGCTGTTAAATTTTACTGTTCTCGAAGTTTCCATAAAGCTACCGATGACCTTTGACATGTTACTAAGTAAACTGAATCTTGCTTATGCGTAAATTTTACGATTCTCGCACAAATGTTTGACTCTTATGTAAACTCATTTTATTTACAAACGAAAATAGGTGTTTGGCGTTCGTGTTTTAATAAAAATAATCATTTCGTCTGTCTGATAGAAAGCAATTAGCGTGTTTATTAGTCATTCTACCATAGAACAACGAGAAGTTAGCATTGACTCGAAAAGCCACCCTTACAACCTCGATGTCTGGAAATCCTCAATAGCGCGATTTAGAAGACATTTTCCTCACACAACCAATTTGTAAAACCAACTTCCGCCGGCGGTCTTTCAAAAGAATAGCCTGGCAACCTTCAAAAGAAGAGCCTACGCCTTCCTTAAAGGGCAGTAACATAAAAAAAATGTGGTTAACATTCCATCCACCGTGAGCCGTTCTATGTAAGTGCGCTCCAACTTAGGCCCTGTTAACAAAACTTATTCAATTTATCACTAATACTCCTATTGCCCCTCCAAATGAACTCCTATCTTCCGCTAGGAGTGGGTATGATACTAACCCAAGGGGATCAGGATCGAACCCGTAACTCTCACGTTAACGGAGCGCAGTCGGCATTTCAACCGTTGAGCTATTGGTGCTTCAATTACTTTATTATATACTTTAGTTATAAATTTCTTCAATTAATCATTATATTTGTGACATCGTGTCTCGATATTAAGGAATTTATTTAAAAACGATCATAAACGAACTTATTATAACGGAGTTTCTTAATAACTAAAGATTTGCTAAGAACTTATAATATTAGCATTTACTCTGACCATAACCTATTTACAAATTGTCTTCAATATTTACTAAGACAGACCATTTTATATATACAATACTTATTTACACTTGTATATCGAAGCGATGTTCTGTGTGATTAGGCAATGTATGTAGAATATTGGAATTCAATCGAGATGCATTTCCATTGAAAGTTTCGATGGTAGGAGGTATGTTAATTGCAGTCAAGGGGTGAACAATATGTCAGTCATATCGCGTTCTAAAACGATGTTGTGATTGATTTTAGACATTTAACATAAACACTTATACGAGAGAAGGATTCTATTTGTATGTATTTGTTACTTTCGTTTTACAGTCGTAGAAATTTTAGTACTTAGTAAAATCGTTAATTTTTATGCTGGTTGCTAAATTTAACATTAACCCTAAAATCTCTGTTGCAAAAAGAATATTAGCAATGATTTTTCAAAGCATTACTAATAGTCCTATTGCCCCTCCAAATAAGCTCGAAGCTTGCGCTAGGAGTGGGTACGACAATAGCCCAAGGGCGTCAGGATCGAACCCGCTACTCTCGCGTTAACGGAGCGGAATCGGCCCTTCTACCGTTGAGCTAATGTGGCTATAGATATTAATAAGCTAGATTTTTTTTTAAATTGGAATAATAAACCATCGGCGACATGCAGCATTTGTAAATAATAATATCGAGTCATAAATTACGCATAAAGTTTCAATAAAATTACAAAGTAAACTTATTAAACAAACATACCGACACCAGGACACAACGTTATCACAAAAACATGACCTTAAACTTGTGCTACGAACTTATACTGTCTGTAAAATTAACACACTGATAGAGGTCAAATCGCGAATGCCCATTAACAATTTCGTAAGTCATTTTGGGATTAGAATTACATTTTTTTCCATGACGGTTGTCTATGTACGCTTGGGAGGCTTGAAGTATCACATATGCGTTGCCAACCCCAGGGATAAGAGGGAATGATAAGGAAGAAAAAGAAGGGAACAGAGGGGGTGGGAGATTGGGCCTCCTGCGTTGTCACTCATCGCACGAAACACAACAGTACCTACAGCAGGCTTACCATTAACTTTTAGTAAAAATTTTATTTCGATCCAATTCTGACAGTAAATCGATTCAGATTTTATATGAGCATGACGTATAAATTGTTACGTCATACGAGGTACGAATTAGCAATGTAGCTCAGTTTAGATCATCATTTGAATCGCAATAAGAATTAATGGTAAGCCACTGATACTGTTACTTTACGCCGATTTTCTGTGACAAGGTAGTACTTTCCCATACGAATATGCCTACATTATAATTATGTATATAAGTAAATGAAACGTAACACAATACTTTACAAAAATAGTCGAAGGTATAAAAATAGCCTCGCTAGATTAAACCAACTGTCAGCTATAGACTTTCACGCGGTTTCTGCGACGCTCGGATCTATCAGAGGTTGGCGTCTGGCTTCGCTCGGTGTAGAGTTACGAGAGACTCGGTGATAGGCGGAGCGGAGACGTCAGCGAAAGCGGTATTAAATTTTACGAGCATTAAGCACAGCCACATATTTCGTACTGCCGATAGCTATGTTCTTTAGCAATCGGGATTACAAACAACTGTAAATTAATTATGTTAATGCAGGAGTGAGTGGCTTTTGTGTACATTCACAGTGACTGTTGAAAATTTGCCCAGTTTTTGCTTTGTCGCTATGACTAGCAATATTTAATACATAATATAGAAAATGTGCAAAATTTTGCGTTTGTATTGTGGCGAATAAGTTTTCTTTTACAAGTTCATTTAAATTAATGATTCTATTGTACCCGCTCCGCTTATCAAAGTGACCTCGCCCCATCGCCCTGTAACACTAACCCGCGTCTGTCAAAGACCACTCTCTCTGCCCTTAAACTAGTCTAAAACTAATAAAAAGACAAAGGTTACATTGTAAAAGAATAGCGTTGTAAAATCTGTTACGTCCATCTTCGTTACACTTTTATCGATTCGTTTTTTCTGCATGAAATAACTTTTAAAAAAGAGTTACATTTATCAAGATTCGTAAATCATTTTGTGCTGTTGTTAATTATCCTAAAAATAATCGTTAACTTCCTAGCATTATTCCTGTTAATATACGACTAATTACCCAGGCTAACGAATATTTACCTAGGCTACACTTCGTACTCCTGTCCGGATTTGACAGGTTACTAGTTTTTACACAGAGCGGTTGCCATCTGGCCTCGGTCGTCTCGTCTGTCCCGGTTGTTACCATCTGATAATAACCGCTAACTCTTAATAGGTAACTCTTATCCAGTGAGTTTCTGGTTCGCCCTTAGGGTTGCAGATGGCAATCGTTCTGTGTACAAACTAGTACCCGTCAAATCTGGGTAAGAGTAATAAGCAAAACCTGGATAAAATTAATGCTAGAAGAAGAGAAAATTATAAAAATAGACAGAGATAGAAAGAAACTCCTGTTTTGAAGTCGAGTAAAAACAAAAAACTATCATAAAAGCGAGACGATTTCAAAACACAAGTACCAGGAACACATAGTTATGAAAGAGTCCGTCTACTAATCGACTCCACAATAGTTCTATTGTTGTCCGACCTATTTATACGGCACCCTCCCCCTACGGCCCCCTCCCTCCCTCGGTATTAACATAATGTCACTGAAATAGTCGTTACAAGTAAAACGCGTGGTTCCGCACGCCCACATTGTTAGTAATCGTTGCTTTGTACTTACGTAATTCTTATGAAATCTATTCTTTTACGGAATAATGTATTTTACGGAATTCTATATCTCGGGACTTCTTTTTTTTTAAGTCATGGCGGTTGATAAACAAGCATACGGTCCGTCTGATGGTAAGCAGTCAACGCTACGTAAGAACGCGTGCGATACTTTAAGTATCAGATGTGCGTTGCCAACCCAAAGGAGGGGAGGGATTAGACGGGAAAAAAGAAAGGAACACTAGGGGTGGAAGTGTGGGCCTCCGGCCCTCTCACTCGTCGCACGTAACGCAACAGTACTCTGTTACTTTACGCCGGTTTTCCGTGTGAAGTAGCCTTCCGGTCGAACCGGCCCATTTGTAATGGGAGAAGCATGTCTCTACAACCAGGTAGTAACCTTACCTTATCTAACCAATCATTAATTATAAACAAAAATGAGACGCATTGAAAACCTCCTCCTTTTGAAGTCAATTAAAAACGTAAAAACTTTTATTTTCCGGATATTATACGAGACCTTAAAACAACAGAATTTAATCATTTATCAACTTTTAATATTTTTTATAAGAAAGCGAAACGCAGCATCTGGTATATAAATAAAATTATTTTTGCACGGAGTAAAATATAGTCGGCAGTAATAAATAATCTGTTATCACGATTTTGGCGCCGCATGTCGGGTTCAACGTCCTCTTATCGGTGCACTGTTACGTAAGCGTGATTTCTTTGATACGCTATTTAGGTTGACTTCGTTATCTGTGGGAAACTGATTTAAGTTTTTTATTCTTATTGTATAATTGTGATAGCGGATCTGGTAAAATGACGGCCAATCTGATTCTGAATTCATTAAAAAGTCAACATTAAAAATTTAACATTTGAAATAACATGAGTATTAAAATGAAATATATAATTACATTAACAAATGGATAGTCAAAATACAAAAGAATTAACTCCGATCCAAGGTTTTCTTATTTAATGTAAGCTTACAGACCGACACTTGACATAATTTTATATATTATGTAATATAAATAAGGAAATATACACTTAAAATGTGTTATCAAATAAAATATATCACTCACAATATGCAATTCGGATAAGATTAGATAATATTGCATTTTTTACATTTTGCGAAGATTATTGACACAAAAATATTAAATTTCATTATTACTTTTTAAATTCTACTAATATATAGAATGATTATGAACGCAAAAACTACTAACAGCGTTGTGGCGTTGTGGGTAGCGAGTCTGCCTTTAGCCTCGACGGTTTAGGGTTTGCATTGATCTTACAAATATCTGTTTCGGTCTGGGCGTTTGTGCTTGTTGGTCTCCCCACCGTACCTCGGAGAGCACGTTAAGCTGTCGGTCCCGGTAGTTTTAACACAACATCTGATAATAATCGTTAACTCTTGATAAGTAAATTGCTCTTATCCAATGAGTTACAGGTTCGCCCTTAGGGTTACGGAGGTCAGATGGCAATCGCTCCGTGTAAAAACTAGTAACCTGTCAGATCCGGACAAGAGCAATAAGCAGACCCTGGGTGACTCGTATAACACCGGGAATAATGCTAGGAAAAAGAAGAAGGATTTGTATGTTTGCACACACATAGCCTATTAGCTGGATTAATAAATAAAATACTTATTATCTGGGAAAATGTTTGGTTAGCAATGTGCCGATGTTTTTCTTGCCACCGAACTCTGTAGTAGAAAATATTTATTTTCCGCTTTAAGAAGACGGTTTTGTTTTTCTAAAAATATTTTATCTTCGAGTCATTGTAATGTTGTTTTGAACTAAATTCAGTACATTCAATATTTGTCTAAAATGCTCGTTTAAAAGTTAGCGTATGACTAATGATAATGTTAAACAGATATTAATAAAAAACAAACTATTTTTGCATATTTTAACTGATTCCAAATAATTATGATGATTATAAAGCTGAAGAGTTTATTTGTTTAGTTGAACGCGCTAATCTCTGGAACTTCTAAAAGGATTTGAAAGGCTATGCAACATCACGATACGATACTTGAAAACCAATAATATAGAAAGTGCTGACGGGCGATCTGATGCTAGTTGCTGATGAAACAGGGCCGTCTCACCCAACTGGAAAAAGCTGGGGGCACCTCTACTTATCTACGGTTTTTTTGTTTCGTAATAAAACGGCACTGCGGTTTTCGGCATGAATAAGTATATTCTATAATAGAAGGAAAATTTTTCATTATAATTATATACAAATGAAATTTCTAATAAATAAGTCTTCCCATCTTGATACAAGCAAGACGTGTCTGTGTTAAGTTTTCATAACAAATAAAACGGCTGTTCACCTCGCCAAGGCCGCGAGCTGTTTACGCAACGCGGATAATATATAATATCAATTTTAATTCGTTTCGATCTATTTCAAACTAAATACGAACGAACTTACGATATGTAGATTTTAATGGAATCAAATGGAAAATGTAATCGTTTTTTTTTTAAGATTTATTTGCAAATATATTAATCGTAACAAGATAATTTAGTATATTTAATTTTATTACAATGTACATTATAGGACAAAATTAGTGAATTAATGAAATCTATTTGAATATGAAATGTTAGACTCAAAATATTTCAGCAATACCGATTCTATCGCTAAAAATTTCAAGCAAAAATATTACACATTTATATTAATTTGAAGCTTCGCTGAAAGGAAATCAGGACGTTTAGAGAAATTTTGCCTTTCATTATAATGAAAATAAAAAAGTTAGTTTTTTTATATTTACCTTTTATGTGCGTTATGGACCACGCACAGTGCAATCTAAAGGGTTCCGCAGCGTCATGATGGCGAGTCTTAAACACTTTAAAATTATTTACTATTTTAATACTTTTTGTTTAATGCTTTTTCAACCCTCAGTTACTGGCTGACTGCTACCCTTAATTTTTATATATTTTAGGATTTTACTACAAAATTGTATAGCTATTCATAGACTACATCTATTTAATAAATTTCGTATAGATAGAGCCTAAAGTCTCTAAGTAAAATTACTGTGACTCGGTCAAACGGACGGACGGACTAACAGACGGAACGACGAAATTATAAGGGTTCAGTTTGGTTTGTCATTTGGCTACGGAACCCTAAAAACAGACTAAAAATCTCCTAGATTTATTCCAGTAGTTTGTTTTTGACTGAGAACAATAAATGGCCACCCGGTCAAGTACTAAATGAGTCTATTAAAATTCCTTCAAAAACATCCGACGCGAGGGCGGGCTACATAAAAACTAAATAGCCACTATGTATTTAAACTAAATAGCTTTATTAGACACATCCTAGGATTTTATGAGATCTAAGTCTAGACCGAGACCAATAAAACGCTTAGCACTGAAAGATAGAACAGCCTAGGTGAGTATTTGATTGCTTTTTTATTTCTATAGATATCGTATTTCATGTAACTATTTTGATGAGAGCGTTCACTTTGACACTTTTGTTTAAAACACGAGTTCAAGGCTTTATTTTTATACATGTTGTGTAGTCGACGTTATACAAGCTGTGCTCGCGTCCCCGCTTGCATAAATAGAGTTTATTGATTCCACGGGAACATAACATTCTATATGCTAAATCAGATACCAAGCTATGCATGTGCCAAATTTCATCTAAATACGATGAGTAGTTGGAAGTAACAAACATTCTTCTAAGCATATATGCGTTTCCAAAAACTTTCACGTTTATTATATTTTTAGGATTTATTATTATAGAACAGTATTACAAAAGGACGAAGCGGTGTGAAAGGGCTATTGTGTATAGCATTAGTTTCAGTCTTCTTCTAGACGAAAGCCTTGCTACAGGTTGCCCTTTGCTATTCCAGAGTTGCGGCACCACCTCCACTACTAAAATATTTTTAATGCTAATTATATATTAATAGTTTGGTGTTGAATTCTCTCGTTATTTGATAAAGCCTGAAAAATATTCCAAAATACTTGTTTTTATTTCTTAGTGTAATCATAATTTAAGAATATGTATGTTAACGTGTATTTTTTGTGTTTCAGGTAAGTTCTACATGTCTCTTGTGAAGTGAAGTTCATCATGTAATGAGTAGAAACGAATATCAGGTATTTGAACTAGTTCAATAGTTTATAGCGCATTAAAATAAGAAAAATATGAATCTTAAGAAGCCGAAAATCTTTTTCGATATAAAACTTATAGTTTTCGAGCGCTTAATTCATGCATTAATCTTGTGCATTTCGTTAAAAATATAAAGCATCTGATGAATACCTAAATCAACACATATAAAAACCTTTTTACGAAAAAGATGATTATAAGTTTACCGAAAAAATTTAACTGTTCTTTGGTTTTGAAACATTATTCCGTATGTAATTTTAATTTTGTTAATATATGAGATGTTAGAATAATTCAAATTGGCAATTGTACGGCAACATTATGAGATCTCACAACTTCGTAATCGAAAAACTGCGTTGCGAGACTTGGATTTCTTTACATTTTATGTTTTTGATGGGTCCAAGCTTTTCTGAAATATATTAATATGTATTTTATTTTCTTTATTTATCTTTGTGCATAAACATACGAGTGGCGGTGATTTATTAAATAATACTTGGACAATGACCTCAAACCCCATTGTTAAATTTAAGAGAATTGTTAAGAAACGTTTGTGTTATTACAAAATTAACGATTTTACGACGATAACGCTTTGGAAATGAGGCGTTTGTCTGGAGGTGTTCTCATTGTTAGCTTTTAAAATTTTAATCATTTGACATTCATAAATTGAGCCGGTCAAGCGCGAGTCAGAAGAATTAACCGGAGTTTCAATAAAAAAAAATTGCATTGCGTGTTTACTAAAAAATGTAAATAAAAACAATTAACGCATAATTGTTAAATTATTATCCCGAGACGTTAATATTTAAGGAATAATTTTGTATATCTCCGGAGCCCAGTACCTGATCATCATAAAATGTATACGAGACGATACCGGAAGTAAACTTTAAGAAAAGAAAAGGGGTTAAAAATATAGAAAATATTGTTTTCAATATTCAACCCTGGAAAAATCTTGGAATTAGTAAATAGTTGGTAGATCATGACCTGTTTCCACTGATCTATATAATACTGGATTAAAGATTCTGTTTGTATTGAAATTTATAAATTTGAAAGATAAACAAGCGCCAGCAGTTGGGTGGTGTTGACTTAGAGAATTAAACGGCGCATGTGCGAAGGTTGGATTGTGTTTTTTTAATTTTCTTTTACAGACTATTAGCAATGCTTTTTCAAGGCTTTACTAATATTCCTATTGCCCCTCCAAATGAGCTCGAAGCTTACGCTAGGAGTGGGTACGAAAATGGCCCAAAGGGGTCACGATGGAACCCACGACTCTCGCGTTAATGGAGCGAAATCAGCCCTTGTACCGTTGATTGATTTATTTATTTAGTTTTCACACACTTATTCTACGGCACCTCAATATTAGTAACATAGTAGATGGCGTAGCATCCATATCTGCAATCCAGTTATTGTCAAGATCAGTGGCTATTCCATACAAAATTCTGTTATGATAATACATTGATAACAAGCGACAAGGATGCAATCAGTGCATAAAACGAATTGTACTAATAAACATTACGACTTGTGGTGCCGCTTATAGCGGTCTAACAGCTTGAGAGGAAATTATCTTAGGACATGCGGGACTATGTTTCGTGGATTTTATTATAAGGACCTTTATACTGTGCGATATTCGATAGAATATAATATTTTATATTTGTGTAAAGTAAAGTAACTAATAGCCTGTTCATATCCCACTGCTGGGCAAAGACCTCCTTTACTGTCAAGGAGAAGGATTTAAAGTAAATACACGCAGCTCTACTGCAGATTGAAGGATATAGAAGTCTCAGAATTTAAGTTGAGCATGAAATGAATTCGAAACACAAATTAAGCACTTGAAAACTCAAAAGTGTTTGCCCGGATTTGAATCCGTGACCTTCAGTAAAAGTCTACGTTTTCTTTCTACTGGGCTATCTCGGCTATATAGTGTAAGTTGAATTTCACACACATCACAAATATTTGTGTGCGTTAAGAAGCAAAAAAAAATTTAGCAATTTCACTTCAGGTATATTTCCAGGGTCTGTTCACCATAATAGGTATCAATCCAGTAATGCTTCGACATTGAAATAGTGCGACAGCCATTTTAAACTCGACAAGATTAATAGTGCGAGCCAGTAACTTAATTAATCAACTTAAATTCCGAGCAATCGACATAATTATATTAACTGGTTTTTGTAGTATATAGAATCGACCGTATTAAAATTGCAAAAACGATTTTATTGCGATCAAATATGGTCCATAGAAACATTTGCTTCGAGCGAGAATCGAACCCAATCGCGCCATACTCAAACATCAGTTGTCATTAGCATTCTAGATGAAAACTAATAATTAATTTATTTTGTTTTAATTAATGTTAAGACATATCGTATCGTGTCCATGTCGTGTAAAAGTCATTATTAATATCGCAACATGGTTATTATGTAAATGTTAATAACCATCCCTGCTCATGTATGTATTTACGATATCTCTCTTTATATTAGTGTTCATATGTTTATGTTAGTGTTATAGCAGCGTATAAAACATTGGCATCTGCCCGCGACTTCGTCCGCCTGAATTATGTTCAGAGAGACATATCAATTCGATGTGTTACGTACGTCTATGTGTGTATTTATGTGTTCGCTTTCTCGAAAAGTATTTCATAAAATTAGTTACCAAAGCAATTATAAGCCGATAAATCCAAAATGTCACAAAAAAAATTAGGTTATTAAAACTTTATTTGGTTTCCGATTTCTCTAAACTTATTTTTACTGAAAATATTTTCTATTTATTTAAATATGGCGTTTTCCAATTCCATAGAATCGTAATAATATCAAAGGGCTTTATAGATCAAAGTAAAATTCCTACTTAAGCTAAACTATTCTTTTGACGGAAATTATTTTACGACTTTCCCGCTAAACCGTCTTTATGTCAGTTCGGAAATACGACAGTTTTCAGAACGAACTGCGGATATCGCGAAATATTGTCGTTTATTTATTTATATTGAAACTAGCGCCTAGCGCTTCGGACGGATGTATCTATTTTGATACTAATATGTGGCAGTGTAATTGCCGCTGAGCCTATTCATAAATCTTTTCATAGGTTTGTTGCTTACCTTTTTGTTTCTTTTTTTATGTCATGACGGTTGGCAAACAAGCATACGGTTCGCCTGATGGTAAGCAGTCACCGCAACCTATGAACGCTTGCGGTACTTGAAGTATCACAAGCGCTTTGCCAACATAAGAAACAGGTGGGACGGGATAAGAAGGGAAAAAAGGAAGGGAACAGAGAGATGTGGGAGGTTCGGCCTCCGGTGCTCGGACGGATCGCGCGAAACGCAACAGTACCTAATGATACTGTTACTTGACGCCGGTTTGTGCTGAGAGAAGGATGGCTCTACTACCGTAAAAACAAAATTACATTTGAGCTGTCTGTAAGCTTGTATGCACTCATTGCGCTATAGAAAAACTATTAATCAACACTATCTAATACACGCGTCTATTTCTATATCAGAATTTATAAAATCAAGAATATACGCCTCAAGCGATATCACTTGTGTGGTCTCGCATTAGAATAATTTATACATATCGAAAATATCTATTATGTTATATTGCCTACAGATGTTGGAATTGCTATTATTACAGAGATTTTGGCATATCGCTTGTGATAACATAACATGGTGGACGGTGTGTAGGTAGTCCCTGATATATGTATATAAACAATGCCGTTGAATGTTATAATGCTTGTTTGTTTCGTTTGATGATATAAGTATATTTATGTCATTAAATGATTCTAGATTTTAATAGTGGCCTTTCGTTACAAGAGGCCAAATATGTGTCAGCCTAACGCCATTTATGCTACTTAAAGTATCTCATGCGCGTTGCCGATCCAAAAGATAGGAAGGAAAGGATGAGATGGGGGAAAAGAAGGAAACAGAGGGGATGGAAGATTGGGCCTCCAGCGCTCTCACTCATCGCACTAAACGCAACACCAATCTGTTACTTTACGCCGATTTTCTGTGAAAGGTTAGTACTTCCCCGGTCGAGTTAGTCCACTGTACTGGAAGAAACTAGGCTCTACCACTATTGTAAACTATTATTTTAATAGCTGTAATTGTGATACTAGTAGTATTTCATGCGTTTTAGGACACGCAGTGATCTGACACTGCGGTGGTATCTACCTAGCCGGCCTCTTGCAGTAAAAGGCCTACCACCACGTTTGTAATATCTATGCTATTCCGTCAGTATGCATGTAAATACTGTAATGTAAATATCTTAAAATAAAAAAATATTTCGTTTGTTATGTTGTTTAGGATGCCAGTGCAGTAATGGATACAAAAGTAATGGACTTGAATTAATTATGTGTTTGTGCAACAAATACAACGCATTCGGGCAAGAAAATTTGAAAAAGAATGTTTTTTTATACAAATTCACCTTAAAAATTCCTGGACGCAAGCCAAGATAAGCCACACAATTCTCTCGTAGGACGGTTGTGAGATAATCTGGATGTGACGTCCCATATATCAAGGTTTGTCTTTGAACTCCATACTTGTGACGTCAAAACTGTGTATTGCTGAATCGGCGGTATGCCAATATTGGATTAGTCAGCTTCTTAAACTGCTGCCAGACATGCGCTAGAGCTATTGAAGGGAGGTCGAATATACTTTGCAAATGCGTCTGAATTCCCGCTCGTATCCATTCTTTCACTATATAAAATGTGGTTTTTCTTATTTTTATTTTAATTTTATATTTATTTTTAAAATCTTTTTCTACATATTAGTTGTAAACTTTCTTATTTAATTTGTACCATGGACAAACGATGCGTAGTTAATCATAAATGGGGAGGTGTGTCACCTACTTTAGCTTTTATATAAGTGTTGTCTGAGCGACTATTTTTATAGTCTATATTTAGTTTTTAGTCACCGCTTAGAAACCCTAAGATTTCGTCACACTTGACCGATTGATTAGCGAACAGCAACTAGTATATATCGTACGATATTTTAATTGGATTAAGTTTTTACTTTTATTATAAACGCAAAATAGTATAGTTGCCTTGTATAGCTGCTTAGTAGTTATAAACCTAAGGACAACCATCTACACAAATGTATCAGAGATTGAACCTGAAATCATCGGCGGTGTAGGTATTACAGCACGTCAGTAGCCTTCAACACTAGTGGAATCTTCTTGATTTATAATTAAAATCGTTTATTTTTTCGTAAGAGTTTTTAGAAAATGAAATTAATTTTCACAACTTTCTTTAATTAATACGAGGACTTAATTGAAAATGCTGATCATGTTCTTGCCACACTATGCGGACACAATTAGGAAAATTAATCGTAGAAGCAATTAATAAAAACGTTTTATTACGACAAATCAAAATGAAATCTCGTATGACGAACAGAAGCAATACCTATTCAATTAATCAAAAGAGTATTTCGGGAACGAAAATGCATGACTTCATCTGATTTAAGAATTGAATTACTAATTGTAATAATCGGTTCATATTCTGTCTCTTTGTGTGGCGCCAACGTTACCGCAATTGTGTCACCTACTTATGACAATACTACTGTAAGCTTACGCGGTTGATTGTGGTTAGTTTATACTGTTAGACTATATAATTTTTAGACTAAGCCTATATTAGAAAAAAATACCGACTTGAAAACTAAAATGCAAAAAATTAAAATAGTTTTTTCTACACAATATTCTCTTCAGAAGTGTATTCTGAATAAAATATCGGCACACAGTTTTAAAGGATTTATCGGCGTCGTGACGAAGCCTATCTATTCTACCGCCAAATAGTAGTGCTTAAGCTTTACTGTGGTCCGGTTTAAAGGGCACACTTACTAATGGTGTTGCGAGCGCTCATAGGCTACGACAACCGCTTACAATCAGGTGGGCCAAATGCTTGCTTGCTAACTTGTAACATAAAAAAAAGAGCATCTGCCCGTGACCTCGTCCGCGGTCACCTTAAAACGGCTTCAGAAAGTAATGAATGAAGTTGGCAATTACAAATAATGTTGCAAGGGCATATAGGCTACGACAACCGCTTACGATCACTGGGCGGTATGGTTGCTTGCACACACACACATATTTCCTACCTACCATATCTAATACCTACACGGTCTATATACTAGCATTGTCGTGTCAATTTGTCGTTAAATTGACAGAGTTAATTGACGAGCCAAACGATGCACTGTACATTGCAAAGTATATAAGAACAATCAATTAACACGATAGCGCCAGTTACTGCAAATGATATGGCCTACTTGTGATTTTATATTTCCACAGTTAAGTGAAGTTGACTCAAGTTGACGACGAATGATAAATGAGGTGATAGGCTTCGAAATAACCTACCCTGATGGTAAAGATCCAATAAATTAAGGAACTTGGCTCCAATTTTCGTAACGACAGTCAAGAGTAGTGGAAAATTTGTTTAATTTTAGAATGGGAGAGGTGAAAAAGATACCTTTTCCCGGTTTTGCGATAAAAAGGGGTGTTTTATAAGGGGTATACGAATAATATAATGGTCGCAGTTATGTAATACACACTTTCTTCATACAAAACTATAAACGTTTCGTTGTTTGTATATAAAAATTTGTGAAAATTTTGAAGTGGAGAGTAAATAAAGCTTGAGTCCAAATTTTCAAGACAATCAGTCTTGATTGATTGAGATGGTGTTTGGTGGTTTTACCATTTTATTTAACATTGAAAAACGCATTTACGCGCACGACTACTAGGTAGTGGTAGGGTGCAACTCACCTTTCGCTAATCGAGCTCAGTACTACCCCCCAAAAGCCAACGAGCTGTTTTGCGCAGAAGCGGGACGCTACGTGTTCGCTTGAGCAATCGGCCTTGACGCCCTAGCTGCATGCTTTACCTTTTTTTACCATTGAGAAACGCATTTACATAAACCACTACTAGGCAGTGGTAGTGTGGGACTCACAGGTCGCAAGTCGAGCTAAGTACTACTTACTAAGACCCACCGAACCGTCTCCGCCATAGTGGGATGGATGTTTTACCATATTATAACCGTTATTGACTGGACTCTGTAATAGACACAATCAAAATAATATCCAGTCTAAACCATACACGTATCGACAAACAAACTTGTATATGATAGAATAAACCATACACAACACATTATACTTTTCAAATCAAATCTCCATATACCGCATTAATTACAAATAATTAACTTACAATTAATTTGCAAATATAAAACGAGCCTGTCTATTGCCTTGTTAATGGCGGACATGATTACCTGTATAAGGCACATCAAATGGTTGACAGTCATAGTTATTAAGCTCGACCGGCGCCTGGGCACAAATTACGCAAATTAAATGACCACATTTATGTGTTATGATCGTGTTAATGTATGCATAATTAATTGTTATTAAATAATTGCGGAATATAACAGGAAATATTTTTATTTATAATAAGTTTTTTAACCGATTTCAAAAATGAATTTCTCGGAGGTGTTTTTAATATCAATGGTGGTAGGTCTTTTGTTGCAAGAGGCCGGCTAGGTAGGTATGTAGGTGCTGTCGCAGTGTCAAATATTCTACCGCCAAATAGTAGTGCTTAGGCACCTGAGGCTAGTGAAATTTCTGGGCAAAAGAGATTCAAGAACCAATGTCTCGAGGTTGGCGACGCGTGAGTGGCACCTACTAATGGTGTTGCGCATGCTCATAGGCTACGGCAACCGCTTACCATCAGGTGGGCCGTATGCTTGCTTGCCAACTTGTAACAAAAAAATATATATAATTATGTTGACCGATTACGCTGAGATTTATGATCCGATTTACGTGATTCTTCTTTTGTTTGATGAGGAATAGTTGCCATTTGGTCCTATGAGAGATAATGGTTCTTAAATCTTTGCCCAGTAATTACACTAACATCTTTGCGGTAGAATATCTGACGCTGCGGTGATACATATCTAACCAGCCTCTTGCAATAAAAGGCCTACCACCAGTAAAAATGAATACCGTTAAAAAAGAGGAAGAAGGACGAGTTCCTTTTGTGTTTGTTTGTACCTGCCCTAAGTGCCACAGGTCGCGGGTTCGATTCCCGCTCGGAGCAGATGTTTGTATTGACCATACGGGCCTGTTTTCCAGTCTGCGTGTGTTTGTTCTTGTCATTGTGTATGTTTCCGAACCTATATATAACTATCTTAATGGGGGCCGTTGAGTGTGTAGCGTTTATTATTATTGTTATTATTTATGAATATTAATAATAAATCATGTATCAATGAAAAGTATATACAAGGATTAAAGTGAGCAACTTACAAGCGAAACCGTGAGACATTGCTATACTAATTTCCATAGAGCTATCAATTATCGCGTTAGAGGCTAAGCCCTGACAGGCGAACTGACGTTAAGCCCAATATTAACATCTCATTCGCTTCAGTCTGTCCCTGTGCGAATATAATCTTAAGTTTTATATAATTACTATGAAAACATGTTGGTTTTTTACTTCTTCCTAGTGTCAGAGTTGTTCAGGTCGCCCGTTGGTCTCATCTGTTGTCAAATTGTCGACAGCCGGGACCGACTTAATACGTGCCCTCCGAAGCACGGAGACTCTCGGTTGAAATACCACTATGCGATCACCCATCTAGTGACTGACCGCGCCTAAAGTTGCTTTACCTACCGATCGTGTACCGGTCAGTGGGTCCACTCAGCTTTGAGCGTCTCAATTTTTTTTTACTTAAAGTTTAGTAGCTACGGGTTATTTTATTATAAACTCTGGAGAGCAAAAGACTACTCCACCTGATGGTATGTAGAAGTGGAGTCCACGGGCGAAGGTGACTAATATGGTAACTACCCGTAAGATACCTCTTCACGCCTCGGTTGTAAGGGGGAGGGATCACGTGTGTCCTAATAATATATTATATTTAATAATGTAATTAAATTATATTTAAAGTAACGAACATGAAACTTTACTTGTTCAACAGCAGAAGGGCCGACTTCTAACGCCCGAGTTACAGGTTCGATCTTGATCCGTTCGGTCACTCTTAGCACAAGCTACACGCTTAGTTGAAAAGCAAAAACACTGATAATATTCTTTAAAAAAAAGTTTATCTAGTTTAATATGTATGTAATTCCTAGTTTTCCATTCAAATTTTGATGTATACATCGACGTAACGGGCAATGAGCCAAACGTCTCACTATGAGATGTTTTGCAAACATGAATAAGTCCGTTTTACTTATAAGGCGCGTTATTAACATAAATGAAAATAAGATGCTTTTAACTATTTTTATGATCGGATTATCCTCCGTAATGGGTGGATTGATTGTGATTAAATTTTCGATAATACCAATTATTTACAAATGATTCCATCCACATTCTAAATTGTTGTTTTATTAATCTAGATCGTAATCAGATTAAATATATAACAGTTTTTAATTAAATTAACAATTTACTGGCGTTTGGCCTTTTATTGCCCCAGGCAGTAGGTACGTACCACCTTAGTGTCAGTTATTCTTCCGTAAAGCAGTATAGAGTGGGCGTAAAGTATCTGTAGAAATATATAGCGTGTTCTGCAATGAGTGAGAGCACCGGAGGACCAATCTCCCACCCCCTCTTCCCTTCTTTTTTCCCGTATCATCTCCTCCAAGTATCGCAAGTTTACGGCGACTGCTTACCATCAAGCACTGTATGCTTGTTTACCAACCGTCATATAAAAGACAAAGGTTGTTTTTATGATTTGCGAGTGGTAATCTCCGTCAGACGTCTTTCGGTGTTGGCCAGCTTTATTCAATCATTCTCAATATTTAAACGCGCAATATTCTCACGACAGTAAACCGATTAATGCACACTAAAAAAGGCACCGCGTATTAAATGCTAACAAGCTAACATTAGGATTGAAGTTCATTGCTAAGCTAATATCGAGAGATGTCTATCTAACAATTGCATTTTTATAATTTAATTAAAAATTTGCTCGATTTTTAACTTACGTTTTTATTTTAAGCAATCTACCAGCATACACTTCGCTTGGTTTCGTAATCATATTAATAATTTCTAATTGCCAATACTGTTTTGAAAAAAAGTCTAAATCTAGATTTAAGCCAGTTTAGGTTAAAATACAAAAAAAAAACACCAATTTTATTAATAATTATTAATTATATCATAAATAAATCTATATGCTCACTAAAAAACTCAACACTTGTTGTTTATCTCTACGAAAAAAATGCTTAAAGCTGTCTTGTACCCGCTTCGCTGATAGTAAAACACCAGCCTAATTATTACTCAGTGCAAGTCACAGTTCATTGATAATATGTGAAAAAATGCAATCACATCGTGGATTATATAAATTGGATAATATTTAGTTCCCCGCGTAATGCGATCAGCTAACATTTTGACAGGCGAATTTTAGCTACATGCTTTTTCTTATACCTTAATTTCCAAGGCCATCTTGGTACATGGGATTCCCACGACTCTTAGCATGTAATTTACAACAACTTTAATATATTATAATAAGCAGTGCTTGCCACCTTTATTGCAACAGAAATAATTAATTCCCTATTTCACCTTCAAGTTTTGTTGTGCTACAAATAGTAGCCATTGTCCTTCTTCAAGGTCCAGTTTCTAAATCAAAATTGGTTTAGCAGTTTGGGCGTGAAAACGTAACAGATTGACAGACTGAGTTGTTCTCTCATTTATAAATATCAGTCTGCATTATAAATGGTACACTACAGATAAACTAGAGTAATAAAATTTGAGATAATTGACAAAACTGTTAACCCTTTGATTATACAAATATAATTTAATAATCTATACATTATCTATAGAAGTTATTTTGAAAATGTGAACGAGCACTAAGAAATGATTTTTCGAAATTCAACCCTTAATAAGGTGAAAAGGTGGTTGTAACAGTTTGTATGTAAGTTCGTCATTTTTGAAAGTAGACTCGTGAAACTCTGTTTTCAGAAAAAAAAAGATAAATAAACACGTGTGTTAAGTTCAAATTCCACCCCCGAAAGTGAGCAAAGTTTGTATTAAAATCGTTACTCACGCGGGCGAAGCCGCTGACGGCAGCTAGTTTTGATATAAAGTAATACAAAGCAAGGTATTATTTATGTTGATTTTATAGCTGATAAACGCAGATCATGCTGTAATGATACCATAATGGAGGTGTCGGTGGAATGCTGAGCGCTCGCGCTCTCGCTCGCGTCCGCGCCCGTGCCGGCGCTGCATTACCTGCATTACATAATTACTTTATTTTCAATTGCGTTTAGATAAAGTCGTTTGAAGTATGTGAGTTTGAAATAAATATATTTAATGGTATTTTTATATACGATTTCCTGATTCCTGAACAATGTAGCAGTGTGGCGATTTAACACTTTAATGCTACATAAATTTGTTAGAACACAAAATAGAACCGTTTTCTTAATAGTGAAATAACAGGAACCGTGGGACACTGACAGATATTTTTTTATATATTAGGAAAACTAGAAAATATAAGCAATACTGTGCGTTGCCATTTGAAACAAGTAGCCCACTTTAACCGCCTAAATCCTAAGACATACAAATTTTTTAATTGGCGATGTATACCTGGAATATACATTGGATGCGTCTGTACTTTACCCCTGGAATTTTCGACTTTAAATCACAAACATTTTCACCTATAAAGCTCTTTGTAAACTATTTGGTATACGATGAAATGAAACATTTGTAATATTATTATAAAAACATAAAACTGTTAACAATATTATTCCCTTAGTATATTATGTTAACCATAAAAGTAAATAACTTCTTATTAACAACGTATATAAATAAAAGCATGTGGTCTAAGTTACAAGTGCTACCACATGCATGATCGTAAATGTAAGGGATAATGTTATCACAAACTTTGATAAATAACCTTTTAAAACACAGTAGACTTTAATATGATACTAGCTTCTTCCGGAATGCTTGGCAATGTCAAAAAGAGCCCAAAACCACCAGAACCTTCTTGTTGTTGTCGTCTGTTGCACAACGTGGGTCGCCAGAACTTTTCAACGAGTAAAGGGGTCGGGTTTTCAAAACAATTGAAAAATACTGCTCTAAGAAATTTTCGAAATCTTTTCACAGGTTTCAGGTATTATTTTAGTGGTAGTGAACCTGCTTTAAGCGCTATAGGTCGCGGGTTTTATTCCCTCTCGGATAAGATGTTTGTATTGACCATGCAGGCATGTGTTCCGGTCTGGGTGTTTCGTCCTTGTCGTTGTGTATGTTTCCAGACCCCGACACAGGATATAACTATCCTAACGGGGCTTGTTGAGTGTGTTGCTTTTGTTTATTATTATTAAAAGATATTAATTGTAAAAAATCTGAAAAAATACGTCAAAAAACTCCATAGCCTATAACTTGCGTCAGAGTATAACGGCCGCAAAAAGCGGGCTAATCACATCATCCGACATTCATCCCGGTCCGATCTCGTATTAACCGTGACGTCTCAATCAAAATGACTTTTTGCCGGGGTAATTACCGACTTGATTAATAAGAAAAATAAACGGACTACAGTTGTACCAAGTTGTTTTATATTATAGCGTATATTTTGGTGGTAGGTCTTAAAATGCCCACCTGGCTAGCTACCATTCTAAGATAGTGCAAAACTCGCGAACTGACGGCTAAACAGCCACGATTTGACGTCAGACAGCGTATAAACAGTTGCATTTTGTGGCCAGGGCAAAGGTGACTAGTACATTTCGCCTTCTGCCATATTAGCCACCTCTTCATTTTGACTTTACTTCCACTTACCATCAGGTGGAGTAGTCATCTGGCCCCAGGCTAAATAAAAAAAAGCATGTTAAAGCTTTGTGAATCCCACTACCATCAAACGTGTGCTAATGACCAATGCTCTCCTTCTCTCCCATTGAGTCTTTATTTTTTTATACCACATCGATGACAAGCAAATATACGGCTCACCGGATATAAATAAAAAGGTTGTAGGGGCTATGGAAGTTTAAACTTTCGGCACATTTTACAGAAACAAAACACAACAACAATTAAAAAGCCCCTGTAACATCAACACTATCATACTATAACCGCAAGTCTTTAATCTTTAACCTGTGACCTTAACAAACCGTACACTTTATTTTAATGGTGGTAAACCTATTATTGGAAGAAACCGGCTTGATACATCTCACAGCATACCGTATTTCGGTTTGTAGGACACTGTAGCTGGTAAAATTGCGCAGCAAAGGATATATATAAAAACCAACATCTCGAAGATGGCAACGCGTGAGTGACACCTACAAACGTATGGTGTTGCAAGTAATTATAGACAGCGACAACTGCGTACCATCAGGTGGGTCGTATACTTGCTTGCCAACTCATCACATAAAAATTACATTTGTCCCCAACTTCTTAGTAACACAATTAATATTACTCAACTAACATAAGTACCAATTATAACTATCCTAGTTACTAGCTTAGTATATAGCCGGCGGATATCTCCAACGTAAACTCAGCGGTAACTGTAAATATTGAACGTTCTGAAACAGCAACAAGCAATGAAACTATTGTCATTGCGTCATATTCGCATTCCCGTGTTACTTGGTAACGGAACGCAATTAATTTCACGAGTAGTAGTAATTTCACGAGTTTTAACTAATTACAAAAAGAAAATACTCAATTATTAATTCATTCTATCAATCATTCATTTCTTTGTATTGACCGTACATGCATGTGTTTCGGTCTGGGTTTGTCCATGTCCTTGTGTACCCTCTTGTGTTCTGGAACCTCGACACAGGATATGACTAGCCTAAGGGGGGCCGTTAATAATGTAGCGTTAATTTATTTATTTATTATCAAAACCTAAATCAATACTAAATTTGGTACGTGATTTTAAAACAAAAAACATAATAACGTAATCGTTATTTAAGTTCGCTACCAATCCGAAACGGCGTTATTAAATCTTACGAAATAAATTTATTTTAAAATAACAATATGAAAAATGTTACAATATATTTTACGAACAGACTTACATATATAACTGTCATTGTCTGACGTAACGAATTAAATTTAAATGGGATTTCTTTATAAGATAAAGTAGTATTATAAAGTTTTAAAGCTAATTTTGAAATAAACAAAGCTTGTCTTCTGTATAAAACAATTTATAAAAGCCGATGAAACCACTATAAAAATATCCAACGGTTTCCTGGTACTTCGTAAAAACAACACTAATGCAACGAAACGAAGTTAGTCAGAAGTAACTTCTTTTCTTTACGTTGGTTGCTCAATTTAAGAAGGAGCACCAACGAGTGTTTGACATATCTTTGACATTTTTTTTGTATAGAAAGTCCCGTTCATAGGTAATAAGTCTATTATCTCCAGAAAAAAATTTAACCGTCGATTACACTATATCAAATGTAATTTTTTTATCCGTAAAATACCCGTGGACAGGAGGAAATAACATTTGGTTCTGTCTTTACCATTTTCTGAACCCAATTCAACGGGTTTTTCAGTCTGTTTGCGTATCACGCGATAATACTCGCCAATAATAAAATTATTCGGTCTTTATCGGTGTTATATATTCTAGTCATATATTTATTCATATATTATAAAGGTTTTAACCAAATACTAATAATAATAAATAAATAAATTTGTTTTTCATTAAATGTATTTTTCCTAATAATAAATAAGTAACTAATTCTTTTTCATATGAATCTCTTTCCGCAACTAATGAAGCAAATAAATATACTGCTTCAAGTAATCAAAGGAGACTCTTTGTTTTTTTGCGTGGACAACTGCCTCAGCTGTCAGTCAGGGGCAATTAGAGGCCGAATCCTGTTCACCCTCGATCACATCTCCGATTCACACGCGATTATGTATGTAGTTTATTTATAAACGTAATGTTATGTGACGACCGTTCTGGTTTAGAGGTAGTGGACCCGTCCGCGAGACGTATAGTCAGATGAGCACAAATACGTCCTCATATATGATTATTAGTCTATTGTATTACTTGAGACATAACCCAGACGGTTAGAAGACCCAGAAAGCCGGGTCTCTTGTTTCCTACCAGCTCAACAAAAGGAGTTAAGGTGTTGTGACGTATTCATCTTTGAAAAGGCTTTATCAGTCCAAAAAATCATTGTCAACCTATTATAAGTAATAATTCGAGGTCTTTAAATCTCCTTTGCCCTGTATTCCGCTATATAGAAATACAGTAATGCTTTGTGGCAATAAAAAGCTTACCACCAACAAGGTGTGGATCTGTCTCGTTTTAACTACTTGTGTACTAATTAATATATTTATAATATCTTGATATATTTTAATGTCTTTACTGCGACATGTTGTCGCAACAAAAATGCTATCTGTTTAGCATTGTACGTTATTAATTCAATAATATGGCGCCGTTTGTCTGAATAATGTGGAATATTCTATTTTTTGTTCAGTCAGCTTCATGTCTTATTCACTAGCTTATACTCGTTACTTCGTCTGCTTTAAATTGTCCATTTTAACTCGCTAAGGTTGATAGATGCTAGCTGCTTTCGACTTGAAAGAGATCTAATTTCTCACTATCGAACCTTTGTAACAGTATTTTACGGTAGTGTTTCGGCCAATTAGTGTGATCGTCATGGTTCCAAGCACTACATTATCTTTTCCTTTTAATTTCCACATCGTCTCTTTTCTTATTCTATATCTTATCTCAACATCCGATGACGCCTCTGATATTACTAAAGACCCAAGACTTCGGAAAAGTTAAGTTCGTGTGTTACCTTTGGTATTATAAATAAAACACCGAAAATACCAAACACAGCCTAATTTCATTTGTTTCTGTAACTTGAACCTTCATTAAAATCTCAGATATTCTAACAGTCATTAACTACTGTTAATTAGCTTCCGAAGTATCGATGTCAAATAGATTTTCAGACATAGCATGCATACACTGACACAGTTATAATTCTATAATAGCATTAGCTTCTGCCAGTGGCTTCGCCCGCGTGAATAACGATTTTAATACTTTGAATCTCCATTTCAACCCTTTAGGGATGGAATTTTAGAAAATGTAACAGGCGTTTCTCAAATTTTAGTAATTAAACGAATCGAAAAGTTTCATGGTTCTAGTTTCAAGAATGACTGACCTCCCGTAGAAACTTTCAAACCTTTTTTCACCCTCTTAAGGGTTTAATTTAGAAAAATCCTTTCTTAGTGCTCCTTTACGCTTTAAAAACTACATCTGTGAAAAAAATACAGCTTTCTAGGTCCAAGGGTTTAGGCTGGGTGTTTATAAGTCAGTCAGGTCTTCGCCTTTTATATATATTGATTAATTATAATAATCTCAAAACATAAGCAAAACGGCGCCAGTTATTATATAGGTATGTGAGCATGAATTGCAAATCTTTCATTGATATTGTTAGATAAGATTTATATCTTGTTAGCATGCTACTTGATTTATTTATTAAAAACTTGATCATTGAAAAGCTCGTATGATTTACGATGACTGTGCATTGCTTTGATCCGGCGCCGGACTTTGGCGAAGCTGGTGCATACATTATTTAGGTACCTAATATCTCGTATTATACTACCATCATGATATTTTACGGGTGGTAGACTCTTATTGCGCCAGGCCAGCTAGGTAGATACCACCGCAGCATCAGTTAGTCTACCGTAAAGCAGTATACTGTGTTTTTCTTCAGAGGACATAGTGAGATTATTGGGCAATGGAGATTTAACAACCAATATCTCAAGGTTGGCATCGCGTTAGTGACGCCTACAAATGTCTGGTGTTGCAAACGCTCTTAGACTACGACAACCGTTTATCATCAGGTGGGTCATATGCTTGCTTTTTTTTATGTTACAAGTTGGCAAACGTCGGCAAAAAAATACAACGATAATATTGTGACGGTAGTACTAGCCGTTTTTTTTTTCACTTCAATTTTAAATCAAAAATTATATTTAGAAATAAGTGCATATCAAAAATAGTAAGTTCACGTACATTTTCCCACATTTCAAGGTAGCGATTAATTTGAATAGCAATTTATCGATCGGTCGCTGATAACAATGTTAGATCTAGCTTGATCTAGCTCAGTTGGCGTTCCGGGATTTATGTCCGACTAACATGCAACCTGATTTATTACTTAGGAAGAGCGCAGACGAACACACACGCTCTACAACGACTTAGAACCAACGAAACGAGATTAGAATTGTATTGCTGGGAATTCTAATGTAGGACTGGAAACAAGGATTATAAGTCTTGTTCATTCGGAGAAAATTTGCCTGGACTTTATTGTAGTGCTTTTACCAGAATTGAGAAAATATGAATTTGTGTTAATATATTAATTATTTTATTGATTTATTTATGTGATAAAATACATATTACGTTTTGTCTGCATTATAACTGAAGCCTATGGATGCTTCCGATACTAGTGGCAAAGCAATTCCAGCCTTCGACGTCAAAGCGAGTTAAACGGCTGTTGCCTTATGTGTATAAACTTTACTTTTCAAATCTGGAATTTGATATATTGAACTTTAAGCAAATTGGTAAGAGCAATAAAGCTTTTTATCGATACCTTACACAATACAAGTTTGTGGTCGTAATAACGTCTTTGTATATGATAGAGTAATAGATAAGACTCAATAGTTCAACGATAGAAGAGCCGACTCCACTCCGTTAACGCGAGTTGCGGGTTCGATCCTGCTCCCCATGAGCTATTGTCGTACCCACTCCTAGCCCAAGCCTCGAGCTTATTTGAAGGGGCAATAGGAGTATTAGTAATGTCTTGAAAAACATGTTAATATTCTTTTTAAAAAAAAGAGTACCTTTTAGGTCAGAGTTGCGTGCCTGTAGCCTGAAGGTAGATGGCATCTCAGTGTGTCATCAAATCTTCTTCATCATAGCATTATTCCCGGTATTTTATATACCCAGGGTATGCTTATTACTCTTATCCGGATTTGACAGGTTACTAGTTTTTACACAAAGCGATTGCCATCTGACCTCCACAACCCTAAGGGCGAACCAGTAACTCATTGGATAAGAGCAATTTACTTATCAAGAGTTAACGATTATTATCAGATGTTATGTGATAACAACCGGGACCGACAGCTTAACGTGCTCTCCGAGGCACGGTGGGAAGACCCACACGGACAAACGCCCAGACCGAGACAGAAATTTACAAACATCTGCCCGAGCGGGAATCGAACCCGCAACCGTCTAGACTAAAGGCAGACTCGCTACCCACAACGCCACAACGGTGTCAGTGTGTCATCAAATATATAAACAATTAAATATCAATTACAACCAGTAACAGCGGCGCCTTGCAAGATTGCATTTATTTATACTAGTATCTTCTGTCGTAAAAGTAATGATATATTAATTGGACTTGTCATAACAATGAGGTTACGGGAAAACAATTTTAAATAGTTTTTAAAATGTTTTCTGTTAATGATTTCGGTGGTCATGGAATCATTAATTGAAATCACTAATTGCAAGAGGCCGGCTAGGTAGGTACCATCGCAATGTCAGATAATCTGCCGCAAAGCAGTAGCGTATTTTACTATACTGTGTTTCGGTAAGAGGAGATTTAAGAACCCATATCTCGAGGTTAGCAACGCGTGAGTGGCACCTACTAATGGTATTGCAAGCGCTCTTAGGCTACTAAGCCTAAGCTCGCTTGTATATATCATGTGACTAATCACATGATATATCTTTAACATGCCATGCAATACCAATAAGGGGGTTGGTATCGGGGCCTCCGACTCTCCAACTCATTGAGTGAAATGCAATATTACTAATGCCGCTACTACACACAATATTCTATGAGAGGAAAGTAGTTCCCCGGTCAAGCCGTCATGGCAAAAGACTACTCTGGTATTTTATTTTATGAAATCAGTATTTTTACTTACTTAATATTATGTTAATTAGTTACACAAAGAAATATAATTTGATAAAGGATACTATAACAAAAGCTATGTGTAAATTAAATAAAAATAGAAAAGTTAGTATAATCTTAGAAAACCTTATCTACGTAAGTAGAACAATGTTAGTGGATCCGTCTGTCTGTCGCCGTGGATTTATGTGTGACGTGCTCCGAATATTGGTTAACTATTAATATATAATATACGAGAAAATGTAGAAAATCATTCGCTTTGTGATACGTGAACACACATATACCCACTTTTTACGGTTATATAAGTCCCTCCGTGGTATATACCAAAACAAGGTGTTGTTTTGGTATATACCCTTCCTCTCTAGCTTACATGTCATTCATAATTGGACGCATATAAGCAATACCATGTCAACCCACAAAATTGAAAAAACTGAGTTATATATGCAGAAGTGTTGTAAATGGCTGAAGAACATTTTTCTTTAATATTTGTAGGGTTTTAAGCTTTAAAACTTCTAAAAAGCCATTTTTAATCATGCAATTTATAATAATAATAATATCAACTTACATAAATCTGAAATTGCCAAAAACTTGACCAATACATAAAAAAATTCATATAAAGCAAGTTGTTCAAAATTTTCAAACGTGTTTTTCTCGAAATGACATTCGTGTGGGTTGACATGGTATTGCTTATTTGCGTCCAATTATGATAACAATTATGATAACAATTCTAATTTTGCCAGTAGATGGTAAAATGATAAAATATGTCGCTTTCCGTGTGGCAACCTTATTTTTTTTCCTTTCATTAATCAAATTTATTTTTTATCTCTATTGAGTATTGACGTAAACCTAAAATACCACCCCAGTGGGTGGTATTTTGACGACCTCGTTCCCCTATAAACTAAGAAATAAAAAGTTTAGGTGTACATTAATTGTATAATATGTTGCTAATTATATAGACAGACATGAATTGCCATAAAGTATTACATTTGACATCTAGCTTTAAGATCCTTGAAGTTAGATTTCCCAAAGAAAAATATGTTGTCCCAAGGTGTTTTAGAAACGTGAGTTATTGACCGATTTTATAAAGAAGGCGAATCTTTAACACTAAATAGTGATCCTAAATGGTAATATAAATAAATGAAAGAAACGCACTTAATTAGTTATTCCTAGAAATCATCAAAAAGACTAATAGTGACACGGCAATCGAAGCCCATATCACTCTTTCATTAACCGTGCTCTTCTCGGAAGCAACGTGGTGTTAACATGAGGTCAATGCTTCGTGACGTCATCGCTAATACGTCATCAGTGCGTCTTTATAAACCAGAGAAAACTACTGTTAAATTATAGTAGTGTAAAAGACTTGCCTTTTTACGTATTGTTGCTCCCTACTACACCGACCAAAACACAAGATATTTCAAATTTGACAGATCTGTGAAGAGTTTTAATGATTCTTTTTTTTTATTGCATAGTCTGCACTTCTGGGATCTATTAGGTATTGATAATAAACTAAAAGAAACCTCCTGACCGACTGACCTCCCATTGAAACTTTCAACCCCCCCTTTTTAACTCCTTCAGGGGTAGAATTTTAGAAGACTTTGAAATACATGTTTATTCATCTCTAATTTTTAACTTAAAAACAAAGTTTCTACTTTTAAGGGTCATGCAGGATGAGCCTGAATCTAACGCAATCTTTATACAAAAACACTATTATATTTTGTCGATGACATTTCCTGTAGAATTTAAGTTCTGTAGACTTCCATTCGCCGTAATAGTGTGCCGTTAGTATTAGCATAGGAGTATAAATATTGATAAATAAAATTGTTTCAATTATTTTAGTTGAGTATCTAATGTAAGGCGATGGAGGACCTTCTAGTGGGAATTAATCAAGTAGATACATAGCTTAGTTAGTTTTAACGGTTAAGAAATAGTAACTTATAATGTATATGTATAAAAGGCGAAGACCTTACTGTCTTATAAACGACGACGTTGTCGTGCGGCGGTAGCGAACCTGCCTTAAACGCCACAGGTCACGGGTTCGATTCCCGCTCGGAGCAGATGTTGTATTGATCATACAGGCATGTTTTCCGGTCTTGGTTTATAACACCAAGGACCATAAGGTCCTTGTCATTGTGTATGTATCCGGACCCCCGGCACAGGATATCACTATCCTAATTTAAAACGCAAACGCACACTCAGAAAAGAGTTTTCGAAATTTAATCCCTAAGGGTAAAAAAGAAGTTGAAAATTTGTACGAGATGTCCGTAATTTTTGAAACTAGACGGCCGAAATTTTTTACTCGGCGAACAATTAAACATAAAGCAACACGTGTTTTAACATTTTGTAATATTCCACGCCTAAAGAGTCGAAATTGGGGTTTCAAGTTTGTAAACAGGTGTTGGAACAGGCTAGTCGGTGATAGTCTTAGCTACATATCTACATATAAACTAACAATCTGATAACGAACGATAAAGATCGTAATACAAGCATTGAATACACAGACGGTGTGTCAATACACAATCAGCTACACAGCTACGTGATATTACCAACGTAACAATTATGATCGTTGAGACGTAGTGCTAGCGAACTTGTCTTAAGTGCCAATGACTGTGACTTTGATGTGCTTGGGGTAGTTGTTTATATTGACAATACGTACGTTTGTGTCTTTAGTTTGTTGTTTTGTTTGTGTGATTCCCTGTCTGTTACGCGGGGTATTATTATTCTAATGGCACATCCATTGTCACTTAAGTTTGTGACTAACGAGATGACACTTTTTGTAACCAACTTCCACCGGTGGTCTTTCCGAACCGCCCGAACCTTCGAGAGCCTATTTTTTCCTTAAAGGTCGACAACGCACCTGTGTGGTTTTGCAGATGTTCATGGGTAGTGGTGATCGCTTAACATCAGGTGAGCCTCCTGCCCGTTTGCCTCTTCTTACATAAAAAAAGTATCCAGACTCACAGACATACAGACTCCTCTTCCATACATAGAACCTTCTCTTTTCTTGAAGACAGTTAAACCAGCAAATATTAATTGAATTTAGAGGAATTTCTCCTGACTCTTCTAAGGTCGCAAAGCCCTTAATCATTGGAGCTGATAGTGCAACTCATTACAAGATAGTAATCATATAATTTGTCGCGTGCAGACCGGCCGCGGCCGGGAAATTATTAATTATTAATAATCGATAAGGTCCCGTAATGTATGCTATATTATGCTCTAAGTGGTGGTCGCGTATCAAACTATTCATTAATTATTATCTATTAATATAAGTTAACTTAATTATTAACATTTTTCGAAATGTGATAGGCCATCAAAACGGCCTCATTTTGATAGTAATATCCTGCGTTCGGGTTCTGGAAACACACACAATGACAAGCATAAACACACCCAGACCTGAACATATACCTGAATTGACAATACAAACATCTGCTCCGAACGGGAATCGAATCCGCGACCTGTGGTGTAGATACGCTACTGCTTACCAACTAGATTCCAACACATTTTCTTGGCATCTGTATAGTCATATTTTTCTGAAAAATTTGACGATGACTAGATTTTTTTTTAGTTGGCAAACAAGCATACGGCCCACCTGATGGTAAGTGGTTGCCGTAGCCTATGAGCGCTTGCAGCACTACTAGTAGGTGCTACTCACGCGTTGCCAACCTCGAGATTTAGTTCTTAAATCTCGTCCGCCTAACAATTTCCCTATCGTGCAGTGCCCTTCAAACCGGAACACAGTAATGCCTAAGCACTACTATTTGGCGGCAGAATATTTGACACTGCGGTGGTACCTACCTAGCCGGCCTCTTGCAACAAAAGATCTACCAGCAGTGTGACTGATTGCATTGGTAAAATAATCTCTGCTGTGACAGAGGCCGAACAGCGGGCGATGGGGTCGTCACATCCCGACGCCGAAGTTAATAAATAAACATAACATACTTTCACTTTCCAAAACCATATTTTACAACGATCTCGATACAAAACTATAGTCATATAGCAGCATAATTATAATCTAAGTAACGGTACGTGTAAATGAAACGCCAATAAATCTCTGGTGGTACCCTTCGAGTGGTCAGTGTAAATTAAATACCATAGATAATCTAGGGCGTTCATTAGGCGCTATTAAATGTGGTAGGCTTTCCTTTGCAATCTAACTGAATTACAACGATCAATATAGGTGAAAGTCGAAAATATTACTATATTTCGTCTGCGTCAATATTCATTCCAGGAGATAATTCCTTAGAAGGTCTAGATAAGATTTGTTACGAGTAGCTCGTGCGAATAGAGCTAAGAACAGCCTTAAAATTATTAAAAATCTCTCTTAAGGCTTATCCGTTTAAAAAAGAACATTAAAAATATATTAAGGGTAAATACATAGAATGACATATACGTTACATTTTAATAAATAAATAAATAAACGCTACACACTCAACGGCCCCAATTAGGATAATTATATCTTGTGTCGGGGGTCCGGAAACATTCACAATGACAAGGACAAACACAACCAGACCGGAAAACATGCCTGTACAATTAATACAAACATCTGCTCCCAGCGGGAATCGAACTCGCAACCGTCGAGGCTTAAGGCAGACTCGCTACCCACAACGCCACAACGGTGTCAAATTGTTAATTGTCTCTGTTTTTAAGTAAAATATTATGTTAAATGTACACTATCTAATATTTTGTACTTTTTATGTTATTAATATAAGTATTCTGTACAATTGTTTGTAGTACCAAATAAATTTAAAAAAAAAATCTCCTCACCTTGCCTTGGATAGCACGTTAAACTTCGGTCCCTGTTGTTATCACATAACATATGATAATAATCGTTAATTCTTGAGAAGTAATTTGCTCTTATACAATGAGATACTGGGCCGCCCTTTGGGTTACGGAGGTCAAATGGAAATCGCTTTGTGTAAAAACTAGTTACCGGTCAAATCCTGATAAGAGTAATAAGCAGACCCTATGTAAATAAAGCTACCGGTCAAGTGCCTGGTGGACCACGCACAGTGGAGTCTGAAGGGTTCCACAGCTAGATGAGGAAGAATCTTTAGGCCTTTAATATATATATTCTATTAGTGAACTACTTATAATAGTTAATTACTTTTAGCGGTATATAATTACACTGATTTACTTAATTTCATAAAGATAGAGCCCATAGCCTTCAAGTACAATGGTTTTGGGACACGGAAGAATAAAGAACGACGAAAAGACGAATGGAAAAACGGACATTACTAAATTATAAGAATTTTTTAAATATCATTTGACTGCGGAACCTTTTTAAAAACTAATTATTAACTATTCGAGTCATCAAGGTTCACCATCAAATTCATACAAAAATTTTCATATTAGCACTAAATTATGTCGCTCTAACTTATTTAACTATAATATATTAATTGTTATTAATAACTATTAAAAGACGTTTATACGTACGTAATGTAGACGTCTTATTGTACTCAATGTAAACTCAATATCAATCTAACAAGATCAATATAAATATCATAGCATAAAGTTTTCTCTTGTCTCAAAGGACATTGCTCAAGATCGTTGCTTGATCGTTTATGTGATACGAGCGAGTGAGATTGGACTCATAGTTTATCCCAACAAGTAATGGGGAATCGGCAACCAGCAATCAAAACTCTATATTGTAATAGAGAGATTACGCTTAATTGCGGAGAAGGCTCGTTTACAAAATCTCTGAACGACGACCTTGTTTTGATTTTTTTTATATTATCATCTAATTGCAGTATATTAAATCCTCAAAGCAAAGCAATATATTGTTGGAATTCCACTATAAAAGACAAATTCGGCAGTGGTGAATGCCAGAAACGAAAAATGTCTCGTATCTCTCTTTCTTTTACTGGAAATATTAGTTAAGTCGGATGTGAGTAGAATTAGAACTACACGTAGACTAGTTCTCTCACAAACGGCCGGATCTGTTTACAAATTGATGCCCTGATTTGATTTGATTGATAAAAAAGAATAAACTGTTAATTAAACATACAACTTTGCAACAAGCTAATCTTAGCAACATGCTAAAATTGCCAATGTTCTTCTATAACTTATCGTAGTATATACTTAATAATTATATAAATTAAAAAAATTTAAATATAAACATAGTTAAGAGCTCGTCCCGTTTGTGTGTAAACGTGGTCTACAGTTAGTGCGGGGCGCGATATCATCGTGGAACTTTATCTGGACACTATCTCTTTCACGGCTATTATACCCGCTAATGATAGCCGCTTACGATCCCTACAAGGAACTGGCACTAATATAGCACCGGCTTTGTTATATACTAGCTTCTGTCTAGGACTTCTTCCGTATGGTATTAGAATGTTGATTGCATATGGTTATTATAAAATGTGTTTGTTTTACCACCATTCTACATATATCACTTCATCTGCTTATCGAGTGGTTAGTGGCCAACCTAGTGTCAGAGTTGTTCAGGTCGCCAGTATAGGCCTCCGACTCGACCTACCGACTGTCATCAAACTGATAACAACCGGGACCGACCTTTACGTGCCCTCCAAAGCAAGTAGACTCTCTGTTGAAATACCACTATGCGATCACCCATCTAACTACTGACCTAAAGATGCTTAACTCACCGATCGTCTATCGATCAGTCGGTGCACTCGGCTATGAGCAACATATATCACAGAACGCTAAGAAATTACTCACCAATGCAATCTACTTAAGCGAACCGTATACTCGATGTTTTATAATTTTAGATAGAGTATCTTTTTGTAGGTTTAGTCATGTCTAATTATCATTAAAATGTTAAAGCGATTGAAACCTTTTCCCTCCCTCGAGATTACGTCCCAAGCCTAGGCTCTTGCTGGCCTTTGGAACGGATTCAACTTTAGCCGCGAGTTGTCAATCTTTTACGGGCTGATGTCTCCTGACCCAGCCATTCGATAACAACTATCTCACAGCGCTGCAAAACATTTGTATTTATCATACATATTTATTATAGATGTTTTTGTCTTCATACACGTCACAAGATGCAGGTTTAAAATCTCATGCAATCTGTTCCTATCCATTTATCTGCATTTCATCCCCTTATTTCCTTCAGCTTAGTAAAACTTTGAAAAGCTTTTGATAGTTTAGAAATGGCATTTCTATTTGATTCTCTACCTTCTTAACAAAGTAATGTGGACAGCACTGCAATTTGTATATAACAGTACATTACGTATAAAGTACTATCATCTCAGTACCATCTTAATTACACATCGTTAACTTTTATACGTTAAACATGTTTATTTATTGAATTATTTGTACGAATTATTTGCGCGTATACATCGCTGTCATCGTCGCCGAAGAAATAAAACATTCAATTTATAGCAAATATTTTTTAAATAAGCACATCAAGACGGCTAGTTAACGAGATAGTTGATTGAAAGATTCCTGGAGACAGAAATACGATATAAGCCTACTTACATTGTAAAACTCAAAGTAATCGTTTGAACGCTTGCGATACTTGAAGTATCACATGCGCATTGCCAACCCGAGGGATAGGAAGAAAGGGAGCAGAGGGTGTGGGAGATTGGGCCTACGGCGTTCTCACTCATCGCACGAAACGCAACAGTACTATTACTTTACGCCGATTTTCTGTGCGAGGATATTGCTTCCCCGGTCGACCTGCCCCATTTGTGCTGGTAGGAGCACGGCTCTTCTAATACTAGTTGTAATAGTGTATCTCTTTGTGGCTTGATAATAAATTTTACATGTTATTTTAAGGTATTTCTAGCATTATTCTCGGTATACCAGTTTTTACACAGTGCGATTGCCATCTGAGCTCCGCAACCTTAAGAACGAACCACTAACTCATTTGATAAGAGCAAATTACCTATCAAGAGTTAACGAATATTATCAGATGTTATGATAACAACCGAGACCTGCAGCTTTGCTCAACGAAGCGGATGTGGGGAGACCCACGAGGACACCCATAAGGCCCAAACATAAACAGATATTTATAAGATCAATGAAATAGTTTATCTCTATTAATAGTATTGTTTTGTTAGTGTATGTTTTATTTACTTTATTTTGGTATTAGCGATTGTTCAATTGAAATATAATATTAAAGCAAGTCGAGTTCAGCGCTAAGTTATCACACGCGAGCACGAAGGGCGAAACGACTCTTAGAAATAATTACCGAGCGTGTAATGCACATTATTACACGTTAATAAAGCGACCTGCAACTCGCTAAGGCTTTTAGACTTTATTCCGAATCGTTATTTGCCTAGATTAATAGTATGAATGCTTTTATAGTAATTAATTTTAAAAAGTTTTCTGAAGAGAAACAATTCTCACCAAAACAAAAATTGAAAATACTTTTTATTTATTTTTATTACTTTAAAACTAGTCATCTAGTCGAATTACCAATAAAAGTAAAAAATAAGCCACTTTTTATCTAGCTACGTTCTAGAATAACGTCGAGCTATTTTAAAACAAAAACCAATCATTTTTCAACTTTATTCTATCCCTAAATAAATTTTCCAGCAGTGGACGTCCTTGGGCTGAAATGATGATGATGATGATGATTCTATCCCTAGTATTTTCCAGAAAATTCGTCTGCGCTTTATGTACAAATATTATTCTCTAGGAGTAATGTCAGTAGACTGTGTGGTTTAGGTCGCTAAAAGTTATTTACCCATTCTAAACTAGCTGTGGCCGCGGCTTCGCTCCCGTAGGGTGAGTTGGTGGGGCTCGTTGCTGCCGCTACGTTCCACCAACTAACTGCTTCCTATAGCCGGACACACTTTCTTTGTTATTGCTCAGCTTCTGAGTATTGTATCCTATGTTATATTAGTTCTATTAGTTCCTATGAGTATTGTAGCCTATAACCTTCCTCAAGAAATGTGCTCTCAAATGCAAAAAGAATTTTTGAAATCCGATCAGTAGTGCCAGAGATTAACGCGTTGAACCAACCAAACAAACAAAGCTTTATAATATTCGTATAGATAAAAGGTAACATGATGATCTACTGAGTAGATAAAGCTCGAAAGTATTACGCATTCATAATATTAGGATAATTGCTACGGACCCTAGAGGTCATCTAACGCGACTTAAAAAGGTCTCAAACGCGTACTCTGTCACTACGGTTCACGCATAATAAGAAGACAATTTCCTTTCAATTGCAATTGGCGAAATGGGGTGATTGCTGCACTTAACACCCACGTGCTAACCCTTCCTTATTGACACCCCTACCACTTGTCATATTACTCACGACATACTCGATAGGAAATTTTACCTTTTTTATACAACTAAGTTGCCAACAAGCATACGGCCCGAATGATGGTAAGCGGTTGCGTAACAGCGCTTGCAACACGATTAGTAGGTGCCACTCACGCGTTGCCAATCTCGAGGTATTGGTTCTTAAATCTCCTTTGCTCAGTAATTCCACTAGCAGTAACACAGTAATGTCAAAGACACTACTGGTTTGAGGAGGAATATTTGACACCGCGGTGGTACCTACCTAGGCGGCCTCTTGCAACAAAAGACCAACCACCAGTGCGACAGATTGCACTCTGCTATGACAGAGATTATCCCAACAGCGGGCGATGAGGTGGTTACGTCCCGACGCTAAAAACGTGGTTGTAACAATACTGCCTTTAGCCTCGACGGTCGCCGCTACGATTCCCGTTCGGGGTGAAAATTATTATTATTCCTATAAATATCTGTCTCGGTCTGGGCGTTGGTCCAGGTGGGTCTCCTCACCATGCCGTGGAGAGCACGTTAATCGGTCCCGATTGTTAATATAACATCTGATAATAATCGTTAACTCTTGATAAGTAGCTTGCTCTTATCCATTACGTTACTGGTTCGCCCTTAGAATCGGTATTTATTAATCCAATTAATAAAGAAATTGTGCAACAGCTAATTTTCCTTGATAAGGGTCGGGTCATTATGCTAATGGCGGAAGGGCCGGTAATGATGCGATCCCGCACTCTAATAGATCGAGTTTGGAGATAGCCCGCTATTTACTGCGAACTTGTAATTAAAACTTAACAAGTAGTTGTTTTTAGTTTATTGTGCTGTATTTGTGAGACTAGCTTCGTGCCGCCACTGCATTCCACTTGAATATGTATTCCGTATTTATAAAGACTTAGACATGTAACTACAAAAATCTTTTTTTTATATATACTAGGCCTACCTGAAGACCTAAAAGGCAGACTTGGATGAAGGAAGGTTGCAAGTTACCTGATACTTGAGCAGCTATCGTTGTCACTCCTAAACTAAGAAAGTCATATTATAGACAAATTATTAAGGACATATCCTAAAATTACATGAAGTTTTTACCATAAAAGCACTGCCAAAATAACTGAGAACTTTAAGTTTTTTAGTTCTAGCCACTTCACTATTATTTTCAAAACATTGGATCAACAATCTACTTTCTACGCTTAGTTAGGGGAAATGGTTTTATTAATAATTATTTAAACAGAAATTGCTAAAATAATAATATTGTTACTTTTATTTTTAATTCAGTGTTTTATAGATACTGAAGTTTAAGGCATTCGTAATTTTTATTCATTTAATTTTACAACTATAATTGTGGTTACGAATCTTCTTAAGTTTCCATTAAAAACCGGTCAAAATTAATTATCAATTATTTATTTATATTATTGGCTTATATTTAAAATATAATTTAGTAAATAATGTCAAAAATTGATTAATAATGTCAAAAATTGAATAATAAACGCCAAATACTCCGCGCAATACATTTTGATACTTGAAATCGTAGACCTTAAAAATATTACCTTAGTAAAAGCACAGACAATATAGAATGACTTATGGCGTATGTCCAATTATTGATGTCGGAAACGATCATGTGATTTAACATTGCGAAGGTGATTCAACCTAATCTCGACAAGTCATAAGTATACTCATCGCTTTATTACAAGTTTTTTCTGTAAAAACATACTTGTATTTCATGCAAGATTTATTTTTATTATCAAGATGGTAAAATATGTATATAACAACTTCTTTCTTGTATATTTACGTAACTGGGGATAAAACAGTCTAAACTTGGTGTTCATCTATGCATTTTTACCTAAAAGACAGACTTTCTTATCTGTAGGCGTTATTTGTATGGAATCCTCTCACATAACCTCAATGACCGACTTGTCAAAATTGTCCTAATTGCTACATTCATATTTTACTGTTACAGGGAAGTGTAATTTAAAAATACTAAACAAAAGATAAAACATGTAATATCGATTGGAGTTAATAAAAATTAAAATATTCATCTAAACATTTATAATTTATTTTATTGTCCTTACTTTTTTCTTATCAAACGTCAAATCAAACTGTTATATACGATCCAAGGCACTAACAAATAATTAACCTTAATAAATTTAACACATTTGTGGAAGTGATATTTATATTAAAATACTTTAATCTTAAATACGTGTAAAATATTTATATAAATTTTTGGATACTTGATTAAAAAAATAATATACAATCAAATTTGTATAATCTTACAAAGAGATAAGTAGTCAAATAAATCTGTAGTGGCATTTCATCCTCACATCTCGACACTTGTCGAGTGATGTTCACTCGAGCGCACTTGAAGTAATGCGATAAAAACATGCAATCGTACTCGAAATAATAAGTATATTAAAACGATTTCGTTTATTGCTTTGAGGCAGTCTTCTTTATTATTACGTTAAAACACTTATTATAATTTATGCACATGAATTAACAGGATATATTACACATTCTACTAGTAAATATATAATTTTTAAGCATTTTGCATTTAATCTTTTAAATCATATTTTTAATTATTCTATATACCTTATATAGAATACCTTATATAGAATACCTTATACCTTATATAGAATAATTAAAAATACAGAACTACAAAGAATACCTATTCGTGTTACATCATTACGCACCCTCGACTTTCACACATAAACACAAAATATTAATATAAATCATAAATTAATTACACATCCCTCATCCACCTCATTAAATGGAACATAAATAAAAGCTTAAACAGACATTAGTCCTGTTGATTTCTCAAGAAGTTACTCTTTTCGTTTTAAATTATGACCGCCATTAATATGACGCCATGTTTGTTTCAGTGCCACCTTTTGATATGTCAATCTCGTGGTAAAAATAAACGTTATAATTTTTATTTTATTTAGATTGATGTTTGTTAATGAAATCTTTATTTGATTTTATTATAATATTTATTTGAATCATATTAGTTTAATAAAATTTTTCGTGGTACCAACCTTGGTTTTTGACATTTTGTCTGTTTGTGATTTATTTATAGTTAAATGTATTTAAGTACTTCCTTAATATAACAAGACACTGACTTATTATAAACTAAGGCTGGCCCTAAAATGTCCAAAGATTCGCTGGTGCATTGCAAATTTATTCAAGCATGTTGGTATTGATCTTACAAATATCTGTTCCGGTCTGGGCGTTTGTTCTTGGGTCTTCCCATCGTGCCTCGGGAAGCACGTTAAGCTTCGGTCCCGATTATTATCACATGATCTGACAATAATCGTTAACTCTCGATAAGTAACTAAAACTCTTATTCTATGAGTTCCTAGTTCGCCCTTAGGGTTACGGAGGTCAAATGGCAATCGCTCTGTGTAAAAACTAGTAGTCTACCAAATCCGGATAAGAGCAATAAGCAGACCCTGGCTAAATCGTATAGTACCGTAAATAATGTTAGGAAGCAGGGACGGCCTGTCCTTATATTATAATAAGTCTATCGTTATTATCCATAACCTTTCTATGTATATAGGTGACCATCACTCATATTCAAAGCCGGTTAAACCGCAGTTAACTGACGCGCTAACCGATGAAGATTATAACAAGTAATTAATTTTAAACGGTAGTTGGTAGCGATTAGTTAACTATAACAGTTACCGAGCCGTCAATAAGCGATTATCATCGCGACTCCTGCGCACGAATTATCAATTACCCTTATAAACTATATACCTGTACCTGTCATATAATTACACAGATTATTAAACCGGATAAAGTAAGCAATACAAAATTTATATCAAAATCTGAAACACAAAATAAAAAAAAAATATTTTATTTTCCTACCATAATAAAAACTTAGCTTTTAGTCCCAGTACGAGAGAAAAAATTGCCCGATTCTGCCCCGTCATGATGACACTAATTAACTTACTTTACCTCCCGGTAACCTAGCCACCGTGTGTTTATCCCTCGTACCAGCGACTAAAAGCGAACTTTCATCGTAGTAATAAAAATCGTATACGCACTACGGGAGAAAAGTAGAACATTGCCACCCGCGATTGTCGCGATTGTTGTATAAAATGTAAAACCCGTGGGTGAGTGCTTTTTTCGATAATTTCTCACGGAGTCCAAATGTTAAAAAGCATTACGTATTCATAACCCTAGTTAACTGGCTTATTTGGCTTTAACCGGTTTTTAAAGATAACATCAGAAGATCTTTGTTGAATAGACATTCGAAATATTTTGCCAATTACGGTTTTGTTATTTTAGAAAAAGGTGAAAATATTGCTACCAAGACCATAACTGGTTGTACTTTTCTCCGGTTTTCAATTACGGTTCAGGACAAAATTAAAATAACCAAAATAAGAATTAACCTATTAACTTTCACATAATATTCTATTAATAGTACCGACAAATCCACGGTCCATAACTAGTTAGAGTAAACATGTATTAATATTCAAAGCGTTTCATGAAAACAACGCGAAATAAATCCTAAAGTTATAGGAAAGCCTTTTACAGTGCGGAATATAATGTTTAAGACCGGACTTTTCAAAGTGATAAGCCATAAAGACTTATTTGGAAACTAAAGACCTAATTTATTGTATCGCTCAATTCATACTAATGGGTTGAGAATCTAGTACAATTTGTACAATTATTTTCATTCAATATTCATTTTTATTTTATTTTAAGTCAGCTTTAGAAATTTTTTTATTATTTGGAAGGTTAATTTGAAGAAAAAATACCACTCCCAAAAATAGGCAATGATTTTTTTAATGACCCGATTTTTATAAATGATAATAATAATTTATAATGTGTTTACCTCAGAACTCCATATTTTTTTGTAGTAAATAATTGAATTTCGTTCTATATTTAAGGAATTAATTTTATCGTCAAACGATTTATATTAGAGCCTGATTTATCTGAGCGATTATTAAAAAAAAAAAAACAGTTTATAAACTATGAAAATTTCCTCCAACGTCGAACCTTTTTTTTAAGTTAGGTAACCAGAACTAAATTCTACATGTCATGTGATCGAGATATTATTTTGTAATTGTTTACATCCTGGACCACACACGACACTAACATAAATAATAAATAGCATAAAGCGTTATTTATTTAAATAAAAACTTTTCAAAAACAACTAAACCCAAAACAAGCTCGCAATATCCGTTACATTTAAATATTAGAATTGGCGCAGCTATTTACAATTAGGTTAACAATAACATCTCACTAACTCGCAGTTAGTGTAAAATAACAGTTTCCCGCTAAGTGGAAACACTAGAGCCGTGACGATAAAACGGAAAATATCGATACAATACTACCGATTCAAACTGCCAGTATTTGCTTTATTGAATTGCAATATGTATTTTAGTACATTTTGATTTAATTCCTACGATAATTTAAAATTAATTTATAATAATATAAAATTTGATTGTTAGTATGATTTGAAATTTATCCGCTTTGGATTTTAGAACACCGCTTTTTTAACGCACTTTCGTTGATGTGCTCTCCGAGGCACGGTGGGGAGACCCACACGGACAAACGCCCAGACCAAGACATAAATTTTAACAAACATCTGCGCGAGCGGCTATCGAACCCGAAACCGTCGAGACCAGAGGCAGACTCGCTACCCACAACGCCACAACGGTGTCTGTCTGTGTGTAAATTGATGTTTGATATTGACATCTTTCGTATAACACATATGTATCTGAAAACATTCCCATTGTTTTTTAAATTAAAATTAAATAAAAAATCATAATCGACCGGGCAAATAGTACCTTCCAAAGAAAATAGAGGTGAAGTTACAGTATCAGTATTCAGCGTTTCGTGCCATGGTTGAGAGCGCCGGAGGCCCTAAGCCTCCACTATTCCGTTCCTTTTTATCTTCTCATCCCTTCCCTCTTAACCCTTGGATTGGTACTGCAAGTATCGCAAACGTTGATCGATATCGCAAGGTTGCGGTGACTGCTTCAGGCGGACCTGATATATGTTTGCTATACGTCATGGCATAAAAAATTGCAATTAATTATAATTATCAATAATGACGTCCTTAGTACGTACATCCCTAGTAGTAGTCCCTACAAAGTACATCCCTAGATGTTTAGTCGGTGCGTTTCGCAAATCGCGTATTTATTTAAAATCAATTCCCAGTACGGTTCTTCATTCGATACTCAACTAATGTTATTATTAGTTCAGTAATTTAACTACTTGTTAAATACATTGTAATATAATAAAAATATCGCAGTTCGCTAACTTTTATAACTAAATTAGCTTCTGTCTGCAGCTTTGCCTGCGTGAATAACAATTTTAATATAATCTCTGAACCCCCATCTTTTCAGTGGTGATATTTTAGAAAGCGTTAAAACACGTGTTTCTTTATTATTAATTGTTCGCACGGAAACAGAGTTCCATGCTTCTAGTTTGCAAAAAAGGGAAACTGCCATACAAACTTACAACCCCTTCTTCACTTTTAAGGGTTAAATTTCAAAAATCCTTTCTTAGTGCTCGTTTACCTTTTAAAACAATACCTGTGAAAAAATCAGCTTCCTAGGTCCAAGAGTTTAGGCTGGGTATTTTGTTTTTCAGTTTCATTAAGAAATTAAACAGAAACTTCTTTGGGAAAAATCTACTACAAAAACTGGATAGTGAGCGGGAATCGCAACCGCAACCTTTCAGATAAACGTCAGCCTCGCAACCAACACACCACAACGGTTTTAAAAAATTTAACATAGTATCTACTTATTTATTAATAAGAAAATTATTATGAAAGTAATAAAAACGGATACGCCCATAAAATTAATGAAATAACTTAATATCAACGGTGGCAGTCTTACATACCTCCAATTCAACAAAAGTATTTTTATAGAAGTGAACCTTAACCGTAGCAGAGGTGAAGGTGACAAGTTCACAGTTTTAAATTATGACCTCAAAACATCTGATAATTTAAGCTACAAAGGGAGGCGCGTTCAAACATAAATTACGGAAAAATTATACACATCTCCTTAGCGGTAGGGTTGATGTCAAAACTAAGAATGTAGGATAGTCCTGGCATTTAATAAGCAATATTTAAATGGCATCTATATTCATTTTTCCATGAATGATTTAATTAACTTATATAGAATGGTTTTCAGTATATTGTGACATAGAACATTGAAATGATTAGTAGTAGTATTAAAAATAGGCCTTCGCAATTGTATAAATTGTTAGCTTTATATACTTGTTTGCGCATATCTTAACGCATTTATTAACAAGAGACGGCTGGACTTTACAAAATAGTTTTGCATTGTGCCTGTTAAATAGTGAATTAAAAGATTCACAAGCACACTCAGACCGGATCTCATGCTTGTATTGTTATAACAAACATTGCTCCGAGCGGGAATCAAACTCGCGATCTGTAGCACTTAAGGCAGACCCTACCGCGGCGCAACAACGTCATCAAGTATTATTAACAGTAACCAATAGAATATACTATTATCGATATCACCGGTTGCACACACGTGGTCTATATAGCCATATGATCCAACCGCGTATCCAAGGACTCGCTCACGCATGGTGACACTAGTCAGAGATGAATTTATTAAGATGTTACACACGATACGAGGGATTTATTAAATGGTCCCGCTGCCATTAGACAGATAATGGACGACGATAAAATTCTGTCGATATGATCCTGCGACAATACTAGAATCTTGGTTACACGTGTAATCACCTGCTTTTATATTTTTAGGGTTCCGTACCCAAAGGATAAAAAAATTACTAAGGCTCCGCTGGCATGAGCCGTGATAATGAAATAGTTGAAATTTTCACAGAAGATGTATTTCTTTTGCCTCTATAACAACAAATACTAAAACGTTATTATTTAGGTTTTTTTATATTGATATGTACGGAAACCCTTCGTGCGCGAGTCCGACTCACACGTGGCATACGGTGTTTTTATTAAAAGTATATAAATTCAGATAAAGACATAGATGTAATTATTTTGAAAATAGTGTACTTACTATTTAGCGTACTTACTTTGACGTCATCGTAAGTATAAAGATCGGTTTTTATACTATCTAAATAATATTCGGTATCTAGCCTACTCTAAATCTGTGCTCTATATCTATATATATACAAATAATTAAAATAAATTAATTATCAGTTTTTCCCTAAATGTATATAAAAATATAGATGGTACTTTCTTAAAAAAATCAATTTTTAAATTTTTGTCTGGCTATCCGTCATTTTTTTCGGCTAAATCTCTAAATCGGATGGACCGATTTTAACGAAACTTTCACTGGCAGATAACTGATCTTATAAGGAGTAAATAAAGGCTTTTTGTATTTTAGAGAATTAGGGTAAAGAAAAATCAGCAGGTGCAGCTTGATAGTAATCGTTTTTTACGCGGGCGAAGCTGCGGGAAGAAGCTAGCATTAAATGTTTCTAATTTAATCGTAGATCCATAAACGCAAATACTTACAACTGGTCTTGACTTTACTGCTTCTAACAGAAACTCTATCGCAATGGGATCTGCACTAGCAATTCCTTGACATATCTTGTACACGGAATCAGTCGTTCCGCTAACTCGTCCTGACTTCATTTAGAATAACGATTTATTTAAATTATCTATTGTATTATGATAAACTGAATTAAAATCAATATATTATGATTAGAGATATATGTAATCTTAGTCGTAACAAAATCAACTTAATATAAAATATTCAAATGCTAGAAGATTAGTAAAAACTATCTAGTACTTAACGGTGAAGGAAAACATCGTTAGAGAACCTGCATGTCATAGAAGAAATTCTAAGACATATATATGTTGGTGGGAGGCCTTAAAAATAGTCCGCCTGGTTAGCTACCACCGGACTATGGTGAAAAACTCGTGAAGTGATTACTCAGCCGCGTTTCGAGGTCAGCGTATAGCCAGTTGTATCCTAAAAAGGTCGGCAACGCATCTGCATGCCCTCTGATGTTGCAGATGTTAATGGGCGGCGGTGATCGCTTATTAGGTGAGCCTCCTGGCCGTTTGACCCCTCTGACATAAAAAAAACAGAATCTCACTGAACTTACAACGTGTGTCTGTACTCTGATTGCAAATCTTTATATCTTTAGTTTTATCTATAATATTCAGTCATTTAATAATATCACAAAATATGTGTCTATATAATATTGTATTTTACATAATAATGAAATAAAAAATGCTCAAGGAATATATTCTCGATGCAACAAAATAGGAAAAAAAATCATCACGAAAGTAAGACCTCATGACACATATAATTAAATTATCTGGTTATATATATACCATAAAAAACAGTACAACACATAAACAAAAGTTTTCTTAAAAGACATTAAAAGACTTTTAGCTAAAGTACGAAACGGCATAAATTAAAGCCCTTTTTTCAACTCTCAATTATATGTAGATATGGTCTGCCATCCTTAATTTTTATATATTTTAGGATTTTATTACAAAATCGTGGTACGGTTCATAGAATACACCTATTTACTGAATTTCGGATAGATAGAGCCAACAGTCCCCGATTAAAATGACTGCGACATACATGCGAACGGACGGAAATATGGAGATGACGAAACTATAAGGGTTCCAATTTTGCCATTTGGCTACGGAACATTAAAAAGGGATGATTTTATAGTTAATATTTTATTCTCGTGTGGTTTTGGCTAGATACAACAGAACTCGCGTCATAGTCGGTCAGCGAGTCACTTAGGCATGTGATGTTAATTAAAATTTCGTACAGTCACGTAGGCATTGTTGAAATAATGATGATTGGCGTTTAGTAATTTAGATTCCCTAGCGCTAGATATTTCTTAAACGATGTCACCAAAGTCCGTACTGACATATTTATGAGTCTAGACTTATGCTGCGCTTCCACCAGAAATACTAGAATGCGTAGCGACGGCTGTGTTTGCTTAGACATTGTTGGGGCGTGGTGGTAGATATTTGTATTGATCTAACAAATATCTGTCTCGGTCTGGGCGTTCCCCACCGCGGGTCTCCCCTCTGTGCCTCGGAAAGCACGTTAAGCTGTTGATCTCTGTTGTTATCAAATCCGGATAAGAGGGATAGGCAGACCCGCGGTGAATACTCGTATAGTAGAATAATGTGTTGTGATGTATTTGTTTAGAGCCAATGGAATCGGTTGATATACATAGCCTCGCTCCGCTTAACTTCCACAGGAACTGCTCTGAGCAAGGCTATGTAAATGAAGACATTCTATTGATATTTAAAAATACATAACTCTCTACGCATCTGCGCACATCTCTGGTGGAAACGCAGCCTTAGGGTAACAATTAAAAAATAATGTAAGGATCGTAACGCAAGAGATGACTGACATGGAAATAAGTCTCAACGGGAATAATTGTTGTTGTCGCCATGGAAACAGTAAGCAGAATTATTTACGTGTACGGAGAAAGGAGATTACGTACTTTGGAGCCAATAAAATTCGAAAAATCGAGAGTCCAGAAAAACTGTCACACATCCACAAGTACAACTACAATCACGTACTTAATACAAAAACATCTGTTTCGTTTTGTCCCAATAAAATTAAAAGTTGAATGATTCGTTAAGAACAATTACAAAATAAATACAGATATTGCATAATCCCTGCAAATCCAGTTTTAAAATAGCTTCGTCTATATACGAAGGCAATAACAATGAATTTATCTATATACAAATAGCACTTTAAAACGAATTCGTGTTTTCTGTTCATAACTTCTTGCCTGTTAAATAAATTCTAGCCCTTCCATTATCTTGTACAGACAGATAAGTTGTGCATTTCCTAGTACATAATTTGCGCATTTGACTCTTCAAATAAGTAATCAAATTAATATTTTTAGCGTGCCCAGAACACGTGTTTAAATAATTTTTTTCTACCTTGATGAAAAGTTCGCTTTTAGTCCCTGGTAAGAGGGATAATAATGCCCGATTCTCTCCCGGCAAGATGACACTAGTTACGTCACTTTACCTCCCGGTAACCTAGCAACCGTGTGTTTATCCCTCGTGTCAGCGACTAAAAGCGAACTTTCATCGTAGGAATAAAAATCGTATACGTACCACGAGAGAAAAGTAAAACATTGCCACCTGTGATTGTCAATAATTCGGGGGTGAGAATGTCTTTGAGAACTTTTTACCCTAGATGCGTAATGTATTATTATTTATGCAATCAAGATAATTTTCAAATTAAGCATTTTAATATTTTATAACTATTAAATAAATAGTAAAATGTAGCGGAATCGAATTAGCTATACTTGTTAAGTTTTGACACTTGACAGGCTGGGGGGTCCCGTCAAGATAATCTATCGGCTGTCAGGGCTGTCAACACTCATACTAATCCGTCAAGGAAGCATTGGAAGTTCTTAAGGTTTGATTGATAAATAATTACTACTCGAACGAACACTTTCATTCAAAGATTTCATTTCTTTTTTGTTACATTTTATTGCACATATACGAACTAATTTCCAAAATTGGGAAAATATTCCAAAATTTGGCCTGCCTGATGGTAAGCCATGACCTCAAACCTATGAACGCTTGATATACTTGAAGTATCACATGCCCGTTGCTTACCCAAGGAACAGGAGGAAAGGGATGAGAAGGGAAAAAAGTAAGGTAACAGAGGGGGTGGGACATTGATCGCCCGGCGTTCTCACTCATCGCTCGAAGCGCAACAGTACCTAGTGATATTGATACTTTATTATGTGAGAGGCCGATTTTATGTGAGAGGATCGAGCCCGCCCGTTTGTGCTGGAAGAAACATGGCTCTACTACCGTAAAATATACAATACAAAATTTTTAATCAATCAAAATCAATCAATATTTATTAATTTAAAAATGTATAACGTTGGTATACTATTTGAATTTTGATATCTTAATGTAGTCTTGTAATAATTATTAAACAGTAACAAGCGGCTACAATTTTATTACCGCCTCTATATATAGTTAATAAGATATAAACCGAAATGATCTGGTGAGTTGCCATTAAAAGTATTTATGGTTTGTTAACTTAACTAGGGTTTTATTTGTACCGACACATCAATTAGTAAAACATCTATAAACTATGAATATTTATACGAATCTTTGAAATCAATGAAGAATTATAGTCTTATGTAGTTCGTAGAAATGAAAAGGATCTAATTGCGAGGGTGGTTGCAAACTCGTCTTGAAAGACGAATTTTCAAATTATTTCGGGATCAATCCCCCTTTCATCATCATCACCATCATACTTATCATTCATTCATTCATTCACTCATTCATTCAATCATACCTCATGTCTGAATAAATGATCTGAAAAAAAAAAAACAAAAATTAATGAAATGTTTTCGTTAGAAAAAATCATTTATTCGCTAGCAGTGCCGTTTTAGATCCAGTTTTTAGATAACATTTCTCTACAATATATTAAGTATTACTAAGTTGAGACTGAAGAGTATTTAAAATTACTTTTTGAAAAAATTAAATGGACTATTTTCCTCAGTCCGACTTCCTAGAAACACTGAAAGATTGTCGTCGGACGTACATGACCGTAAAATCAATAAAAAACGAACTAGATTTAAATATTATCTATCTAGATTAAGATTTTAGTTGTGGTCCTTAGAGGAAGACTTGGATAAAATACAGATTTTCCTCGTTTTGATTTTCAAACACATCGTACTTAATATAATCAATTTGAAAATTTTTTTTTGGGTGTATTCATGTTTGTTACCTATCACGCACAAAAGGAATCACGAATTGGGATAAAATTTAACACACAGACAACATATTATCTGGATGATTATATAGCATACTTTTACCCCGGAAAAACTTTAGGCTCCTGTGGGATTATCAAAAACATGCTACAGGATAGACGTGTGTACACAGTACTGCTTCTGAAACCTACAGCTAACTCGGTCGGTGACTTCCACGAAAAAAATCTTTTAAACATTGTTTTTTGTAATTTTGTTATGAATAAAAATTAAATGCTACGCAAACTTATAAGCAAACAAAACAAACAAGTTATAGTATATACTATAATTATAAAGTCATATAACTTAACGTGACAATTTGAGTCTCCAGCGGGACATAAACCATTTTTGAACTGAAAAAACTACTATAAATAGTCATAGAGATGTTTCGTTTGACAGAGATGGATGACACTCGACTCGTGTCACTTTTACACTGTTCCATATTCTTAGTTTCATGTCAAAAGTTGAATGACCGCTAAAGAATAATAACAGTTATCTATAATTAAGAAGTTTCCTCCAGTTGAAGATTAGCGTTTTTATTACATACCTAAGGTAGCAAAGCCTGGCTGGTGATAAGTAGTAGTAGTAGTAGTTGTTGTAGTAGTAGTAGTAGTAGTAAAATTATACTGTTACCAGATACATAGCTTTCAAGAGAGTCGAGGAGAGGAAAATAAGTTAATGTGGGGTACCATGTCAAGAAGGTGACGTGATGTAGGTCCTCAGTTCTTGACATGTCGCGGGATATATTTTTATTGTGGTACACACATGTACAAGTTACCTTAGGAGCAATTGATCAGTACAAAATTGCAATAAATCGCAGTAGAAGCTAATATATAATATTTTTGTAATTAAAAATAACTAAATTAAATTATATCTCTGTAACTAAGACGGAGATAGTTATATAATTGTAATGCAAGATAACTTGTTATCCTAACCTTGCACTCGACGACCGGGGAATATTAATTAAGAAATTACGTAATAATGTATTAAAAATATTTTATTTTAATTTAAAAAAAAATATATGTAAAAAAGAAAACAATTTAGTGTTAAAAAAATTAATAACCACTAATGACCAAATATGATTAAGTAGGCCTATTGGAATCTTGAGGTGTATAATGGAATATCAGTCTTCAGTCCTTTGGAACTATTCCTTTATGAGACAGTTATTGTAAGCATTTTAAAGGGAAACCTTTATATTTAAAAGTTTCGTAAACTATGAGATAAAATATTCAAAAGAATTTTAAATTCTGTGGAACAACACTGTTTTTAATATTAATAACGCGAAAAAAAGTGTTACGTAATAATCGAACTAAGCAAAGTATCAATTTGGAGCTAACATTTTAATTTGACAACCGTCAAAAATTTTATTGCGGCCCGTGAAAATTATCGATAATTTTATCGAATTAGTCCGTTAACTTTCTAGCTGCACTTTCGTAAAGGTTCTAAAAGGCATGCTGCAATGGTTACAAAGTGTTGAAAATAGTTAAAAGAATAAGCGCTTGTACTATTTTCCCAGGAAATTACGATTCGCGACGAGATTCGACTTGCTCGGAAAGTTGGTTTTTGTTTAGCATTTAGGTTAATCGTTGCCAGGCGGATTTTGAATCACTTTGACACTAAGCATTTTAATGCTCATGGATACTCAAATGTTTGATAATTTTTATTATATATTTTATTAATCGATGTTATTTTGTTATGATGTTTTGGAAAATAAATAAGTAATTGGTATCTCTTGTTTGCAAATTGTAAGTTACTTTTCCAAAGAACTGTATTATTGAGTCAGATTTTATCATTGTAGGTTAGTAGATTAAAAAAAAATCAAAAACTAGTGATGAGCAATGTTAGAAAATTTATGTCTTTGGTGAATTTTAGTACATACGAATTTTATGTTTAAAAAAAAATTAACGATCTAGTTCATAGCCTCCAAAATTATTCTATTGTGTTTGGCGCAGTTCCACATATTCGAGATTTATCTTCAACAGATTTTCACGTTGGTTGGAAGCACGTGACGTTCGTCCCGGTTTTATCACGTGGTGGTAGAAATAAAAAGAAACAAATCACTTAGATCCATATATACTCCGCAACCACGGCCTATAGGTAAGGTCGACGACCTCCAAATTTCAGCATTTTATGGCATATCTAAAGTGTTCTGTTGTCTCTAATATGCATTATTGATCGTATACTTTTTTACGGCTACAATTTTATAGTGCGCTTTCAAAAGGTGTTTACTGCTAACAAAATATCTTAATGGTAACCGTGTGTTTCCTGTTTTAATTCCATCAAATAACTTAGCAAAAGTTGAATATATTAAATATATATGTGTTATATACGACTTAAATTAAATTACATTAGCATATTATAATTGAGTTTGAATGTATTGCTGCAAAAAAACAATTTTTAATATATTTTATTATGTATTAAAATTAGCATTTAAAAATTGTATACCGATTATATAGATTTATTTGCGAATATTTGTCGTAAAAAGAAAGAAAGAAGAAAGAAAGAATATATTTATTAGGACACAACAGAAATAAACTAAACTAAAACGCCACTACGCTTTTATTTTCGACATGAATGGGCCGGCTCGATTGTGGAAATAGCATCTGTCATGTAAAGGGCGCTGGGGACCCAAACTTTTAACATTAGAAGGTAGAGCCTACTTGCCTATTCGGGGTTCTGAAACACGCTTGAAATGCTATTGGCATATGACCGCTTACTATCAGACAAGTAAGCTTGTTTGCCACCTTCGTGCTATAAAATAAAAAATTAGGTTAGCATAGTTAAAATAATATATTAGAGCCTGTTTTTATTTCATTCATGAAATTATTATTTATTAAAAGCAATATCATAGTAACAAGATCTCCATCTGAGGAGCTCATAATAACAGGATGACGTAAGTTGATGGCAGATCGATTTCCTTGTTCAATGGAAAACTAAACTAATAATAGCCGGCCATTATAACGCATAAAGTCACAGGTTAATTATAATCCAGAAGGTCACCAGTAAATAGACCAATAAATTATCAATAATAGCAACGAGTTAAATTTACTATCGATATCGATATTTTTTATTACAGTTACTACTCTTACCAATCGTTAAGTTACCACTGTTTCGGCATTTCTCATAAATCATTTTCCGACGCGAAGCAAAAAAAATGGAGCACGAATTAAAAATAATAATATTAATAAATACATTGTTTACTGCTGATCCGTTGGAAACGTTTTTTATAATTGAATTATCGCCATGAAGAAGCGACGCAAGGAAAATGCAAACTCTATATCACCTCTTACGATCAATATTTATGAAATATGTACTATACAATAAATAAAATTGCTATTTCTGTAACAATACTATGTATTCTCCTCGTACAATTTATGAAAGACATTAATCTTGAAAGTCATTTGCAATGTATGTTGTCAATATTGTAAATAATTATATAAATGTGTCATTATCACACCGCTTATTGTATTACTGACATGACCGACCTTGTGTGGAGACAAATTGACGCAGCGCGTTATCTAACTATGGCTGTCTCTAATAAATCCTCACTTTATATTCGTTCAATGAACCTAGTGGACATATTAATTGCACAATGCATTATTACCTCGATATTGACCTATGTGTTATGTTTTGGATGTGCGTTGCGTAATGATGAAAGCATCTTATCACCCGTCAAGGTATAGAGCCCTGTTGATAAAATTATCACAGTATACACTGCGAAGGTATGCTCTATACCTAAATAACTATTGCGGACTGTAGATTTCACACGACGATTATCATCAGTTTGTAGTAAATACGACCATCTATGATCAATAGCCCTACAACACTTGTATAACTACTACTTATTTATAACATCCACGATCGATACCTTAGTTTATAGAAATTACCATCCATTAAAATTATCTATGGAAAAAGATTGTCAAATGCCATATTTATTTGTCGATACATTATAAGTACGTCACTAGCGGGGTACGATACGTGCGGCAGCGCACGTCTGTCGCTCGCGAGTGACGTCACACGCGAATCCGCGAAAATCTCCGAACAAGGCCGACCAATGACCTTTGTATACAATGTAACGATCACATGTACTTCCTGATACATCACGAATTTAATAGTTCTAAGATAAAAGCTATCTTTAAGATGTTTGTCAATCGATTGTTTTTACTTATCGTTTACAGCCTAGTTCTTTTTAGATAAGTCTATGTTATCTATATATACATAATTATGTAACGACTGTGTAGTATCACACTGAATATGGACCTAATGTAGCTGTACTTATATTATTTTGTTTCGTTCGATGAATGCTCTCATTGGGTGGAGGCCCAAATTCTTCTCTCTCTGTTTCATCCGTTTCCTCTCCTCCTTGCAACTCCTCCAACGCAAGGAAATATCCTTATCATACTGGTATTGCAAGTATTGATATGCTACGGTGTCCCCCACCACCAGGCGAGCACTACACTTTGTGAAAAACAAATTTGACTGATGTTTCACGCTGCTAAAGACTTTTTTTTAATCAATTTAATTAATGTTATTTATTTTATTTCAACATTGACGCATAATAATGAAGTTAGCGTGTGACTAGCTTCGTTTTGTTGTATTAATATTGAATTTAAACATATTTATAATTAATAAAATTTTGAAGACGTAACAAGGAGTCTTTGGACATTTTCTCTGTAAAGAAGGCCTGTCTATAGTACTATATCATTTCGCTATCCAATACCATTATTCTGCAAATACTATAAATAAAAAATCAATCAAAAATATTCCAATGAAAGATTTTGATTGTTGTCTCAATATTCTGGAAACGGATGATGCTTTGAACGATCTAAACTGATCGTTACATATTTCAATTATAGTTTGTGTAAATATACATAGACTAACACTTCGATACACAAATAAATCAGTTTGATTCAACACCAGTTCTGTTATTTAAAGTTTTATATGACTGTTATAGTCGTAAAAACCGCTCGTCTGTGATATGATTTATACTAACATTTTGTGATGTGTTTGCGTACAATTTCTATACGAAATAACATTTTCTCTTCGCTTTTTATATTGTAAATAAATAATTACAATAGTTGTAATGCCTTGATGATTTCAGCATGGATGGACTGGCTTAAATACTTTCTCATAATATATACATGAAGCAGCATTATTCTTTTTGTACAAACACCCTCCTCAGCCCTGTATGAGATAACATAATAACATACAACTGCCACGAACTACTGTCTATCATACATTCTGTATGCTTGAATGGTGCAGAAATTTTAATATAAGAATGAATTAAAGATGAACACTTAACTTGAGGATTTATTCAAAATAAGTAGTTTTCCCTAAATTAATTATTTATTAATATTTTATAGTAGCACTAGTTGTGTAATAATAATGTGTGTACCAAATTTTTTCCAAATCTGTCCAGCAGTTTTTGCGTGAAAAAGAAACAAACAAACATACATGCATCCAATCAAATTTTCACATAATATAATTTTAGTTAGATTAGTTAATGTAACTAATCTAACTTTTTAGTTAGATTAGTTAGGTTAATGTTAGGCATTCGACAAACACTCATCTCCTTTCCTGAACCATCAGTTCCGCCGTTTAGCGTTGTAAAAGCTAACAAACAGATAAAGCCACTTTCCTATTTATAATATTAACGTGACTGGTTCGCTGTCAATCAAGGTATCGTAAAAGAAATCGTGCTTCCTAATAAATTACCTTATAATAATCAAAATTTTATTATCATATAATTTAAGCTACATCCGTCTTTATTTGATTATCGTAACGGGAAAATATCGTGCTAAAAGGTTTTTTTATATCTTTATAACGTTATAAAAAATTAAAATATTCTTGTTATATATTATGACAAGAGACTGAGCTGACATGGCCCAGTGGATGGACAACGCAGACTTTAACCGAAGGTCACGAGTTTAAATCCGGGCCAGCTCCTCTGATTTTCCGAGTTCTAATTTGTGTTTCAAATTAGTCTCGTGCTTAACAAATAAGGAAAACATCGTAAACCTACACGTCTTGGTAGAAATTCTGAGAGTGAAGCAGCGTGGTGGATTAAGCTCTAAATCCTTTTCCTTAAACAGTGGAACATCAACATGCTGTTACTACTACTACATATTATGACGGTATAACTAATTTTGACGGTACTGTTGCGTTTCGTGCGATGAGTGAGAGCGCCGGAGGCCCAATCTCCCACCTCCTCTGTTCCCTTCCATTTTTTTTCCTTCTCTTCCCGTTCCTCCTGTTCCTTGAGTTGGCAACACGCTTGTGATACTTTAAGTATCGCGCGCGTTCATAGGTTGCAGTGATATTTACCATCAGGCGGACCGTATGCTTGTTTGCCAACCGTCATGACATAAGAAAAAAAATTAAATCAGCTCTACCATATTTTGTTTATTATATTATGTATTACATCTTTAGGACAGTGCTTATCTCTTCTCTGACAGTAAGATTTCTTCCACCACGTTGGTTCCGCACGCTCGGACGCCTGCAGGTACCTAGCTGATGATATTGATCCACACCTGCGTCTAATGTTGCCTGTAAAATAAATAGCTTTATTCATTCAAATGTGATGAAATCTTTAACACTTTTGCCATACATGTTATAACGACGTTGTGCCGCAGCGGTAGCGAACCTGCCTTAAGCGCGACAGGTCGTGAGTTCGATACCCGCTTGGAGGAGATGTTTTTATTGACCATGCAGTCATGTGTTCCGGTCTAGGTGTGTTTGTCATTATCGTTGTGTATGTCTCCGGACCCCCGACACATGATATAACCATCCTAATGGGGGCCGTTGAGTGTCTAGCGTTTATTATTATTATTTTCACTTATAACCAACTAACTCTATCAGAATCAACTTGCTTATGTCTATATGGACATGTGTTCATCTTCGGAATTCCCGATTACAGTAAAATCATTAATTCTAAACAAAATTTTGTTTTATTTTTTTTTAAATCTTGGAACATCGTTGTATAACTTTTTTTTTTGTTAAGTTTGTTTTTTGTAATTTTTATTTTTATTGCTTTTTTATTTGTGTTGAAATGTGCACATAAATAAAGATATTTGATTTGATTTGATTTGAAAATCGGAACTTGATCAGGTGTTTGTGTTAAAGAAGTGACTCTTTAATTATTTATTGTTTTTAAGAATATTAGCAATAACTTTTCAAGACTCTACTATTTCCTATTGCCCCTCCAAATAAGCTCAAAGTTTTCGTGATTTTCGTGGGTACAAAAATACTCCTTGGGCTATGTCAGGAGCTATTGAGGCCTGAAAAAAGAGCCCGACTCTCGTCACCTGTTTAGGTAATATTTAGTTAAAAGTGACCAAATATTTTTGGTAAACGATACACTTTAATGTGGAGAAAGCCAAAGAGCGGATACGCTTCGTAACTATTTTCGATAAGCTTCAAAAAATATTAGAAATCAAATTGTACAGTTATTATACTATCAATTAACTTTTTCGTATCGTCAACATTATTGAAGATTATAAAGGCATTACACGAAAAAGACATCCAAAATATCCCGTCTCTCGTCAGTATTATGTCAGAGGGACTGTCGCTTTCCACTTAATCATCTAATGTAGCATGAAGGTGATAAATTAAATCCCCATTGACAGCAAGGAGACACGGCTGACCAAATATTACCAGAAGTCTAATCGTGCTTGACGGTGGCCTTAACCGGACCCAATTTTGACAGCTACCAACTTTCACCATAATTATTATTTATACGATGAACCCGTCCTTATCTCTAAGTTCATAATTTTCATTATAAATTTCTGGTCGTATTACTTTTATCTCGTTCTGATTACGCCTTCCGTGGTTTCTGTAATCTCGAGATTTGAAACCAATTCAATTAAATATTTAAATATCTTATGACAAACGATCGCTTCCGTTGGAGGCATTGGTTTAGGATTACGAGTTCTGTATAATAAGGTGCAAGGTCGATTGAATTATACTCGATTTTATTGAATGTACACGAGACGCTCTTAAAGTATCGACTTTCATATCAAAAAGTAGCTTTTTTAATTGACGTTCAGTGATTTATTATTTCTTTGGTTAGTCCATTCCAATTTGGAAACTCACTTTTTAGCCCAAAGGTTATAACATGATATTTAAGGAGATCACAAACGTCAAAAATTGTAATAGATGATTGTATTCAGTTTTATTTTTATATACATTTGTTGAGAGTCCATTGACCTTAAGAAGCCGGGAATGCGAGTTTAATTGGAAAAATCTATTTTACGATATAATTACTATAAAATATGTATCATCCTTCTAATAACCGTAGTGCGGTCATTCAGATATTCCCATGAAATAGTTCTACTAGAATCAAGTTAAATAATTTGCTTCGATAATTATCTCAAAGAAAATCAAATGGTATTAGCGTTAGTGCTCAAAGCAGGGAAGTCACACGTCAAGATCAAGCGCCGGCAGACAGTGATCGCAGTGTTTATTAGATTAATAACAACAATTAGCAACTGACACGTCCATCTGCGTGTGTGGTCGTCGCGTGACTGAAGACGATTATGACGGTTTGTGTAACCAACGCCATCTACATTTTAATTCTTTAATCAAATACTACAAAGTCGTTATGAGCAGATGATTAAGTGTGATTATTATTTTTTGTATATTATAAAATCGTTAAGACGTTTCATGTAATGTAATAATCATAAATTTGATAAATACATGATCGAAATGTTGGAATAAGTATAAAATTTTTATTTAAGCTATTTATATATTTTCCTTTAAATAATTATGTAATTATTAACAACATACATTGTCAAAAATGTATGTTCTGCTAACTTAAAAAAAATCAAAATATTTAGATTTTCTTTTTTATACTAATGGATAATGGATGTGTTAATCGTATATATACTATACTCGCGAGTGTGTTGCGTTTTATTTATTTGCCTCTGAAGCTTCTATAGCTCAACGGTAAAGGTTCGACTCTGTTAACGCGAAAGTTTCGGGTTCGATCCTGACCCCCTTGGACTATTGTCGTACCCACTACGAGCTACGAGAATTGCTATTATAAATATTTGTAGAAGCAATAGGGAAATTAGTAACGCCTTCGAAAACCATTACTAATATTCTTTATTTAAAAAAAAAACTATACCAACATTATATACTACAGTTATCACTTGTAGTATGGTTTATATGGCTAGTTAAGAGCGATTGGATGGTACCACTTATCGGCCAGCTAAGGCGGCGATCGTGCAATCATCATTAATTCAACACTCGTCAAGCAATAACAGTATACAGGTAGTTGTTATCGCTCGTTGGAGAATAAATACGGAAGGTCATTTAATTTGTTCAAATGAATATTATTATAAATCGTCCAGCATATACGGGGGTAAGCATGCACAATTACACAAACATGGCCATTGCGAGAGGCAAGATAGGTGCCACCACAGTGTCAGATATCCTAGCGCTAAGTAGAAGTGTTTCAGTTTGAAAGATACTTTAGCTATTGAAATTACTAGGCAAAGGAGATATAAGAATCAATATCTCGAGGTTGGCAACGCTTAAGTGTCCTTCTAATGTATGGTGTTAGCACGCTCATAGACTACGACAACCGCTTACCATCAGGTGCTTACTAAACGTGTGATTACTTAACATAAACCAATTACTTGGAAAAGTCTTCTATGTATATATTATTCACCTAGGTCACAAACCATCGGTGTGTCGTGTGTAAGCGTCTAAAAGTACAAACTCTCACATTTATAAGATTAGATTAATTAAGGACCCCTTACAGAGGCATGCCTTTGTATTTAATTATTACTTATTTGTATACAATAGGATCGCAATAACATTTAATGTAGCTAATGAAGCGCGTGCGACGCTCCGGGCGCCGCACCGCCGATCGCTTCCTATTATGTGTATCAGTATTTAATAACCACTATAGATTAACAAGGATTATATACAGATTAATGAGATAGTATACACTACGTTGCTTTTAACGTATTATATGAGTAGATTAAATATAAAATTTAAAACAATGCGACACATGACAAACTGAAATTGTTTTGTTTGTTTTTATTGTAAATGATTTTTCGTTTTTTTTTTATTTTCAAAATTGTAAATCCATGATTTCCTTCCAGATTTTTTGATTATTTTAACAGACACGGTCAGAGTGACTGACAGATAGGATACGTAGATTATATAGATATACAAGAATACAATTTACAAACTTGATGAACATGTAATTTATAAATAAATCCATAGATATAGTTAAACTCGCGAGAAGCTTTTATATTTTATTAATAAATTGATGGGTTAATACTTAATACAACATTAAAAAAAATTTTTTTTCTCAGTAGATCATTTAAATAAAAGCTTTAGTTTTTAAAAATGTTTTTTTAACCATTAATTTATTTAAATTTAAGGTTTTCATAACCAGAGCGACATAATCGCAAAAGCAACAATGGTCTTTAAACTTAAATAAAATAAATAAATAAATAAACGCTACACACTCAACGGCCCCCATTAGGATAATTATATCCTGTGTCGGGGTCCGGAAACATTCACAATGACAAAGACAAACACAACCAGACCGGAAAACATGCCTGTACGATTAATACAAACATCTGCTCCGAGCGGGAATCGAACCCGCAACCGCCGAGGCTTAAGGCAGACTCGCTACCCACAACGCCACAACGGTGTCGAAAAAAAACTGTAAACACAGATAAATTGAAAGAAAGAACAATTGCATTCCGTTTGAAACTATCCAACGAGCAACAACGAAGTCGTTGTATCTAATAGCCGCAGGCGCCGGCGCCGGGGCCCGCTGCGCCCGCGCGCGGCACGACTTCAACTCGGAACCGAACCGACATTCATTGCTAACATTGACATTATTTGTTATGCAAATTGAGAATCGTTCAGATACGAAGAAGGACAGGATTAATTTCATAATATACACACGGAAGCGAGCGATTCATTTCTGAAACACGATTATTAATTGTAAATGCAAATTCAGGCTTTTCTATATTGGACCGAAGTGCTTATGAATTATTATGATATTATTGTGTAATTGTGTATATAGCGTTTGATCCTAAAGCGTTATCGAGCCCGGGAACTGACTGAGGCCTGGCGTGATAAAAGACCTTAAGGCATAAAGATGGAGTAAGCTTACACGAGGTTCTGCTTAGTATTCCTCCTGAAAGCCCGGTTAACGGCTTAGAACTGAAGTGGGAGTGAATGCAGGTTTCCGACCGCATTCAACGGATATGGTTCAGTCACAAGAACGTGCGAAACAAGGGACCTCATCTTCACTGGTAACAGTGTTGTAAGCGATATGGACAAGTGTCTAAAGGGTTCATGTCGTCAGGGTCTTTCAACACACAGCAAAATCTCAATCGTGCCGCATCTAGCGCATAAAGTTTTTTGCAAACGTTCATAAGCCAACCGCTTACTAAAGCCAGATGTATATTTGTTTTTCAAAAATGTGGTTTAAAAAAAAACTAAAAATAATACAATCTTATTCCTTATTACTATACAATGAATAAACGATTCCCATCTTCAGGAAAGCGGGACCTTTTGTTCAGTAATATATTGATGATGTGAGATGAATCTTACGTCTTTATTACGAGGGGGTGTTAATTTTATGGCGATTAATGAAGTAATACACTTGATATCGTTTCGCGGAAGAACAGGAGGCGGCGAGATAGCGCTCTGCAATTAAGATCATTTCGCGATTGGGCAATTTTGTGTGCCGAATTTAACAGCTTTATTAATTATTACGGATATATTCTTGAGAATCAACTATATCTGTGTATTCCAAGGTATCATATGTTTGTGCGTTTTTTTACACCGCAGATGATAAACAAACGGACCTAATGCCCATATACACCTTTAGCATAAGACCCATCTGATGGTAAGCGGTTGTCGTTGCCTATGAGCGCGCGCAACACCATACTTTTGTAGGTGTCAATCCCGTGTTGGCAATTCCTAAATCTCCTTTGCCCAGTAATGTCACTAGCTACTATGAGTGCTTTGCGGTAGACTAGCTGAAAATGCAGTGGCCCTTACCTTGAAGCCTCAATAGCTCAACGGTAGAAGGGCCGACTTCGCTCCGTTAACGCGAGAGTCGAGGGTTCGATCTTGACCCCCTTGGGCTATTGTCGTACCCACTCCTAGCGCAATCTTCGAGTTTATTTGGAGGGGCAATAGGAATATTAGTAATGCCTTGAAAAAGCATTGCCAATATTAAAAAACCTACCAGTAGCTTACGTTGCAACACCTGTAGTAAACCTTTGCATGGGTATTACCGATATAAGAGGTAGACACACTAATGACTTATGAAGGATAAATGTGTTTAAATTTACTAAATAAATTTTGGGCTAGCTCTCTACAAAGATTTAACAACCAACAGTCAAACTTATATAGCAATGAACTATACAAAAGCTCATATTATAATAATTAACCAATTGTTACTCCTGTGAGCAAGTTAAGTTAACATAACTTAGAGCCATTAGTGTAAATAGTTGTATTTAAGTACGCATTAGTGCTGCCAGGACACGCTCCTCACTGCACAGTAACGCCATCTAGGGACGACTATAAACACGCTCAGTGCTCGTAAACAGACGTTAGGCCTAAAATAGCTAAAGTTATTTTGTTGTCAACGAAATGTTTCTGTAAAATCTTTTTGGTTATAACTGCACTATATACTTTTTTTCTAATGTGTATTGCTATTGGCCTTGCTGGCCTTGATAGCGTCGGGTGGCTATTTACTATAGTTCGTTATGTAGTATTGAAAACTATTTTTGTTCTAGTAGTAATGATACAAGTACCTGTAAGCCACGGTGTTCGCTGGTAGGTAGTCCGTGCATTGGCTTGTCACTTTTATTTATTATAAAATTTCCAAAATATTGGCCTTTAATACAATCTAAATTACTGTAAATACATTTTTAGTAACATTTCATAATAGTTTGTCTATTATATCTTACGGCCGTAGTAACGAGTCTTCTTTAAATGCCAATGATGGTAGAATAAATATAAATAAATAAACGCTGCACACTCAACGGCCGCCATTAGGATAGTAATATCCTGTGTCGGGGGTCCGGAAACATTCACAATGACAAATACACCCAGACCGGAAAATATGCTTGCATGGTCAATACAAACATATTATGCTCCGAGCGGGAATCGAACCCGCGACCTGTGGCGTTTAAGGCAGGTTGGCTACCGCTGCGCCACAACGTCGTCGTCGCCACAATCTTTTCCCGCTTGGCGAATATTATGTTTATGAATAAAATGTAGATGAGTAAAGCGTACTGCATTAAGAACATATACAAGTATGCTCCACTTTAACCACACAATCATGAGAATATATTAACCATATATATTTATCTTCAACCAACCATCACTATAACTTCTATAACCGTGTAAAGATCGTCGCGTCGCTATCGTTTATTTAGAAATGGCGTTAAATCGCTAGAACATACATTCCTTAGCCAATGGCGTTGTTATGCTAACATTACACTCTATGGATATTATCCAGAAATAGGTAAAAGTCGAGATGCGAATGCTAAAATGGCGAACTAAAGCTCTTTCATGCTCGCCTCGATTTGAAAAGGGTAGACGACTTTGGACGGTTAACACTATTCCTTTTTGAAAATAATCTTTCGATAAATGGACACTACATTATTTTAGTAACAAAAATTCGGCTGTAAATTTACAATGAAAAACAAGGAATTGCTATTATAATTTATATTTCGAAAATCTTTAGTTAATATCCATACATTCTCAAATTCGAATTTGAAAATAATCGATCTAATTTATTTTTAACGCGGGTTGAATTCGCAACGCAATTGAAGACAAATTTGGGACACCACCCATTTCTATTAAGTGAAGCTCTGTCTTGAAAATGAAATAAAATTTTAACGTAATAATATTAAAAAAAACTTAATTTGAAAATCCAGAACAAAGATTTTAATATATAAAATTCTCGTGTCACAATGTTCGTTCCCATACTCCTCCGAAACGGCTTGACCGATTCTTATGAATTTTTTTATGGATATTCAGTAAGTCTGAGAATCGGCTACTATCTATTGTTCAAACCCCTAAGTGATAAGGGGTGTCCACCGCAATTTTTTTTTTTATTCTTTGGATAAAATTTTAATTTTTATTTTTTATTGTGTCCCATTGAAAAATACATACGACCCTAAATTTTCATTTTTTTATCACCAACCCCTGCTTTTTAATAGCCATATTAGTAAATCAAAAACTTTAATCGGGTAGAGGGCGCTGCTATCGGGTCGCAAATTTTTTTCGGGGCAGGACAACGTCTGCCGGGCCCGCTAATATATTTATAAAGTTGTTGTTGTTCCCTGAGTTACAATAACGCGGGCTGATGTCTTGTTGTATTGTTGCAGCGATACTTCAGCGTGCGACGTACAAGGTCGGCCTCCTGACGATCCAGGGGGTCTCCACCTGTCTCTACCTCTGCATGGATGCTTGCGGGTTCCACTACGCTAATGTGAGTATAAACTATATATTATTTTAGCACAGTGCTTGGGAGGACGCGCGACCGGTCGGTAGAGACACCGTAGCCTGTTACACGCACTGAGGTCCTCAACCGAGGAGGTTTTGGTGGGTCCCTATGACGTTACAATCTTGTCATGGAACCCCATAGAACTCGGTTTGCCTGTCCAGGATTTCGGGTATTTGGTAGTTAATATTTATCAAATTCGTCACACCCTCAAAAATATAAAAAAATATAGTTTTAATCGTAGGTACAATTGGTTTATTAAATAGCCTTTGAATTGCTTCGTGAGCAACAATCTTTATATTTATTCGACTCAACTTAAATAAAATAAGCAGCATTCGTACTTTTGTCATAAATCTGTGTTTTTGTTAAAACCATTGAAATAATATAATGTCTAGAACTCATAAGATTACGAAACATCAACTCGAAGAATCCTTGCCGAAGACTAATGCCTCAAACTCTTCTGCCTCCTTTTTAGTACCCATTGTTATTTTTTTTCTTCCTTTTCCTCTTGTAACACACATTACTACTATATAATGATTTATGTTTATTGACCTACCATACTCTCTGGTGAAGGCCGGAGAGCTTTTGTAAACCATTAACGTATGGCAAATATTATTATTCATAAGTGTCGCAAATTGCAAAATCATAATAATTATTGATACAATTATCGATCGCAGTTTAATTGTCACGCAAGTCCTTGCTCCACTTGCGAATGTTTATTTACTAAACGAAACGCACCGGGATAGTGCTGTTACACATACCTAATCAGTTTTAAATTAAAATTATTACAAGTTTTTTTTTATTTGGAAAATAGTGCAGATGACTCTATTTGATCTGATGGTAAATGGCAGTAAAGTCCAAACGCGAAGACGGTTAATATAGTTGCGGAAGGCAACCGTGTTAGCTACCCTCGCCTTGCCTACCCAAAAGATGCCATTTCACGCCCCGTTTGAAGGAGCCAAGATTATAGGAAGGAGGGTTTAGAAGTACGACAATGAAAGAAATTGGGAAACTTCTTAGTTATGATTAGTCAACAAATCAATTTTTTAATTTGTCTAGTATATTTCAGCTTGAAAAATTTTTCAGTCCTTTTATCTTGGATATAACGCCTATCGAATCGAAATACTAAATTATTTTTTTTCTTCAAATTTGGCATCGACACACAATACTATTACATACTCCTTTAAAAAAAAAACAAAAAATAAATCAGCGTAATCCTTAAGGTATAGATCGAGAAGATAATTCTAAGTATGCCTATTTATATTATAGAAAATATCTAGACCCAGACTACACTCCTTTCAGTAAGTCGTTAAACCATCAGAGACAAAAGCTAAAACGAAACCAGTGACATAATCGGTAAACCGACCCGTCACAACACTACACAGAGTGCAACGCTCCACATAATAGCATCGTAAACACGTATCGTAAACAAAACGGACATGAGGGATATTTCAATGAGTGCTGAATGTTTTTACATCATTTATCGATAGCCACTCGTGTTCCGATGTTCGCTATATCGATCACTTTACGATGGCATTGCTATAAGTGAAGAGTTCGACACAGGCCCCTGGAGGCTTACCATTAACTCATTTTGCGATCATTTATTTATACGTCATTTTTATTTAAGATTTGAATCTATTTACTGTCAAATTTGCGTATAATTTTTAATAAAAGTTAATGGTAAGCCTGTTCCTGGTCTATTAGGTACAACCAGAGTGTCAAATAATCTTCATATATTTTGCATTCATTTGTTTCGGTTTGAAGAAAACTGTAGGTAGTGAAGTTACTGGACAAAGAAGATTTAAGAATCAATATTTCTTAAAAGCGCTCATAAACTACAACTTCCATCTATCAGGTGGATCGTATGCTCGTTTGCAAAATTTTATTTATGCTTTCGAAATTAATTGAGACATAAACAATCCATCCCTTACATTAATGAACGTGCAAGAGATATCACCCCCTCCCCCTATTTTCCTCCAACAGCTTTTCTACAATTCCTTTAAGTTCCTTTAAGTCCCGGTCCCATAATATATATAGCACCATATTAAACTCAATTCCCATTTTCGTTACAATAAAAAAGTTTCAGTTACTCATCTAAAGCCAATTCATGGAAATCTGTAATAAATTACAAAATTCTCAGTGTTGCAAATAATATAAACTTCAATACATCTTAAGCTGAAATTCCTCCTGTCTCACGGTACATTGCTCTCCAGCTCCGACGAAAGACTGTTACCAGATCACCTCACGCCCGGCCTGCTCCCTAACAGTCATCGGTGACGCAATACTACTCGGAAGTTAGCTCGTTAAGTTCAAGCACAGGCTGCACGCATACGAGCAGTTTTATGTTTTTTAAAACGCGCGTTTTCTTCACTCGTTTACGTAAAGAAGCTTAATGTTTAATTTTAATTACTTAATTTTTTTTGCATCATCCATACTTTTGCGTCTGTTTCAATTCATGAGAGTGCTCATTGATTCCGCTTTAGTTCTCTTCTTGTTCCACCTTCAGCGCCTCTTATTGGTCGTGCGCCGCTTGGTCTGTATGACAAACTGTCGTTCCAAACTAACGAACGCTAAGGCTAAGGTGACGCTTACCATCATTTAGACCGTGAATTTTGAAGAGAATTATAGCATTTCTAAATAATCATAAAATGAATCGTATTACTGCCTAAAAAAATCAAAAGCGTTATTTAACCGCTCGCTTATAGAAACCCTTACGCAGATTAAAATCATACAAGATATCAGCGCCATCTTTTAGTAAGAAATAAAAATAAATTAAATTAGGCCGTGTAATTGTTACAAAGGCTCGTTGGTTCCCACGTAGGGCCACTTAAAATTGTAGTTAACACGTTTTGTGAGATATTAAAATATTTGTAGGCGGCTATCGGAACATCGCTGTCGTAAAACGAAGTAAGACATTACATGAAGGTTTAAGATTATAGAAACTTTACGCGCGTTATAAATTACTTAATTTGTAACGATTACTCTTAAGGTTTAATTGTAGTAAGCCTCTAACTGTAGTTAACTAGGCTTTAATTGTACTATACGCGTATCTATAGTAGAGTCTTACTTTTAATTGGAATCTTGTTTGGAAAAATGTACGTGAGGTACAAGATTTTGTAAAAATTTCGGAGTTTTTATCTGACTTTGTTTTTTTTATAAAAGATTAAAGTCATTCAAAGCGTTTACAATGATCATCTCTGTTTATTACACTTATCGTGTGATCTAGCGATTTATCTATCGATCTATGATCGATGATCCAACGAGAGAAAGTTATAATATCAAGACAACTTTGTGGAATAGGAAGATGTAGCGGTTTCTATGAACGATGAAGTCATGGGTATAAGTTAGTAATAATGTATACACATACCTTAACATGGCAACTACTACCCTCATAAAAAATACTATCGTGGTGTAATAGTATTTGAACTGCTGAGTTTCGTTTGTCGAAGACTAACTCGCTACCCCGGTTCCCATCCATGCTCGCTTTATGATTTGCAATAGTCCATAGGTGTAGGAGAATTTGCCATAATTTTATTGTGAAAAGAAATGAGTTTGTCATGGAAAGCCTATGTATTACTTTAGTCATTACTTTGACATAATTAACAATTTATGTCTCTAGACTAAACTTCCTACCTGGCTTTGGCAAGACATAACATGTCAATCTTGGCTTAATCTCTTGATTGGAAAGTAATATATTATAAAAATGAAAATCAAAATATACCTAAATAAAATAAGCGCTTATGCCCAGGCGAGGTCACTCATTAATAAACGATATTTAAGCTAAGCAACTTTAGATGTAGTCAATCTATGACGGATAACTGCATAGTGGTATTTTCCTGTGATGCCTACCACCTTGCCTTTGATTGCTAGAAGTGGATAAGGTAATGCCAGTTATTCAACAGCAAAACAGTCGTTTGTTTTGCATGTCAACCTCCATCAGGTTGACCGTATGTCAATCGCTTGCTTCCCAACTAAGTCGTATAAAAAAAGTCATCTGAGTGTTTCTGTGCTTCAAAGGACGTGTAAATAAATAGTCGATAAGTCAAGTCCGAGTCCTATAAGAGTGACCTAAACTACACTAGGTTGGCCACTGATCACACCATAAGAAGAAGTTCATTAAACTATGTAATAAATATCACTTAAGCTTTAAACACCTTAAAGACATTAAAAAAACAATTAGTCTACAATCTTTTGTAAACAAAAGTTAACGTTGAAGACATTTAACCTGTCGTTAATACCCAATAGTTAAACAAAGCAATCATCAGGTGGCCAGCGGGATGAAAAACACGCCCCCAACACCTTAATAGGCCATTATTGCACTCACAATTGTTATGGACTCGGAACTTAGCGTTACATACAAGTTAAGTTAAGATTTGACTTAAAAGTTTTTTTTATGTTCTTTGTATTAATTTATTCATATCGATTAGGCTTAAATATTTAGAGAAAGAATTGTCTGTATTGTTTATAAATAAATAAATGCTACACACTCAACGGCCTCCATTAGGATAGATATATCCTCGGGGATATCGGGGTGCCGGAAACATTCTCAATGACAACAACAAACACAAACAAAGGCAAATACACCCAGACCGGAAAACATGCCTGTATTGTCAATACAAACATATGCTCCGAGCGACAATCGAACCCGCGACCTGTGGCGCCTAAGGCAAGTTCGCTACTGCTACGCCACAAAGTCGTCAAAATATGCCATTCTTTATTTTTATAACATATAACATTTTCTAAGTAGCTTCAATGATAGCAAGATTCGTTGACATCTAATCTGGGAGCTAAGAGGGGAAAAGGGAGTAAGAAAAGAGAGGAAAAAGAGACCGGAGAGAGAAGAAAATTTTACCGGCGTCGGGATGTGACGACCCCATCGCCCGCTGTTGGGATAACCTCTGTCACAGCAGAGATTATTCCACCAGTGCAATCAGTCACACTGGTAGTAGGTCTTTTGTTGCAAGAGGCCGGCTAGGTAGGTACCACCGCAGTGTCCAATATTCTGCCGCCAAATTGTAGTGCTTAGGCATTACTGTGTTCCGGTTTGAAGGGCACTGTACGCTAGTGAAATTACTGGGCAGACGAGATTTAAGAACCAAATCTCGAGGTTGGCAACGCGTGAGTGGCACTTACTAATGGTGCTCCAAGCGCTCATAGGCTACGGCAACCACTTACCATCAGGTGGGCCGTATGCTTGTTTGCCAACTTTTAACATAAAAAAAAAAAAAAAAAAAAAAAAGAGAAAGGAGCCTTTACACTCATCGACAGAACTAAAGACTCTCTTGTCGAGCCACTAAGGCTACTTTAATTTTAGAAAAAGAATAACGGCTCTGAGTAGTAAAGAAAAAATGATACAGCACGCAAGCAGAGCCGAAGGCACAATTAGTATTTTAATAAAATTCTATAGTAGATTTTTGCACAATGGTTAATCGAACAGCTTTACGCTTGCTACGTTTTTATATTCTTTGACAGCACAACAATACATGATGTATAAATTGTCGTAGACTGTCGATTACACAGGACGTGTGGGGGCTCTTAATTCGATTGTTATATATATGTTCGTCAATACGAAGTGTCACGGCGCCACCCTCCGCCACCCTCCGCCACACACGGACAGACACAATTGATATAGATAGCACGTCAAACAATCCTATTGAGAATACATTCATATGACAAGCCACGAAAGTGAGAATGATCGATGGAAAAACACCCAGTGTGAAGTACAATACGTCCGGAGATAATCATTCACTGTTTGTGATACGACGGACCGCCCTGACTTCACACGCGTACTAACAGATACCTAAACAGTCAAATCAATGTTTTATAACAAGCTTTCGCATGTGGCTTCATCCGCTTGAATAACTATTCACGTTTTTTCTTTTTTTATGTTACTAAGTTAACAAACAAGCATACGGCCCACCTGATGGCAAACGGATCTTCATCCTAGCATTATTCCCGGTATTTTTATGTTCCCAGGGTCTGCTTATTACTTTTATCCGGATTTGACAGGTTACTAGTTTTTACACGGAGCGATTGCCATCTGACCTCCGCAACCGTAAGGACGAACCAGTAACTCATTGGATAAGAGCAATTTACTTATCAAGAGTTAACGATTATTATCAGATGTTATTGATAATAACCGGGACCGACGGCTTAACGTGCTCTCCGAGGCACGGTAGGGAAACCCACGCGGACAAACGCCCAGACCGAGACAGAAATTTTAATAAACATCTGCCCGAGCGGGAATCGAACCCGCAACCGTCGAGGCTAAAGGCAGACTCGCTACCCATAACGCCACATTGGTGTCCTGATGGCAAACGGATGTCGTAGCCTATGAGCGCGCGCGACACCATTAGTAGGTGCCACTCACGCGTTGACAACGAGAGATATTGGTTCTTAAATCTCCTTTTCCTAGTAATTTCACTAGCCTAAAGTGCCTTTCAAACCAAAACACAGTAATGCCAAAAACGCTACTGCTTTGCGGTATAATATTTAACACTGTGGTGATACCTACATAGCCGGCCTCCTAAAAAAAAGCCCTACCACCAGTGCAAATGCAATATAAAAATAATTTCCTTCGAGCCCTTTTTTGCAATAAAAGCAACAAATATTTTTTCCCACGATTTACTTTATCTCTGTAGCAAATTACATCAAAAGCAGTTTAATGGTTTAGGCGTGAAAGCGTGACAGACAGACAGACAGAGTAAACACTGCACACTGCACACTCAACGGCCCCCATTAGGATAGTAATATCCTGTGGCGGGGTCCGGAAACATTCACAATGACAAGGACAAATACACCCAGACCGGAAAATATGCTTGCATGGTCAATACAAACATATTATGCTCCGAGCGGGAATCGAACCCGCGACCTGTGGCGTTTAAGGCAGGTTCGCTACCGCTGCGCCACAACGTAACTTTCGCACAGAGTAACTTTCGCATTTATAATATTAGTAGGGAAGTAGTCATATATCTGTGAATGTAACTTATTCTTTTGTAGCTAAATCAATAATATTGTCACTGTCCAAACCATTGGATATTGAAGTTGAAATATTATCAAAGTATTCTTTGAGTACTGTAAGAGAATTTGATGATGGTTCTGGCGCAATAACCTTTTGTAATAGCCAGAGGCCACATGAGATCGATTTCCACTGACGGCTGGACCGATTTTAACGATACTCTAACTGGCTGAGCTGATGTTATAATGAGTAAATTAGGCTATTTTTATTTTGGAAAAACAATTAGGATGAGATAGAGAAAAATCGGTAGCGAGCAGAGTGCAGCGTCGGGCGTAGCTAGTCTATTATAAAATCTTCAGATAAATATAATTATGTCTTCAATACCGACGTGAACTATTAAAAAATTGGTTACGCTTTCGTTGCCAGATACAAATTACTTAAGATTGATCAAACTATATATATATTATATTTTTATTTTAATCGGCGTAGAAAACGCATCAACTATTGAATGCATTGATATACATACTTGTACATTATGTAACTATCAAACTATTTAATGTCACAAAATATTAAATTACGCTTTATACTAAGCGGTACTGAAGGGACATTGCAATAGTGATCCTTATGTCTTTGATACTTGAAGAAATTAAATAAAAAATATACGCTTAGAAACATGGACAGGGTCACAATAGAAAGCTAGAAGGATTTTTAATGTGCCGATGGTTCAGAAACAGCCCCAAACACCTATATATCCATTACAAATCCAACTTCCTACTAATATTATAAAACTATGAAAGTTTTGTGTTCGGATGGTTGGATTTTTGTTAGTCAATGACATAAAACCGTCTTATCAGAAAGCAAAAAGGTGTGAAAAAGCAAACTTTAACTTATTATCTGGAGTAATACATTACACATACGATACTTTTTATCCCCGACAAACATTAGATTCCTGTGGGATTATCAAAACACATTCTAATGGGCGTATTCAATTGAAATTCAATTCAATTCTACTCTCACCGCAGACAAAATCGCGGGCATAAGCTAGTAATATATTAATAAGTCGTTCAAATATTTTCACAAGTTCTTATATAAAGACCCCTTAAGTGTTAAAAACTATTAAAAAGCTTAGCATTATATCGTTACAACAAAGCGCCTCGTCTCGTAATACCGTGCAATTTGCTCGATAACATAAATCATTATAACGATATTGGTTTAAGTTTCCATTTTGTTTTTTGCGCAACACTAGTCCCCCGACTACAGATTTAATCTATCATTTATCTGAGGAAATTATTATGCTAATAAAGTTTTATTTTTATAATATATTTTTGTGACCTTCATTTCAAACTGTATACTCGCATAGTGACAGAGTTTCGTATATTATTTAAGAAAATTATGTATTTAGATCTTTAATTAATGAAATGTATTAAATTATCGCTTAAAATGATTTTTTCAATATAAATGCCGTAATTTCTTTTTCATTAGTATATTAATGACATTTTTGAAAAGCTGATATTTTTACATTATCTGTATATATGTATCTTGGTATCTTTGATCGGGGACGGCAGTGCCCCGCCAAGTCGAGAGCGAAGCAAACACAGCCGTACCATTCTTTACCCGAACCATTTCGCCGCATTTTCAGGCCCCTATTTGAGAATAAGACTAGAACGCAGAAATTTTCGTCATCCAGTAAGCTACACACAATAAAATCACACTTAAAATAAAAAAATTCAAGTCTGTAGGTCATTTAGTTCCGAAGTTATGCGAAAGCAAAGTTTCGCATTTATGACACTCAGTCACTCATGATCATCAAAATAGAACTAGTACTTCCCATAAACTCAGAGAGCTGAAATTTGGTACACAGTTACGGTTTAATGTCCACATAAAGGGAAACTATAAAAACTAGGATAATCGAGGATGCGGAGTACCTGGTGACCTTTATTTGAAAACACAAGAGCCCAACCAAACTATTAAAGATTGACATACACCGCCCTTACAAAAAGTAACCAACTTTGTTTGCCTCTTCATTTGATGCCAAAAATCGAAGGTCTGAAGTATCTGATGAAATACCCTCAGCTTGTCTCAGCTGTATTAAAGATATGGTAATGTCCCCTTCTACTATTGGTACATAAAAAATCGACTGTCATTGCAAAAATCCAGCGTAGTGAGACACATCTTCTAATTTAATCTAGCCTATTGCTTCCCACTGCTGGGCGAATGCCTCCCCTTCTGCTTTTAATACGCATAAGAAAATCTAATAAAATAAATCAATATGCCCACGTTTCTACAAAAAGAAGTGAAATCCCACCAAAAACATCCTGTAAGAAACCGTTGGCCGACAACGTACAATTGACTGATTATTGAATCAACGTTTTCCAAGTGGCAATTTTCCATCGTCAATGGTTAGCGGTTCTGGCGACAGATTGATGCAATGGTGTTTTAGAGAACATGGTTTTGTACCCTTGTTTACCTCTCAACAGCCAAGTCATACAACATTAACTATAATAATGAAGAAATCACAATAAGGAACCTTAGGCTTGGCACGACTTTGTCTAGATTTCATTACTTTTTAGAGACAAACAAGCAGCTCTATCGAGACTTGGCTAGGTTTTTTACAGGATGTTTTTGCTTGGATGTTATTTAAATCTAAGGTAAGTTCAATTTAAAAACGTTATACTTGACTGAAGATTAAATTTGTACTAAAAAAAATGCATATAGTTTAACCATAAAGACTTTAACATCTGACCAGAAACTACACGCGAAAGTATAAGATATATTTGAATAACTAATAAGTCACTATAACTGATGTTAAATAAAGTATATAAATCAACGAATACAGAAGTAACTCTAACAAATAATTCCAGCAGCCCCCTCTTTGAAGCTAACGACGGCTCACTTGTTACTTGTCACACGCGGTCTGTTTCCTATTCTACATATATTTAATAAATTTAAAAAATAATAAATAGATACTTTATAATGACATTATGTCAATAAAAATAATATGTATTTAATAATTAGTAGTAGTTAAGAATGAGAATATTCAATTTAATGTTTATGTAAAGAATTATGTAATGCCATTTTTTATGGTTACAATTGTAATAAAAATATTTATAATTTAAATATGAAACTATTGTTTGAACACTCTACCGTTGATTGTGTTATATGATGAATTAAAAATATTTTAAAGCTTTTGTAGTGACTTACAAGAAAATTCATTACATATAACATTAAAGAAGCTAGCAACTCAAAACATGTGATCTCATTAATCACTTCGTAACAATAACATTACTACAGATTGCGAGTTCGATTCCTATTCGGAGTAGATGTATGTATGTATATGGGTATTTGCCCTTATTCTTGTATGTGTTACCGGACTCTCGACATAAGATATAACTATTCTAAAGGGAGCTTTTGAGTGTGTAGCGTTAAGTCTATTTAAAAAAAAATCAAAAATTTTACCAATAAATCACCATTGCCAATCCAAAGAGCAACCTCATTCGAATCTAATTTATAGATAAATTAAATTACAGTTATAAGATTTTTTAAGTCAATCAATTTTGCAAGTCGTATAGGGAATAAACCTAACATGTAAGTACAATATGCACATAAAAAGTAGAGTGTATTATTAATGACGACCCCGAGGGTGTGAGTGTGTGACCGACAGCGCACAAAGATTAATTATGAGTTAAACGTTTAGCGTAGACTTGTTCACGAGTAACAGTGATTTTATTTTTATTCGATATTGGCTTTGACTTAGTCAGGCAACATCAAAAAGTTATAGATGATTTACCCTAGAGGATATAAAACGTACCCTACGTTTTAGGATTCTCGTATCTCAAAAGAAAAAGGGAACCCTTATAAGGTTACTCTCTGTCCGTCCTGTCGGTCTGAAATTTAAATTTACTTTAGTTTTCAACTTTTTCATTTTCGGAATTTTCCCTTTACTTGTTTTGTAACCTTGCTTTTAACCAAAATTAACAATTTTAGGTCACACGGAATTACCCTAAAAGTTTTGGGTCGAAAACCTGTATCTGTTGACCTAGAATCAAGAAATTTGGCAAAAAGCAAGGTCTTATAGCTCAAACAAAGGCAAAATTCCGAAAAAAAAAAAAAAAAATAAAAATTAAAGGGTCTCCCCGTAAATACATACATACTCCAATTAGGATAGCCCTCTGAGTTGTACGGGCGCTCACACAATTTAAAGGTCTAGCTTAATTTGGCCTTACCTTGCATAAGGGAAATAAAACTGTGCTACTGTGTTAAAAAAATAAAAGAAAGTATTTATTACAGATAATGGTACGGAAGGAACCTTTCGAGTCCGACTCGCTCTTGCCCGGTTTTTTTTTCACGTGTTGTCAGGATCGAATATGCAACTCTCGCGTTAACAGAGTCCTTCTAACGTTGTACGGTATAAAAAAAATCTTAAGAATATTTGCGGCTTTAAAAATCCTTACCGTAAAAGTTAAAATACTTTTGTCGTTTCGTTTTTGAATTTTTATCGAATATCTTTTTGGTAAACACATTCCAAACAGCCCCGGTGTTGTAGCTAGCGACCATTACCCGTCGTTACATGTAATGTATCGTATATATAACGCAGGTACAATAGTCGCGTGATAAGAGAATTCCCACGTAATCGTGGGCGGTTATTAGTATAAAAGGATGTAACTATACTTAAATTTTATTACTAAAACATTCTATCTGTACAAGACGTTTTATGGCTTCGCTGCAAGTGATGATGATCGTCAGTACATTAGCTAAAGATTTCGAGCATGTAGGGGTAACATTAAAATCAATTTATTATTTCTTGAGATGTTCATTTCAAAATTCGTTCAAAATCATATACATTTTGACCTGTAACAGTAGCGAAAAGCTGGAATTATTAACTAAAATGGTTTTTAAAAGAGTTTTAGTAGTATTAGAGCCATGCTTCTCCTTGTGTTTCGTACGACGAATGAGAGCGCCGAAGGCCCAATCTCCCAACTCCTCTACTCCTTTTTTCCCTTCCTTCCTATCCTTTAGGTCGGAAACGCGCATATAATACTTTAAGTATCGCAAGTGTTCATAGGAGGCACTGAATGCTTGCCATCAGGCGGACCGAGTACCAATTTGTCAGTTTGGTTTAATTTGTTCTACAGCAAAATCCTGTAAAAAAAGCATATAGTGGCATAAATGTAACATAGAATTGAATTGAAACTTCTAGTTATACCTATAATAACGAAAACAGAATCATAATACATTTAGTAAGTTTTATATAATGCTATAACTGATAGGCACATATTTAACAAATAATTATTTTAGTTAAAAAGATTTTTAAATAGTCTATAGAGTTTACAGTATAGATTATATATAAATAAAGATATTTTTCTTATCTCTATGCATAAAATATGATATATTACACAGTTGGCATATGAAAATAACAAAGATTAGCTGTATTCCAAAGATCTTAAAAGATCTAATTTATATCAAGACAAATCTAAACTAAGTATCAAAATAGTTCAAAATATTGTGTTAGCTCAGTGTCGCTCTTCGGATGTCGCGCGAGATTTACAAAGTCCTATACGATCTCAAGTATGTTAGGAATCGGTTTGATTGAAGATACGGAGCTAATGCTGTCGTAAGATATATTTTTAATATCAAAACAAAATTAACCCTCCCTTTGTCATACTTTTAGCTTCTCTTATGATGGTTCCCTGAACGCACTTATGAAGATTTTTATTAAATAAGAATTGTCATAAACGCGTTGTTTGCCAAGTGTCAACACCGCGTCACAACACATAAGTATGTGGTACTAGCTGTGGCCGCGGCTCCGCTCACTTTTTCCCGGAATAAAAAGTGTCCCTATATGCTAATCCAGGTAATAAGCTATATGTGTACCAAATTTCATTCATATCTGTCCAGTAGTTTTTGCGTGAAAGAGTTACAAACATCCACCAATCCACCCCAACTTTCACATTTATAATATTAGTAAAGAAGTATAGATTAAAATATATAATTTTACATTTGAAAAGTGAACTTATAAAAATATCGCTAACGATTCGCTCGACGCACGGCGCCTTTCCCACACATCGCGGTAATCCCATTAAGCAGGCGCTACACTAACCCCAGATAAGAGCCCTGACACCATTAATCAGGTAGCCGATTCATTACCCGGCGACGCGCAACGATTTGTCATAGACAACACATTGATACACAAAATTGTCGACTCGGACAATAAAAGGACACTCCCCGATAGGCCGAATTGCTTGATCCCTTTGTTTCGTCCTCACAATTATGTATTTTTAATGCGCTGAGAAACGTCTGTGTTTTATCTATACTAAGGATTTCGAATGGATTAAATATTTTACTATGTCGATTTTTATTTATTTTATAACCCAGACAATTTTTATTCTACATTGACACTATATAATTTCCAATAATTTAATTTTGATTTAAAAAAAACTTAAAAATAACATAGCGATTGCTTTCAAACTGTAGTCTAAGTTTTTTTTACTAAATTTAATAAAAAAAATTATATTAATGATTGCTTTCAATCTGTAACCACTGTCTTACTATAAACTAAGCACTGGCACTTCCAGACATAAAAAATATCCAAAGATTCATAAATTCCAAAATATCCTTCATAAATTCAACGACACTACCAACACAACACTTTAACACAATGTTTTAAATTTATGTGTACACAATAACTATGTAGACCAAGCGAGCGAATCCGCGGGCACAGGTAGTGTATCATATAAATGTACTGTCGTGTACAAATTCATTATTAGTGCCTTTTGGTTAAGTCTAATTGCACGCTTAGTCTTATAACTTGCTTAGTAAACCGACTAAAGTCAAACTTCCTAAGCACATCCTGCAAGATTTATACGATAGGATTATTAGATAATGCCCCTTACACAGCACAGACACGCACACAACACCGTCTTCGCCGTCGAGGACGAGGTCCTTTGTTTCTCACGTCACGATAGTCACACCCTTAGGTGAGTCCTTCGTGTAGAATGTCTTGGCTGAGTCTCTGTGCTTGGCCCCCGCCCGGTGACGCTGTCAAGGCCAGTAGGGCCAACAGCAATACACATTCCGAAAAAATCGTGTAGAATGCGCTCGGAGCGCTGCCTCCATCTCCGATGACGTCCTTAATCAGAATTCGGCTTCGAAGGAGGCACCCTAAGGACGGAATCAAATTTGAGCCACCGTGAGGGCTGTCCATTTTTTAAGGCCGGGTCTGTACTCACCCCCCTCTGCTCCGTTCGAGGCCGCTATCAAGACCAGTAAGGCCAACATAGTTAATAGTTATAAATACATTAACAAAAGTAATCCTTGTTTCAATAATCACAATGGTATTCAAAGTCTCATCTCGAAGGATTGCGCCGTTATCTATATTAGATTCCTGTCCGTCTGTACGTCCGTATCGCCTTAACTAAAATCTCGAAACTAACGGTGTCTGTTATGCTTTTAATAGGTCCTTTATTTTCTATAACGTTTAATATGAACGCGAGCGTGAGAAGATGATTGTATCGTAAAAACAAATATTGATGACGTTTTGATTTCTTTTGAATAGAAGATACTACGAAGACGGCTTCTGATAATAAAATGCATTCCAGGTGTATTCAGGGATTTCACTTTTTTGTGTCATGACGGTTTTCAAACAAGCAAACGGTCCGCCTGATGCTAAGTAGTCCCGCAACATGGACGCGCGCGATACTTGAACATGTGCGTTACCAACTCAAGGGACAGGAGCAAAAGGGGAAGGGAGCTAAGGAGGTGGGAGATTGGGCCTCCGGTGCTCTCACTCATCGCACGAAACGCAACACACACACACACACACACACACACACACAAACTACTGTACTGTCACTATACGTTCCCCAGTCGAGTCGGCCCATTTGTGCTGGGAGACGCATGGCTTTACTACTAACAGTGGATAGCAATACTTTTAATGGAAGAATATTGATAAAAGCCGACTTGGATTTATAATGTATAAAAATAAACATAAACTTTTAATTTTTAATTACGAAAATACAGTAATTATTATATTTATCGGGGTAACAAATTATATCTTTAGGATATTTGTATTTTAATTCTTATAATAATTCTAGAGATTATAATAAACAAAACATAAAACAATCCATATTAGGTATATCTAGACAGACTCTGTACTATTGACATAGGAGACGTTAGAACTACGTTCACGTTTAGTGTACCTACATATATTGTTCGCAAAAATAAGCCTATACTTATCTTAACTCAAAATTCCTAAGAATTTTAGATATATAGAATACTTTCCCATAACGTTGTTTTTTATATTATTTTTAATAATTACCATGTCATTACCAACATGCTTTTTCTTTGGCTTTAATTTGTAAATATTTAAAGTCCTAAAGATTCGTCGTCATCAAGCTGTGGAACTCTTAAGTCTCCAGTTCCACATGGTCCATTAGACACTCGATGGGTTATACTCTAATCAAAAGCGCTTCTTTAAAAAAAATTGTCACCAAAATTTGACCAGCAGTGTTTGCGTTAAACTCGAAATCAGAAAAAATATTCTCTGCAGTACAGTCTGAGGTCTATTTAAGTTTAATAATATTACAGATGGTTTTAAAAACTAGACAGAATAAATTTATGATATTGTACGAGTTGTTTACTTTGTGGTGCGTTCTACTATCATACTTATATCAAAGATATCAAGAGCTATCTTGTGTGATGGATCCAATTAAAATACAAGTACCGACCACCACCACCATATATGGTCACCAGCAGCCATTATAAATAATAACCTGTCACATGTAACCAATATGTTAAACGAATTCATGTTAAACTATTAGGATTTTTAAATTATTGTTTACATAAACTGAGATTATAGCGACTTACGACGATTCCCAGTTATCACCACTTCACGCTTTATTAGATTTGACAGGGCGGTTCTGTATGTGTGTCTTTTTTAGGTTATTAAGTTGGCAAGCAGGTCATTTCGCCTGACGGTAAGTCGTAGCCTATGAGCACTTTCAACACCATTTGGTATTCACGCGTCACGTGTTCCGCCCACGAACTTACTAGCTACAATGTCCTACAAACCAAAACAGGACACTGCGGTGGTACCTCCCTAGACGACCTCTTGCTATAAAGGCCTACCATCAGAAGTCTTTTCAGGAATTAAAAAATTATAGAACAACAAAACTAGACGAGGGTTTTCTCTAACTGTAACAGTCGTCTATACGTCAAACGGTTGTCTGTAAGAGATTGCTTGTATAAATAATACCGCCTTTGCACACCAGAAACTATCGTAACATTAATTGTTTACGATACTTTGTCTTGTTTTATGTCCAATAAAGCTTTTCATCTATCTATCTATTTACTTTTTTATTAATTTCTATAGATAATAATTATAAGTTAGTACTTCATTAATAAAGTCGCCATTAAACGTTTATTAATATATTAATGCATCGTCTCGTCGCACTGTCTTGTCGGTTACTTTCACCGGCGCTTATCAACTTCGTCCCCCGGTCCATGGGATTGAGATGATTACGTAAGATGCGATCGATCATCCGTATCTATTACCTCACCGTTACAGCATCCGACACCTGGCTGGTTCCTCTCGAAATCTTCAAATATTTTTGAGTTGTTGTTGTACAATACAGTTAGTCATAGCTGACTAATTATGTTAAAATTTTAAGGAAACACTTTCTTTAACCCAGAATATCCACTGGTCCAGTAAATTTGTAAATAAAATAAATTTTATTAATAAAAATATCGCTGGATAAAACTAAGGTTATTGAAATCACATAAAGAATTAATCAAATTATGTAATTCATAATATCAGAAATGAAATCTTTCCATAGAGTGGACACTCAATATTATTGTGTAAATTGACTCATTGCTGCCTCAATACTTATTTTTATCATGCAATGTTTGTCAGAATTACTCCATTTGCCATAATTTTCAAACTCCAATCCAAACTCAAAATATTCTTTAATCAAGTACGGAGTTAAGTTCTTTTTTATATCATGAAGGTTGGCAAACAAGCAGTCACCGCAACCTATGAACGCTTGCGATACTTACAGTATCACATGCGCGTTGACAACCCAAGGTATAGGCGGGAAGGATGAGAAGGGAAAAAGGAACGGTACCTAGAGGGTGGGAGTATCAGTACTCTGCTATTTTACGCTAATATTCTAAGAGAGGGTAGTATTTCCCCGGTGGGGCCGGCCCATTTGTGCTGTAAAGCAAGACTCTACTACTAATAAACAGTACTTTTTGAACTTTTTTATACGTTTTTTCTATCTTTTGTACGTTGTTGCTTTAGCCAAGTCTAACGCAGCTAATACAAGTACTTTTTAATTGAATTTTACCGGCGTCGGGATGTGACGACCCCATCGCCCGCTGTTGGGATAACCTCTGTCACAGCAGAGATTATTCCACCAGTGCAATCAGTCACACGGTGGTAGGTCTTTTGTTGCAAGAGGTCGGCTAGGTAGGTACCACCGCAGTGTGAAATATTCTGCCGCCAAATAGTAGTGCTTAGGCAATACTGTGTTCCGGTTCAAGGGCATTGTACGCTAGTGAAATTACTGGGCGGACGAGATTTATGAACTAATATCTCGAGGTTGGCAACGCGTGAGTGGCACCTACTAATGGTGCTGCAAGCGCTCATAGGCTACGGCAACCACTTACCATTAGGTGGTTCGTATGCTTGTTTGCCAACTTCTAACATAAAAAAAAAGAATGCAAATAGCCCTAGGAAGCTTTCAATACAGTATACATTAAATAGTAAAAGTCACCCTTAAAAACTTTTTTATCCATCGCTACCACACAGTTCGAGTAACTATTATCCCAAATAAAGCGTTTACAGATAAGGGCGGGATAGGGATTAATAACCCTTCTCTTTAATGATAGCAACACTCGGCGTTTTTGTGAAAAAAATGTTTGTCTTTAAAATTTAAACCATGGACGTGTTACGTGGAATTAGCGATAAGTACAAAGAAGAATTCCAAAAAAATAACAGAATTGTGAGTAGATATTAATAAAAAAGATTATCATATATTTAAAATTATATTTGCTACAGAAAATTGTAAATTTTAAAATTTTAAACAAAACAAAAAAACACCATTTAAATACTAAAAAGTAAAAATAAGCGTCACAATATTAATATAACTTGAATGTTAGTAGAGGTATTGCAGGCGGGGACAATCTCATCGTTCAATTGTTTTTACATACAAGATTACGTTTTACTTATTTGCTTGTCCCCGCCTGCAATACCCCTACTAATACGAAACTAGCTTGCTAAAGGCAGGTTTGCTAGCATTAAAATTAACAAACTTAATTAGAAAGGATTTTTAGTATATTTAAAACCCTAAGTAAGGCTTCAAATTTCTTCAACTTAAAATCTTTGCCATCCAGATAATCATTAATGAAATTCTTTGTCGGATATTTCGTAGGTCGATGTAAACACGGCGAGGGCACGCCGCGCCCCGGGCGCTAGCATCCACGTTGAAAAAACCCCGAAAAAGTGTCAAAGTCCCACAAAAGTGACATAATTTATACTCAAATTAACGATCGCATTGTGTGTTTTGGTTGTAATTTTTATTTACGATTGTTTAGTGTATTTATGTTTTAATATGACCATATTTATGGCCATTTCATTTTTGTCCTTCGGAATTTCTATGGGGTTGTTTAATTTATAGAACTATTTAATCGACGTTTTGATTGTACTCGTGTTATTCATTGTTAAATGGTAAAAATCGTTTTTAAACGTCCTTAAATTTGATTTACATATTATGTAACTGTTATTTGAATAATGTTTCAAAAGATATTCTCGAATGTAAAATGTAAATTTCTCGGTCAACAAAAAACGAAACGGAATCATATTTCTATCGCTTCGGATGCACTCATCGTGTACAGAGAATACGATATCCAAGGAATAGTTTTATTAACTGAACCATTAAGAATATATAAAAGCTGTCACCAGTACTAATTCCGGGAACACTTTCGTTCACAGGGTCACACCGTCACACCGTCACACCGTCTAATAGACGCTTACGCTACTTTTATTAGACGATCGTAAACTCGAACGAAAATATCATTTTACTTTTAAAAAACCAGTGTCTTTATTTCAAACTTTTTGTATAAATATCGACAATCTCATATTTTATAGAGTTTTTATTGTCGTCTAAAGAATTTCGTCGTGAGGACGAAAGACGCCGCGCGCCGCGCTGCTCGCCCTCGAGCCGGAGATTAGGGGATTGTAATTCGTAATAAATTTATTAATGATTAATAATGATATCGATGTTTTTTTTGTATCGTAGATCGGGGATCGACTTAAGTGTCACGGATAGCTAGAAATGTCGTATAGATTTATCTAGAATCAGGGCACAAATCTATGGTCTTAAGCAACGGGACTGATGTAACAAGATTTTATTTTTAAGATTAATATATCGATACAAGTATTTATGTGTGATGATATAGATTGCAAAAATACTTTAAATTAAAACAATAATATATTATAATTTCATTTTATTCCCTAGACAGATCCCGGTTCTTCTTTCATTGTAGTTATAAGATTTTAGTCTATTTTAATTTAATTTTAAAATCGTCAATAAATCTTACATATAAAATATAATAATTAGTGAATAACGATTTTAATACAAATTCTGAAAAAACTTGAAACCCTTGCAAACTCTGGGTGTCATATTTATTTATATCGAATCAACGGCCTAAAAATAAGTTTCAAGGTTCTAGCTCTAAAAATGACGATACTTCCATACAACTTTTCATCCTCCATTTCAACCCCTTACACCCCCTTTACCCGTGTTTTAGGCTCTAGACTGTGTACCAAATTTCATTTAAATCGGTTCAGTAATTTTGGCGCGACAGCGCAACAGACAGACAGACAGAGTTACTTTCGCATTTATTATATTAGTACGGATTTAAGTAACGTACTAAATAACTAAAAACGATACAACAGCACTACAGTGAAAGCAGTTGTTAAGTGATTAACAAAAATAAGCAAGCAATGCCCAGCTCAGAAACGTAAGAGAAAACACTTAACCCGACACCGAGAGTTGTAACCAAAGGATATGCAAATCAGTTAATTTTCACCGCAAACTCACATTTATCATAATAACTGTCATCGGAACTATAAATCAACAAGTTCTGCTAAAGATTATACAATCAAGTAAAGATTATATAGGCAGAGGACGCAGGTTCTATTCGTATTGAAGAAAGCAAATACAATCGTAATATATTGCTTTGTAAATGAATTGTTTAAAGCTTTTATGCAAGATTATACAATAGTTAATGCTAAATATACTGCTTGCGAAATGAAATAGAGAATAACCAGCAACCCTAGATGTATAAAGGATCCTACTTTGTATTAAATTATATTTATATAATTTATATTGCAATCAGTCACACTGGTGGTACGTCTTTTGTTGCGAGAGGCCGGCTAGGTAGGCACCACCGCAGTGTCAAATATTCTGCCGCCAAATAGTAGTGCTTAGGCATTACTGTGTTCCGGTTTGAAGAGCACTGTAGACTAGTGAAATTACTGGGCCGAGGAGATTTAAGAACTAATATCTCGAGGTTGGCAACACGTGAGTGGCACCTACTAATGGTGCTACAAGCGCTCATAGGCTACGGCAACCACTTAATATCAGGTGGGCCGTATGCTTGTTTGCCAACTTGTAACATAAAAAAAAAATATGTATATTATTTATAATATTGTAAATGTGCAAGTTTGTTAGGATGGATGAATGTTTTTTACACTTCCACGCAAACTACTGGACAGGTCTTGGATGAAATTTGGTTGGTGGTTGGTTTGGTTTAACTTATTACCTGGATTAACATATGGGAAACTCTTTATCCCGGAAAAATATTGCGTTCCAGTGGGATCATCAAAAAACTATGTAACGCGAGTGAAGCCGCGGGCACAGCTAGTATAATATATATGGTTGAGTGAACTCATTTCTTTAGCCGTTAACTTAGCAAATACTACAGGGCTCTTTCTAAGCACTTCGATGTAAATTAAGAACGAACTTAATCACACGCTAACTTTATGATTTGCTCACCGTAAACGAAAGAAATTAGCGTGTGACTAAGTTCGTTCCGTTGCAGTGTCTGTGTCATTGGATATAAAATGTTTGCATTTACAAATAACTAGTAAGCATGTACTCCAATGTTTCCAGATGGCATGTACACCGATACTATTAAAAAGAAAAATATATTTTTTTATTTCAGTAGCTTGTCAAAAGTAGACATTTCAAAATGAATGTAGGCGCAAATCTTGATATCTTTATTAACAAAAAAACAATAGAGATTAGAGCAAACTAGTATAATAACAAATGCCAGTATTTACGAGAATGTCGTCCATTTCGGAGATTACAGCAACCCAACCCCCACTAAATGTAAATTAAATATAAATCGGTCGAGAAGATATCCAATATAAAAGCCGATAAACTATAGAGGAAGATAGAAAGAAAAAGATTTCTACATATACGAATAAGAAACACAAAACCATATAGCAACTGCCTGCATATATTTGTTTTATTTTATTATAATTTAAAGTTAAAATATTATTACCAGATCTACATTCAATTTATATTATCAATGTTTTGACTATTTTATAAGCAGCCCTAAAAATAATAACATAGTATGACATAGTTTTTACACGTTTTAAAATGTTTAGTTACTAAAAATAATTTTATAATTTGTTCTAAAACAATATTTTGTTTTAAATAATATCGACTATAATAGAAAAATGTTCTCGATGCGTTCGGAGCGGTCCAAGTTACCTCGTCCTTCTATCATAACCAACATAATTTTCACGGTTTAAATTCCCATAACCCGGCGTGACAATCACGTGATATCGGATCGTTAAATTTTATCGCTTTATTTCCTTTCCTACGCCTTTGTTCTACACATTAGGGAACATATAAAAACGAAATGCTAACACTAGTCGCCAGCAACGTGAAATTCAAAAAAAAATTAAAGTGACTATAAAACTTTTTGATTATCTGTGCTGTGAAATGTGGATCATTAGGACTAGTTTTATTTCTTACATTTGAAAAAAAAAATTAGGTAAGTATATTACCTGTTGTTAAAACGCCTAGTTTAAAATTAGGTATTAGGTAAATAAACAAAATGAAATTTAATTGTATCTGATCAAAAATAGTTAAAAAAAAAACAAACTGCTCACTGATATAAAATTAACAACAATATTAAGTCATTAAAATTTAAAAGGTTAAATATAATTAAAGGTTTCTAACAAGGTGCAAGAGTTCGCGCCATTATAAAATAAAGGTTAACTCTTGATATGTTATTTTTCTAATAATTAAGATCGTTAACTAAACATCGTGAACACATCCTTAAGCTAGGTCTACACCTAAATTATTATTTGCTCGAACAAAAAATCGTCAAGTGCGAAACGTGTGTTTTTTATACATTCGGCACGTCGTCGTCAAAGGAATATTGTTTATTGACGTTTATTTAAATGCGTTTTGACAAGAACGATGTAATATGATATTTTTATCTAAATGTAGTTTTTTTTTGTTTGTATGTATTATGTGTTAAGTCAACTGTAACATATAATGCAATTAAAAAAATATACCTAATAAGATTTTAGAATAGTTTCAAGAATTTAAATTAGATATTTAGAAGAGAACCACTTTTAAGAATTTAAATTAGATATTATTTGACATTATTTTCTTTAATTTTTTTTTATGAATGATTGAATGAATGAATGATTTATTTGCATTTAAACAAAAGTGTGTTGTATTTTATATAGTTATTATACATTAATATAATAATTCCTGAATAAAAATAATATTCAAATATCAAAAAATTAAATAGGAAATTTATATTTTTTTATTCAACCAATGTGGAACCCTAAAACTGATTTAATTAAATAAACAAAATATATTTAGGCAACTAAAACGTTCGCATGAATTATTCAAGAGCTCGAGACGAGCCGCAAAAAACTGAACCTATCATTATGTTAGAGCTATATTATTATTGGTTTAGCAAATTATTGTTATTAACTTATTTACTAATCAGGAAATGCCTGAAAGTCTAGACCTCTACAATACTATGCACAAATTATATAATATAATTATGTTCAAAACGTTTTTGAAGATCAATTACTTATTAATATTATTATAGTAAGTAAATAAATATTATATAACTTAATCCATTAATTAGAACATAGCCTAATATTATATTATATCTAAATGATTTTATCGTGTATTTTCTATTATCAATATAAATTATTCGCCCAAAGAATGGGGAATGCAAGTCAGCGGGGAAATGCAGCTAGCATTCTTGTCACCATTCCCCGTGGACATGATTTGTACAGTTGTAAGCATTTGTAAATATCGGTAGTATTGAATTGTCAATAATAAAATAATATTAATAAATGTGCTATATTAAAGCTGATAGAACGTTTCTAACCGACATAAAAAGGGGGAGATTTACAGTTTTTTTTATTGTAATTATGTTGTAATATTGATTGTCAATAATAAAATAATATTAATAAATTTACAATATTAAAGCTGATGTTTCTAACCGACATAAAAAGGGGGAGATTCACAGTTTGTTTTTTTATCAATGTTACCACTGAACCCCGCTATTTATAAACCGATCTAGAGAACTATTTTTTAATTTGAAATTAATGGTTCTACGTAAGTTTTATACTTACATATTTAATGTGTACTTGATCAAGTAAGTACTCCGACTTCCGGACTTCCGGAGATATAGTACGGAACCTGCTCACTGAAATACGGTGGATAGACCCACAAGGACAAACGCCCAGACCGAAACAAACATATACAACAAATATCTGCTCCGAGCAGGAATGGAACCCGTGACCGTCGAGGCTCAAGGCAAGCTCGTTGCCAGTACGCCACAATGATCGTCTAACATTGTTTTTCGTTTTAGTTTTTATAACAACCCAATTATTTCCAGTAGTATTTCAATACCCGCGTCACACAGATATCGGCGCGGCCGGTAAATTGCTGTTCCTTCTAATTTACTCGCTTCCTAAGTTATTTATTTCGTAATAAATACGTCAATTACGCTAGACGAGACGCGACAGATTTACTGAGATGTGAGACGCACCCGCGGAATATGTGGCGTTTTGTCGTTGTTGTATTGTTGTTGTACACTCTATATAAACCATAGTTTGTAATTAGTTAACTGCTTGTCAAGTTACATGTGTGGGTTGGTGTTTTTGGTTCTTTTTTTGCTTTAAGTCGTCAAGGGCCTACCATGAACGCTCATTGCTATCTCGTACCATGACAAATATACATGCATCATGGTACCATAAAAAAACCCCTAACGACTTAATCCCTTATAACCCCTTGTTAGTTATAATCGCACAACACACGCTTACTCAAAGTAGGTTATGTAACTTTTAAGAGATGATATGAGCATAATCGTGAGAGGAAATCGACCTGCGACTAAGGCTAAGGCTGGTTCCGTATTCGCGGTTTTACAAAAACACAACGCCATTTTTTATCGATTAAATTTTAATGATCTCTAAAAATTCAAAAATTTCAACCGAAAATCAAAAGTTATCGACAAAAACACTTTCGGAAGAGGGAAAGAAACGCGTCCGAGCTCAAAACGCACCGTGATTGTTGTAGGTTTCCGAGAAGCAGGCGGCGTCTCAAAGATGATCTCCCAGCTTCCAAGTAATTTGACGGATCCTGGTGGCTGTGGGGCGACATTGATCTGTCGTCTGCGAATCTAGTGTTAATTTATGCGTTAGGTGTAATTTGGTGGAATGTAGTCGCCTCGTCGATATCATTTTAACGGCCTCGGACGATTTATTGTTTTACCCACGGGAACATTCTACACTTGTTCAACTTTTTAACATAACTATGACTTGAATGTTTTCCTTATTACAAAACATGTCAAGTTCGATTCGCCCTCTTACGGGTTCCGTATTACAATAGCTTATTGTATTTTTTTTTTTGGAGAATCACATCACCCTTTTTAATTTCTTTTAATACTTAGCAATTAAGTCTCTTACGGAACGAGACCCAAAACACAAAGTCTTGTATTTTTAATCTGTTTGAAAAGACTCTTCGTACTATTTACGTTGCATATGTTATTTAGATTACTTAGTAGGAGTAGAGCCATGCTCCTCCCAGCACAAATGGACCAGCTCGACCAAGCAAGTACTACTCTCTCATAGAAAATCGGCTTAAAGTAACAGAGTACTATAGCGTTTCTTGCGATGAGTGAGAGCGCCGGAGGCCCAACTTCCTTTATTTATTTATTTTTTTATTTATTTATTTGGTTTGCTAGCGTTTGATACATAGTATTTAAATTTATTATTCATACACTTAGAGACTTATAATCTATGCACAAAACATTTAAAAGCAAACACAGCATGCCATATCCTTATATAATATCTCGAGAATAGATGTCTTAATAATAAAGGAAGACTAAATTCATTTAATTGAGTTAAGAATACATATAGATTAAGTAATTATATAAACAGCTATCACTTAAAAACCTTTTTTACAATTAAAACAAAATAATTTAAAATCAAAAATAAACTTAACATTAAACAAAAATCAAAATTAAAATTAAAAATCTGTTTAAAATTAGAGCAAAAGTCTTTCCTTGTCCTTTCTAATCCCTTTACCCCTATCTCTGACAACGCCCATGTGAAATAAAATAAAAACTAATTTATAAGATGAAATTTATATAAATAAACAAATAAATATATTTTAAATGTTATATCTCATTCTCTTAGTGAAAGCTGTCTCCAATAAAAGAGTTTAATTTGCCACTGGAAACGATTTCTGTTGATCATACAATTGTTATTCAGACATAAAACTAGTTGGCTAGAAGAAGTATAAAGTAAATGAAAATCAAGATGTGTGTTACATCTTGTATATAAAAAACGAGACGTCAAAACATGTCTGGTTAAAGAGAGGTAACGTAAAAAAACTTTAACCAATAATGTAACACAAGAATGTACTTACATAAACCGCCTAGCGCCGGAACAAACACGAAAGGATACAGATCGCAAAACAATATCGGAACATACACTCCCAATGAATAAATTACTTTTACGATCGTTCCGCTATTGACACGTGACATGTGTGTTAAAATGGACTCGAACCTGTAGCCCTTTGGACGTCAGATTTCAATAGATTCTAACATAAAGATCAGGAATGATAACCCTTGCACTAGGGATGCCCTATTGTCCTTTATCGATAGCATCTATCGATATTTCACGATAATACTCTTGACCCAAGAGGTTGGATTTAGCGACTAACATATGCTCGCAGCTTCATCCGCTTTGGAGAAGGTTTTTTTTCACTTCCAAAACAATTTTTTTTCTGATTTTATTTTGGGATGAAAACAGCAATTTCCTTAATAAATTACAGCAGTAAGCAAAATTAATTTGTATTCATGAATTAGCTCTTGTATTTGTAAAAAGTGAAAACTGTTTTGACCGAGCTAATCTGATCATCATAGAATTTAAATGGGCTTAAAAATAACTATTCATATCAGTTTTCAAGAGTAATAATAAATATATACTTTTTTAAAAGTATGTTCAAAAATTAAAAACCAGGCAGATTAACATTCACTATATCTAATATCTTTAAATGAGCAATTCTTGTATATATATAAATGGGATCTCGAAACGGCTCTAACGATTTTCATGAAATGCGATAAATCGATCTGCCTAGGATTCATTTCGTAGAATAGGATTCATTATCCGTGTTGTCAGGCAATGAAAACTCCAGTTCAAGAAAATATGACACTTCCTGGCTACTCTTGGCGAGTAATAATTCGACACCGTCGTGGCGTTGTGGGTAGCGAGTCTGCCTTTAGCCTCAACGGTTGCGGGTTCGATTCCCGCTCGGAGCAGATGTTTGTATTAATCGTACAGGCATGTTTTCCGGTCTGGTTGTGTTTGTCCTTGTCATTGTGAATGTTTCCGGACCCCGACACAGGATATAATTATCCTAATGGGGACCGTTGAGTGTGTAGCGTTTATTATTAAAAAAAAATAATACCATTATTGCTTTAACAACCCAGCAAGTAAAAACACACTTCACAAAAAAAATATACAGAGCAAAGCTCGGTCATCCAAGTATTAAATTATAATATCAGTATGTATGCAAACAGCTGAAGATAGAAACCACCGTTAGGTATTTTCATTTCCATTCCTCCAAGTGACGTTTATCGCGCTTTCGTGAATGTCTCAGCATTCATAAGCTCAGAAATCGATTTCCAATCACTTGTGATTAAGACTAATCCTTAATAGAGACTTCATTCAAGATAAGCCTCAAGATTATAACATAATTGAAAAGATTGCTATATCTTAATTACACGTTTGTAATCCTTTTAATTACAAAGGTACAGTTTTATGACTATATATTCATATAAAATATACACATATATAATTCAAAATATCATTAAACCATGCTTATGCTTCTTCTCCTTACTAGCATTATTTACAGTGTTCACCGACGGTCTGCGTATACTCTTATCCTGATTTGACGGGTTGACTAGTTTTTACACAAAGCGAATGCCATCTGACCTCCACAACCCTAAGGGCGAACTAGTACCTCGTTGGATAATAGCAAATTACCTATCAAGAGTTAACGTTTATTATCAGATGCTACGAGAACAACGGACACCAACAGCTTAAAGTTCTCTCCGAGGCACGGTGGAGAAACCCACAAGGACAAACGACCAGACCGAACTCCCAACCATCGATGCTCAAAGCAAGCCACAATGATCGCCCCTTAAAGTCCATGCATTACTTAAAAATCAAAACAAAACTTGTTTGTGAAATGATTAAAAAAAAATAATTGTGACACTTTAATCAAACAATTAAGGACTAATACGAAAAAGAGAACTTCATTTAATTACGTAATTACAGCAGTTTTATTTATGGTCGTCATAAAATGAACATAATCACTTTAAGGAAATGTGATTTACTAATTAAATAAACCTTTTAACGTTTTAATTGAAAGAGGATATAATTTGAATACACTATCGACTGTCGATATCTTGCCTATCAATCTCTAAAGTGTTTATGATCTAATTTTCCTAAACTGTGCGTCAGGGTTGTCAGTCGTCCCGCATATGGTCTGTCCCGGTTTTTAAATTTGTATGTCGTGGAAACCTGAAATCCCGCTTTTTATAAATAAAGAGTAATACTATCACAATGAGTGACACACATAATACTTTGTCTTGTCAATTAAATAATTCAAAAATTATACATAACCGATAACAAACCAAAAGTATTCTTAAAAAAATTACCTACTGTCCCAAAAAACTTATATCCTTCGGAAAAAATGTCCCGCTTTCATCGACTGTGTCTCGATGTTTTATAATAGTCCCGCATTGTACGAATGATCTGGCAACACTATCTGAGCTATTATTGGAATTGGGGTCTGCTGATAAGATAAGGCACAATATTCGGATCAGCGTGATCTTGATTGAGCACTGCGAGACGTATTGAGCTATTAAAGTGTTTTTGTTGGCGCCTCATTTCGATTTTGTACGTTAATTAAGTTTTGTTTTGTTGTGACAGGAATCGTAAATAAATAAATTCAAACCTATTTAGTATGTAAAAACTTCACTCAAATAATACATAATTAGTAGTCTAAAAATACAAGTTAATACTTCTTATATTATTCAATGTCGGTAATATCAAAATAATACTTCCGCGGCTATTGTAAACGTGACCAAAGAACATACAGACGAACAGACAGCCGCATTAGCATATATCTCATGTTATCATGAAAATATTGAATCTTACTTATAAATGCTTAAAGTGAAATGAACCTTCTATATCGTTAGTTAAGTGCGATTATTGGTTATAAAAGTATTGATTTTAATAATAAATTTCTATTTGATGTCCGTTTAAACTGTACGTTTAGCTGGCGATCACGATTGTTGACGATTTGTACGAGATACCTTAGAGATGAAATATTTATTGTTGAGATAAATAATAAATAATAAATAAACGCTACACACTCAACGGCCCCCATTAGGATAGTGATATCCTGTGTCGGGGACCGGAAACATACACAATGACAAGGACAAATACACCCAGACCGGAAAATATGCTTGCATGGTGTATAAAAGCGTACTGTATTCTCCTCAGCCGTGGTAGGAATATGGAAGGGTGAAATTACAACTGAGCACTTTTAGTTATAATTATATTTGGCAAAAAAGACCCTATTCCATACATTTCAAACAATAACAATTTTCCTTATATATAATCGACACGGCACAACGCCAGCGCGATTCAGGCGACTATCAATGCCATCTAGTTACTATAACAGTAAACTTTAACGTAAACACATGGTCAATACAAACATATTATGCTCCGAGCGGGAATCGAACCCGCGGCCTGTGGCGTGTAAGGCAGGTGCGCTACCGCTGCGCCGCAACGTCGTCAGAGAGCCCATTAAATAGAAAAAAATCACCTCTCAGTATACAATTGCTTAGTTCATACTTCGAATTCCTTTCATGGTCTCCACTGACCCAAAACATCATGAGGTAACCTGCAAATCTTGGAAAAATATCCAAGTTTGCACCTTTTCCAGTACCACGTCTAAATATATTCGACAAGCCGTGTTCACCTGTCTGCTATCTCTGAGAGCATTTGTAGGTTTGTCCTGAAGTTTGCACCAAATCGGTTTAATGTATTATGTCACTAAGTAGTTCCTTCATCTCATCACCATACGTTGTTTAGAAAAAGGTATTACCATCATACGTCTTCGTTGTAAGTGGTCGTGTGGCATTCGCTCTGCGTAAAAACTATCAACTTTTCAAATTTGTAGTAGTATTAAGAACAACCTAGCAAAAATGGCATGGTAAATAAGAATTGAATTTTTTTGATTTTTCAAAATATTTCACTCAAAGTGAACAGCATAAAATTCCTATTAGAAAGTTTCAATAATTCTCACGAGTTATCAAGAACTGAATAAAGCAAACTCGTATAATGGGCACGCAAATATTCATCTTGAAGCTTGTTCTGTACGTACTGACGTTTCTCTAAATGTTAACAGTAGGGACATACATTTCCTTGATTTAAACACGAAATTAATTTCATACCAGCCTCGGGGCTCTTCAAAGAAATCTTCGTACCCCCCGGGACTCGCCGTGGGAGGCAGAGACGCGGGCTCGGCATGTTTTCCCACTTCGCATCGTATTGTTAAATGTATGTTTATGGCGAATTTACTATATGGAAATTATATTTGTTGTCAGATTAACCGTGTTATAAACTATTGTCAATAAGTTTTGCATATCTATTTACATATAATGCGTATTACTTACCTAAATACTTCGGTGGGTAGGTAAATCTTTCTGTTCAAATTAATAAAAACTCATCTCGAAACAGCTTCATATAATATTTTCATATTATGAACAGATTGAAAAATTTAAACATTTTAACAGAAAAAATTTAATTTTTTTTTATGTTAAAAGTTGGCAAGCAAGCATACGGCCCACCCCATGGTAAGCGGTTGCCGTAGCCTATGAGCGCGCGCAACACCATTAGTAGGTGCCACCCACGCGTTGCCAACCTCGAGATATTGGTTCTTGAATCATTTTAATAATTATAACTATAACAAAGCAATCATTAAAATACGAAACAAGCCATTGTTGTTAGTTAAGCAAGTTTATCAACGATTCAAGCGCAGAATGGGTTAGATAAAATATGAGCCATAATGAATAAAATATGAACTATATATATAGAACGAAAAACGACTCGGACTCCGTCTGCATACCCTTAACCGATATTTCACGACTGGTTGAGGACTTCCGATGTAACAAATTACAAGTCGAGTAAATCAGACCAACTGTATATTATTTCAAACGCACGCGTGGGACGACTCTTCACTGTAATCAAGGATATACAGCTCGAACTGATGCAATAAGCAGCCGTATTCGGATAATGCTCACGGAAGCTGTTTTCAATATGATTGCATTGTCAGTTCACTTACCCATTACTTCAAATACTAATATTTGTTTAAATACTTTTGCCGCTTAATGCTGATAAAATTGGAAAACACATCTAGAGTTTTAAATGTTTGACAGTTTTTGTTTTTAATTTAAAAAAAAACAAGTTTTCTTTTGAAATAAATTAACGTTTATATTTGTTTTGTCTTAAAGTACATATCTTTTACCTACCCCTAAGAAGGTTATAGATTTAGCATTCATATGAATGTTCCAGATACATTTATATTGGTATATTGCGACAAGTCTAGCTACGAGGCTGTGAACGACCAGTCTAACTCACGAATAACGCCATTTACAATATACGAAAGCCAATGTCATGGGACAATTTAAGAGCCTTTATGGCTTGCGGCTATTCACTTATACATATTTATGAATAAAATAGGCAATTTGTTGAGGCACAGTAATGCGTAGAGCTAGGGTGCTCCTATAAGGGGGCACCAATTTAGCTGAAATTGTCGGGCATGCCTTGTACAGGATGATGTGTGCTTAAAGACTAGCTGCCGACTGCCTGACAGTTTTATCGACAGCCGTACTCTGTTAGAAATGGATAATAGGGCCCAGAGCACTAATAGTAACCAGGCACGCTTTCTCATCTTGTTATGAATCGAGTTATGGCTACAAGCGTGTCATTTTCATTTGAACTTGCCATTCTCCTGATGTATTAGCTCTTAGCTACTGACTAATCGGACTAACTTAAGCTTTTATTCGTTGTTTCAGAAGGATCTATCGGACGACTGCGTGTTCGAGGAACACATAGAGGAGAACAACTACAACACGTACTCGCGGATCCGGGGCGGGAAGAAGACGTTCCTGGCCCTGGACAACAGGGGAAGGGCGCGACGGACCCAGATACCGGTCAACCGGCCGCTCGGCAACCTGTCCGGGTACTCGCTCACGCTGACCACGCGCTGGAACGGGCCGCGGCACTCGCAGTGCCCGCCTCGCCGGCATCGTGGCAAGTTGAAGCGACCGCCGCCCTTCCACAGGAACTGCCAGCGACGCGTGCAGAAGCAGAACCTCAGGAAACGGAAGCACAAGAAAGCGAACGATACGAAAAAGAAGCAGCGGCACCCGAAGGCGCGCAGAAAACACGAGAACGGCACGACGACGACGACGGAGGTGAGCTGGGACGAGTCCACCATGTCGACGATGTCCACCACCGACGCGGAGTTTTTTCGCTCCGCGACCGCGCAGGAGACGGTCGCGCGCGCGTGAGCCTGCTCGCGCTCGGGGCTGCCGTGGCGCTCGCACACTAGCACCGTTCCACCCTACACGGGCCCGAATCTCTGTCCTCGTCTTCGACGCCCCGAAGACCCCTCGAGAACCTGCCCCCTGAAATACGGCGTCGATCCCGCGTATAGATCGATCCGGCGAAATTTCAAAACGCACCGGTCGCTTTAGCCGCTGTGACGCGATTGTACTAATATTAAATTATTCCTATTATAATTTATATAATGTACTATTTAAATACTCAATCGTATCGAACAAATCCCGGCGACGTTCGCCACTCGATTCGACGAATAGTAACGAATGATATTATTCTACCAAAGCTGAAATTATCTATCTCAATTTGTATTCCTAGTTCGCTTTAAAACGTAGGTTTATCGGCAAGATTCCAATTGTCTTAGTTATGATGAAATTATAAAGTAGATGTTGTCTACGACTTATCGAGAGGAGATTATCGTTTCGTAAGGTGGAACCGTGTTAGAGGAGAGAGGGCGTTCCTGCTCGCGTCTAGTTCAAACAGTTCCGCGTCACACAGAGCCCGCAGACACGCCGCGAGATCTATTTCGATCTCGTACGTATTCCGTGTCTGTTTATTTGTATATCGACCGAGTCAATTTCCTAGCCGACCTTTAAATTTTATATAATTAGGCCTAATAGTTCCGTTAATGGACGCGATACGCAAGCGGCCCCGTCGGATACCGTTAAATGAGTGAAGACATCTATCGCGACCGAAAATCTTAAACACTCGTAATTTACTTAATTTAAGATCGCTCCACCGCCGGTGTCTGTTAAATTATCAATTTGTTAGATCACTTTTTATCAGCGATTCAAATTACTGTTCCTCGCCATTTCAAGTTAAAACAAAATTGTGTAATCGTAATGACACGAGCAGGAATCGTAGTAAGCTTTTGTACTTAGAAGGATGTGTTGGTGTAATTTCATAAGAAATTGACTGAAAAATAATGACTGAGTAATGTAGGCAATGTCGGTTTTGGAGTAGGCTATGATAGGGTAATGTGCGGCGGACGGCATGCTTCTGTATTATTATTAGTAAACGGCCCCGGGGCGAGCGGTCTCGCGACTCTTAATGTTACACTGAAATTATAACAATCCCGTTCGAACCAGATCGAACCGGTGCAAACCGATTAGCGTTCCACACACCGGCCGCGACACCGCTCGTTTCGACCGATCAAAATTGATTTAGTGATAATAATTAATCATTAACGACGAACAAGTGACTATTAGTAGATAGATATAAAAAACGTGTATCTAATTTGTAAATTATTTATTTTATTTTCCATAGAGAAAGTCGTATTTTGTTAACGTTTTAGTTGATTTTTTAAATCTCTTGTCCCTTAGTTCTATCCGATGTAGATGTGTAGGATGTCATACGCTTGTACTTTTAGTGAGCCTATAATGTGTATTATATTTAATGCTCTGTTCGTTAACCACATGTGCAGTCCGTATCGTGCGAGGACGGACATGTTGTCGTCGAATGGACAATAATCACGCGATTACATTCTCTTTAGTGATTTCCCTCGCATTCTTGTTATGTGCATATGTTTGTATCTTTTGTCTGTTAAACTGATTCAGCGAACGAATTCACTATAAAGTAATGAATGACGAAAACAATAAACAACAAAAATTCCTTTTTTAATATATTCACTGCCAGTAATTTACAGGGTTACCATATTTGTTTTAAATTAAAACATGTGTAAAGGTATCGTGTACATTTAAATATTTTAAGACATATTAAATTTTTGTTCGCTGATTTCAGTAAGTCAAGAAAAAAATGTGAATGTGCATCAAGCTTTATAATTGTACCTATGTGTGTACTGTGCTGTATGCTGAGCGAATGATATTTCGAATTAATTTATGGTGTATTTTATTGTATAATGTCATGAAAACGACAAATCTGTACAGGATTTAGAAAAAAGCATTTACACGTAAATCAACTCGGAGCGTACCGATTTTGTCATTTTCAGTGTCAAAGTTGGCTATAAATGATACCTGAAGCCTTGTATTGTAGATAAATTAAACCAATCGATCTTTATAGAAGTAGAAGCAGTATTTCGGTATTGATATCTCCGTTACAGTACCTAGTTTTATAGTTTTATATTATATAGACTTTGTAAGAAAATTGTGTAATTTATCTATCTTTAATCTGGTTATTCGATTCCTAATCAATTTATCACTTAATCGATTTCCACAATGTTAGATAAAAAATCGCTGTTAACTGTCAATTCTGCGAATCGAGTAACGTGTGAATCGATATTCGTGGTACCTATCATGATTTTGTAAAAATATGAATTAATTTTATGTTATTTATACGCATGTGCCATAAATAATTGTAATAGATATACCTACCGACTCAGAAGGTATTGTTCATTCTCTGTTTCGCACAATATTCACAGGAGAGAAGGGGACGGGAAATAAAGAGGAGTCATTAAATACTCGTTCGTATTTATAAATGGAATTGATTTTTATACGAAATTTAAATGTATATTGTAACTGAATATAAGGTTTTTATCGAAATATAAATATAATTTAATCATTGTAGAAACGCAGAGTGCTCGAGGAAATGCTTCTTAAACTGTTCCCACCAATATGGCTCCTAGCGCCCCGCTTTTTCCCTACGAATAAAACGGGAACTTTATGAGGGGTTTAACAGTATTACTTAATTAATTTCGATACCTTTACATTTTTACAATAATTATTATGAACTCGTGTTAGTGCAGTTTATTGTACAAAGTCGAATACTGCCTATAAAATTATAATAATCTTAATCATTTTGACGTTAAATGTCGAATAATTCACTTTTTTCAAGTAGTTTTTACCAAAAGAAAGATTGATTGAAACTTTTAGACAATAACTTTTTACAGCCTCTTATACCGAAAGATAAATAAAATGATTCTTAAAATAAACGATGTTGTTTTATTTATTATCTTTTTTATGTTAATTTAAAAATAATGGAATAAAGATTTAAAAGTTCAAAGTATAAACTCTTTTATTTCAAAATATAGGTTTCAAAGTATTATAGCAACCAAAATTCATCCCAATGGGTCAGAGTGTAAATACAAAAAAATAGCTTTTCATGAATAAATATTTGAGTTATAAAATGGTGGTATTTTTTCTAAGTTTTAACATTATCTTACAATAAAGAAAAGAAGCAAGCTGATACCGACTGGATAGCATATATAAAACATTTTCACATTTCTCTAATTAACTATAAGTGTTGAAATGTAAAAGTAATACGTAAAAATCTTAAATAACTAAATATCAATCTATAAGATGTATTTTTATTACCAATATTTACAAGAGATACCAGGAGAAGTTGAATAACCATATAAAATTTAATAAAAAATTAAATAACAAAAACTTAAAAAAAGAAGTTTTGAGCATAGACTATAATATACGAAGAAGCCCTTCTATAAAAACAAAATAATCAAAGATTGGCATATGCTCCTTTGTTAATTTCTCTCTAACTTAACGGAAAGAAGTTAGTCACAAGCTTACAATATATTCGAATGAAGTGGGCGTCATAAGCTTGCAAAATAATAGAATAACGTTAGCATAGGAAGTAGCTTCTCGTTCGTTATTTTTGAATTTTTAATTTGATAGTATTAGCAACTTAAGACGGCAGTTTCTCACTTGTTATACTGTTCTTGCTTGAAGAAGTAAACAAGGCATAGAACAGTTCATATCTATATAAATTACAATCTATTTTAATAAAAGTTAAGAAAGAATGTAATATCACAAAATCATGACTTGCCTTAAGCCAGTGTACTCGCTCCACTTCAAAATCAAAATTATTTTAATCATGTATAATTGTCGACTTTTAAAAAATGCTTTTGAGTGACAAGCACTACAACCGGTTGGAATCTGATTCTACCGAGAAGAACCGACAAGAAGCTCGACAAATACTGTCTTCAAATAAAGATGGTTTACAATTGTGTAATAAATATTGCCAAATTTAATTACTGAGTTTTTATTTTGAAAAATAATCATCTAATGAACAATATAAAATATATATATATACGGTATATATTAGTAAGTATATTTTTAATGTGAATTTAAACTTGTTTATAATCAGTTCCAGTAAATCTTCTGAATAAATAAAATATGACACTACAGTACCTATCTCCATAGAATCCAAATATATATTTTTTTAATAATAGTATAGTAATAAAATAAATAGTATCCACAGAAGCAGATTTATCCCAAAGAACGATACTGTATGATATAATACTATGCCAATAATTAAAATATAAAATTCTAGCTGTTTCTATGTCAGTTAATTGTCTGACCTTCCATAGAACGTAATAGTAAATTCCTGTCAACCTTAAAAAAATATATGTTAAGTATTGTCCAACAATAACACAATATAACATAGCTGTTGTTAAAAATTTATAAGATCATTAATATATATTAAAAAGAAAAAGGGCCTTAGAAAGAGCCTTGTTGAACATATATTCGCAATGTAGAGTCGGAAAACATTACTCCGTTTATCAAAAAACTCTTCAGTTTATACAGGCATCCCTTCTTCTATAATCATAAAGTAAAATAAATATTTGTCGAAGTTAATTTTAACATTATTATTCGAAAGTATCGATACAATATCCGTAGGGTACCGTAACTTATATTACTTTGAAAAATAAGTGATAAATACCGCCTTACTTCATACTTTTCCCTACAACCGCGGTAATGGATCGCTCGGTATATATTTAATACGAATTATGCATTCTCTAGATCTAAATCAGACATTATTACTCTATGGTCTTCAATATTAGGCCGTTAGTTTTGTTGGTCAACTAATTATTACTAGAAGAGCGCATACCGGCGTCGAGATGTGACGACCATCGCCCGCTGTTGGGATAACCTCTGTCATAGCAGAGATTATTCCACCAGTGCAGTAGGTCTAGGTGGTAGGTCTTTTGTTGCAAGAGATCGACTAGGTAGGTACCACCGCAGTGTCAAATATTCTACCGCCAAATAGTAATGCTTAGGTATTACTGTGTTCCGATTTCAAGAGCACTATAGGCTAGCGGATTACTGGGCAGAGGAGATATAACAACCAATATCTCGTTGGCAACACGCGAGTGGCACTACTAATGATGGTGCACCGTGCAAGCGCTCATAGGCACTCCATGTGTCACCATCATGTGGACGTATGCTTGTTTCCCAACTTGTAAGATAAAAATTAAAAAAACAATTATTTAAATTGTTTTCAAAGGTATATCATTTAATTTTAAACCATAGGCTTATTTATGTTTGATGGCCGATCAGTGCGCATACATGCGTTGTTAGATTTTCACAATTACATTGAAACGTGCTGAATTTTGGAAAGGCGTGCCATATTATCGTACCTTATCTATATATTTAATTGAAGAATCAGCTCTTATTAAATGGTTTTTTACCTGTATGGAATCTGAACTCTTGTCTGACTGCAATTTCATAACCAGCGACCACAAAAGGTCTGTACTAATTTGTATAAAATAAAATAAATTAAATGACTGCTATATTATAGTTAATCCTGACATAAATCATAGATGCATATATGCGTATAATAATACAAATAGTAAGGCCGCCCCTTGTCACTCTGCGCCACCGCTGGCTACATCATGCCACCATACCACATGCCATCCTTTCTTACTGCAGTAAAAATACAATTATAATCAATAGCTTATAAATGCGAGGTAACACATTCCGATAAAATTATTTTCTTGTTCGCTGTCCTGCTCTAACCTGCGATAAGGAACGTCGTTCCAAATACAAAATGTTATGCAAAAGAGTAAGTAATAAAGAAGTATAACTTCAAAATTGAAAATACAAATTATACAAGATAAATGTCTGAAGTATTTAACATAGTAGACGAATAGAAAGGCACTGGTAGTAATTAATTTACACACAGAAGCAAAGAAGTATATCCGCGGATGTAAACACAAGAAGCATAATGGCATAAGAGAGCTTCAGACCGTTTTGCGTTAAGGCATGAGAATTTATTTTAATGCCAAGGTGCTGCAAATTCAATAAGTGTTTCAAAACAAAATTAAATTCTATCACACTTTGTCAATCCGCCATTGTTTTAGATGTATTCACGTATAGTTATTAGACGTTTTCTATTTAAATAATAAATAAGTATGTAATATTTCACTATTTTAAAAACGAAACAGTTTTATTATTAATCCTATACCTATATATTATTTCGTCAATTGTAATAACACTTATTAGTAGCTGGCGCCACTGTACTATGGAAGTTACAGACATACTTAATAGTTCTAGTTCTAGTTTCCAAAAATACTTTATTTCTTTTTTTTTCACTATAACATTAGTGATTTTTATAAATAAATAATACAATAATTGTAAATTAAATAAAAACCTTCATAGAAAACCAACTACAAAAATGGTACAGATAACAAATGGATCGATGCCGCAAACTCTCGTCGCCCCGCCGCCATTATCGAATCACGAGTGAAGGTAGGCTGTCCGAGCTCGATACTTCGCTCTTCGCTTATCGATCGCCATTTTGTTAACCAAACTTTGACAACGTAGAGAATCGATGCGTTTTTATTCGGTTTCGATTCTGTGATCATATTTTAGGCGATAAATATTGATGTGAATCGGATATCGATATGAAGAAAACATCATCTTTGGTATGGCGATTCTTTGACCGATTGGAAGAAAATAAAAGATGTGTAGCGGTTCTGTGTAAATTATGTGATACACAATACAAGTACTTTGGGAATACGACAAATTTGAGAACGCATTTAGTGAACAAGCATCCGATACAATGGGATTTAGTTCAAAAAGGAACACTAGACGAGTCCACCTTCCGCGCGTTCGATGACGATGATAACACAACACCTTCGATCTCAACAAGGAGGAAGAAATACGTAAAGACCTACAAAGACGATAACGTACGTTATTCAGTGTCAGTTGATCTTAATAAAAGCCGAGATGCCCCCGCAGAAGACTCGATGCCGATCATCGAAATACAACGGGTATTTATTTTCTTAAATGCATAGGTTGTATCCATATCATTTAAATTTTCAATGATTCGGCATCGAGTAACACGTTGAAAGGGTTTGATTCAAAACTGAAGCGATGTAGATAGTTTTCATTTTGTTGAAGTTAAAAAAGTGCATTTTGATGTCTATTTGTTATTTACAAAATCGATAACGAAATAAATTCTTTTCAGTAACATAATAAACCTTACTAACAATCTAAGATACTCATACTCTTGATATACATACTGTAATACTATTATTATTCTCTAATGATTGTTTACCATTTTATAGGTAGATGTATTGGAGAACTCTGAGACAGACACTGAGGTACATCACCATGATAGCAATGAGGAACCAATCAGCATTGTGCGTCAGATGCACGGTAGTAGAAACTCTGATGAAGAATGGCTTAACGAGGATTTCTATGAGACTGTGGAATCATATGAACCGAAGCACAAGAGAGTGAAATATAGGACAATCAAACGAGAAGTGCAGACTCCACCTCCAAAAACACCAAAGTATATTGTGCGCAACTCAAACACATACAAAAAACCTGAGCGAGTTATCATTGATGGTAATTCAAGGAAAGATGAATATACTGTATTCGGAGAGTATGTTGGAAACAAACTGCGCAAACTGAAGAACCCACAAGCACGTGGCAATGTACAGCAATTGATCACTACAATACTATGGCAGTCCGAGTATGGGTTGTATGACAGCATGGAGACTGTTAAGCGAGTCCTCTTACATTCCGTTCAAGAGATGGAGGTGGTACAGACAGTGGAACAAGAGGTCATTATACAGAAGGAGCAGGTGGATGAGTTGTCTAATAGGGATGAAACAAATTAAACCAAAGATAAATTGCTAACTTAAATTATGTTAATTACCTTATTACTTGTAATAGTTGTTTATGAAAATAAAGATTTTGAGCTCTATTATGTATTTTATTTGTTAGCTTGATGTGTAAGAAATGTAAACTTTAATTTATTCATTACATTTGACTTTTAAGATATTAGCGATTGAATAATTTAAATAATCATTAATTAAAAAAATAATTTAAAATTTTATTTAGTGATTAGGTATGATTTCCATACCTGTCAAACTAGTATAATTAAATATGATTATAAATAGTATAATCTTCGAAATCATGTTTTAAGTTTCAATACAAAAAAAGAGGAGAGTCGAGGGTTCGATCCTGCCCCCTTGGGCTATTGTCGTACCCACTCCTAGTGCAAGCTTCGAGCTTATTTGGAGGGGCAATAGCAATTTTAGGAATGCCTTCAAAAAGCATTGCTAATATTCTTTAAAAAATATATATTTTACAAGAAACTATTTTAGTCATTCGTGCGTGATTTGACAGATCGACTCTCGCCATCTCTCTCGAATTTTACGTCAATCAGCTGTATTACCAACATGGCCACGTTATGCCGTACTTCGGGAAAATTATTAAGAAAATCCCAATTTTTACCAGTTTTCTCACGTACCTTTAATTCAGTGAAGTGTAACAAAACAAATAAGAATGTCTGGAATACCTGTGTATGTGTTATCGGCGGCGGAATTTTATTATACACCGCTAATTACAAGTATCGGGGAGTTGTCTACGCTCTCAAAGCAAAGGTACAGTTTTATATTTAGATACCTCAATAGGCTATTTTTAGTATGCTTACGACAAATACGTGTGGTAAAAACACTGGTTATTTCTTACGTTTAATTGTTATTTAGTAATCATGAGTACTAAACGGCAATGTCATCATCATGTTGGTATTGATTACAAATGTAAACAAATAATCATTTAAATGATAAATGATATTATTTTTATTAAATTGTAAATATTGATTAACGTGTCAATACAATAATTACTGCCCACTAAGATATAAGCACATAAATCCAATTTTACATTTTTAATTTTTTAACACCCAAAATTAACCTTATTGATTAGAAACAAAATAGATAAACAGGGAACCCAGTGTTGCTATTGTTAAAAAAAATACTTTTAAATAATAGCCCAAATATTTTTTTAATCTTTAATATTACAATTTCATAATTATTGAAATATTAATTTACTAGGTATTAGACAATTAAATTTTTCATTTTTAAAATTCTATAATGTGGTCAACAAGTTTTAAAACCTCAACCATTTTAAATAAGTTTTAAAATAATACATTTGTTTAATAATTTTAATATGATATAGATATGTATATATCCATAACTACAAAAGAAAACTAGATTATATTTGTTTAATTATCATCATTATATTATGTGTATTTTATCAACTGCCTAGATGCAATAGAAAATTGCATTAATTCAATATCCACCATGCATTTTAACATCAAGCTTATTGATTAATTTGTCTTGTAAATATTACCTAATTGAAAAAGAAGGAACTGGCTGTAAATAACAATAAAAAATCTTCTAATAAATGCTTTGCTGAAGGATTTATTTTGTAACTATTTGAGTATACATGGGTGTAGCCAAATTTAGCCCAGGGGTGGGCAAAATCTTAATTTAAGGCCTAGAAGGGGCAAAATTACTATTCTCAACAATAATTATTAGTTAAATAGTTCAAAATGTTTTATACCTTACCATATCTGAGTATTTAAGAAGGTCCAGGGCGGGGCAGCTGCCTCCCCTTGCTCCTACCTCACTACGCCCCAGGTGAGTATATTTTATCAATTGCAAGCATTTTTTGTCAAAAACCATATCTGTCTTTCAAATTATTTACTTTGATATAGAATATCTGTCCATCAATGCAATGGAATGGAATAAAGCAACTCAATATTATTGACAGTAGAAGACTGCTTCCCCAATAGCCGTGCCTAGCCTATGGCCCAGAGAAGGGCAAAATCTTAATTTTGGTTGACCATTGGGGTCACAAAAGGACTTCTTGATGGTTATTAGTTTCAAATATAAATAATATTTGTGCATTTCTCAATATTTAGCAAAGTTCAGAGGTGACCGACATTATACAGACTATATTTATACAGTTTTGACATCTTCAATTGCGTTGAGTGCGTAGCGTTTATTTATCTTCAACAAATATGTTTCGGCCATACTTGAGTTCTAATTAAACTTATTATGTACTATTCAATTGTTGAAAATATAAATATTAAATATAATATATATTCCATTAGTAGCTTATGGCTTTTTAAGATTTTCATTTTAATATGTGATCTAGAAGTCCACACATTTTTTTTCTTCCCAGCATTATCCTGGTTTTTGCTAAAGGTCTGTCTGCTTATTACTCTTATCCAGATTTGACAAGTTACTACTTTTTATACAAAGCGATTGTCATCTGACCTCCACAACCCTAAGAGTTAATCAGTAACTCATTGGATAACAGGAAATTCCCTATCAGGTGTTAACAATTATTATCAGATTTTATGAGAGCAACCAGGACCGACATTTTAACGTGCTGTCCGAGGCACGGTAGGGAAACCTTTGAGTACAAACGCCCAGACAGAAACAGATATTTATAACAACGGCGCAGCGGTAGTGAACCTGCCTTAAGCGCCACAGGTGGCGGGTTCGAGTCCCGCTCAGAGCAGATGTTTGTATTGACCATACAGGTATGTTTTCCGGTCGGGGCGTGTTTGTCGTTGTCATTGTGTATTTTTCCGGACAGGATATAACTATCCTAGTGGGGGCCGTTGAGTATGTAGCGTTTATTTTTATTTTATAGTCAGTAGCTTTAAGAGCTACAAACTGATTCAATTCACCATGAAATAAATAATGATAAAAAAGTATTACATTTCATCTATCGTGGAAGGAGACGTCACTTGCCACCCGGGAGCTCTGGTTCCCACAAACACTAATGTATGTAATTAATCCTGGATCCTTATTGGGGGGTCAGGACACGTGTTAATGGGTTAATAAGTCCGTAACCGACGTGTGATTAATCGTTTTTAACACGAGTTTTTAACCGACTCTTAAACGATTCGGTTGTCAATTTTATCTTTTTTCATCTCTTGCATTTATAAACAGACTAGCTTCTGCCAGCGGCTTCGCCCGCGCGAATAACGATTATAATACAAGCTCTGACCCACCCTTTTTACAAACTTTGAATTTCATATTTATTTATATTGAACCAACAGCTTAAAAAATTCTAGCACTAAAAATGACGATACTTCTAATCAACTTTTCACAACCATTCAAAACTTTTCAAAACCGTTTCAAGTTTCTAGTATGAAGAGTCCATTTATTTTTTAATTTTATTTTTAGTATTTTTTGTTTTAGTTGCAACAGAAATACACATTCTGTGAAAAATTCAACTATTTATTTCGATTCGTGATATACACAGTCCGCTGACGAACGGTCGGACAGACGGAGAGCGGAGACTTAGTGATACATAGAAAACTATTTGTTGATACCTTCCAACTCTTATTTGTCTTTTATTTACGATAATTAATTTATTAAACAATAAATAATAATATTTAAACAATAAATACATATTGTACATTGCAAAAAGTCGATTTTTAATCGATAATAATTAAAATTGTTTATCTGTGGATCGCATCGCCTCAGTTTTCACACTCGACTCGTTTCGAGTGACACTATCTATGAGGCGCCGTGTTTTTGATTGAACGATTTGCTCTGAATCCGGATATTTTTGTACTCTGTGATGACAATATCGAGACAAAAGAAAGAAAAATGTTGTTGTTGTTGTTGTAGGAACAAAGGTCTGAACACTGTAGTACTAAATGTAGTACATCCCACTTTATTAACAGACAGCGCCAACGAAAAAGTTGTGAACACATAGAAACAGAAATAGAATTATATTTTGCGTAATGTTACAGCATTTTACAAGCCGAGATGGCCTAATGGATCGAAAACGTAGACTCTAACCGAACTTCGCGGGTTTCAAATACGGTCAAGCACCTCGTGAGGTTTAAAGTTTTATTTGCGTTTCAAATTTATCTCTGCATGTCGTGGAAGAAATTCTAAGACATGTATGTCCTGGGGTTAAGGCTTAAAAAGGCTCGCCTGGTCAGCTATCACCGTACGTTGGTGAAAAGCTCGTGAAGTGTCTGCTCGTCAGCCGCGTTTCGAAGTCAGCTAGCATAGAAACAATTATATGCTAAAGGGCTGCGCATAGCCCTTGTCATTGAAGACGTTCATGGGCGGTAATGGCGTAACATCAAGTGAACCTCCTGTTCGTTTCCAATCACTGACATAAAAATATATAGGAACTATTTTTATTTTGAACAACACTGTTGCTAATCTCGTGTTAGTAGAGCCTGTATTATTGGGCCAACTTATCACATAGAATATCGTGTTGTAGAAGTTTTCGTACTGTTGCGTGACACTCTATGACTCTGAGTGCGAGTTCCGTTAGTTTACATTAACCTCTTACCTCTCATCTCAGACCACACATCGTCGCTATAGCTATACCCAGGGTCTTCGTATTACTCTTGTCTGGGTTTGACAGGTTACTACATAAAGCGATTGCCGATTGCGATTGATAGGTTTTTACACGAAGCGATTGCCATATGACCTCCGTAAACCGAAATCATTGGACAAGAGCAAAGTACCCATCAAGAATTAACGATTATTATCAGATGTTATGTGATAATAACCGGGACCGACATCATAACGTGCTCTCCGAGATACGGTGGGGAGTTCCACGAGGACAAACGCCCACACCGAAACAGATCAAAATTTGTAAGATCAATACAAACATCTACCGAGAGGGAATCGAACCCGCAACCGTCGAGGCTAAAGGCAGACTCGCTACCAATATGCCACGTTTACTCCATTCATGAGGCGGCCGTGATGAGAAAACAAGTTTTCACGATGCATTTTCGTAGTCATGAGGAGTGGTAAAATTTGTATTAAAATCGACGTCGCATTTAAGAAGATAACTCTGATAAATGTTACAGCCACGTCTTAAACTATGAATAAATTGATTCAGCAAATTTCTCCATTATTTATCCATATTAATCTCGCTGATGTCAATGTGCTCGTTTCGCCGGCGCCCTCGCCGCGAAGCCCATCATTACCCCATAACGTAAGCCTTAGGAAGCTGCGCGGCCGCGCTAGTGATGTTATCGCGCACAATCGTTATCGACAGATCGATCAATAGTGATAATAAAGTATAGTGTTTCATTGTACGGTTTTGAATATTTTTAACGCAATACCTTTTTTTGTTGCGTTGTTTTAATTTAATATTTATTAAGGTTAAATATTAACTGCTTCGACATTTCAAACAGGTCAACAGATCAGAATCTTGCATTTAATCGGACCGGTTTATTGTCACAATTTGACGGTACGACACTTGTACTTTCAGACGTCAAACTACTCATGTCTGTCGCCATTTTAACTATCCGGACAGGACATTACTGTCCGGCAAATGCTGCCGTTTGTAAGAAAGCCGGAGATAGACCAGAGATTTATAAGAACGAAGGCCTCGTCCATCGCTTCAGGTCTAGTTCTAAACTGAGAAATAATAGCCGAATGACAGCACACACAACACTTGTCATATTCATTTGCCACGGGTTTGCCTGTGAAATTTTATTATTTTAACTCTATAGACTTGTCCTATCTATCTAGCCATAAGGATATTTACATATTACTTTTGTGAGTATCGATAAATCTCAATAATTTATGGTAGATAGTCTCTAGGGTTGTAAGCGTCTTAGTGTCCAAATCGTTGTCTTAAGCACATTATGGATTCTAAGCTGCTAGCGTTATATAGGAGAAATGGCCATAGAAATATTCTAAAAGTATCTTAAAATACATTTACAAGATTTAACTTATAACCTTTTACATTATTACACTGGTGGTAGGTCTTTTGTTGCAAGGCCGGCTGGGTAGGTACCACCGGAGTGTCAAATATTCTGCCGCCAAATAGTAGTGCTTAGGCATTACTGTGTTCCGGTTTGAAGGGCACTGTACGCTAGTGAAATTACTGGGCAGAGGAGATTTAAGAACTAATATCTCGAGGTTGGCGACGCGTGAGTGCTCATAGGCTACGGCGCCCACTATCACTATCAGGTGGGCCGTATGCTTGCTTGCCAACTTATAACATAAAAAATCTACAATTTTTGTCCATCATATACTCACTTCTATCCCTGTTGCACTTTTAACCGACTTTAAAGAGGACAAAATGAAAACAATCTAATTTTGTAGGTATTTAATATGTTATGTGGTGCCTCCGGCGTTTGTGAACAGATTTTCATGACTTTTTTTGTAGATAGCTTTTACTACGGATGTGGATCTGTATATGGTTTGTGATGAACTGTTCATGGACTACAGCGATATAAATATGAACTCCTCGAAATAAAAGAGAATTACCCATAGTTACTTCATCTGCAATGTTTTGATTCATCTATTCCGTTAGAATTTAGGCCTTAGTTACGTATGCTACAGCCGCCGGATGCGAAAGAAACTCCATTTTACTTAAATTAAATTTTATTATTAAAAGAATACATTTTTAACCTAACTAGCCTAGTGATTCCCGGTCGAAGTGGGACCAAAGAATGCTTTCTCACGGCCCGCACCCGGCGGGTGTCGGTTCCTCCTTTTGAGGCTTGCGACGCTGACACGGCGGTTCATATGTCTTATGTGGGAATATGGACTTATACACTCTAGACGATTTATGTAGAATTGGTATACGTAACTCCTTTAAACCAGGTTAGCTGGTCTTTTTATTATTAATTGTAAACCAAAAAAATATCTTTATCGTATTTTCAGCAGTCTCTTGAACTACAGCGGAATTAAATATTTCGTATGCGATACCTGTCCACAGATAACTATCAGACCACCAACATTTAACAGTTTTGACGCGGACCTCTTAAAAGAATACACTAAACTCAACCGCATCCTGTCTGAATCACGCAAAATAGTTCACACCTATTTGTACGTAATAAATAATTCATTGTTTGCGGTGTTTTGGTCTAGCCGAGTGCGTACGAGTAGGTTTAACAATGGGAACGTTTTGTGACTCACACAACATTTAAGCAACAAACTAAACTTGGGTGATCGATCTCCGTCACGCGGTGGCTGACCGCACACCGCACCGAAACTTGGGTTGACTTTAAAATTATATTGCAATATGACTGGTGTTTGCCTAGTTGTCAGCATTAAGAAATTAGTAACAAAAAATGCGCTTGACAGAGGGAATATTTACTGAAATGTTATGTTCCATAACTTGATGATATATCTTAAGAACTTTCAAAATATTAATGACTTAAAATAGACCGTATAAATAACTTGTTCATTTCACAGTAATTATTATTAAAAGTATGATGAAAAACAAAATTATGGGAATCTTTATTTATCTTGTTCAAAATAATTTTATTTTAAAGCTCTTTTGATGTTCTACAACCTCAAATTTTTCTACGATTGTAAATCCTATAGTTCAAAAGTTAGCGGGAAGGGGACACTTTTATGACTTTAGTAGCTAGTATCTCAACAACTACTGATATAATAAAAAAGTCAAAATGAAACCTCCTTATCGTTTTTAAAGACCTATCCAAAAATTGCCGCATTGCCGCTCGTCGAAATTTTTTCACTGGTTGACTTGTATGAACTGCTTAATTTTTATATATTTTAGGATTTCACTACGAAATTGTGTAGAGGTATATTATAATACACCGATTTACTAAATTTCGTATAGATAGAGCCAATCGTATCCGAGTAAACGACTGTGACATACGTTTTTGCCATTTGGCTGCGGAACCCAAAAAGATAGCTGAAGCAAAAGTTCGAAAATGTGTTCTACATACACCTCAAGATGTGACACGATACGAGTTATTACTTCTATATTCTATAGTGTTTCAAATGTTATCTATTAGGTATAAACATTTCCCCGGTAAACTAACGATATTCAAATACAAGCTACCTATCATCTCCATCACAGCAGCACGAAATGATCCAATTTATATTGCACTAAAAGCAGTTGTCATCTAAGGTCATCTAACCCAGATCTTCGGCCATCGCTACAGGACACTCAATTAGGGCCTGCTAGGGTTGCTACTTGCAGATTTTGCTTGATTTTTAAAATTCCTCCACAACAACCATAAGTTGGCATGCAAATGTACGTATTATTAAAATAATTGAATAATTACATTTATATAAAATATTTTGAAACTTTTAACCATCAAACAAATACAAATTTTTACTCTTAATTATTGTGGACTACCCTTAATCTAAATATTATGACTTACCTTGTGTGTAGTGGCAAAGGGTGAGATGGTATGGGATGACATGGGATGATGGTGTAGTGGCGCAGTGGTAACGATCCTGCCTTAAGCGCCACAGGTCGCAGATTCGATTCCCGCTCGTGGCAGATATTTGTATTGATTATACAGGCATGTGTTCCGGTCTGTTTGTGTTTGTCCTTGTCTACGAGTATATATCCGGACCCCGACACCGGCTGTCACTATCCTAATGGAGACCGTTGAGTGTGTTGCGTTAATGGGATGGGATGGCTTGGGGTGCCAAGAAGCGGGGTAGCATGAGATGGCAAGGGGACGATGAAAAATCCAGTTGGGAAATTAAATTACATGAAAGAACTTCATTCCTATTGCGATCGTTTTCTTTATTATTTATTTATATGAATACGAACTTAATAGATCATTTTAACGAAGTTGGCATCCCTATGTTAAGGGCAAAAGTGTTCTTAAGTTAGTGAGGCATGTGTATCTACTCTTTAAGGGCAGCATGTCTAAATTACGATAATTTGTGCTCTCGAATGACTCTTGATCGATCTTTTGTTGTTAGGGGTAATTAGAATAAATGTTAGATGCTGGAAGAGACGTGATCTTTGAGACCGACTTACTCAGGACCAGTGACAGAGCTAGGTATCATATCTTTGTTACTTTTCCCAGTGACTTATCTACTAATTGACCGCAGAATAAGTTGGTAATTTGACTTTTAGTAATTACTTCACAGTAATTATAATATCAATTAATTAATGTAGTAAATGTTAAGTAATTATAATATTAATTAATTAACTTAATATATAGTAATTATTAAAAGTCATATGAAAAACAAAGTTATGGGAACAACTTATATATCTCTAAAATTTGTAGACCTATCTTCTTCAAACCATTCTGATTGAAAGTTCATTAGATGTTATATTTATAAGCTTAAATTTTTCCAGAATTTTCAATACCATAGTTCAAAAGTTAAAGGGGGGGACACAATTTTGTGACTTTTGGAGGATGAAAAAAGTCAAAATCAAACCTTATCATTTTGAAAGACCTATCCAAAGATATCTTAAGCGTTGGCATACGTTGAACCTTTTTTTTTCAAACCTCAGTTACATGTATGGACTGCTTGCTACCCTTAAATTTTATATATTATAGGATGTCATTACAAAATCGTGTAACGGCTTATGTATAGATAGAGCCCATAGTCTCCGAATAAAATGACTGTGACATATGGACGGACGAACATGACGAAATTATAAGGGTTCCGTTTTTGCCATTACATACATACATTTTTGAATTATGTACAACGCATTGGCAACGTGTGTCATATGACAATGACTCAGACTGTAAATAAGCAATCACAATAATAATACAACGTTAGTGCAGACGTGATATCTAGCCGCTCAGTATCTGCCCAGTGTCACGTCTGCGGTTCCGCGAACATCTAACACGAGGATGTCGTCACCTGACATCGGACTGCTTCAATTGATCTCTTAATCATCACTCGTTATTACGTCGCCGGTTTCTCCCGGGTCATTTCTTGTGGTTTCCTTGTGCTCAGTTTAGATTTTAATACGATTGTTCTCTATGTTACCTTGTTTGTATTGTTTCGATGATCTTAATAGAAAACGTGTATTGATTTTAAATCGATTGAATGAAGTTATAATTTTGTCCGCATGTGTCATGAGCTCAGGAAAATACCAGCATAAGTACTAAAATAAACTAAGAACTTTATTAGAGTTCCGTATACAAAGGTTGTCAATGGAACCCTATTACTTTGCCTCCACTGTCACGAACTGTTATAGACATAGAATTTAAAATGTCACAAAATGTATATTTTTGTTTCCGCTACAAAAAAAACACAATAAAATAAAATTTAAGAATATAACTGGTCCATTCCTAAGAAACTTGTTATTTTATAAACATTTTTGCTGTATAATTTTAATTGTTGTTAGAATTTTCATAGATTATGTATTTCTATGGCCGTTATAATAACAAAAAATAAAAACAAATTTCATTCCAAATTAAAGGTCCCATACAAGAAACTTGATATTTTTATTGTACGGTGTTACAGAACCCTTTATTTGCGAGTCCGGCATACAGTTGACTGGTATTACGCCGGCGAAGTTCACCATTCAATTATCAATAAAAAAACCGATAAATAAATTATATTAGAATAAATCACAATGGTATATAAATTAGTGGAACAGTCTCGAACTAATTGGCAATCATCGCTGAACCAGAGGCTGTAATGATGTTACATGTACTTAAAGAGCAGAGTTCCTCTGATTGACATGTCGACGTGAAGCCGAAACCCCTGGATTTACATTATAATCTTATAAATTTGCATAAGAACCCCCACATGAGGCGAAAGCTTTAAGGTAGGTTTTTTAAAAAAAATCTTTAGTGTTTAAAAAAGGTTATATTTATTTAGTCATAGTAGCGAGGCTGCCTGTAGCCTCAAAGGTCGCTCCCCGCTCGGAGCATAATAAGTTTGTGTTGACCATGCAGGCATATTTTCCCGTTCACCGTGGGTGTATTTGTCCTTGTCTTTGTATATGTTTTCGGGCCCCCGATACAGGATATCACTATCCTAATGGGGGCCGTTGAGTGTGCAGCGTTTATTTATAAAAAAAAACAAGTGTAAGCTACGACGGCGACGCTGTTTTACACAACCGAATTTGTAATATCAGAATAAAAGTAATTTAAAATTAAAACAAATTTCTCGATAAAATATTTAACGAAAGTCTTCACGGAATACATTTAACTTGATATTGCGCATATGCAAAATGATCACCGGGTTAATAACGAGAGTGTTGCGTCAAGCTCGTGTAGTTCTCGCCCGTCGCGTCGTCCGAGTAACGTGTCGCTTTGTTGACTACTTTTTTCTTGTCCAAGAAACATAATCCCTCACGAGGCATCTTCGATCGTACTAAAGGTTTTCGATAGAACCAATAAAGTGACTTTGGTCTGAATTTATGAACTGATATGATCTGATTTAAACTAATCACATGTTATATTGAATGTGAATTGAATGGCGATGTCACGAGAATCTATATATTTCATATCGTAAAATTAGACCTTAGAAAATTAGAATTTGATAGTGACGGATTTGTTTGTTTGGTTGAACTACTGGTTTAAATTGAAAAATTATTTTTGTGTTGAAGAGATCATTTATCGAACAAGGCTCTATAATATCACGCTACGAACAATAGGTGCGGAGCATCATTAAAAAGTGTCCGTTGCGTAGACAGTTAAAGGTACGCAAAAATGGTGTATGATGGAATGGTTCCTATTTTAACTTTCAAAAAAAGTCTACGACAGCATATGTCTTTCTTTTACGGTGAACTCACTATAATATTTTTTATGGTAATCAAATATGTTCTACAATACCACGCTACGAGACAGAAACCATAAACGCAGGTGAAACCGCGGGCACAGCTAAATTTAAAATAAAAAACCCATTCTTTTTTTTTTCGAGAATAAATTGATTCAATATATTAACAGCGTCGAGCTAAAACATTGCTTCAAAAAAAAGTTACAAAATTCTTTGAAAGTGAACTACTCTGAGAAAAACAAATGGTAGATCGCTGGCGCGCTCGTAACAAAACACTGAACAGCCGATAATATCACACTCACGATTAAAAGTAAATCAGTCGATGCTATTCACCGGTGACCCTAAATTGCATACAACCCCTAATAAATGCCCATAATACTCTAACAGACATTAAGCAAAGGGTGATTCGAAGAATGGGCCACCAACGACGTCCATTCATACTGTTCCTTACCGGTCAGCTTGTGACGTTTTTTGTTCAACTTCAAGTTTTATGATCATTGTTCACCGATATAATGTTATAATTTGTTGTCGATTCTTGTTTGGACAGCGAAATAGCTTTGTCACAACCCACAACAAAAGTTTGACCTGTCTAATGTTTAAATAATTTAGACATTTTTGACTCTTGACTTGACTAAATGAAATATTCACAAGATAACAAATTTGAATGCAGCGGTCAGAGCGAATAATTAAAAAAAGTTATAGATATAGATTATTGTCCAGATGAATAAACGTAGTTAAAATTCAAAATAATACATACATATTACTTAACATATCTAAAAATAACATAAATTTGTTATGTCAGTATATTAGAAGTAGGATTTATATCATACGCTCGCCATAATTAAGTGCATCAAAAAGCGACAGAGTTACAAAACTGGAAAATCGTAATTCAATTTAGTTAAATATTCAAATGGCAGTGATTCATGTAAAATTGAAAACGTATTTCTATTAACATTTCCCATATCTTTCAATTACCGCATTGCATCAAACACGAAACTACGATGCGGCACTGGTATAATATAATTCTGAATATTTTAGCACTGATTCATCTCCGAGGCAATTATTAATGAAATATTGTACACAGTAAACATGTTTTCAACAAGTTATATTTCCGTATGTAAGATTAAGTCGCGCCGGCTTCCTGGGTTCCGTTAATAGTGTCTATTACTGTACGATCATGACCGCTTCCAACTTTCTAGGTTATCGCAGGAATCCTGGATGGCTCTTACAGACAAATAAGGAATTTTATTACTTCTTACAATGTGAAATCTATTGGCAAAGTGCATTCCTTTTCGATTGTCTTTCTATTGTTCGAACGCGTCGAATGCTTTCGATAAATCTAAATTTCTATTATCACCATAAATATATTTTATGTTTAATATTTAAAATTTCACATCGGAATATCCAAGATAATGATGATCTGAAATAAACAGAGAAATCTATAATTCTTCACACTTCACTGTTCAGCTAGAGCCCAAAAGATATTTTCCTATTTTAAGATTCTGTTTTTCTACGTTTACTTAATTAAGTTACCTAAACGAATTTGACCAATACTGTTATTTATTAAGATCCTCTTAGTCCAATCAATTATCGTCAAACGCGACTGCTAATCTGGCTTCGTTTCATACTCCATTGGGGTGCAGTAGTGTGACTGTAATTGATGACTTAATGGCGTCTGCTTAGGACTCGTAAGTAAATTACTGCTGGGGAAGTTTGGTGAAATTTGATTTTGTGAATCGTTTCTTACAGCTTGAAGAAGAAAAGTTGTGGTCATCCTATTAAATCTATTGACTAACGCACTACTTTTATTTTTAGTTGTGTATTTTAATGAGCTTAGTAATAATATAAGTCACACTTTATATAACATGCAATGTAAAAACAAACGATTGGAAATATAGCGCAAACGTATAATGTCTTCAAAATTTGAAATAAATTTTGTATAAATGTAAATGTAAAAATGTCAAATAACTACTTGCGTTTAAAGCAGCCGCAATACTAATTAACAGATTTACAATTAGTGCAGTTAAATGTGTAAAGTATACAAAATTCCCTACAGACTATTGAAAAGAATTTCCATCACCGGAAATAGTCAATGAGGGTGTCAACCCCACAAACGTCACAAACAAAACGTTCAACTTAATCTCAGAGGAATTTTTCAATCAAGCGCATACACTTCATAATTCCTTTACAGTTGAGCATGAGAACCCTGGTGATAAAGATCTCATCAACGTGAATTAACCTTTAGGTATGACTGAATTAGGTTCATTTCTACATGGGTTGGGGAAATGTAAAAAAAGTGAAATGGCGCGTACAATAGGATAGGTCGGTCATTGAAACAAATCTCTTAGGAGCGAAGGGCAAACATCCTCAACATGTCTTGAACGGCCCTAACCATTAGATCAAAGATTAAATTATAGCTTTTGTTATAAAATTGATTTTAGTTAATGTTGAAAAGATATTTTCCATTTAAATATTAAAGACATTTAAAACATTAAAAAATCTAACAATAGTTTATATTTTATCATTTTCTCAACTAATTAGACCTATAGAAAAATTAAAAAAATATTTTCATTAGTTTCTCACCAGTAAAATATAAGAATCATTTTTTATTAAATATTTAAAAATATCCAACTTACGCATCGGCTGTCAGCTCATCTCGTACGTCAATAGTTGAAAAATTCATAAATGTAGACCTGTGACCGCGAAGCCACACGCATTGTTTACTGATAACCATCTTGTTCGTCAATCACTACCAGGACCTACCCCTAAAAGGACCCCTAGGACTACGTTCAATTTTAAACCTTGAAGGTAAATGTTAAGGTATCTATTCTACATACATTTTTGGTGGTGTTTTGTTGGGAGTTTAAGTATAATTTATAAATGGTTAGGCGTTGTCTTTGAACTCGTCAAATCTTAATCATGTTGTATTTCTATTACTCTTTTAATATTTAATACATTTTTAAGAGAATAGTATTAAAAGTCATCTGCTACATTAATGAAATATCCGAATTGGGGTTAAATATAATCAAAAAATTACCATTCATGACATACAAGTTATGCTATGTATATCGCATATTCAAAATCTTCTTGGCAAAAAATACAAATATTAACTTTTGTTTTAATATTTAAAACCATACCAGAAAACCTTTTTTCTCCTTCATAACTCCTAATTTCCAAAGCAGGCGAGCGCCAAGGAGCGCTAACGAATGGTCAAAACAAATCATCAGATGATTCGCTTTGTAACCGGAAAGTTCGCCTCCATAACCAATTTACGAACAAACCATTCTCATTAACATAAACAACGAAACCTTATACTGGGCCATAAGCCAAGTATAGGGAACCGTCGAATACTTTTTTGGAGTCTGCGAGCGGTAAAATTATTGTTGTAAAATCACAGAAGACTGATTTATTTAGAGCGGGCCGACTCAGCCGATGTGTCTAATAAATCTCAATCAAGATCCGAGATATGATATGATTGGTCGTCTGTCGGCGCCGGGAGATGCCAAAGATAGTCGTGTTACATAACTAGATTTGCATGGTAATGAACCGATTTTTTTGTTATTTTGTATCGTCTGATTCTGGTTGCGTCGACCATTTCCATATCCGTGGAAGCGTGATAAATGTTATTGATAGCTTTCTTTAAATCGATGGTAGTCTCGCAGTCTTAATCCTGTCGCCATATAGAGACGGTGACAGAAACGTATGCTGTAAATAAAATTCCGAGATGTCAAGGATTAAGGGGGAGCCATAATTGTGAATTTACGAGCAGATTCGTAAAGAATGAAAGGGGAAAATTCAATGAATAAACATTTGAATGGAATTTTTCAACTAGAAAAAGGACCATTAGAAATTTTCCCATATGGAGATAAGATTGAAAAGGAGGGTGAAGTTTAACAATACAATGAATATATCTGAACAATGATGTATTAGACGATGGGATCGATAGTTTTGGAATAAATCACGCGGCTGCAGTAATGTGTTTCGGAGACCATATCGCCGTCTTATCCATCCAACACGCGCGTGTTGCCAGATCATAATTTATAGGACAATGGGATGAACTATTTTTAACGATGAATCTCTTAAATTTCATATGAGAAAAAACACTTTTACAAGGAGACTACTTTGATCTATTGGAGCTGACTTATTTACGAGGAAAGAACCTGGCATGTTTTTCTTTACAATGTCGATAACTAGTCTGATATTTTATTCCCTTGATAAATTCGCATTATTTAATTTTATGCACATAATAATTATATTTACCTCAAGATAATCTAATCAGCGTAATAACATTATACTAATACGATTTTAAGAGAACTATGAAACTATAGTCTTCAATGTCAGTTCATCAATCAATCCCATTTCGACACAAATTAACGGAGGCACCATCAAAAAATAAAACTATTGATAGATTCTGTGTCTTTTGGGCAACAGTAGGTACAACATTTCTTGGAAGCCTGGGATTCGCCTTTTGACCTCATTACAGTTTTGTATTTTAATAACTTTTTATATTTCATGGACTTAAAAATTATCTTTCACTGTTCATTTTGTTTTTAATTACAAATGTAAAAGGTCTTATTGAATTTAATGATTAATATTCATAAGCTTTTAAGTTTAATTGAAAACTTTTATTAGTAATGTTTTTATCGCTTCCGAATAATTAATAAATTCAAATTATCTCATCGTGTCACCTCTCTTAAGAATCGAAACATTTTTCCAACTTTTAGAAGATTTAGTAGGAATTCCGTAATGGCGCTATACACATCGCTACCTAATATTTTTTAAGCTTTCTCTTTTATAGGAAAGCCTGATGCATTCTTCCTTTGATTTACAATAAACGTGTCTCATAAAGGAGTCTTGTAAAGAATTGGACTGATTCTATTATTTATTTCCCCTGTTCGTACTTTGTTGTAAATTTTACGACTTTTAGATCAAAACAGTTATTTAATCCGTGAAAATAAATAAAATAGATTTATCGTTTATAATACCTTTACCTATATTTCGTTTTATGTATAAGTTCTCGTTTTAAAGATAAAGTTTTTTGCTATGATAAAGACAATGCTTGAATATTGATAGAATTATTATTGTTAAAAATTGGCATACAGAGATATTTTTATATTACAAAGATGACTGACAAGATACGATCTTCCCGATGAAAAGCGAGACCACTTCCATTCTTCCTTAGACACTTAGCCTCAAATATTAAAAGGAATACTAAAATTATTTGATCAGTTACTCATAAATATAGCTCGTAACTGAACCCTTTAGCGAAAGTAATCAACGATACCAACGTCATAAAGGAGACGCAACAGAAGATGGCTATGAATCAGTACTAGAGGTCGTGCGGCGGAAACAATACCCGGGGCCGGTCACGCCGATCTGTCATGTCCGCTCCGCTGACCGGACCGCCTGTATTAAAAATTATACTAAAACAATGGCTATATAAATGATCAACTGTTTTGTCCCTTCTTTTAATACGAAGGTCAATTGCTTTATTAACATTGCTGTCTGTACCAATATTTTTTCTTTTTTTTTCATGTTGAAATTATTAAATATTTTTATCGTCAGTGTATTTATGTGTGGCTTGTGTTTCTTTATTAAAGAATCCGCTGCACGAAAATGACATACATTTCTGTATTCCTTTAGATGTTCGTGATACAAAAAAATGCACGAATATCCTGAAAAATTACTGATGAATAAATTACCTTGAGTGTAAAATAAGGAAAATGGACCAAGAAAAAATGGATACTTCTTTATTATTTTAAATCAGCCAATCCTACTACAATTTGATTTAGATGAAATTTGGCACAAATTTAGATTCTTACCTGGATTAGCACAAAGCATATACTTTTTTTAATGGCAGTGGGCTGGTCACCTTTGTCGTACAACCGATGGCCGCTGGAGCAGACGAGTTCTAAGAAGGAGACCGCATATCGGTAAGCGTAGCGTAGGACGCCCTCCGGAACGGTGGGCGGATGACTTTAAGAGGGTAGGTGGTGTTGGCTGAATGAGAACAGCAGAGGACGGAATGTTGTGGCACACCTTGGGAGAGACTTATGTCCAGCAGTGGATAGACAAAGGTTGAAATGATGATGATGATATACTTTTTATTCGGGAAAAATGATAAGATCCATTGAGATAATAAACGTGAAGAGGGTATAATATAGGATGAAAGTTTGTATCAGGCGACATTTTGTTGTATTGTAAACGTTATTCACGCGGGCATATGCTAGTAACAAAGCTTTGTCGCAAGTCTCGCATGTCGCAACAGATCATAAGAAAACCGCAGATGACGTTTATTACGATTTTAAAATTAACAACGAGTTAAACTGTAGTCGTCACAAATCATTGTCAATACATGACAGTAATTGAAATAGGCCATGACTATGAGTGAAAGAGCTTTCTGTCCGATCGTTTAGTAAGTTATTAAGGTTAAACTAATAAATTAATTTAAAATTTTTGTATTGATGAAAATATTGCATTAACGGTTAGTACACGTTAGTCGACTGTGGTTCGCTAGTGACAATTTCTTTTTATTTAAGCCTAGTATTGTTTAAGTTATGCTCGTATTTTGAGTGCCCTAAATGTTTAAAGTATGTATTATGTTATTATATTTTTTCGTTCCATCTCAAATCATATAATGAAGATCGCTGCTTCAAGTTTTTCTTTCCTTACTCACAATCGGTGTGAAAACACGTGCTCCTGCAAGTGGTCCCGCCAAATTTAGCAGATCAGAGCGGTTCAGCGCCGTCAAGGTATGACAGGTAGACGTCCCTGATCGATAGCCTGTCGGGGACACGGACGAGTTCTTTTGGAACTTCACCGGCAATCAAAACCCTTTGTCCGTCCATTGATTTGAAAATATTATGTACCCAAATTTCACAATTTTTTGTGTTTATAATTTTTTGTAAAAATAAATATGCCTTTCAAATATTTTCGCTTAAAGAAAAATAATTTACTGAATTCTATTGACTAACATTGCAACTCAATGACGCCGAATTTGATATAAGCGGAAAGGATGTTACTTGTATTGTATACAAAGGTTGTCATAAAGCAAACAAGATGGCCTGCCTCGTGAAAAGTATTTACTGTAACTCGATTACGCAATAACAACAGCAGAATCGTGCCACTTCGGGTATAGAAAGTTAAGAACGAGAATAAGGTATCACACCATACTTACTAAGAATATAGCATACAAACATACATACACAAACACACGGTTTGGATTAGCCTTCAGTAATAAGTAATATAATACTGTAATACTTTAAAATAATTGAATGGGAAGGAACTGATTTCTGACGCACGTTTTTTACTAAAATGACAACTTATTATTAAGAGACCATAGTATATAGATAATAAAATCTACCCACATCATAGTCCCAGATAACAACTTTGTTTTATTAAAATATATATGTCAGAGTTTAATTTATTTATCATATTTAAATATAGACGAAAGAAGTTGTAGTTTTAATATAAAGTAGAGCTGGTTGCTATTGACATGATGTGTCATATCTGTCATGGTGCGCTTTTATTAAAAGGCAATCATGGATGGATGTATTTTTAAGGCACTGATTGATACAATTATTAAGGCAGACACGAATATCAACCACGTATATCCTAATTTAGCGGATTCTCCGACATATGTACTAACACGGGTAACACCAGTTCAATAGTCAGGGACACTTTTTATATTACGTGTGTAATGGAGAACAATAAAGTATTGTTATTATTATAATGATCATAATCATAATCAATTATTACATTATTATTATTATAAGGACTAGATAAGTCTTGATCTTCCAGCAATTAATCATAGAACCAACCGCAGCAGCTCCTTCTTCGGTTACAACTACTCGACCATACTTTGTAAGAAGATAGGGCTGTCTTAGTTGAACCAACTTTCATGCCGAAAACAGAAAAGCACACAAGGCTGTTCAAGAAATGATATATTTTTTGTTTTATATTTCCTTGTTCTATAAACGTTAAAATAAAGTAGTTCTATAAACGTTACTATTTATGATTAAAAATACTGAAACATTATTTTAAGACACATATATAACGAAAGTAACACGACAAGGCTTTAATCATACATAATGTTAATAATTTCGTATAATAACTTTTAAATCTTTGCATAATTTTTGGTACAAAAATGCGCGCAAACATCCAGGCGCCATCTTGTTGGACATCGCGACATTTTTGACATAAAAGGATCGTTTAGAGCTGTCAAACTAAATGGCGATCAATCTTCCAAATAAGGGAACAATGGCGCTAGATACCGATAAGTGGGTAAATATTACGTTTGTGTGTCCGTAATTATATACTTTGGTTATAGTGCGGCGGAGTGATCGATTGCTCTTCACATTCGCAGGTGGTTGGTTCAGTTACGATTTTATATTCAATCAATGGAATTTTATAATAACATAATATTTATATGTATAAATGACAGTGTCAGTCTGTTCGAAATGTTTCTCTCTTTGAAGTACTTTTGTCATTTTCAATTTTACTTCGAAATGAACGAAATCGAAATTACAATACATACAATATATACATATACCATTACATACATAGGTATCCGATTTCAAACTAATAAATATAGGTTACTATCTTCTTTATTAACGTGAATCCAGATCAAATCATAAAAAACATATATATACAGTTATCATTAGTTTCCTCACAAAGTAAGGTTTTTTCAGCAAGTTTATTTATTGTTTATAGTTTTGTGTTATCAACCTGAATCAATGTCATTCCTCCGTGCGTTATTTGGCGATGTAGATTAGTTATATTGACAGCAATTTATGTATCACAGGTATCATACCTGTGATACATAAATTGTGATAATAAAACAATTTGTGAGTCGGCAAGTACAAAGTAAATACACATTGTGGTCCAATTATGCTATTAGGACCCTTTAAATTTGATTGTTGGTCTATTGTATTGCTTCTAACTCTCGGCTATTGTATGAGATATCCTTATTTAACTGAAGCATTGAAACCGATTATAGAGTTTATCTTATTTATACTAGGCTTATTACAAAACTGAAGAATTTCTTGTGTTAAGTAAATCTCAAACTACATTCTAACTTGAAAAATAATATGCTTTAAATCGCTATGAAGTCTAGGAATTGAAAAGTAATCATCTATCTAATAAAAAAGAATAATCAAAATCGAATCGCAGATATTGCATTAAATATTCGGACGTAGTTTTTTCTTTCTTTTTTCTGAAGAATATTAGCAATGTTTTTTTCAAGGCGTTACTGATACTCATATTGCCCCTCCAAATAAACTTGTAGTTTGCGCTAGTAGTGGGCACGACAACAGCCCAAGGGAATTAGTAAGTTGTGATGTTGAGGCTTCTAGTTATTGATAAGTTTTCCTTGTTGTAGTGGATTAAATACATTATCATCAGCTCCCTCAAATTTTATTCTATTGTGAAATCATAACACAGAACTCATACTCTCGCAACTTTATCAAAGTAGCAGGTCTCGAACCAACAAAGAGTTTAGGATTTCTTTTATGTGGTATAAATAAATAAAATTACATTTTAATTGGAAGGTGCCGAGATCAATACGATAAAAAAATATCGCGAGCGACCCTTCCCTTGAGCAGTACTTTAATATCAACAAAGTGACTCTAATACCGTTAACTTTTAACTTAAACCCTGTTTATAATATACGATTTGGAATTATCTGTTTACACTTAACGTCACGTACGATTGCTTATATTACAGACGTAATAACAATAATAAGAAACGCTAACACATTCATCGGCACCCAAACCGGAACACAACCCTTTATGGTCAATACAAACATTGCTCCGAGCGAGAATCGACCCCCGACATGTGGCGCATAAGGCAGGCGCTACTGCTGCGTCAGAACGTCGTCAAAATAAGTATAATATAATAACAGACAACCATATACATTACATAAATATCAATAAACTAGTGTACAATAACATCCCGTCAGGCCGAGGGTCAGGACTATAATAGGTTGATGGTGACGAGTGAAATCGCATGCAAAGCCAGCTGGTTTAGACGCTAAACGACGATTTTATATTCTACCTACTTAATGTAGCAAAGAGTATTGCCTTCATGATGGAGAAAGGTTATGGTATCACAAGTACACTAGCAACACCAGTGGCATTCTATAGTGCGTCTTAATTAAAAGTAAATAAACAATTGATAAGATAAAGAGAAAGAGATAAAAAGAACGAAATAGTACAAATACTGCTACTCTACGTGATACGTCGATATACTGTAAGAGAACTACCTGTACTTCCATCCATACCGGAAACAACTAAACTCTACTACTAGCTGAGATTGTCTTCTGATATTACGATTGGAATGATTGCTATATACTTCCCACTCTATAAGTCGCAAATTTCATTTGCTATGACGAAAGTATACACTTGTAGGATAAAACGCTAGCTAACTTAATCAGCATATTTAAAATAAAGTTAAACGGCTTTGTACATACCTAACCTCTAAGTTTTCCCTGTGTACAAGATAAATATAACTTAGGTATTTTATTTATAATTTTCAGTCCGTAATCTAAAAGCAGAATAAATAAGTCCCTTCTAAAATCAGAATGGATCACCATTCAATCGTACTCGTACATTAATATATGGCAGGAATAGCACGAATGAAAATATTCCCGATATAGAAATTGTTAATTTATTGTCGTGTCGTTCGATGTAAAGCGTTGTCAGCTTGCCGAAATGAATTAGTAAATCGGCGTTGACATTCCCGTCGTCCCGGCCCCGTCCCCGCCGTCCCCGCCGGCCGCGCGACGCGACGCCGCGGATAAAAAGAGCGACAATGTTTAATTTATTTATGAGAATCGGGACGCGACAATGCGTCGAAATGCTGTCCAAACAAACGTTGATGATAACGCCTAACCCCGACTCCCTCCAGGGATTATTGCTGCATTTACACTATTCAATTGTAACGAGGCATTCGAAATATTATACTTGACTTTGAATTAAATCAGATAAAACTTTTATATCATTACAGTTGGCAAACAAGCATACGGTTCGCCTGATGGTAAGCAGTCACCGCAATCTATGAACTTGAAGTATCACATGCGCGTTGCCAACCCTAGGGATAGGAGGGAAAGTATGATACGTGAAAATGGGTAAAAAGGACCATTGTGCGTGAGATAGAGGTGCGGCATGGGGGCAGTCAACACAGCCACCCCAGCTCCCGCCAAAAACCAAGAATGCCCCTCAGCTCTCCCAGTGCTTCACGAAGCGTGTTCGGCTTCCCAAGGTGTGTAGCCCTGTGCTCAGTCACCGCAGGGCATTGTGGCATGACGTGAGTAGGAGTCTCCTCTTCACTCAGGCAACCTCTGCAAAGAGGGTTGTCCGTTACCCCCAGGCTAGTGAGGTGCTTATTAAGTTGACAGTGACCCGTCAGGAGTCCTACTTCGTAGTTCCTTCCTACTCAGTCGTAGAAGTTTAGTCGCAAAGCCTCGATCTATGCCGGGAAGGACCGCCCTGGCCTGTCTACATTCTTCACGTTCAGTCCAGTATCTGGTGTGCTTGTCCATGTACTGGATATGAAGCCATCTTTTCAACTGACTGAACGGTACTGGTAATATGGGTTCAGGTCCAATGCCTTTGACTGCTCGAAATGTAATGTAATCTTGTGTGAAAATGTAGCACTTCCCCATGGCATGGCTATACTACTACTACACATGTAAGTATAAATGAAATTTATTTCATCCGTACAGATTCAACTCTCCAATTTGTTGTATACTAAAGAAAGCTTTAGCTAATAGAATATCATGTTTTAAATATGAAAATAACTGTAAGCCATCTTAAACTACAGTTATGCGCATTTTAATAAAAACCATTTCTTAAGAAATCTCAACGCTTGTCTTTCAATCTACCTTTCTTTTTTTCGTAACTTTTGGTTATTTTGTTTTAAAGTTAGTTACATAAGTATTCCTAAACTCAAAATCATGAATAAAACAACTAATGCTATATTAAGTTATTTACTTCGTGTGAATAAGGTATTATCACAAATATCAGCTCTTAGACAATTCTTAGCAAATTTATTACATATTTTATAATCTTGTTCTATTTAAGAGCTTAACAAAGTATTTCCATTTTTATCTCGAAAGATTTACAGATGTTCTATGTTCTCATTTCATATATATGTATTATAAGTTTTTATAGTTTCATTTAGTTGCGTAGCTTTAGATGCTATAGTTAGCGTACGACTTAAATCAGCATATAAATTATCTTTGATTTTCTTCAAGATTAAAGAAGATAAGTGACTTTGTAGATATTTATTATGTTTTTTATTGATATTTTAGGTTAATGGGAAAGATTGTTTCGTTCTGAGTTGACTTCGCCGGTCGTGTAACTCTCAGCTGCTTCAAAGTTTAAGTTTAAAATAATAGTTATTAAACGTAATGACGCCGTTAACAATTTTTATTTTGTTGGTTTTGCATTATCTACTTAAGGTAGCTTCAGTTTTAACCGCAACCGTAGTGGTGTGTTGGCCGCATGCTTTTAGTCTGGACGGTCGCGGGTTCAATTCTTCTTCTCTATCATGTAACAAAATAGATGCATACGAATAAGTTGGCTAACTCGCACGTCACTCGACGTGTTGAGGAATCTCGTCAAGTATCATTAAAAAAGAACATGTGTACGAACGGGCGGTGTTAACACGAGATGTATAGTACGGATAGGGAGTGACTGCACTTATACGGAGACGTTTGATTCATTAACAGTATTATAGCAAACCATATTGTACGATTGTAACAAAGTAAACGACCTTCATAATATTCCTGCTCACACATTGTATCATGGTATCGTATATAAAATGAATAACACAGTACAATAGTCTGTAGTACACAAGTGACATGTTTGGTTGTACAGTGTTGAATAGGCCGGCTGGCTTACTGAAAGCCTGTAATGATCGTTTCGTTCCCTAAATATGTGTATAAAATAAAACCTTTCCTTTACTTACTTTAGTAATTTTCTGAACACTTTTTTTGGTTGGCGTATATATTAAATTTTGAAAGAGCAATAAATTCTAAACCACTACTTAAAATGTATTATTAATTTACATAAAAAAATGTTTTAAATAGAAAGATAGAAATCGTTTAATTATTAACGATTACATTGTTCAATATTTGGTACACAAGAGATTCATGAGTCTATCACTAAAAGTATGGTTTCATTACGCACTCGCGCGAGTAGTAGTCCGTATAAGCACGGATAGACGCGAATGAACTTGAAGCTTACCATTTATGTGTGGTTAATTGATCACGCTAATCGATCAGCCTGTCGCTCAGGGATTACCAATACAGATTGACATTCTCGGGATGTCGAGCGTTTAATAATTAACCGCTTACCATAAGAGCTGTGATACTGTGCTGTTAAAATTTCCCACTGTTTTGCGCTATGAAGGAACTTTGCGTCGTGCATGTGCTTTGTCTTGGTTATGAATGAAGTTCTCAGAAGTTATTTATCTTGTTTAGTTTTATAGAAGACTTTGTTTTTTGTTGTAGATGCTTCATTCGAATTATATGAAGTAATTGACGTGTCTTTATCCTTCCATTACTCTTCTACATTTTTAAAATATTAATAGAAAATCCTTACAGTACTTGAGCCTCGTTGTTTTCGCCAATAAATGTGTCAGCACGACCGGGGAAGTTGTGCCCTTACAACACACATTCGTGCACACACAACTTTGTATTCTATTGTAGAATAAAAATATCTGTCTTGTATGAGGATCCCGTTTCATTTTGAAATTACAATTGTTATTGTTATTTGTTATAATACCAAAGAAATACACAAACTGAAAATTCCAACTAATTATACTAGGAAAATATATCAAAAACATCAAGTTCTTTGTAACGGTAGTTGCGAACTCCTTTATTTCTATTTTTTTTATTTATTGTTGTACCGGCAAAAGAATTACACATTCTCACTAAATTTACTCACTCGCGGCTCAAAGGCTCACGAATAAAGGAGAGTTGCTCCACGGAGGCTTGGTAATAGTGTTCCGTAGGCACCCTTTGGATATGGAATTAAGAAGTGAAAAGCCTCTCGTTAAACACTAGACATTTCTCAGGCCAAGTCTGACAAAAAAATTAATAAAAATTTTCATTTGTTTCAGGTACTTACTACATAGCAATAAAGCTGATTTCGGATTTGAATGGTTACTTAATTGCATCGACAACTTTCCAATTAAAAGTGAAAGCTATTCGCCATTTATATAATTAACGGTTAAATTGAACAAGAGCCTGCCGTGACCGCGAACATACCGATAACCGAACAGGACACGCTGCGGTTTATCGTATTGCTGTTAACTGCTGATGGAAACATTGATTTATATGAGACTCGTCAGTTCGACTGGGAAATTACATTTCTAACACAACATACATTGAAGCTTTTACCGAATAAGTTAATGCATATACATAAACTCCATACATGTAACTGAGGGTTGAAATAAAAATTCAATGTATGGCAACGGGTGAGGTACTTTTGGATAGGTCTTTCAATATTATAATGAGGTTTGATTTTGACTTTTTTAGCTTAGCTTCTAAAGTTATAAAAAATAAATCTGTGTCCACTATAACTTTTGAACTATGGGATTTAAAATTTTGAAGAAGTTTGAGGTTTCCGAACCGCAAAAGATCATTCGAACAATTTGAAGAAGATCAGTTTACAAATTTTAGATATAGATCGTTTTAAAAAAGATAACGAAACATATGTCTTAGGCCTGTAAGAGGAGTTAGCATTTGAAAAGCAATTTTTACGCTAAATTTTGTAATTAACTTTTTACAAACTGTACTACTTTTATAAGACAAATGTAAATTTGTCTTCCAAAGAAAGATAATAAAATCTGGTACGTCTAATCCTACTTGATCAGAAATTGTATCATTGCGTCCTTATTATAAACTCTTCAAAATCCCGAATGTAGAACAACAATGTAACAATGGAATGTAAATATAACAAGAACTATTCGCTAATCGAAACGACAACGATCGTTTGTAAAGCGAATATTGGAACGAAGTTGATTATAGTTTAAAAATTAATTATTACCATTCATAATGACGAGAGTAAATAGTTCGCGAACCATCACGTAATTATATCTTGTAGCTAAGCTCATGATGTATTAGCATTGAGCTGAAGATGTACCCTACAATATTATGCCTTTCAACATTCAAAAGACATTTATATCAAACGACAAACTTAACTCTTTTACCGGCGTCGGGATGTGACGACCCCATCGCCCGCTGTTGGGATAACCTCTGTCACAGCAGAGATTATTGCACCAGTGCAATCAGTCACACTGGTGGTAGGTCTTTTATTGCAAAAGGCCGGCTAGGTAGGTACCACCGCAGTGTCAAATATTCTGCCGCCAAATAGTAATGCTTAGGTATTACTGTGTTCCGGTTTGAAGGGCACTGTACGTTAGTGAAATTACTGGGCGGACGAGATTTAAGAACTAATATCTCGAGGTTGGCAACGCGTGAGTGGCACCAACTAATGGTGCTGCAAGCGCTCATAGGCTACGGCAACCACTTACCATCAGGTGGTCCGTATGCTTGTTTGCCAACTTCTAACATAAAAAAAAACTCTACGGCAGCTTCTTCTAAACCATTATTCCTACTTCTCTTTTGTTCTCTTTCCTTTCTGACTGATGTGGTTATCATATTTCCATTAAATCTACAATTTTTTTTCTTAATTAGTTGTCCTTTAAAAATAGATCTGTATTATGTAAATTTACTCTTATTTAAAAATTCTTATTTGAACCTTTTGCTTCACAATTCAAATTACAACACTTCTTTTATGAGATTTACAAATAATCTCTTCTTACCATATATTAGTCTTTTGTCCGCGACTCTGCTCACGTGATGTTCTATTACAGAGTAAATATACATGATGAATTGTAATTGCAGCTATACAGATTGGATTTGAACGAAACATATTTAGTTTAAAGAAATAAATAAACGTGTGTAGCACTCAACGGCCCCCATTCCGATAGTCATATAAGGACAAGGACAAACACGCCCTGTATAGTCAATACAAACATCTGCCCCGAGCGGAATCGAAACCGCGACTTGTGGCATTTAAAGCAGGTTCACTACCGCTGCGCCACAACTATTACTTAATTTTTCCCGTTACAGTATTATAACAACTTATTTACTTATGGCAAAATAGTTCTAAGAGTCAATTGCATTAAGTCGGAACGTCATATCGTAGTCGTCCGATCTAAAAGCTCTCCCTATAATGCCGTACAATAAGCTAGCGTCGCGACACAAATTTGAATAATCTACCATTATAGTTGCATGCGATTACAATTTAGTGCATCGATTCGTTAGGATCTACGTCGACACCGCCCAGGTCACTCGTCGTGTTCTGTGTCCTGTGTCTTAGCGCGTAATTGGATTTATGGCTCCTATTGATTACTCGTTGCAGTCGTATGGGAAACCATTGAAAGGGTCGCGACTTCCAACTTAGCTCACCTCAATACATCTTTTATTTTTAACCTATGTATGTTTCACTGACATTCAGTACGTACGCAAGTGGGTGTATGGCCCAAAAAGAAATGGGCGGGAGTTTGGTCTTCCAGCTTTTACACTTGTCTAACAAAACGCCTACTTAAAACTCATATTCTACGAGAGAATTACAACTTTTTAGTTTAGTTCTTTGGTCAAGTTTATTCACGCCGAAAAACGAAACACCAAGACTGACCAACAATTTAAATTAAATTGTTTAAATGAATATTGAAGTATTCTTTTAAAAATTAATAACTATATTGTTATTAAAATATTTTCTTAAATGCTTATATTATTCTGATAGTATTAATATGAATATAATCAAACAGAGATGTGCGTAGTGTGTTTCACAAGGAATAAATACAAACTTTTACAGAGATACAAGCGAGAATCAAACTTGCGACTGCATTAATCAACATTGCAATTAAACAATAAATAATATATTTATACCATAGGCTTATTGTATACTACCGACCAGCCCTTTAATACATACCGAATTTCCAAGATTCGCTCGTACCCCTTCGTGAATTCAACATCAACGCAAGGAACGAAGTTAGTCACGATAATTTCATTCGGTTGTGTCAGCAAACGTGCCACTAACTTCGTTGCGTTGCTTTGAAGTTGGATTAACGAAGTCATTCCATGACATTTTGTCTGTATATAAGGGACTGTCCATAGTATATACATACATATGTCTATGACATGTACCTATCAGATAAACTAATATAATATACTACTTTTAATGGTGTCCGTGTAATTATTCTAACGTAAAGCAATATACTGTGTTTCGGTTTGAAGGACACTGTCGCTAGTGAAATGAATGGGCAAAGGAGATGTAAGAACTAATATCTCTCGTTAGTAACGCGTAAGTGACACTTACGAATCAATGGTATTGCGCGCGCTCATAGGCTACGACAACCGCTTACTATCAGGTGGACCGTATGCTTGCCAACATAGTCACATAAAAAAAATATCTATCGGTCAACGACTCAAAATGATACCATTATAAAATCAAACTGTCCTTAAATGGTACCTTAAACATAATGCTTTAACTATTAATCATCTTAAAACTAGCGGCCTGATAGCTCCAACCGAAATAGGTCCGAATATATGCTAATGTAGTCATCATCTCCGGAGGATTCCATACAATTATCCCTAACGTGTCATTAACGTGTTTTTGCGCTACCCTCATTATATAGTCTGTAGGTTTTCTGCGAATTTTTGGGTTCCTCAAGTATCAGAGGAAAACTAATACTAAATTACGAAACAGTCAAATGGAGCAGTTTTATTATAAACATATTTTTTGGGTTCCTCAAGTATTAGAGGAAAACTTGATAAAGCTAAACTACAAAACAGTCAAATGAGGCAAAATTTTATTATAATTAAAGGAACTTGTAGCAAAATGTCATTAGCATAGTTTCCTTTATGTTGACCAAGATCTAACTTTCATGGTAAGTGGGTCTTTCACCGATGAGCTGATCTACATCTGACTTGGATAGTAAATTTTCATCAAAGAACTTAAATCATAGATGATGTTTTCAGCTGTTAAACATATCGACTGTTAATGTTACCCTCTTACCTCACGAGTACATCGCCAAAGGTCCGAAATCACCCCTTTCACCGCTTCTTTCTCTTTCTGTCCCATGGGTCGAAAACATGCGTGTCATACGATTACCTAGGCTAATTAATAGCTTACCGTCGGGCCTCTTCACACCAAATCTGATCCGCGCACCATCAATATGAAGGCGGTATTACAATATGAGAAGGCACTCAGAGTGCTTCTTGAATGACAATGAGTTCAATTACAATAAAGTCTTATGAATGGACAACCCATTGCTTGAATAGAGCTACGCTGACATATCTTAACGCATTCGTAACGCTCGCGCCATTCATGTACTAGTGTTTGAAAGTGAAAATTATTACTGTGTCCCTGATTAGATGATATGAGAGTTACTTTTCTTTTATCTATATAATTATTATATAAAATGAGAAGACATGACTCACTGACATATCAAAGTCCAGGCTAAACCCTTGAACATTCAATCTCTAAATGGGCAAAAAGGTATTGAATCTTTATGTATGTAAGTTCGTCATTTTTGTAACTAGAAGCATGAAACTATGTTTTTATGCCAACTATTACAGATAAGAAATATGTGTTTCAACATTTTCTAAAATTCCGACCCTGAAGGGGTGTAATGGGGATTCAGTTTCTATTAATCTGCTGGAAGAAGCTACTAACTCAATAAATACTGTTTTTATTTGTAGTTTTTATTTTTATTTTAAATATTATCAATACTTTTTCAAGATATAATTTCTAGTGCCCTTCCTAATAAGCTCGAAGCTTGCGGTAGGATTGGTTATGATAATAGCCCAGGGGTCAGGATCTAATCCGCGATTCTCCCGTTAGCGCAGCGAATTCGGCTGTTCTATTGTTGTGCGGTTGAGTCTTATACAATACTGGTCCAGTCCATGTATGTACACATGTCTATGTAACTAGTAGTTAAACTTACATTGTTTCTAATTTCTTCAAAATTGAAGTAGTTTTTATATTAGATGCAGTTATAAATATTTCTTTTAAAAGTAAAGCAAATATAATTCTAATATATGAAACCTCACAATTCTAAAGAGACTCTGACGTAACTGTTTTTATTTGAAACGATTATTTATTCAGAGCGCAGTCCGTTGATGGCTCTATCACCTAAATTATAACTTTGCCTAATTGTACCTCATTTACATGTTTTATTCATAGCTCGCTAAATATATATATTAATTCTCGTGCTTAGATAAATATTATTCGAGTTGGGTGGCTTAGTTGGTGAACTCATTTTTATTTTTACTATATTACTGAGACTTCATAAGGGTAGTATTAAGTATTTTGTAACGTTACTAAATGTTTTCATCAGTTCTTGTTTAACTTAATAGAGGATTTGAAAACCAATTTATAAGAAGTTAAAACGTAGGCCTGACTACCAGTCTTTAATGTCTTATCGAGTTTTTGCAGTCCCACGTCCTAAGGCGACTTCTGTTCTAGTTGGGCGCTATCCTGTGCTTCTGCTTCCTAATATTTATAATAAAAGGCTAAATATAATTTATGTAACATCGAGGACCTCCCATTACCCTCATGTAAGCAAGCCTTACAGGCGTGTCTTCTATCGCTGTTTTATGACAAAACAGATTATATAATACAAATTGACGACGATTTTGACGACGTTGTGGCGCAGCGGTAGCGAACCTGCCTTAAACGCCACAGGTCGCGGGTTCAATTCCCGCTCGGAGCATAATATGTTTGTATTGACGATGCAAGCATATTTTGCGGTCTGGGTGTATTTGTCCTTGTCATTGTGAATGTTTCCGGACCCCCGACACAGGATATCACTATCCTAATGGGGGCCGTTGAGTGTGTAGCGTTTATTATTTATTTATTATTATAAATATGTTAGCCCTATATAGATATTTTTTAAGTACTACTATATACTGCTGCTCGTAAAACACACACACACACACCTACACTTACACGCACACGCACACGATTATTTCAAACCGACAAGCACACACACAGACATACATGACTGACACACACACACACTTTCTGTTTACTATTGTACTTGTTTTGTTTTGCTTAATTTTTAAACAATATTGGTCTTAATATTTTTAGTATTATTTTTATTGACTTTTTATTATCTTTAGAGTTTGGATATATTGTTGATGAAATCCCCTTCTGTCGCCTGGTTCTTATCACTCAATTGACTCAATGGTCAAACGATGCAGTTAATAATATTAATAGAGTGAATTATTGTAACTTCAATTTAACCTTAAAGATTCCATAACAACATCTGCCGGAACACTAGTTGTATGGAGGAGTAATTGCGTTATTATGTTACAAAAGTAATAAGTACGAAGCGCGTAGGATACCGCAGTAAAAAATGGCATTACTGATTCGCTAATCATTAACGATGTTTGATCGTTTAAGAAGCAAAAAATAAATAAAAACTAGTCTACAAAGCGATTCTAATATCGCATTAGCATAAACCGTTAGGGTGCCCGGGCACTTACAACAACTTCAGCGTGTTTTCCGTCTGTGGTTGGTCTTGTTATTTTGCTAAACTTAGCTTATTTGTTTCCATGCTATGTATAGTCTACTTATAGGCGATGTAATGACTTTTCCGATATGATAATTTTCTCATTTGTTCTTATCCAATTAGATTTTATCGTCCGTATGGCTGCGAAGGGTCAACTTCAGATACGAACGATATTAGTTCAAATCTTAATTTATAATTTCTCCTGTAACCAGTCTGTAAAATTTGTTATATAACGATAGTATGTTATATAACAACAAAATCACGTATGCTACGAGATACGCCACGTTGCCGACTTAAGTTGTTAGTATTCACTCAGCTGGCGTGCAGCGTGTATTGCCTGTGGCTTGCCGCTAAAAATGACACGTACCATTTTGATCTTCATTCCCGATGACGTCCTGCGTATAAGCCGTGGTCCGATTTCGCAGGAGGCGCCCTTATGATGGCATCAGTTTTTAGAACTGTCACTTTTTCACGGACGGTTATCAGTACTCGACAACCCCTCCAACCGCAACCAGTGACGGTGTCAAAACCAGTGGGCCAACAATAACACACATTGATGTATAATCATAGAAAAACGATGCTCGTTGAATGCTGTTACGACCGTTTCTAGTTTGCAGGCTACCTAACTCATCAAAACTGCCTATGTTGTTCGAAGCTTCATGGATTTAAATCAATTCGTCCGTGAACTCAATTTTTACGAGGTTGTAAATCTTTATGAATATAAAGATGATTTTTAATAGATGCTCCTTGATGGTAAGATTAATTTCGATTTTGAGTTATGGCGATTTGTCAAATGTTCCCATTGCCAAAAGGTTTATGAAAACATTCAATCACTACACTAATTATATGGTCTTAATTGAATTTAAAGCTCGCTCTTCAATTAAAAACATATAACCTGCGTTTTTGTTGTAATAATAGCCTATCGGAACTTGGGTACTAAATCAAGCGAACCTGCTAGCGTCTGTGACCAAATTGTCTTTTTTTTATGTTACTAAGTTGGCAAACAAGGATACGGCCCACCTGATGGTAAGCGGTGGCCGTAGTAGCTTATGAGCGCGCGCAACACCATTAGTAAGAGCCACTCACGCGTTGCCAACCTCGAGATATTGGTTCTTGAATCTCCTTTGCCCAGCAATTTCACTAGCCTACAGTCCCCTTCAAACCGGAACACAGTAATGCCTAAGCACCACTATTTGGCGGCAGAATATTGGACACTGCGGTGGTACCTATCTAGCCGGCCTCTTGCAACAAAAGACCTACCACGTGGAAGTGGAATAATCTTTACATTTCATGTTATTTATAAAAATGAACCGTTTTTAAATAAAAACACAGCCCATTTCCAGTACATTTATATCGTGGTCTCCTACTTGATAACAATTTCGTTCCACATTTCTTGTCGATAGCGAATGCAAACAAATCGTCCGTCGCACGTACGTGATTAACGACAAGTGCCCAAGAGTAATGGGAAGCTGCTGATCCGATCTCGGCCGAGTGTCAAAATTGATTAGGCGAGATACCCTCCTTTAGCAAGTGCTCGGAGTTTTCCCCGCTGCAGCGAACGGTCATTTCTTTGAGTTACTGTCTTACTTAGTTAGGACTGTTATCAGTTATCAATGTTTGATTGATTTAGATTTTCATAATATGGAATATTCGCAGTTTTTCGAAAATGTAGTTATATTTGAGAAACAAGTTTTTATCAAATATAAGTTTTTAAATTCAAAAAAATTGTTGCATAGTTTTTGCTGTATGTTGGCGCGTCATGCAAACCCGAAAGAATCTTAATATTTTTCGCGGTTTTAGTAAGTCATATCCAAATCTGTTATACATAAGCTACAGCTATACAGCCAGAATTACAATTTCATTTTTACAAAATTCTACACAGAAAAATATTCAAAAATTTGTTATATTTACTAACAAAAAAAAATTAAAAGTGGTTAAATAATACAGAAAAACCTCGATCTATCAATATTTTGCCCGGCCAGCTTATGTTTATTTGTTGCAAGAAGTTAAATAATAATTTCAAGAAAAACATAAATTACATCTACATCTTCTACCATAAGATACAAATATTCAAATAAAATTGTTATAAAAATAACGCTTATATAGTGATAAGATGGAAAAAATTTAAAACTTTACATATTAATTTTATATTATTTTAAATCAGATAATGTCTGATAAATGACGAGTTGGCTTCCACGGTGACGGAGCGATGGTTTACGAGGTGTGATCAGAAATATTCGTATCATCATAAAATACAATAAAGCTTATAGTTTTAGCGGAATCTAATGAAAACCGCCTCGCTATTTTACGAGCGTCGTCCTATTTACATATACTTAATAGAGACCGTTTTGACTGTTCGTTGATGTCGGCTGATTGGAATTTATACATAGGCGAAACTTGGACGTTGCTCCGTTTGTACTTCTCTGTTTTAGATGAATAATAACTTCGTTTGAAACCGATATTAAAAAGGTGATGTGAGGTGAGGTAGGTGATAGATTGACACCGTCGTGGCGTTGTGGGTAGCAGGTCTGCCTTTAGCCTCGAGGGTTGCGGGATCGAGTCCCGCTCGGGCAGATGTTTGCATTAATATTACAAATATCTGTTTCGGTCTGTGTTTGTTCTTGTGGGCCTCCCCGCCGTACCTCGGAGAGCACGTTAACCTGGTCGGTCCCAGTTGTTATAACCTCTGATAATAATCGTTATCTCTTGATTAGTAAATTGTTCTTATCCAATGAATTACTGGGCCACTCTTAGGGTTGCGGAGGTCAGATGGCAATCGCTCTGTGTAAAAACTAGTAACCTGTCAGATCTGGACAAGGGTAATAAGCAGACCCCGGGTCAGTACTAGTATGATACCGGGAACAATGCTAGGAAGGAGAAGATTAAAAAAGAGATGGTACTCTAGTTCGAGAAGGTTTGTTTTATGTTTTTGTTATTTTAATAATTATATTTTATTACCCGCGATTAAGTTTCTATACTGAAGCCAAATGTAGTCCGTTGTTGTTTTTACAACTTTTTCAATAACTTAGTTTCGCTATCTCGATATGCCGGCGCTCGCCGTTTTTAACAACCTCGTCTATATATATTTATTATTTACTGATGACGTTGATGATGATGACATGGTGATCAGATAAACATTATAATGGCTATGACGAATTGATGGTCATGGTTATTACATTATCTTTGTATTATTTAAACAATTTCGTTTTCTTTTTCTTTGTCAGTTTTGTCTCTAACAATCACAAGCTTTATAACCACAACCACAATAAATCCTGTATAAAAATGCTAGTTACAAATGCACATTCTTGGTCTGATAGTAATAACGAAAATTATTTTTAATTTAAAGACCAATGACTGATTCTCAGCAGAAAATGAATGGTTTTCATTTTATGGTTATATTTTAATGTTTTTAATGGCTATGACTAATATTTTGCATGGATGCACTTTGTCTGCGTGCTCTGTAGTTAATTCTCTTACAAAACCCCCAACAAAAGTTTTCTAAATCCCAAAAATTTTGCTAATTTTCATCGAAATCGATTCAGCCGTTTGATTTAAAAAATTAAGAACAACACAGATAAAACAACTGGTATAACATTAATTTTAATACCATATTTGTCTCGATAGAAAGTATTTAGTGAGCTTTAACAACGTAAACATAGAGAATGAATATTATTTATGTTTACATTTAAAACCTTTATATATAGACTTATCGTCAACTGGAATACGAGTTTTATCAGAATTATAACCAGTTAGTGTCACAAACCACAGCTTAAGATAAAAATTGTCTTGAACGCAAACATTATCGTCTTGATTACAATAACACTTTCACGTAAGCGACATTTACACTAACCTAAACGGTAAAAAGTTACGGATTTTAGGGTGCCGTTTTTGCCCGTTGACTAGGGAACCCTAAGAAATAGAGTCATGAGTCATCAGTCATAGAGTCATCAGTCACGCAGAACACGTTAGGGAACGCTAAATGGTCGCTACTTACTTAGAATAATTTTGTAATTTTTTTTGTATTATGTGGAATCAAATTTTTCTTTATCCAAGATAATGTTTATAATTTTTTAAGCTGTAATATAGCACTACATAGTATAAAACAAAGTCGTTTTCTCTGTCCATATGTATGCTTAAATCTTTAAAAATACGCAACGGATTTTGATGCGGTTTTATAATGGATAAAGTGATTGAAGAGGAAGATTTATATGTATAATAACATCCATTAAATAGTGGAGAAAAAAAAATGTTTGCGGTTTCTAATGTGATGTCGTAAATTAACATTTAACGCGTGCAGGCCACGGGCAGTAACGAATAAATCAAAACTACTGGATCGATTTTAATCATTTTTTCAGTGAATGACATAGACTATATATTTTATACCCGTGCGAAGCCGGAGCGGGCCGCTAGTAATGTATAAATTGTCTATTAAATTTGTTTGTAAAACGACGCTTTAGTATAATGCAACTAAAATATCGTTGCATTAGCAAGTTTAGCTAAATCACATAATATTTTGTTAGCCGTCACCAGATATAATTATGACTACCGCGTCGTATTTATCAAATGGCAAAACCCTTGTTCTGGCGAGAGTAGTCGGAACCAGAACGGGCGAACACGGCCGCAGCATTAAGATAACAAGGCGTGGATTTATTTATCAGGATGTGACGGACACCTCGTAATATCTGGACTTGAATGTCTAGATGTAACACTTTGGGACCGCCTATAGTGAGGGATAAGCTCTACACATAAAACACTGGCTGTGCCCGCGGCTCCACTCGCGTTGTTTAGTTTTTGGAACCCAACGTTTTCTGCGATAAAAGTAACCTTTATGCTAATCCAAGTAATTAGCTAGGTGCTTTCGCATTTGTTATATTAGGTACATTTTTTGGGTAGAAATAAAGGGGACCACTCATATATGACGTCACACGTGAAGGGGGAAGGAAAGGGTCGACGAAGTGTGACATTGTGTGAAAAGTTTTGGCAGAGCAGAGGTCTCGTGAAGTCACATTAACTCAAAATATATAAGAAAACTATATGTGAAACTGATACTGCCAAATAGGAAGTATATCTATAAAATTGCTTCTTTGTTATTTATCCTTTATCCGATCGGTTTGTGCATGTGCATTCCCGTGAAGGTTTACAAAACTTTAAAATTAAAGAACATGTATATACGCATAATTTGTAAAAAATACAAGCGGGCGCCATGTTAAGTGCTTAATCGTGACAGATTAGCGCGATCATCGCTCGTGAAAAACGAGATGAGATCTTATCATAAATATCGTTTTATCATAAAATTCTTATAGGGTGTAGATGATATATCGCCTGAAATATTTTAGGTCAAATTTCCTTTTAATAAAGTTTTTATTATACTTGAAGCCTAAATAGCTCAACAGGTAAAGGGCTGACTCCACTCGATAACGAGAAAGGGACAATAGGAGTGTTAATAATGACTTGAAAAAGCATTGCTAAAATTCTTTAAAAAAAGGATACTAGGATACTTTTGTTTTTTTTTACGTTTAGTGCCAATATAGGTTATCTTGTGTTTTGTTCTAATACCGAAGGGCGAAATCCACCCCCCTTCTATCCGCTTCTTTTTCCTCCTCGCCTCCTGTGAAGCAAATAAACTTACGCTACGGTAACTGCTCGGAGGCGTATTCGCCGCTAAAAAAATCTATCAATTTTTATAACAAACCTGAACTAACAAAAAAAATGTCAATCGATTGCCAAAATATTCCAAGATAGCGAAATTAGAATTTTGACATCACGCTGTGAGGTCTCAATAGGTGTCGTATAAATCTAACTCAGACAGCTCTGAACATTCGTAATAATGAAATGAATAGCGTATCTAGCCGTTTCCAGAAAGTCGCGGGATCTTCGACGGTTAGTGGTACTGTGTGGTCCGCAGACGCCCACCAGCCGCCACCGTCAAGATGATATATAGAGCATTGGCTCCTTAATTAGCAGTTCGCGTGGACGGCTCATTAGCGACGGAAAACTGATTTCGCCTCTCGATTTTAAGTGGGACTATGTGTTGTCGATGACATACTTCCATTATCTTTGTAATAAATCATAAACGAAATGAAATTGCAATTTGACGAGCGCTTTTGAATCTTTTGAGAATGGCGACTGAATTTGTAGATTACCTTGATCTATATAATTATAGTCTGTCTGCCTGTCTGCCTGAATCTCGAGCTTGATATAAAGTCTTATACATTAATTTGTCTTCGATGATGGAATTCGAAGGCACACGGGCAATCGTTACTCAAGAACTTAAAGTTTCCAAATAACCGATTTATTAATTTAGAAAGTCTAGAAATATACATCTAACTTTTAGTTTTGTTAGCGGAGGTTTACTGTTCTATATGAATTAATGTAGCGTTTATCAGTTAGTGTGTACTGGCTGGTTCTTTTCCATCTATTTAAGTATAAAAAAGGCCAAGTGCGTGCAGGATTCGCACCTAAAGGTTCCCCTAAAAAAGTGTACTGATAAAAATCATAACTCTTTTTATTATTATTATTATTATCATTTTTACTGTCATATTTATGTTACAGTTATTTGTATGTATATTAATTATTATAATTTTAATTATTTTCTCGTTTTTTCTTAGATATAGGTACGTTATATTTTATTGTTATGTTAAATGTATAAAATGTTGTTGTTATTAGTATATTTATTGATTTAGTAGTATAACTTTAACTGATCTTACAGTCAAACCAATTGTCAGGTTTTGTAAGACTTTAGTATAAAACATATTGTTAATAAATATTGACTTAATAAATAAATAAAAATAAAAATAAATAAATAAAAGATTTTCCATTTGCTAATAATCTAAGAAAATTTTCATGAAACTGGTCTATACAACTAGTCTGTATTGAAAGTTATTATGATGCCTCGCAATGTAAAATATAGTTTTAGATTACGTATTATTAGCGTGGTGACAACAGATAAACTGCACTATTCGTCACTGTCACGCGTACTTGATGGCTTGATAAGAGGGAAAGGGACGGTTCATGGATTAGTTTTTCCCTGTAATTGCAAATGATTGATGACGTCACCGGTCCCGTAATTATTTATATGCAAAGCAAAATGGTGAAGAAATTATGATGGGATGTGCTAGTTAGGCAGTTCCATTTAGGTGAATTTCTGTAATGATATTTTAAACTATTAATGTGTAATTATTAATTAATGCATCTCCGTTCCGGTAATTTAAAGTATTTTTAGGTTTTAGTTATGTTTTTTTAATAAATTTTTTGCCTAAGTACCTCTCAGGCCTGCCAGTGAAAGTTTTGTTAAAATCTATCCAGTCGTTTAGTAGCCGATCCGGAATAAGTAGATAGAAAGACTAAAAATTGTTTTGTGAATCCAAATAAAAGCCGTTATTTTGACGTTACAAATAGACACTAATTACGTTAGCTACAGCCGCAGGATGCAAAAGACACCCAAATTTACTTAAATTTAATTTAATTAGTAAAGTTACATTTTTAACCTAAGTAGCCTAATGATTCCCGGTCGAAGTGGGACCAAAAAATTTTTTTATTTATTTTTTATTTATTTAATTATTACAAGAAAACTGTTACAAAAGATACATAATATAATGGTGAATACAGAAAGCGGGATACAGTTGCATTGATTGGACGTCTGAGACTGAACTAGAAATGAATCTGTATCTCAGTCTTCAGCGCTCTTCCAAACTAAACATTGTCGAATATTACATACTATATTATTAATTTTGTTTTTTAAATAATGAAAGTAGAAAATATATATAAAAAAAAAAAAAATAATAAACCAACCAAAAAATGCTTGATGCTTCGGAGTCTCGGCGCCCGAAGATCGTGACGTCACTGCTGCGTCGCGCCGCAATAGACGCCGCCGACTATGCAATTTCTAAAAGATGTTTTTGGGTCGTTGCATACGCTGAAGATTTTAGTAGGTTGACCATATGTACGGCCGTGTACGTTGACCATACATAACACACTTAAATTTAATTTTTAAAAACAAGCTTTAATTGAAATGCTCTACAAAGTAAGAAATAAATTTTATAACCCATAATTTTATTAGTAAAATATAAAATCTTGTCGCGAGTTTATGTGGATAAACCAAATAAACGTTTTTCATTTTTCTCTTCTTCCCTTCCCACCCTCCTATCCCTCGGGTTGGCAACGCACATGTGATACTTCAAGTATCGCGGTCGCTCATAGGTTGCGGTTATTGCGACAGTCAGGCGGACGGAGTGGTTCTTTGCGAACCGTCAAAATTAAAAAATAAAAATTATAGTACCCATTGATAATGTCATTTTAATGATAATTTGAGAAATTATTGGTTTCTTTAAGATATAACCATTTATATACCATCAATAGCTTTTTAGAGCTTGTAAGACATCGCCAGTAAGTTGACATTTTTATTAAATAAAAATAAAAAACCAATCATCTAAAGTCAAAGGGACCAAGATCGTTCTATAACTCTTCAAAAGTGTTAATTGGGCCCAGCGTGTCATTGAAAGTAAAATCCTATTGAGATAACAGTCACTCGTGAGATGGACTTGGTCTGTATTACCATAGTAATGTTGGTTTAACTCGTGTTTTCGTACCGTCGATGTTTTATGATAATCACGCGACGGGGGATGCTGTGACGAGATCATTACGTGAGGGTTAAACGAGGACAAGACGATCTCGACAATATACTATTATTATAATTGAGAATTGGGTTTTGGGAACGAAGTTCCTTACCGCGGATTGGCTTAAGAGAGCCAGCTAGAGAAAAAAAGTTTCAACCGTTGTGGCGTGTCGTTAGTGAGCCTGTCTTTAGCCTCGATGGTCGCCAGTTCCATTCCCTCGGGGCAGATGTTTGTATTCATCTTACAATATGACTATTTATATATTTAAGTATTTATTTACCTATTTTATTTGTGTATACTAAAGATATTTGATTTAATATTATATAGATAATTTTGTTCTGCTCATCTTTTATGCCACCTACTTATGTTTCACAAAAATTCTCCTATACCCACAGGTAGTCTGGCAGAAATTGCTTTTTAGCAATAAGACCGCCTGGTTGTACCAATTTATCTGGTTTTGTAATGTCTTGTCAATTTTTTATGGTGTACAATAAAGAATTTTATTATTATTATTATGACGACGTTGTGGCGCAGCGGCAGCGAACCTGCCTTAAACGCCACCGGTCGCGGGTTCGGTTCCCGCTCGGAGCATAATATGTTTGTATTGACCATGCAAGTATATTTTCCGGTCTGGGTGTATTTGTCCTTGTCCTTGTATATGTTTCCGAACCCCCGACACAGGATATAACAATCCTAATGGGGGCCGTTGAGTGTGTAGCGTTTATTTACATTTACATTTACTATTTAAATTTTGCCTATTAAAAGTACAGTACCAGGTTAGCTTTCCCTCAATAATCGAATCAAATTATATTAATATTCGATTAAAACAAAGATTTATAAACATCGAGTTATAAAATTGTTTCAGTTAATCGATTAGCCCCGTGGCCGAGCGTGATAATCGATTTAATCGTTTTAATAATATCTGCGTTTATTTACTAGAGATTTATAATCGTGACTCAATCCTCATCTCGGAGCTGTTTCTATTATTCCCATTTCATCACTTCACCATTACCACATCCCTCATCAAGGCTTCTCATTAATAAATGTCCTCTAGAAATAAAAACGTATTTTGTTATGTCATGACGATTGACGAGCACACGGTCCGCCTGATGGTAAGCAGTCATCGCTACTATCCGCGCTTCACGCGCGATACTTGAAGTACCACGTGCGCGCTGCCAAACCAAGGAATAGGAGGGAAGGGATGAGGAAGACAAAAGGAAGGACCGGGAAGTACTTTTTTTTTTTTTGTTGACGGGGAGGAAATCTGCAATCAGATACCCGGCCTCCTGGGGAAGAGAACCGGGTTATGTGGGGTTCCGTGTTTGACTACGGCGTCCCACTAAAACCTCCTCGGTGGCCTAACTCAGTGCGTGGGAGAGGCTCCGGGAACTCCTGTGGAACACACTCCGGGGCTCTCAAGCTCATCGCTCAACTGAGCCCATTCCGGGGTGAGCTGATGGCGTTGCCCTCACCCTGGGGGAACCGTTGTATTGTCTCCCCCTGCCACCTCGCGCTGGTGAGCAGCACTGCAGAGGGAAGTACTACTCCCTCACAGAAAATTGGCGTAAAATAACAGAGCTCCACACAATGAGTGAGAGTGCCAGAAGCCGAACCTTCCTTCAACACAAATTCGCTACAAATACACCAGAGTCTTCAACCGAATACCCAAATTAAATTCCAATCGTTACGTCGTTCAAGAAATGTTCATCTTCTATCGTACTTTAGTGATATGTGAAGACCCTATCATAATATTAATCACCAATAATAACTCAATAACGAAATATAAACATTATTTAAATTACACTATCGCGTAGATTACGCAAGACTAATTTAGATTCCATTACCAATTATAGTAAAACCATCGCCGACACGAACAGCTTCAGATAGAGCGCGTGGGCGTCGGCCTGTCTCGCTGCGCCGGGACGTTATGTAACACAACATGATGTGACGCTCATGAACTACTAGCTCTGCACGCGGCTACGCTCGTACTCACGACGTATACCTCTCCAGGGGGGCTGTTTCCAGGAATGCTAAAACACGCCCGTCAATGTTAAACTGAGGCTCCCCCCCGGTTTCTCGTACGTTTGTCAAATTGCTGTTAACTTGACATACCATATACAGAACGCTCAATAGTTACCCGTTAATCATAAGCTGTAGTAGAGCCGGTAGATGGGAATACCAGCACAAATGTGCCACCTCGACTGGGGAAGTACTACCCTCACACAAAATATGGGCTTGAAGTAACAGTACTATTGCGTCTCCTGCGATGAGTACGAGAAACCGGGGTTAAGTCACATAGTACGATAATAACGATGTCATTAAATGCTCTCTTTTTTGGTGCTATGCTTTGTTGAGCATAATATCATCAGGCTAGTAGATTAGACAATGCCCTAGTCTGTCAGTCAGTGTCTCACGACAGCGTTTTGTATGTATAGATCCAGGTGCACGTTAGACTCTGTATTATTTTATAAGATCGGTTTTGATTTGACTCGGAGATAAATGGCTGATTTATTAAAATCTATTTGGTTGTAAGTTTCTAACACAATTTTACACAATTATTTATTACAGTCTTATTATACAACAATTACAATACAAGTGTTAGTCACAGACTGTTAATGTCCCACTGGTGGGCAAAAAGGAGAGCTAAATGCGTCACACTCTTATAACGTATTGGTGATTTGGTGGTAGGAACTAGATTTTCCTCACTATATTTTCATTAACGCAAAGCAAGATACAAATTCGAAACACAAATGAAGCATTTAAAAACGTAGAATTCTTTATTGCCAATATTGACCGACGATCTTCGATAAAAGTTTAACTTCATGATCAGCTTATCGTTTCTTAATCTATGAAACCTTTAATACTATTATCTTTTCTTAATCTGTGAAACCTTTTATCCTATTAACTTTTCTTAATCTGTGAAACCTTTATTACCAATGAAAGTTACTTACGAATTAACGGATCTGAAAATTGTGAAACAAGACATTGTGTGAATAATTCACAAAGATTATCTCAGATTTATCTGAGGAGTTGATACACGATAGTAAGGTCAAGAAAACCCATATATCACTATTCACCACATAATTATTGTAATACGAAATGTGAACATAAAAATATACCACGACATGTACCTGCCTTGTAATTTCCACAAGGCATACCTCGCATTGAGACGTCTTCACCATAAAGGGTAAAGCCCCGTTAATTGACCACGAGGACGGTAATACCACCACTTTGGGTGTAATATACCACCATTAAAAATGTTACACGGGATTTATTGATGGAGTAATATATTGCGATTTCGACTGAAACTTTGATATAATGAAGTACCGATAAAAAAACCGACCAAGTGCGAGTCGGTCTCGCGCACGAAGGGTTCCGTACCTTTATTTATAACCAGGTCAAAAGAACTACCATTTAGGTTTTCAATTCAAAACCTGTAGGATACTTTCGGTTGACCTAGAATTGTCATTTGGTTAAAAGCAAAATCTTACAAGTTACCGCACAAGTAAAGGGAAAATTCCTAAAAATAAAAAAAATAAAATTTAGTATAAATTTTGGTACTTAAAAGTTTTCGCGAAAATCTAAATTTGCCCATGTCTTTTTATCGTGTTGACTCTGGACCTTGATTTTTATAAACTTTATTGGGACAATATACCTCAGTCTTCTTCTTATTAGCATGACGGACACGGACAGCCAGACGGACAAGAGAGTGATTTTATACGGGTCCCTTTTTTACCTTTTGAGGTACGAAGCCTAATTAGCACTTAAGATAAGTTGTATACATATGCAAAAATAATTAGAAAATATACAGACTCGTAGGTATCACGTGTTTCTTGATTTATTTTTTTAATAAAATGTCAAGAAAACTAATACATTTGTGTCAAATATAATCTCTAGTTTTATTTATTTTTAATGAATTTGTTCACAATAAATGAGGAATCGATAGCATTTGTTATCGTCAAGTTTTTTAAGTATGGACGAGCCCCGAAGCGCCACAATTACAATGAAACACATACATTCCATTATGCCAGTTTGTTAAAACTTTTAATACACATTTAAATACATTCGCCTCCAAGTCTAATGCGTCAGAACGCTGTGAGACTGAATTTAATAGTCCATCAATTCTCTTAAAGTCCACAGCATCTATTTTATTGTAGTCCACTCCATTAAGGAAGTCTGTTCTTGGAAATATTTTTTTACATTCTAAATTGGAAAATGTTTATTAAATTTTGAAACGTTATATCTAAACATGTGAGAATTTTTTTTTATTAAAAGATAAAATTATAGTTTACAAAATTGGCGATTATTGTGTGGATTGGCTGTTATTGTTTCTGTTGTTGTTGTAGTCGTTTTGAACGCCAAATGTTCAAACCCCACTCTGCCTCTTTGCTATTACTCTTGGATCGGCAACACCCACTTGCAATTGTACTGGTACTGTGATTGTTTGCCACCATTGTTATATAAAAAAGAATTATTCAAATGTTATGTAGCATTTGAATATATTTTTTTAAATGTAAGATTAGGAAAACGGGCAGGAGACTCACCAGATGTTAAGCGATCACCGCCGCCCATTATCATCTGCAACACCAGATGGCATACAGGTGCGTTGCTGACCTTCAAAGAAAGATTAGCCTCTAATCATGAAGGCTCCCAGTTCGTATCGATTCGGAAAGACCGCCGGTGAAAGTTGGTAACCGTGCTATTGTGGATTTCCAGACATCGAGGTGGTAAGAGTTGCATTTCGAGTTTTGTCGCGATATCCGACGATGCAATTCCAACGGCAGGATCGGTCCAAATAATTCCTCTGAACATTTTCCATTACAATATTACATCATCGCTTGATAAGATTTTGGTTTCTCGTGACTTTTAATACAATCCGATAATTCAAAATTAATTTCAATGTAATTTAATATTGTTAAAGAGATTAAGATCATTCCGTGACTTCAAAGAAGCAAACATCGGTCGAACGTAGCACTAAAGTTATATAATCTCATATACATTACCCACAACAAGCAGGCGGACAATAGATATGAAAATTCATTTACATTAGCGAAGCCAAGGGGGGTTTTTTATGTGAGAGGGGGCAAACGGGCAGGAGGCTGTAATATAGGCACGGTGTGCAGTGCCACGATCCTCTCCTCCTACTACTACAATTAGACTCTAGCTCGTTACAACATGATAAAGGACCTTAAGAAGGTCCTTTTGAATATTTATTTATTACATACGAGCTTCTGTCCGCGGCTTGTCACTTGCGCCTTTAGTGCAATATAAAAATAATTGGTTCCCTATAACATGCTTCCAAGGTTTGTTTTGCGACAAAAAGTGTTAAAGCCTATAACTTTTTCCATGATCCCACCGATATTTATACTGAAATTCATAATAATCGGTCTACCGATTTAGCCGTGAAAGCCTCAAAAACAAACGAAACTATGCATTTACATGATTAGTTAAGATAACTTAACAGTATCTGAAAATGTTTCTCGTCGATATTTTGGATAATCTATATACAAAACAAAGGGATTTATTGATCAAAAAAGGTCGAAAACAACGATGTGCACTGTCTAAAGGAAACCACTTATCTTAGCCTTAGAATATTACTATTATTATATTCTACTAACGACACCGAAAGATGTGATTGCACCTTAAATGAGGAATAGGATAGAGCTATCGCTAATCAAACTCATCAAACGAAAAGTAAAAGTGGATGATGGTAGTACTTGCTTGGTTAATGCCAAGAAAACAAGGCTCTACTACTTCTAAATAATCTATTTAAACAATAAATAATTCTATAATAACTATGGAGATCAGAGCTATCACTTAAACTGCTCCATCTAGATTAGAATGATTTGTAGAAAATATTCTCTTAAATTCTATATAGTATCGCGGCCGGTATCGCATGTCACACTCACCGGAGATCATTAACCGTCCATATTGCATTACATTACAGGCATTCCGAAACTAACACTGTGCGGTGTCTCTTAAAATAACTCAAGTTTTATATCACTATAAAATGGACGTCAAACAAATAACTCGGGCCCTTTGTGGGTCAACAACGACATCTTGATAACATAATTCATGCAAAAACATTTCTAATTTACCCGAGTTATTTCTCTCGAACGTAAAACAAAGCGTTAAATGTTTTTAAACGACAAGAATAGTTTACTTAAATTTTAGTTTCAAGAACAAATAAAACGATCGTAAAACGATGTATTATGTCATGGCGCTATTAGCAATTCAAATGTGATAGTATTTTTATTGTCATCTGAGCGGATCGAGTGTTGTCTGTTGGGCGGCTCTGATAATACACCAGTACAAGTATGTGTGACCTCTGACTGTATGAATATGCAATCTGGCGCGCAACACCCTGGGTTTTTTCTTTCGCTTTTTGATCCAGACCCTACGTATGATGCTATTAAATTTTATGAATTCAATTATTAAATGTATTATAATAAAAGAATACTTGATATCTATTCATAAAGAAAGGGTTTTAAAAACTCGAAATTCAACTTTTCCTGTTAAGCTTAATGAGGAAAAGTTAAAATAAAATGAAGTCGTAGGTCATAAAAATAAATATATGTAGTATTTTCCGCATTCTTGTAGTCAACTGAAAATAAATTTAATGTAGTAAGAACTAAAGACATTAAAAATGATACCATTCACTAAAGTCACATAATCGTACATCTGCCCACCCTTTTGTCCTGCGAATAAAGGGCACATTCCGGGACCACTAAGGAGCTAATGCGGAAACACTGAAGCGATAAGGACTACATAAAGCCGGGGTAATTTTAATATTAAATAACCTCAGCTCGGGCACTGGACCGGCTATCTTCAGCGCTGTTTGAACGGACGCCATCCTTTAAGGTCCAGAGACGTTTCTGCACTGTTCCGATCTTGATCAGTGCAGTCGGATGACGGACAATCGGTGGAATACGGAACAATGCTATTACACTCATTCGATACAAACATTTAATATGGTATTACTGATTGCTCAAATACAACTTACATTTGAACCAACTTCAAAGAAACGGGGAGCTACTGTGTTCTACTGACTGTATGTCCTTCGGAAAATATTAAAAAAAATTAAAAGTTGGATTTTTTTTAATATCACAAGAGTGTCAAGCAAACAAAGTTTTTGTGGCAGAGTGTAGAAATCGGCTACTTCTAACGATACATAACTTTATGTAAGATATCGTCTTTTCACTCCGGAACAATAATTATCGGATGCCGGATCGGAGCAGTGCACCGGCGGCCTCGGGCCGAAAGATAACCCCCAGTATCGTTTCCATGAATGTAAATTTAGCGAAGTTCCGTGTGGTGCGACCCTTCAAGCAGATTACCTTTATCTCAAGGTTAATAAGGGCCTTTTCGTGAGTGAATTATTATAGGAAACGTTACTAGTCCAAACAGCTTTGTTTTACTTATGTCTCGACATTTTATAGGGTTTATTGGTTGATAAATTTCGGCAATTTGATATGATAGATGATGCAAAATGGTATGATAGTCTGGTAATATTATATACATGTTAGATCACAAAAAATAAGACACAATATTTTTTTTTGTTTGTCTGTCTTTTAAACTGAGTCAAAAACATATCATTCATTCACTTAATGTAAAGTGCGAGACGGGTCGCGAACGTTGCCCACTCACCCACCTCCGACGAGTCCGAAACTAGTCGGTACTTACACCGATTATACGGCAGTGAGAGCTGTTTAGATTTTGACATTAAAATAATAATGTCTCACGATAGTTTTAATAATTCAATTAATTCTTTCATTTATAACTGAATTTTCTCAAAAATATTATATAGTAACGGAATGTTAGAAATGTCACTTTTGACATTCCTCCACTCCCGAGTAACATCTGTCATAAATTCATATTTTTTTAAATAAAGAATATTAGCAATGCTTTTTCATGGCATTACTAACATTCCTATTGTTCGTCCAAATAAGCTCGAAGCTTGCGCTGGGAGTGGGTACGACAATAGCCTAAGGGGTCAGCATCGAAGCCTCGACTCTCGCATTAAAGGAGCGAAGTCGGCCCAGAAGGGCCTCAATAAGGGTTTGAGTAAGGGGTTTGAAATCTTCAATTATCACCGAACAATCTTCTTCATATTGTCTCCATTCTACGTGACAATGGCGAAGTATTCTGTGCTCAATTGGCACACTTGGAAACCATTAACCTAAGAATTTAATTGAACATCTGTAATAGCAACAGCTATAGACGCTATAGTGTAAAACTAAGAAATATATAATTAAGAGTATCTGTGAGTAAGTAAGAAATATAAAATTAAGAGTATGGATTAATTACATTGGAGTGCAAATATAATTTCATGGCATATATCAAGCTTATCAAACCATTACAGCACAGTTTCTAAACAGGAACTCGCCACGAGGAAACTTGACCCAAATCCGGCTACTTTATACCCACCGGCGCGGCGCGAGCAACAGGGACAATATGACGTGTTATCGCTCCAATATCTCAACAGTACTATACGACATCGTCTGTTCCTGCTCCGTCAGTGCTCACGGCTCAATCCGCTGCGCGTAAGGGGCGCCCACGTCCCTTATCTGAGTTACGAGCTCGGCCCATGTCCGTCGTGTTAACTGCGCGCGCTCCGTGTGAAGATCTAGGAAAGCGTTGATCCGCTATCACATACGTAGATACCTTGTTTTGGTTATTCTGTATTCTATATTCTTGGCAAGAGTGCGCCATTTTGTAAAGTTGTACTCTAACACGTTTGTAAAAACTGTTCGCTATTTAAATGTTTCATATAAGTACATTATATTGTAATTGAGAATATTGCAACATGTCTAATAATTTATTTTATTTAACAAGAATATCAGCAATGATTTTCCAAGTTATATCCTATTCCTATTGACCTTAGAAATAGACTCGTAGTTCGCGCTATTGGGTACAACGATAGCTCAAGTGAGTCAGGATCAAACCTACAACTCTCGCTTTAACGGAGTGGAGTCGGCCATGTTACCGTTGAGCTATTAAGGTTTAATTTTTTCAAATGATCATATTATCACATTCTCTTACGAAAATATAGTTGAAACTTTTCAACATCCGTAATGAGAACGGTCACATAATGGAACATAAAAACTTTCAAATTATCATATAGTAAAGACAAATTGTATCGTCAATAACATTGCCTCCTCCTCAGCTTCTCGGCGCCGAGTACAACCTGCGTACACAGCGCAGCACCTCTTTATTTAGTTAATCGTGAGATGTTCACTTCGATCGTGTCCGGTGATTTCACGAATAGCTTGTTATAGCATTTTTTCATTTGTTTTTCATCAAGCGTGCACCGTGTCGAACTCGAGCTGAAAAAATTTGCTAGTGAATATAGTTAAACTTTAAAATTGTAATCAGCGCAATTTTTAAAAAGCAAATTTTTATCGCGCTCAGCCTTTAGCTCCGTAATATTGGTATGGCATAGGTAGTATGTAGTTTTTATCTTATGCGGTGTGATTAGTAGTCAACTTAATGTCAGAGTTGTCCAGATCGCCCCTATAGCACTTTAACTTGATTTATCGACTATTGTGAAGATGACAACCGTCAGGACTGAGTTTTTACGTGAAGCACAGTTGAAATATCTCTTGGTGGTCACTTATGCATAGTTAATAAGACAACGATCCAGCCACCATGGTTTTAAAACATCAGCATACTGTAATATAACCTAAACAAACTAAAGATCGCTTGAATTAAATAACGCAATTGAGCTTTTTTATATATTATATTACATTAATTTTAGTGTCACCGAAGGCTCACTCTTCATAAGTATCACTAGTAACCCGTCAAATCATGATAAAGATTATAAGCAGACCCTGGGTAGTTACTATAACAATATTATGTCATCTTGACCAACTCGATTATGTAACTAAAAAAGTTCCTCTTTGAATTTGTATTTGGCTTAGTTACATGTCGAATCCATTAAGTAAGCGATCAGCTTCAAAGCTTTCCGTCACGCATTATTTGAATTTGAAAAAAAAAACATCAATATAATGTATATAATCTAAAATGAAAAGGATCGTAAAGCTTATGATGTTTTTATTGCCCCGACAATATTAGATTTGTAAATAGCTTTATGACGCGTCCGTGGAGCCTGTCCGCGCCGCTTTGTTGCGGGTTATACTGCGATGGACTGTGAAGGGTTACTTATTAAATATTTATAGTATCTGTTATAAATATTAATGAAGGATTACAGCGTCCGTCTGTTAACCATCGGATGGGCAAAACGTCCAGTTCTATCACGATAAGCGTTCATGTAATGCAAACATTTATACGTGCAGTAGTTTAGCATATTATGTTGAAGTTGGAGAAAAATAGCTACATTGAGTATTGAAGCGCTTGTGTTTTTGACATGAATGGCTCAATCATTCATTCATTTAATTGTCATTATTCATTTCGTCATTCATTATTCTGACGATGTTGTGGCGCAGCGGTAGCGAACCTGCTTTAAGGGCCACAGGTCGCGGTTGTTTTGTGAAGCTGTGTACTAAATTACTTAATTATAAATTATAATACATGATTCCTCATGTTTAAAAATATTATTTAACAAATATAATCAAAATATAAACTCAAGAAGTTGCATCCTCTTTGGTCGTATACGTAAGTACGTTTATAAGTTGTCGGGGCAAGTTTAAAGATATTTGATTATAAATGCGAACTTTTCTAAATCATATCACATGTAATGAAAACACTACACTATAATCTTTGATATACAAAATGGCGGCTTGTTAGATGTATGTATAATTTAGCAATGAGCAGAAAAGTAATAACTGTGTAAACAGCACCTTGTAAACCGTATATTCAATGGCTAATGTTAATCGAGTCAATTTGAAGGGGGGTGTGAGTGCAGATCGTGATTACAGCATCGGCGCGTTAAAGCTATCAGTCGTTATCTCGATGGCGGTCGCCTCGCAGCCTCTCAGCATCCTTCAACGCTCCGAGAGATTCGCGTTAGCTCTGATAATGCACTGCGATGATACGTGCACCGTTATACGATTTAAACAGGCATCTGTTTATATGTTTGTTCGCAGTTATCTCTGAAACTGTATCTGAACTTATTTATTTATAAGCTTCCTTATATAGTGCTTAGTACATATGCTTACTAGTCATTTAAATAATCTTACATTGATTTTTTTTTTGTTACTAAGTTGGAAAGTAAACCCACCTGATTGTAAGTGGTTGTCTTAGCCTATCGGCGGTTACAACACCCTTTATTTGGAGAAAACCCTCACTTTGAAATATCAATCTTCTAATTTAACTATCTACAGTGTCCGTCAAACCAAAGCACAGTAATGCAAAACACACTACTGCTTTGCGATATAAAATCTGATTCTACGGTGGTACCCATCTAGCCGGCCTCTTGCAATAAAAGCCCTACACGAGAACAATTGATACTATGGTGCTTCGTTGAGTGTGTAGCGTTTATTTATTTATTATTTATTTCCCTCAGCCTGTGCACCGGAACACCGCATTTTGTCTGTCCCCATTCTCCCCCTTTTTGGTCGTTAATACGATAATTACGTCAATGATACTGCAAGTGTTTGTAGACTGGGTAATAATTTCCATATTGATATACGAAATACATACCAAGAATGAACAAATATTAGAACAACAACGACATCTAAGCTTCAAATATCAACTAAAGTTTTCCATAGCGACCTAACAAGCCAAGAATTTAGAAGCTGATTTTAAACTCGCAAAGTATTTTAAAATGTGTAAACAAATAACATAAATGTAAAATCCTGATTCAAACGACAGTAATCAAATCAATTCTACATCAAATAGAAATTCTTCTGACGAGTTGACGCGTTGAACAAGTATGTGGCCTTATTTAATAAAAACCCGATAAATTACCGACATTAGATAAATAAAACTACAAGATTAGTCGATTCCAACTCTTTCTTGGCCGACCACCTAATATACATTTGGACCAGTGCGTCCAAAGGGCTGTTGTACAGTAGCGATAGAAGATCGCGCCTCGGACTCGGTGCATTGGGAGCGATATTGTTGTACTTATGTGGATCTGTGTACAGCTTTCACTTGTTTCAAATTCCGGAATATGTAAATGTTTATCATATATGCGCATGAAATTAGGTACAATGCGTGTGTCAGCCGCCCGCCGACGATAAGACAGACGTTTAGAACAAAAATATCTTAGGAAATTAGCATTTCACATATTAAAGGTATACATTATTATATCTAATACCTTTAAACGAGCAATTCTTGTGTATATATAATATGAATTGTGGGTCTTGGAAATGGCTCCAACGATTTTCATGAAATTTAGTGTGCAGGGCATTTCGGGGCGATAAATTGATCTAACTGGAATTCATTTTTAGAAAATGTCAAAGAAAATTTGATCCGTGTTTTTAGGCAATGAAACCTAATAATAAAATATTATTTATATTTCATCATTGCGTAATTCGTATCTAAATTTAATTTCAAATAACACCATTTATAAGAAAACGCCGTGATTTTAAAGATGCTTTTGAGTACACCTAGAACAGGTACTGTCGATACAAAATCTTATATAATAATAATAAATAATAAATAAACGCTGCACACTCAACGGCCCCCATTAGGATAGTAATATCCTGTGTCGGGGGTCCGGAAACATTCACAATGACAAGGACAAATACACCCAGACCGGAAAATATGCTTGCATGGTCAATACGAACATATTATGCTCCGAGCGGGAATCGAACCCGCGACCTGTGGCGTTTAAGGCAGGATCGCTACCGCTGCGCCACAACGTCGTCAAATAAAATTGTATATGATTTTTTATAGTACACCCTTGTTATTATCGGCGTGGGTCAGAAAAATGATATCCTCACACCGAATATAGATGTCATGTGAGTATCAGTACTTTTGCAGTGTTGTTTAGTGTGATAAGAACGAGCAGTTCCCTTCGCTTCAGCTCAGGTGCCGAACAGGGCCATGCTTCTAAAGTTGCGAATGAACACAACATAATATGCTAAACTTACTTCTCTAGTTTTCCACCTTAGGTGCCACAGACACGGTATCTTGAAGGGCATCTTGCTATATACGCAATATCTGCCTGTGGGTTAGATAGAATCTGTAACTATAATAAAGCAATACTTTTCGTGAATTACTTTCAATATTTTCCAAGACCATGCAATCGTCGTTCAAATATTATGGGAATTGTAGTATTAAAGTGCATATTTTCTGTTTCAAGCTATATAACGCTATCTTTATGTCCGCGTCAGTTCCAGCGAGAAATGAAATTCACAAAGTATTGTTTAATTAAGATTGGACAGTTACTAATGGCCATGTTTGGTCGCTTAAATCACTCATACGTCGAGCGCACGCGGCGTCGCGACGCCGGACGCGGAGCGGCGTAAGAATTTAACTAATGATATTTTAAAATCTATACATACTAGAAGTACCCTGGGGTTTCGTTACTAAAAAACTTAAATCTCTATAAAAGTGTATGATTACATGAAACGTTATCTTTTAAATGATACCCTTATAAGGTAATATATAAAAAGACATAAGAATTTTTGTCGTGTTAGATTAACCTCGATAATATATAGTCGTAAGTTTAATGGGGCTATTATCGGTTAGTAATTAAAAATTGCACACATCTTCACATAGTATAAAATGAAGTTTCTTCCGTTGTCTCTTTGCTGATCTGTTATACTATTCAACTAATTTTAATGTTTTCTGCAAAAGATAGACAGCGATAGATTGCGATTCACGAGAAAGGTTTATAGTTATGTATAATACATACAGGTGACGTTGTGGTGCATCGGTAGCCAACCTACCATAAGCCTATCACGAGTTCGATTCCCGCTAAGAGCAGACGTTTGTATTAACTGTGAATGTACCTACAAATAGCGCATCAATAGTGGCCTCGCCCAATAGCATTGTATAATTCGTAGCGATATTAGTGTCTACATCGCACCCGTGCGAAGCCGGGGCGGGTCGCTAGTAAGTCATAACCGGTTTGGGTATGCTTGTCCTTGTCGTTGCTTGTGTTTCCGGACCCCCGACACAGGGTAGCAATATCCTAATGGGGGTTGAGAGTGTAGCGTTTATTTATTTATTATTGTTACGTACACAAGCTATATCTGACACCTAGTTGTATATTAACCCTCAAGATACAGGCCTATCTCCTAGTTTGAGGGTCAGCAGAAATTTGTTTTGCCATAATTCTGATTAGCCTAGGACAAATTGTTATTCTCTAAGATAGTATTACTAATATGGCTATGTTGTCAATAAATATTATTATTATTATATTATTTGACGACGTTGTGGCGCAACGGTAGCGAACCTGCCTTAAACGCCACAGGTCGCGGGTTCGATTCCCGCTCGGAGCATAATATGTTTGTATTGACCATGCAAGCATATTTTCCGGTCTAGGTGTATTTGTCCTTGTCGTTGCTTGAATGTTTCCGGACCCCGACACAGGATAGCAATATCCTAATGGGGGTTGAGATTGTAGCGTTTATTTATTTATTATTTATTTGTAAGCCTAGGAAATTCTTATCCCTATGCCATAAATTCAAACGTTTAAAGCTTGTATTATTTATTTATTGAAACTCCCGAATTCATCATCGTACATTTTAAATGTGTTACGAGTAAACTAGAAGTTTCAACGGTATCTGTCTAAAGTAATTTATCGATTTTTATTTAAGATGATTCATCGCGGTATTAGCGTTAATTAATAATTAATTGGATATACATACAAACATATCAGATAATAAACTTAATAGCGCGATTCACACATTGTTTCAAAATAGCTTATATACAAACAAAAAGATATTTCTGAAGACGAATAATGATTTGAAAATTCTCGTTAAGATTGGAGAGAAATTGTCGTCGAATCACCGATCGCCGATTTGGCAAATTAGATTGTAAAAGTTTGCATTACATAGTATAACAATCATTGCAAATCATGGACCTTTTACTTATGCATGTATTTATACAGTTGTATAAATAAATATAATTATTTACTAGTTCTAGGTGACTTCTTTTAAGTTTCAACGCTCGTGCCAGACGTCACCGCTCTACCGTATCAAAACTTCTTTTAATTTAGTAATTGTTCACTTTTTATATTTTTTTTATTGCGAATTAGATTTGTAAAATGAACAAACAGATAGAGCTAGGATAGAGGAGAGGAACCTTATCGAATTAACGTTATTAAACTAAGCCCAACAGTAGAAACTGCTACTTCATATCGATATTCTATGTAAAGGCAAGTAGAGCTCCGACCGAGTCCATTCACGCTGAGGACAGTAAAGCTGTCCTCGTACAACACCACGCTCGATAACCACCCAAAATACAAATTATGTGACATGACAAATATATTAACAGTTGTATTATTGAAGTTAGGATAGAGACTAGTACAGTTAGGATAGAGATAGTTCAGTACACACTCCAAACGAGCGCCAGGCCGATTCCCACTAGTAGAAAATATTTCTATCGGCTTCATAAATCTTACGAACCGTGTTTTTATTGTTGTTATCTGAGATCTCCGTTTGAACAATATTATAAATAAGTATTTGATCGTCCGTCAAGTGTGTATATAGCTTTATGGCGAGGTGTATTAATAGCGTTTAATGGTAACACCCGAGGTGCCATAATAGCCGCGCCAGTGGGCGGCGGATATAAGAATTTTGATTGAGTTCCTAACGAACGACGCGAGAAGATTTATCGATCCCTTATAAACTGATGTAACCTCGTAGCTGGTGCCGATGATGTAATTTATAAATGAAGCTGGTTACGATGATAAGAGATTAAATAATAACGCTGATATGACAACGATCAAGGTCGTATGATACGATAATGACGTTGAGGACCCGCGGTGCGCGGGAATTATGCGTTCAATATTTTATGGACGTCTCTTTGTCATATTTATGCTTATGAAATAATAGTTTTACGATTGATTCCATTATGAATGAATTCGTATTGTATAATAACCATAATGTTGAAAATAATGATTATAGACTTCATAAAATCCGATCCAAAAATCTTGACTTATGCGTGCGTTGCTGTTAAGTTTACGAAGGAGCACCAGCGAGTTTGGCATTTTAAAATCTAAATAAATTCACGGATATAAGTTGTTATTGAATAGTAAAACATCAAACAGCGAATTTATAACAACATACTCGAAAACTTGCATTCAAGTGTTGAAACGGGTGCGAATCAGACGCGTCACTCAGCTCGCGTTGTTTTGACAGCTGCGCCTTCAGATGTTCTGGCATTTAAGAGAAATAATTAATATGTTATGACGTTTTGTTGAATAGGGGTTTTAATTTTCAAATTGTATGTCATTAAAATCTCATTTGTTTCTTATACTCTTGTGATTTTATTGCCGTGTTTCCGGATTGTAAATCTGTGTCGATTGATTAACATTTATTTGCCTTATTGATTAATTTATTGTTTAGTTACAGGTTTTAGTCACGATTATATTGATCGTTGGTATATTTCGATGCATCAAAGTTCTCAAAGACTCATCGGTTTTCTATTAAAATAAGTTATTGTATGGAAGCCATGTTTTGTAATTTTGCTATATCGCGTCTTCATTAACTATTAAAACTTGAAGTGTCGAGAGCCGTAGAAGTTATACATAGGTGTTTAAAATTTAACCAATTTACCGATTCGTATGCTAATCGTAACTACCAAGTTTATTACATAATTAACGTTGAAAAAATAGAATAATAGTATAATTGTATAGTGTTGAGAAAAAATGGGCCGACTCGTCCGGAGAAGTACTATCTTCTTACAGAAAATCGGCGTAAAGTGACAGTATCAGTACTGTTGTGTTTCGTGAGATGAGTGAGAGTGCCGGTGGCCAATCTGCTCTCCCTCTGTTCCCTTCCTTCTTTTTCTTCCCTCTTATCCCATGTGATACGACAAGTATCGGAATCAGCCTTCACAGGTTGCGGACACTGTTTACCATCAGAAGGACCATGTACTTGTTTGCCAACCGTCATGACATGCAGTAAAAAGGTTTTACGTTTTCTCTCATCCAAGATTTACCCGAACTTAACCGAATCGAAATATTGTATGAAATAGCTAAATAAAAAAACACATATCACCAAATCGGTGACAGTAACCATTTTTGTGTAGCTGCTCCCTGGAATTTGGAGATCCGCAACGACTAAACAATTTAGTTAGAGACCGCTGTTACGGTTCGCTAATAATAATTATATGTACATATAATTATTGAACGACAGCACACAACTTATTGCTAACAATTCGAGATTCAATCAGCTCGCACCTTGTACGACTTTAATCCACAGAGACTCATTGTCTTGCGGAAAAATGTTATTTGCTCGTAAGTTTTGATGTTTTCGCTAATTGGACTTAAAAGGATCACAAACAGTTGAGTCAGAGGCTACATCGGCGAGGCTAATGGCTTTACGTATATATTATAATGCGTAATCTTTGAAACGTTATGTTGATTTCACTTCATTTATTTGTTCGAAATTTGTTTCTGAATTACATTATATTTGAACTTTATCTAAAATACTATTATTTTTAAATAATATTTGATTTAAAAATAAAATAAAATTAGTTTAATTCAAACAAATTGCCAAAGAGTTAGCACTATTTTTTTCTTACTTACTATGTTAATACAAAATTAATTTAACACAAAATGCAAAAATACAACAAATAAGTATAATTACTTTCACGCCTTATTTTGTTCTCTTTTTTTAAAAATGATATACCTGTGATCTTACAGTCTCGTTTAGTTATATCTATATACTTGTATGTCGACTCAGTTCGTCTCCGGTAAGATAATAAATATAATTCATTATTATAATTATTTATTTAATGAATGAAAAGCATTTCGATAAAATCGTGTTTATCAAATAATCCCAGTTCTTCGCTACACGCAGGAGTAAATACCTTGTACAAATAAAATGTATTTTGATATATTACATTTTATGTAAATTTGAATATGTCGCGGTATCTAGCGTCGGAGTAACTTAACAGCCCGTTTAAACTTATTACCCCAAAGTTCAAAGGTGAATTAGATTACTTGAAATACAGTAAAAGCCGTGCTGTGGCCCGTATTATTTATAGTTTCGACCCGGAATCCCACGGGATTAGGGGATTACTGTGGGGACAATAGTGTGGTGTACTAATGTTTCACTCAAGGGGCTCTCCGGTCCTTGATGGATCTGCCACATACTTAGCCAAGTTACGTTCAGCTCTTTGACAATCGGTAACGCCGTCTTGACTTTGTTTGAGTTTGCGTATTAATGGAATGTTGTTTTAAAATAAATATTACACTCGACTTTGTTTTTCATGTGGCTCTAAATATTTTTGAAATAAATACCGTTCAATCAATTTGTCAATATATTATCACGTGGTTGAATTTGGTGAATCGGTTGTATATTTACAAGGATTTCCATCCACGTATACAAACAAATTTAACTTCCTAGTAAATTAATAACGTATATTAATACACTAAAGATATTTGTTACACAATGTAGTGCTATAGTAAATGCTATTCAAATCGCTTCGGTATAATCCGAGATTCTTTCAAGAGCCCGAGGATAACAGAAATTCGTAATTTCTATTTCAGTTGTAAGGTTAACAAAATTTACTTTTAAATTCTAAGTTATATATATCTAGTTAATCGGTTTTTTGTTACTATTCTATGTTACATTTACACATAACAATTTCTAATTTATCTATTAAACATTACAACATAACAATTTCTAAGGTCATTAATATTGGAATATTAAAATACAATCAAAATATAGTATAATTATAAATCTCTCGCCGGCACCGTACAATCGGCAAAGTAACTCATTGTGACGGTGAACATGAAACTAACGCTACTTGAATTACAGAGAAAGTACGACTGTTGTACAGACAGACAAAACATATTTGACATTGTATAGTTTATTACAAAGGCATGGAAAGAATAAACGAAATTTCACACCATTAGACTTAATACGAAAAGTAAGCAATTTTAAAAAGTTTTAGGTAATTCCAAAAATATATTTTTAGTTCCTCATATAACAAATTATTAACAAGAGCGGTTTAAAAGAAGTACTTTGTTTTAAATATTTTAATTTTTTTCATTCATTTTCCTCCGAATTTTCGTTCTGTATGATCTCACGAAAATAAACTTTGAAAATGATTTCTCGAAATTGTCGTAAAGAAATAATAAGAAAACTAAATACTAAGATTCAATATCAAATATATAATAATGAAGTAGTCCTAAAAATAAAAGTCGGAGATAACCTGCCAGCGTAAAAGCTACTAAAGTTTCCTCAATTTCGGCATGAAACCCAAGTGCTATTAATACCTTACCAACACACCAATCTATCGCAACAAACTGCTTTACAAACTCGCTTTTCTCACAATACTTTAGTAAGAACAATTCCAACAGATGTTCGTTTTTTGCTTTCTTCATAAATAAATATTCTTAATACTTGTTTTATCAACAGTTTCCAATGACACACAGACACAGTGACTAACCCCGATGACTTTTAGTACGGGTCGCAATATCGAGTTACATCGGGCGCAAGGTGCTAAGCGTCATTGTACTATTCCACTATCAAGTACATCTTCAAAGATGGGATATCTAATGTTTGACATCAACTTTAGTTATTTTTATGATTATTATTTTGTTTTCGTAATTTTTATTTTGTTTTTTCATTTAAAATGCTATTATAATCATAGACTTACTATATATAGTATATACATGCCTTTCCGTACAGATAAAACGTCCAAAGACTCATTGGTGCTACCCTAAATCTCTTTCCCCTCTTTCTCTCTATGCTGTGCTAATATAATTGTTGGGAACGGAACTTGTTTTTAATGCATCTATAAACGTATGTAACTATGTTCACTTTAGTCGCAATAAAACATTCACGCAAGAAAGGTGTCTTTTTTTTCAATTAAAAACAAAATAAATAGATACAGTCCAAATTCAACCTTATTGCCAGTACATAGTGGTCCATATTCGAGCAGGATTATATCGAATAAAAAACGACATCGCTTATAGATCGTCGAGCGATAAGGAACTGCAGTTGGAGTAAACAAGTTTTTTTGTATAAAGTTTATGCAGTACAAAAGACGACTAAGTAAAACGAATACATACGGATTAAATTTACTTGCATTAAATAAACAATAATGTCTTCGATCGAACAATTATTAGAAGTGTCGGAAGATTTATTAGGACTTATTGAAAAGGCTAGAACTAATTACAAGAAGAGTCCGAAAGCAAGATTAAGTGTTGGATATTTGCAAGCTCGGATAAACTGTGTTGAAGAATATTGGTTATCTTTTCGGGAAGCACATAAGTCATTAATTAAATCGACAACTAAAGAACAAAGGGGAAGATTAGATTATTTTAAAGACGACATGCATTCTCAGTTTGAAGAGATTTATATCGAATTAAAGGCAAATATGACGAATGCTCTCGAAAATTTGAACGTAAAAAAGTGATTCTAGTTCCGCCATTGTTCCAGAGAGTGCAAGGATAAATGAAGGTGAAGTAAACTTACCCAAAATTAATTTACCGACGTTTACGGGTGCTTATGAGGAGTGGCAAACGTTTGAAGATATTTTTTCGTCGTTAATTCATCATAATAAAAAACTTACGGAGGTGCAAAAGTTACATTACTTAAAATCGTGCGTGGCGGGTGAAGCAAAGAGTAGCATAAAGAATTTCAAGGTAACAGAGAAGAATTATAGTGAAGCCTGGGATACTTTAAAAAATAGGTATTGTCACAAAAGATTAATTGTTGATGCAATCCTTAAAAGATTATTTTCAATGAAAAAGATTAGTTCACAATCGGCATGTCAATTAAAAGCATTAATAGACAATACCAATGAATGCCTAAGTAGCTTACATTCCATGGATATTACGACAGACACATGGGACCCGATAATGGTTTTTATGTTAGTTCAAAAATTAGACCAAGAGACCCACAAAGAATGGGAGAAATTTGTAAGTCGAGAATATCAAAAGGAAATACCAACATTTGATAATTTAATTCAATTTTTAGAATCGAATATACAGACATTGGTATTAATTACGCAAACATCAAGCACTACGAGAACCATCAAAGAACGTTCCTTCCACGTCACCGCCGCTCAAGTTAATTGTATTTTATGTAAAGAAAATCATCATTTGTTTAATTGCAAAGAATTTAGTAAATTTAATCCGGAAAAACTAAGAGATTATGCAAAGGATCGTCGCTTATGCTACAATTGTTTGGCACCGAGTCATGCAGTCTATAATTGCAAACAGAAGTCTTCCTGTAGAATTTGTGGTAGACGTCATCACTCACTTTTACACTGCTACCGAGAAGAGAAGAGAGGAGAGTTCGGAGATATAGAGAGGAATAAGAACACAACCGGGCTGTCTTCACTACACACGCAGGTGGAAGAAGAGAAGGAAGAACTTCAAGAAGTCTCAATATCAACACACTTTGCGTTGAATCATAGAAGGGCATTGTTAGCTACTGCGCTCATCGTTGCTAGGAATTCATCAGGCGAAACAACACGGTTAAGAGCATTAATCGATTCAGGATCGCAAGCAACGTTTATTAGTGAGAGAGCAGTTCAATCAATGCGACTCAAGAAGTCTGCGGTCAATGGAACAGTAGTAGGCGTTGGATCTACTAAAACAACGGTTAGTCATGTGGTACAATTCGAGATGTTATCCGATTATGAAAACGAATTCAATCTCGAAGTGAAAGCTTATGTTTTACCATCACACGTGACAACTAAACTACCGTGTAGATCTATCAATCCAGAAAAACAGTGGACTTATTTAGAAGGTCTACTACTAGCTGATCCACAATACTTCCAGCCAAGTAAGATAGATATTTTATTAGGGGTCGAAGTATATACAGAGATTGTAAAAAATAATTTAATCAAAGGTCCACCAGGTTCACCAATTGCACAAGAAACCAGCCTGGGTTGGATTTTGTTTGGAAACATTAGTGACAAAAGAAAAGAAGAAGATATTGTTGTTATGCATCATAATATAGAATTAGATATGGACAGAATGTTGAGAAATTTGTGGGATATAGATGATTCGGGAAAGCGTGATTTAACTGCAGAAGAAAAAATGTGTGAAAATATTTATGAAGCCAATCAAAGAAGAACATTAGATGGAAAATATATCGTAAAATTACCATTCAAAGGATCACCTGAAGAAATAGGAGAAACAAAGAGTATAGCATATCGAAGATTTTTACAATTAGAGAAAAGATTAGAAAATAAAATCGAATTTAAAGAAGAATATAAAAGAGTCATAGAAGAATACATTGAGCTTCATCATATGGAGAAGATACCAGAAGAAGAAAGGGACAGAAAACATGCTATCTATTTACCACACCATGCAGTAGTTAAGGACGAAAGCGAAACTACGAAAATTCGAGTAGTATTTGATGCCTCTTGTAGAAGTTCAAATGGCAAATCTTTAAATGACTTGCTAATGGTAGGGCCACGTCTTCAAGAAGATCTTAGAAGTTTGGTTATGAGATGGCGCACGAAACCTATTTGTTTTGTAGCAGATATACAAAAAATGTACCGTATGATTCTGGTTACTGATGAGGACACTAACTATCAAAGAATCCTTTGGAGAGAAAACCCAAATGAAGAAGTTGAAGAATATCGCATTTTACGTGTGACATTTGGAACGGCTTCAGCACCTTATTTAGCTGTAAAAACCCTAATGCGATTAGCTGAAGATGAAGGAACTCACTATCAAAGGGCAGCCAAGGTTATTATAGAAGATTTTTATGTTGACGATTGCATGAGTGGCTGTTTCACAACAAAGGAAGCTATTGAATTATATCAACAACTTACTTATATTTTAGGCAAAGGTGGATTCACACTTCAAAAATGGGCTTCTAATAACAAAGAAATGATGAGTGCCATACAGCCTGAACTAAGAAATACGAAGAGTGACAAAGACATACAAGGAGAAGGTACAATCAAAACGCTTGGCCTTGCTTGGAACATGGAGACAGATTCATTTCACTACACATTTAAATTACCACCACCATCAGAATCAATCACAAAAAGAAATATATTGGCCGACTTACAAAGATTATTTGATCCTCTTGGATGGCTGGGTGCAGCAATCATTCCGGCTAAAATTATAATACAAAAACTCTGGATAGAAGGATTGGGTTGGGATGAGAAGATAAATAATAATTTGAAAGAAGAGTGGTTAAAGTTAAGGAATGGTTTTAGTCAATTAGAAAGGATAAAGATTAAAAGATGGATTAATACAGAGAAAGAAGAACTAGATAACCTCACACTTCATGGTTTTAGTGACGCATCAAGTAAGGCTTACTGCGCTGTTGTCTTCTACAGGGTCGAAACAGTCTTAGGTGATATTAAAACAGGGATATTGGCCTCAAAAACCAGGGTCGCACCGGTGAAACCTGTTTCTTTGCCGAGATTGGAGCTATGTGGTGCACTCGTTTTGGCCAGATTGTTGACGCAAGTCAGAGAAGCAATGAGAATACCTTCAGAACGAGTATACGCTTGGACCGATTCATCTGTCGTTCTATCCTGGTTGAGTGGAGATCCTAACAGATGGAAATCATTTGTAAGCAATCGTGTAGTTGAAATATTGGATAACGTTCGTAACAAACAATGGTTTCATGTGAGATCTAAAGAAAATCCAGCAGACATAGGCTCAAGAGGTTTAGAGCTATCACAACTTATTGACAATAAGCTATGGTGGGAAGGGCCAGAATGGCTGAAAGAAAAGGACATACAATTTTCAAGACCGAATGTAACACCCACGGAAACAGAAAGAAAGAAAATACAAATAAATGTAAAGATTGTAGACGATAAAGAAAAAATTGATTTTGAAGATTTTAATTCCTTGGATGAACTTTTAAGAGTAATTATTTACAGTATAAGATTTTTAAATTACAAGAAAAATGCATATGAAATAAATAAAATGATTACTACTAATGATATGGAAGATGCTTTAATGAGGTGTATAAGAATAGTTCAAAGAGAAGAATACAAGAATGAAATAGAAAGATTATCAGAATATAAAAATGTTAAGAAGAATAGCAGTCTTAAAATGCTTAATCCATACTTAGACGAAAACAAAATTCTCAGGGTGGGCGGCAGATTAAGAAACGCTGATCTGAGTACTGACAAGAAACATCCTATCATTATTGGTATCAAAAACAATTTAAGAAGGTTGATTGTAGCCGAAGCTCATAAGAAAACGTTGCATGGAGGGATCCAACTAATGCTTTGTTACATAAGATCTAAATTTTGGCTTATACGTGCGAAGAACGCGGTAAGAGAATGTATACATAAGTGTATGGTGTGCACAAGACATCGAGCTGCTGTTAGATCCCAAGTAATGGGTGATCTACCAAAAGAACGGACTACACCTGCGAGGCCATTTCTGCATAGTGGCGTCGATTTTGCAGGTCCTTTGCAAATTTTAATGTCAAAAGGAAGAGGAGGGAAGACCAGCAAAGCCTATATCGCTATATTTATATGCATGGCGACAAAAGCGATTCACTTAGAGTTGGTTGCTGACCTAACATCTGCATCTTTTATAGGAGCATTCCATAGATTTATATCACGGAGAGGCAAGTGCACTCATATTTGGAGCGATCAAGGACGAAACTTTGTTGGCGCTAATAAAGAGTTAGCAGAAGCTTGGAAGGAGGCAAAGCTAGAATTACCAGGTCCCATTGCGAATACTTTATCTGAAGATGGCACGCAGTGGCATTTTATACCACCATACAGTCCTAACTTTGGAGGTTTGTGGGAGGCCGGCGTCAAGTCAATGAAATTTCACTTGAGGCGCATTCTCACAGCCAATCTTACTTTCGAAGAAATGACAACCTTGTTGTGTCGTATTGAAGCATGCTTAAATTCTCGGCCATTAACGCCAATTGATACGGGGGATGCAGAAATCGAACCACTTACGCCAGGTCACTTTCTCATAGGAGAAGCACCTATCAATATACCTGACCCTGACATAAGAGATATAAACATGAATCGCTTGTCACGCTGGCAGTATACTCAACGGCTGATAAGAGACTTCTGGCATCGTTGGCAAAATGAATATCTGTCACGCTTACAAGAACGCCCTAAATGGCATAAACGGGAGAAGGAATTTGAAATAGGCGACATTGTGCTTGTGAAGGATCTGCAGTTACCACCTGGCAAGTGGCCAATCGGTCGTGTGATTGAGAAACACCCTGGAAATGATAATATCACAAGAGTGTATAGTATTAAATGTAGGGGTGATATTGTAAAACGTACATTATCTAAACTTTGTGCTTTACCTGTAGATAATAAGTGATTTTTATAATTTATTATGTTAAACCTTTTAATTTTACATTAAATAAGTCATAATTTTTTAGTAACGAGTCTTATATAAAAAATTGTTTGTTAGTATTTGAAATTGCTTTAATTTACTTTTTTACTTGTTTATATTTGTTAACCTTTTCTGTTATATTATTAACTTGATCTTTTATACAGTCAAACTAATGTAATGTAGGTTATTTTTATAAAGGACTTATGTCCTTTGGTGGGCGGCATGTTGGGAACGGAACTTGTTTTTTAATGCATCTATAAACGTATGTAACTATGTTCACTTTAGTCGCAATAAAACATTCACGCAAGAAAGGTGTCTTTATTTTCAATTAAAAACAAAATAAATAGATACAGTCCAAATTCAACCTTATTGCCAGTACAATAATATAATCTAATAATAAATCTAATGTTTTCTATAATAGATCTAAAAATAAATCCTATACAATATACAATCAATCATTTTTCCTACTAATTCTCACTTTCACTAACGCCGACATCACAATCATAACTGTCTGAAGCCTTTTCAGTTTGTTAGGAAAAACTTTCACATACATTTTAAAGTATTGATTTATTATACATCTAATTGCATAATATAATAATTCACAATATTAAGATGTTTATTATTTTAAAATTTCAGTTTTTCTCGAATATATTGTACAAATGAAGTGAACAGTACTTCACCGATGGTGTAAAGTCGAACCGAGGAAGCCACAGTTGTAATGAGATGCAAAACAAACAACCGCCGAAGCTGGTTCTTATCACTAACACCAGATTCATGTGATTGTCTTTCTGGTTCAACGAGGCCCTTGACCCAAGGGAATTAATATCTCGTTAACGGTACAATTATTTTCCCGGCGTCGGGACGTGACGACCCCATCGCCCGCTGGTGGGATAATCTTTGTTTGCAGAGATTATTCCACCAGTGCAGTCAGTCAATTCAACTAGTGGTAGTGCCACGCTGCACAGTTCTTTCTGTGCAGCCGAATTGGGCCGGCACGCCCGGGGAAACACCACTCTCTCACAGAAAACCGGCGTAAAGTGGCAACTGTCGCGTTTCGTACGGTGAGTGAGAGTCCCGGTGGCCCACTACACACTCCCCCTCCAATGAAAGTGCAGAATTCGGTTTATTTACCCCAGGAGGGTACCACCAGCTTCTGCTGTGGAGAATCCCTCTCTGGATGTCCATCTTCAGGACGAACTCTTCCTGAACATGGATACCCAGGCTGCCCTCCGAATTCTGGGGGGGCAATTTTGTGCTCAATACTGTTCGGGGCAAACAAAGCAGGCTACCTAAGGCTACCCCTGTCACGCTTACTGTGGACTTCTGCAACATAAAGGGGCTAAATTCCAACCTGAACGCCGTCCACCACCATCTTGAGACGGCGAAGCCGGCCTTGCTTTTCCTTACAGAGACACAGATATCTTCTCCGGCTGATACTTCTTTCCTCTCCTACCCGGGATACAATTTGGAACATTCCTTTGTACCCCGGGCTGGTGTGTGCGTGTACGTCAGAGAAAATGTCTGCTCTCGTCGCCTCGGCAGCCTTGAAGTAGGGGACCTATCGATTCTTTGGCTGCGCGTAGACTGCGATGACCATCCGCGAATCTACGCGTGCCTTTATAGGTCCCATAGCGGAAATGCCGAAACTGACCGACTCATTGAGCACATCCAAATGGCTACAGATTCCGTGCTGCAACAGATCCCATCTGCTGAGATCGTGATTCTTGGCGATTTCAACGCCCACCATGCCGAATGGCTTGGTTCACGTACCACCGATCACGCGGGGAGATCTGTTCTCGACTTTGCTTTGGCATATGATCTGACACAACTGGTAACCTCGCCAACGCGAATCCCAGATGTAGAGGATCATACACCTTCACTGTTGGATCTTCTGTTGACCTCTCATCCGGACAACTATCTGGTATCCGTCGATCCTCCTCTAGGCTCGTCGGACCACTGCCTTGTTCGGAGTACAGTGCCGGTCTCGCGCCCAGCACGGACCCGCTTCGCGGGCTACCGGCGCGTTTGGCACTACAGGTCGGCAGACTGGGATGGGATGCGTTCTTTCTTTGCGTCCTACCCATGGGGACAGATTTGCTTCTCGCCGGATGATCCGGACGTCGTTGCCAACTCTGTCGCCGATGTGATACTCCAGGGCATGGAACTTTTTGTTCCGGCTTCTGCAGTGCCCATCGGAGGCAAGTCTCAGCCTTGGTTTGGTCGCTCCTGTAAAACGGCGTTTCGCCGAAAACGGGAATGCTACCAAGCCTGGGCTAAGGCGTCGACGTCTCGTGATGTAAATACCAGCGCACTTAGAAAGGAGTACAACTCTGCCTCCAGGTCCTTCAAAAGGGTTATTGCCAAAGCAAAGTCGGAGCACATCGGCAGAATTGGCGAGAGACTAGTGCATCTTCCTTCGGGTACACGTGCATTCTGGTCCCTCGCCAAGTCTGTCTTAGGGAATTTCTGTAAGCCATCATTTCCACCTCTGCATAGGGACGATGATTCGGTGGCCCATGCCGCGAAAGAGAAAGCTGATCTTCTGTGCTCTCTCTTCGCGTCCAACTCGACTGTGGATGACCAAGGAAAGTCACCACCGGCAATCCAGCGGTGTGATACCACGATGCCGGAGGTTAAATTCCGGCAAAGTGTAGTTCGCAGAGCACTTCTTTCCTTGGACATTCATAAGTCGAGTGGGCCTGATGGAATCTCCCCGATCGTGTTGCGGACATGTGCTCCTGAGTTGGCGCCGGTTTTAACGCGTCTTTTCCGGTACTCCTACTCATCAGGCGTCGTCCCGAACTCATGGAAGACGGCTTTAGTGCACCCGATCCCTAAAAAGGCAACCGCTCGGATCCGTCCAATTATAGGCCAATTGCCATTACCTCCTTGTTCTCAAAGATAATGGAGTCCATTATCAACTGCCAGCTCCTGCGGTATCTAGAGGAGCACCAGCTGATTAGCGACCGCCAGTACGGTTTTCGTCGTGGTCGTTCAGCTGGTGATCTTTTAGTTTACCTGACACATAGATGGGCGGAAGCAGTTGAGTCCAAAGGGGAGGCATTAGCGGCCAGTCTGGACATAGCGAAGGCCTTCGATCGGGTATGGCACAAGGCGCTTCTTTCGAAGCTTCCTTCCTATGGGCTTCCTGAGAAATTATGCGAATGGGTCACCAGCTTTTTGGCAGATCGGAGCATCAAGGTCGTTGTCGACGGTGCATGCTCTGACTTAAAACCCATTAATGCTGGTGTCCCGCAAGGCTGCGTACTGTCCCCTACTTTGTTTCTTCTGCATATCAATGACATGTTGGAAATTTCCAACATTCATTGCTATGCGGACGACAGCACTGTAGACGCTTTATACACCGGCCGCGCTAATATTTCTCGGGAAAACGTCATTGACTGCCGGAACAAACTTGTGTCTGAAGTCGAGACTACATTGACCAAAGTCTCGGACTGGGGCCGACTAAATTTAGTCCAATTCAACCCCAAGAAGACACAAGTTTGCGCGTTAACCGCTAAAAATCACCATTTGTCGTATCTCCTCGTTTTGAGAACACTCCCTGGCTGCCACAGCTAGTATCGGAATACTTGGTGTCGACATTTCGAGCGTCGTTCAGTTCCGCGGTCAGTTGGAAGGAAAGGTCAAATTGGCCTCTAAAAGCTTGGTGTGCTCAGCAAGGCGAGGCACTACTTCACGTCGGCTCATCGCCTAAAGCTCTACAAGGCACAAATTCGACCACACGTGGAGTACTGCTCTCACCTCTGGGCGGGAGCTCCCAGTACCAGCTACTTCCAATTGACCGCATCCAACGTAGAGCGGCTCGAATTGTCGACGATCAAGCCCTTTCCGATCGGCTTGATCCTTTGGCATTGCGTAGAGATGTCGGATCACTCTGCATCTTCTATCGCATATATCACGGAGAGTGTTCTGAGGAATTGTTTGGATTGATCCCGCCGGTAGAATTTCACCATCGGACATCGCGACAAAACTCTAAGTTCCATCCATACCACCTCGATGTCTGGAAATCCACAACAGCGCGATTTAGAAGACATTTTCTTCCTCGCACAACCACTCTGTGGAATCAACTTCCGCCGGCGGTCTTTCCGAACCGATACGACTTGGGAACCTTCAAGAGAAGAGCCTATTCTTTCCTTAAAGGTCGGCAACGCGCCTGCATGCCTTCTGGTGTTGCAGATGTTCATGGGCGGCGGTGATCACTTAACATCAGGTGAGCCTCCTGCCCGTTTGCCCCTCTTACATAAAAAAAAAAAAAACAATTAATCTGGAAATTTCCGATGATGATGCGTATTTTTGGAATTCAACGATCGTGTAGCCGACGTTGGTGACGCGTTGACAGTTATTTTAAGTGTTTTATGACGATTGAAAATGGTATTTGAAAAAACAATAGATCAATTGATAAAACAGCTCTCAGATGATGTGTTGATCTTAGTTCAATTAATAATTATTATCTTCGTTTCTCGTCTCAGTAAAATACACTTTTAATACCCGACCAAAATTTTTAGTATTTGTTGAGCCTTGCTGTTTTCGAGACGAATGTGCCGGCTCGACCGGGAATGTGCAGAATATCGACGTGAAGTAGGCTCTTTGGGGGTCAGTGGCCAATTTCCACGACCCCTCCCTTCCCTTTATTTTTCCTCTTCCTCTCTCCTTTTACCCATTATTGAAATGGCTGCGCATGGAAATGTTTGTAGTGTTGTTAGTGAATCCGCATGTGTATTTGAGTCTTAAGATTTGTCTTTGTATAAGTCAATTGAATTAAGACTTTTCCTTAAATAGTAATGCGTATTAATTATACACGATCGACTTATTCGATAAGATAAGTCAAACCTACTCATGTAATGTCCGTAGGTAGGTTCACACGCGGATCTGAGCGCGCTCATATATTACTGCTCGTTAAACTGTTACTCCTGACCAAGATATCCTAATGACAACTGTTATCTAAATGGTGATTATAGCCAATGCTTCGACGTTACTCTTGGAACTCGGGAGATTTTCGCGTTTAATAATCATTTTTTATACAAAAGGAGATATAATGCTTTGTTTAATGCACCGCAATATTTACTGTAGGTAACTGCTAAAATTCTTTTCTTTTCCTTCTTATTACCTTTTATTTCCACTTTTTCATACGTCCATTTAACAATACGCTAGTGATGCTTTGGTTTTGCGAAAACCATCAGGCACTTTACTTGGTAACCATAATTTGTAGTGTTACAAAATAAAAATAAAAATCTATTGATCTTATTCGTCGTATAATTGTAAACTTTAATCATTTCATCAAAATCTTAAAAGACGGGCCGCCCCTGCCACACCATTTTAGAACAAGTTTAGACTGTTTTTATTTAACAGGATTTTATATTATTTATAAATATTTTTCTAACTATTCTAATCTATAATAATATCGTCAAATCGTCATCGAATTGTCAACATGGGGCGTTAGCGTGATATCAATCTAGAATTCTAGACTACAGAACTCATTGGCCTAGAAACCTGTCAGGTGCGAGTTGCAAAAATACCAAGTTTACTGGCGCTAGGCCAGTTGTCGCCAAACCTGCCCCAGAATGTCCATTGTGCTGCAGTCAGTTGAGCAACAGATACACTCTTAGATACCTCTTACGGCATCGTTAAGCTTACGTAAAGTAATTATGCTTAAGATAAGTGAAGCTGTCGAGGCGGATTCCGTTTTGAAATGATACCACTTTGAATGCTTTTTATCTTACTAATAGGACGTGAGATTGTTATTGCTTATTTAACTGAGATTAAACAAAACTATAATTATCAAATAAAATTATGTTTTCGTTACCAAATGTAGATGTGAAGCTGCCTGAGGAAGATTTACTGTACACAGCTGATGATAATGTACACATTTTATGTGTTCTTTAGCGAGCTTCCAGAGGCAAGCTTACCATCCCTCTGATGGTACCTTATTCCAAGCAAAAATAAATATAAGCTTATACCTTACTATATTCATGCTTAATGGAGACTAATGATGGGGATTGTTGGCTTCAAACTGCACTCCTCGACTAAAAGTACCCAAGACTAAAGGTACCAAAGGTACCCAATTAGGCCAAGGGGTGCCAAGATAATACTAATATAAGTTGGAAACTGCACACTAAAAGAGCAAATAATTTAAGTATGTATATTAAAAAGCTTTCATCTTTTCTTAAATATTATCTGCGTATTGTATCTGTCTATTTTCGACGTAAAAAAATCACTAACACTGACAGACTAATAGGCATAACATGAAAACTGTTTTCTATCAATAATCGCTTAGCAATTTCGTGAAAATAAACACAGGAGTTAAAGATAGTGTACGTTTTGTAAATATTACTTGTAGTACAATGGTAGTGGTCGGTATAAATGATAGGTTGTGGGGTAAGCGTGCTGAATGGAGTCACGTGATTGATTGTGATAGCCGCGCGCGACGCGAGTAATGTGAAAATAATAGTGTGAATTGCGATTCCGTGCTGTGGAGCGGCGAGCGAAGTTGTTTGTGACAAACATACATATTTAACTAAAGATTCATTTTGGCAATGTTCAAGACTAGTTCAGACAGCACAAAAAAAGAAAAGTCATGTACTTGTAATTATTATTTGGGTCAAAGAGTTAAACTTGTAAAGTTTACTCCATGGCAAGATTTCAACTATAAATGTGCGGTCAACTTTAAGGATTTTAGCAATTATATGTATGGGAACTGCTCTACACTTTGAAGAATGCCCCTTTTCTGTAGCATTGGTATGAACGCTACACACTCAACGCTTATTAGGATAGTGATATCCTGTGTCGGGGATCCGGAAACATACACAACATACAAACATACACAAGGACAAACAGACCCAGACCGGAGCACATACATGTACGATCAATACAAACATATGCTCCAAGTTTATTAATCTGTAGCTAAGTCATTATTTTTTATGAAAATATACTTGATTCATTAAAAATCTGTTAATTCGATGAACTTAAAAAAAAAAACCTTAATTACATAATATAGAACATACTTTTTTGAACTCGATGTAAATAAAATTGGTTTTCGTAAATACCAGTTCTATATTAATCTATCTTAAACAGTTTCCGCTGTATCTTCGTCCACGTCCCAACCCTCTGCTAGGAGATCAGTACTGATTAATAGCACCGTAACAAGTATAGTGGTTACCGTCTGATGGCTAATACGGACATTTACAAGGTCTCGTTCGCACTGGGAGCGGAGGTCTCTGATTGCGTCTGATTTGTCATGATAACGGCATAAGAACACGGACTATCCGTAATTACTGTAACGAGGTGCAATAATTGATCAGCTAACTGGGTCACCGCTAACGAGATTGCTTTCACGAGATGAGGATGAGGTTGTATTAAGTTGGGAGTTTAGATCATTTCATAAGTGTACTTAGAAAAAAAATGTAACGCAATGTGCAATGCAACGTGTGTGCAATTTTCTTATCATGATTGCATATATGTACTTAATATTCAGTGTTATTATTACGAAAGTTAGTGATATTCTAACTGAGTCCCCGTTACAGCTACATACGTATAGGACCTACATACCATGGGATTCGGTATAGTACAACAGAAGTACCTACTTACTTTGTTAGATCACAGATAAACAGGCTTATTTACAAGGAAATATAACAGATTCGCAAATCATTGGTCTGTTTTCAGGGAATTCTTCCTGATTCAAGTACTTCTTCCTGGATGACGTCCCAAGCCTACTTCAACTTGAACCCCCCGCGTCTTCTGACAGTCTTGAGGCTGTCAATCTTTTACTTGCCGAGGTCTACTTACCCGGCCCTCCCTCTGGACGCTGTCGAGGCCACTAGGACGAACAACAATAGACCCTCCAAAAAAAATGAGTCAGAAACTGTTTATAATAGGCATTAACAAAGCACAGAAAATAGTAATTAAAGGTATTCTATATATAGACAGTTCTATTTTGAATACAAAACACTTAGTAGTTATTTAAAGATGCGCGATTCTGTTACCCGATCGTAAGACAGATGGTAATACAGCCACTATTCTTTTACTCTCATCCGTAATGGTCCCCGATACGGCAATAAATCTCTCGGGGGACGGTTGAACAGTGCCCTTTGTACAAATATTTGTATCGTATTAGTTGAACGTGTCGCGATATGGTTAATGGCGTCCTCGGTGATTTACTGCGCCATCGACGGTCGGCCATCGGGCGCTACCTTTGACATGTTTGTGAGAGCAGCGCGGAACACCGGCCGACTTTACCGACCGATGAACTGGTTCGTTGTTAACTCTTTCGCAATGTGTGTTTCGTATTATAGAGATATTAAGAAAAGTCATATTCAAAAATGCAAGTTTTTTATGTTACTAAGTTGGCAAGCAAGCGTACGGCCTACTTGATGGTTAGCGCTTAGCCACATAGCAACATCATCAGTAGGTGACACTAAGGCGTTGCCAACCTTGAGATATTAGTTCTTACATCTCCTTTGCAATAACGGCAATAATTTCCCTAACCTACAGTGCCCTTTAACTGGAACACAGTAGTGCCAAAGACACTACTGCTTTGCGATAGAAATGTTTGATACTGTGGTAGTACCTACCTAGCCGGTACCTAATAAATGACCTACCACCAGTGTGAATAATCTCAACTGTGACAGAGATTATCCCCACAGCGGGCGATGGGTTCGTCACATCCCCACGCCCTGAAAATATAAATTAATAATTTGAAATGAATGTTTGTTTAAATATATTAGTACAATCGTGTAAAAATGTACAACAAAACAATTTAAAGATTGTTTATTCACTAAGTATCCCATAGAATTGAGTTCGTAACATCTAAGTGCAGGATCCTAAATACGAGTTTCTCTTGTACAATATTATTATATGGACATGATCGTCCATCAAGCGCCACCACGCCATATATAACAGTTATTAGCCGCTCAGCTACCGGTCGGTACGCGACGGCGACGGTCACTACTCATAAATGTATGAGCTACGGTACGGTCGTAAGGAATGTTTGTAATTTTATAAAACTTATTATAAATACGATTCTAGGCGTTTAGAGTTCCGTGAGCTTTCTATAATGCCTGCACTCAATATTTTAACTTTTAGATATTAGCGTTCGTTCTAGTGCAGTGATAAAGAAACCGTTTTCAATACCGACGATTGTCTGTCGTATTGCTCTTGCAGACATCGGGATCTATTTTTCAAATAATTCACATTCCATAATAATCATCAAATCATAAATTTTCGGAGCCTTAGACTCTTTAAAAGTTATATATTTTACATACTTAGCTTTACTGCCTAACTGTTCACTTGATCGTTGCCTTTTTTATTTTAATTAAAATTTAAAAAAAAAAGTTATTGACTATATATTCTGGTGACGCTCAATTAAGTATTAGAGCTTCAGCGCTGCAGGTTCAATCACTAATAGTCTTAAACATATTCAAAAATATGATTCTTTTAAACCTACTGAGGCAAATATACAGAACCATGTACGCGCAGAGCAAGCTGCAAGCACTTCACCTAAACACATAACTTCACACGAAGAGAACTCCATAAATATCGTTAGCATTGAATACCGACGCTTTTAACGACCAATTAAACTGGAAATAAAATAATTTTTCGCTTTTATTATTTATTGTTTCTAAATATAATAATATGCGCATTAAGTTTAATGAGCACTAGTATCTGTTACAGAGATGCTTGGCTAGTGAACCATTTGTATATTATGGTTTGTGTGTGTGTGTTTTATGCGACTAGCTCGGCAAGCAAGCATACAACCCACCTGATGGTAAGTGGTTATCGGAGCCTATGGGCGTATGCAACAGCATTCATTTGTTGTTAACTCACGAGTTGTCAACCTCTAGATATTGGTTCTTAAATCACCTTTGCCCAGTAATTTCACTAGCTAAGGCGTCCTTCAAACCGCAACAAAGTCATTTTATGCTCCGTGTTAGAATATCTGACACTGCGATGGTAGTAATGTGCTATTGGATGTGATTGAAAAAATGGAAATTACACACATGCTATGATCTGTAAGAAAAAAGGAAGAGGAAACGATGCCGCGGGATTGGGTACAGCGGTCGACGCGATAATTATAATCGAACAGAACACGACAATACATATTATAGCACAAGGTGACATCGATATACCGTAGAACAGCATTTAGCAACTTCTTCGATTAAACCGGACAATACATGCCCAAAACAAATTTGTTTCTGAATTCGTGTAGCTGATGTACAATTTTGAATTTCAACTCTTTATCAATCAAAACATAACGTAGTGTATTAAATTCCCAATTATTTTTTTGTAACTGTGGGGTCCAAGTTGCCTGGCCAGTCATTTTAATGGCCAACTTACCTCGCACATAATTTACAGAACGTAGTGTAGAATTATCTATAAATTTTCCGAGAATTTGTAAACCTAGCGACGTCATCAATAACTCTGAATAAAACGAAACCGTTTTTATTGGCCATTAATTAAATAAACACAGGAACTATAAAAGAAAGCCTGACACAAAAACGTCATTGATATTCCCTTTGGCGCGTCAAAGTAGCTCATTTTCAGGTAGAGCTAGTGAAATACGTCACGCTATAAACCATCCCCTGAGTAAATTAGCCGCTTATCTGGCTAATAAATTAGACTAATAAAATCGCACCGGCATTGTCTGTTTAATAGCCGTTTTGTCACAAATATAGTCATAAATCAGCCGACCGCCATGCGCCACCCCCGGCTGTAAATCTAAATAAAACTGAGTTAAATCCCTGCGGTCGCCTCGGGGTGGTTAGCGGTGCCTTTGATGCGATTGTACCGTCAGACAATGCAACTATAAACTATCTGTACTTTTTTGACTGAACAATATCGTATCAGCTTTTGCTTTTTACAATTGTAATGACTTAATTATCTCAAAATTTTCTTCAAAGTAATTTGCGAGAATTTTGAATACAAAACATTAATTACGAAACTTTATTTAACTTTTAAATTAGTAAAAGATAGAAATAGGAAAAAGAAACGAACTTGCCAGTTATTTAATAAAAAAGGATTAAATAATCGTAAGTCAATACACCAGAAATACACACAGACCTCCCGGTAACATTTAAAAGCGCTCCTAAAGTGGAGCGAGCGTCTTGGCAACGCGAGACAGAACTTTTCCGCGTTGGTAGTATTCGGAAGGAAGCTGGCAGTTGGGACGAGCTATATATACAGCTTCGTCTCGACTGGGAATATAATTAGTGACTCGTTTAACTTACACGTGGATCTAGTTTTGAGTGCTTTTGATGAAAGTGTGTCTGAACGAATGGATATCTTTAATTATCACGACTTTATTGCCCTGTGAATTATTATAATTTGTAGCAAAAGGATCATGAATTCGCAGTTCATCATGCTTAATTTTCGCACAAAACTCAAATAGGTCTTGCCACAGTGTTTTCTGTTAGGTAATAGTTTATTGTTATGGTAAACTACATTGAAAGAAGTGGTGGTCGAAAAAACTATACTAGTCTATAGTATATTACGATTATTCAGAGCTCCATATAGTGAGGGAATAAGACTTGTTTTAAATATTAATATTTAATAATCAAAACAAGTGCTCCCTGGTACCTACTATTGCTGACTTTACTCGTATGTAAATCGTGGATTCAATTAAACCCGGCAATTAAGGAATGAATTATTACAATAGGGTCTCGAAACAATATGTTATATATGGAACCCTTTGAATTACTACAAAAACTATTATTAATTAAATAAGCTAATCAACTAAATTACATGAACAAAAAACATGTACCTATTGTAGATATTTTCAAGCCAATGTCTTTAAGATAATATTTTTATAATAATGGTGTAAAACAATTAATTATCTGTATGGAAGATACACAAATTAAATCCAAACTTCATTCCTATTCACCGGAGCTGTAATAATATAAATATATTATACTCAAAAGTCATGTTACGACAATTACAGCAACCAGAGGAGCTGACAAAATCGGTGAAGCTGACATCGCGCGAGCGCCGCTTCATCAAGTTCGCCAGCGTGGAGTACGGCGGGCAGCTGTACATGACGCCGCAGGACTTCCTCGAGTCGGTGGTGGAGCAGGAGCCAAGACGTGAGCACTACTTTAACTGAGATATATCTACAAGCATAAATAAGTTGTTTATCTTAAGCTACACCATATATTATGAGATGCTTTATTTTTTATGTGAATAAGTTGGCAAGCAAGCATACGATCCACCTGATAGCAAGCAGTTTCGTAGCGTATGACCGCTTGCAAAATAATACACCAGCAGCGATCTCGGCTTCGCTCGCATGCTTTACGGATTTTTCTTTATTACACGGCAACTTACTCCTTTAGCACCAGCTATCAGTAAAAGTCCCGGTAAAATCGGTCCAGCCGTTTCATAGATTAGCCGGAACCAACATACAGATAGATAAAAATGTTAAAAATTGTTTTCTTTTTTATGTAAGTACCGTATATATACTTTGTCCACATTATGTGGAAAGCTGTTAATTTGGAATTACAAAAATCATCGCTTCAATCGCTTCAATTTTATTTATTTGTGTAGATATAGATATGCAGGTGTCACTATGTCTAATTAATGCTGATGTCCCGTGTGTTCCAGCTCGTCTGAAACGTCGCGTGCTCACGACGAAGGAGATCGAGCAGCTGCGCGACCAGGTGCCGGCGCTGAAGAAAGGCTCCTCGCAGATGTTCCGCAACATGAGGGATAAGGGTACGTTCCAATGATATAAACATTACCTTTTGTCAATCGAACTTGTTACAAGAAATGTCTTTAAATTCATATGCTAAATGTACATTAATGATAATCCTTTTCATTGAATATGCTTCAAGAGTTTTGTGATGATCTCACTGAATTGCTATAATTTTGTTTCAGGGATAATCTCTTACACCGAGTACTTATTCCTGCTTTCCATCCTAACGAGTAAGTTACATTAAACTATACAATAATAATATAATATATAATAAAAACACCACGCTCTCCGGCAGGAAGTAACCCGATTATGGTAAAACCAGCTCAGGTAATTCCGATAGTCGTAGCAGCGACGGGGGTGTTGGCCAAGAGCGAAACGGTATCGCGTCCTGTTGGTAACATCGACATAAACATACTCCAGAAACAGGCTGCAATATACACGGTCACCTAGGTAAAGTACTAGGTGGCACTGTTTATGAGGAGGGGAAGCCGAGCCACCCTTTCCCTGAAGGGCTCAGGGCGGGAGTTCGGTAAACCACGCAAAGTCTTAGAAGAAGGTGCCCTCAACTTAAAAAATAATAAGTTTTTATTTAAGACATCACAGGTTATGTTATGTTAATACTTAATCTAATTTCTTATTTATATATCCATATTATCACAACCAAATAGATTATTAACAATGATAATTATGTAATGTAATGATTAACAATAAGGTATTATTATATGTGTATTAGGGACGTTAGTCTGTCTACTATGTAATTAAAATCTTTTATGTCCTTCATAAAAAGTACCTTGAGTAAGCGATTCGCCGTACCATCGTGAAAGTTTGCGAGAGTCAATTAATTTTGTTTCAGTGTTGTTTTCGCGTTATTATTTATCTCTCTCGAGGCTCCCAATTTGTGTGGGTATCCAGATATAAAGAGCTGAACTAGTCACATTATAGGGACTATTAAAACGGTTTCACTTTTTTGTAGTTGTTGAGAGTCCAATAATTTATTATTTTTCATAAAAAGTGTTAAGCCACTTGCCAGTACATTGCTTTTGCATACGATTTTTTTATCTGTAGATCAAATAATTAATCTTTCAGAGCCGGCTTCGGGATTTCAGATAGCGTTCAACATGTTCGACACGGACGGCAACCAGAGAGTCGACAAAAACGAGTTTCTTGTCGTAAGTACACGAACTATCCTGTATTTTTTATCGTCAAAACTTTAACATCAGAACCCACCAAATTTCATGACAATAGTTGCAATAAAAACAGCAACATAGAAAACTGATTATTGTAATGAATACCTTTATACTCTGTTGAGTACTGAATACTAAAAGTGGCAAGAGGTACATTATTTAATAATTTTAAGGGTCACGGCTTTTAGTAAACGCAGTTGTAGCATGCTACAGGCACCATAAATATGTTATAAACTATTTATATTTAGTTGAAAATATATAATTAAATGATGATCTCGCTAAAACAGCACTTTTATTTCCCGCTTAAACTCCGATTAACTGAGAATGCTCCACACACCCCGATTGTAACCGGGGACGCCATGTTGTTTTTTAATTAAGTTTTATAAATTGTTATTGTCACCAATAATATTATTACATCACAATAGTATTATATATTATAATATTATATCTTAGATTTTGTATTGTTGTGTATTGCATAAATTATATTTTTCTTTTATTTAAGTATTTATAATCAGGGATGCCAGCTATTTAATTAGTTACAAATTTTCAACTATACCTATCGTGATGCAGGTTATGTATCACGCGGCACATACAGCTCTGGTCTTCTCGATTACCCATTTTTTTATATATCTGGCAACCCTGTTTATTGTATATTCTTAGATTTATAATATTTATTTTTATTTAGTTACAATATATGTTCGATTTGCACGGCTCGTTAGATACAGCGCCTGCTCGGCGGCTCGCTGAAGGAGCGCAAGGACCTCGACGTCAACAGCGAAAAAGCAGTGAGTTCTGTGTTTCGGCGACGAGACGGCTCCTATTACATATACCGGGGAATCATAATGTTTATGCTTATTATTTGTTTCTTTATTTTATTTTTTACTGGTAATTTACATACAGCTTTCACAACGGAAGGCAGGCACATACAGTTACAATAACTTACCACATCCACAGTTCCTAATAGTTAATCACAGGACTGTATGTAGACATAATTTTGGTCACAGGACTGTTACCTTGTTAAAGTCGTCACGATGTCGACGTGTCTACCACTTGAGAATGAAGATGAGGAACAGGAGAAGAGAAAAAGTGGTGGTAGAGGAGTGGTGGCCAGACTGAGTCGAATCTCTAAAATAGCTTGATCAAAATAGACGCATTACTTTCATGACAAACACAATAGAAAAACTATTGCGTGTAAAATAACAATAGTTAATTAGTTATATTGAAAACTGGAACAATCGTCTAAATTTAATTTTACTGACATAAAAATGATAATTTACTAAGATGTTTAAAAAGTCTTTTTAAGTAATAAGTTTTTAAAATATGAAAACCCAAAAACGTTTTATACAATAATATATTTATACCAATTTTATATAAAATCGGTGCTATTTCGGTTATAATTTGGTAACATTCACGGCAATATGTAATAGAAGCCAGCGTCTCTGCGGCGCTTACAGTCCATGTGGCTAATTGAACATCATCCTGAAACTTTCGCATTTTCACAACAAATTCTTTCAACATTATTAATTTATTATTATGTTTAAAATATTCCGAAACTTATATTTAAGAAGAATATTGTTTTTTTCGTAGTTCTTTATATATTTTAAAATTAAATTTTATATAACTATTCATTATTTGATGATTATTGATAATTAATGCATAACTTGTCAAAAAAATTAAGTTTGTAACAGCGTCATGGTATGGTCAGCAAAAAATTAAATTTACAATTTAACGGAAAGATATTCAGGAAAAAATTCGGAAAAAACTATTTGCTTCTACTTTGATGAATGAAGAATTAATTTCATGAAATTTCTATTAATACCAATTTATAAGTATATTATTGTATGTTTATATGTATGCAGTTTGCACACTTAGCTAATTATTCAGTATGCCATGACTCATGTGTATGCACGTATTGTAGTTGCTTGCTCTAGTCTCGTCCGGCGGGCTGCAGCAGAAACTGCAACGAGATGAGAAAGCCAAAAAAGTCTCAACAGTAAGTTAACATTGTGTGCGACACTTGCCTTGTCAGAGTTGATTTGTTGATGCGTTGTTGTTTTGTTGTCGCTTCAGCCTCCATGTCTCGTCAGGAGATACATTTGTTACACGTGTGCGGAATCACTATATTCGTAGACTATTTATCACAATGTCTTAAGGCTTACTATCTTAGTTGCGTTTGTATAGAAAAAATTGTGTGTCTCCAAACGGAACTATGATAGTAGCCTTAAAAAACTGGCACTAGAGATAAATATTTATTTAATCATTTACAAATTATCGGGAAATAATATAAAATATAATGAATTAAATAAGGTAACGCCTCTATAACTTAGTAGCTTATTTGTAAGTAAAATCTCGTGACTTATATTATTTAACTCTTTATTAAAAATAAAAATTTGATAAGTCAATAATATATATAAATATGCTTTTTTAATAATAATATAACTTTTTTGCTTCTTTTCTTACTAAATTTATAATATTTGATTTGAATTTAAATCAATAACATATCAGAAATGTAATTACTCCGTGTAATGTTATTATTATTATTTTAATTTTAATAATTACTGCGTCATGCCAACAACTTGCTAAAAGAACAATTACCGTATTTTTAATTTAAACTTTTTCAATTATAGCTAGAAATGTCTTTCAAATCACTCGCTCCCTTTTTCATGGTAATCGTGTTCTCTGTAAGTAAACTCTAATGATGATACGACTATTCTTAAATGTATTTCAACAATACAATACAAGAGAGATAAAATCGTATCAAATTAAAGCGTAAGATTCATACAGGTCTTATAGAAGCATACTTCTATAATCTTGATGATTAAAACGGTGGATGGTTCCTTATAAAATAGGTAACACTAAAGCAGAAACTTCCACTTTCAGATGGAGAAGATCTTCAGTTTCGCGTGGAAAGGCAAGAGGGGCCTGTCCGTGGAGGGCACGGAGGAGGGCCAGGGGCCTCAGGACACCTACATCAACGACGACCAGGGACTGCAGCGGAGACACAATGTCGACACACTCTTACAAGTAGGAAAAATTGGTTATTTGATCTCTTTGCAACAATTACGAAGCACTTTCTGTTTTTTTTTTCCTTTTAACACGTCAATAATTAAAATTAAAAAATTAGTTTAGTTAAGATTAGTTTATTTCTCAAAATTTAGTTGTAGTAGAGCCATGATCCTGCCAGCACGAATAGCCCGGTTCCTAAATATCCGAATATTTAAAATTTAAGTACCTTTAAATTTGCCACCAAACGGGACTCGGGTGTCATGGCGTATGCTTGTGAGTTTTCATCAACAGTAATCGTAAGAAGCAATAGCTATACAATAATCAAGTTATATTACGGGTTTACGATCGATGTCAAATAACAATGTGATTCTCTTAAATTTGCAAGAATGGCTTCCACGGGTATTGTTTATGCTTGTCGTAATCTGACTCTTTTTACTAGCAAATGTTGGTGATAATGTTATTGCTATACAATATACATAACAAGACAATATCACTACATGGTATAAAACAAAGTCGCTTTCTCTGTCCCTATGTATGCTTAAATCTTTAAAACTACGCTACGGATTTTGATGTGGTTTTTTTAAATAGATAGAGTGATTGAAGAGAAAGGTTTATATGTATAAAAATAGTAAAGAAAAAATAATAATGTTTGAGGTTTCTAATGTGATGTCGTAAATAGTTACATTTAACGCGAGGGCCGCGGGCAGTAATGAATAAATGGTAGAGGAGCCCACGATGCTAAATGGGGATTTACTCGAGCGTTGTAGAGACCTATTGGGATGCAAAGCTTAGATGATAAGAAGAAAAAATGTTATATGATATATACCTTTACATCGGTGGGGGAAGCGGCTATAGATTTTTAAATATGTAATAAAAAAACTGTTGCATGGACATCCTCGAGCGCGTCAGATATTGATAGCATCAATGCCCTACGTATTTTTAATAATGTACGTATGTTAATCTGATCGTTTGCATGATGCGGGTGGTTGTATTTAAGGGTTGAAAATGAAAAAAAAAATAATCGAGCGCGTCAGATTTTCTAAGGAGTGTTAAGTGCACCAAAAAAGCTCTCATTCACTAATCTGACGATTTCGATGGGACGCAAACTGGCGGTCATTTTCATAATGTGCAAAAAAATTCGCCATTTTGAAATACTCAAGCGCGTCAGATTAAGATATATGTGGTTCATTTTATGTTCTAAACATACTGTCTCATAATCTGACGATTATCTAGAGGGATTCGGCTGATCTGACAAAAGTTAGAAAAACGGTTCACCTTAAAGGCCATCCCTGCAACTTCCCGCTAATTCCATTCCTGGGCGCTTAAAATTGTACTTATGATATTTTTGAGCTCAAAATATAATTTATGTGATATTTTGAGCTCCCTGAGTTCAAAGAACTAATATTAAAATTTTTAATTTTTCTTAGCGGGAAGTCAAAAAATTTTTTTCTATTCTTTTAAATCATTAAACTTAATTAATTGAAAAGATCAGGAAATAGCATGCAATTAAATAAGTGTATGCTTTTTAGTAGAATTAATGTATTTATAAAAAATTACTTAAAAAAGCTTAAAATAGTTTAATATTTTATATTTATTTGATTAATTAATCATCATCTTCATCCGAGGCATTATCTCGAAATAAATGTTAACACACTTGACAAAACTAATTTATATTTTAATTTATTTTTAATAATTTATTATTAAAGAGCTAAAACAACCGTGAGCGAGTGTACTAAACCCTGCCCCCTTCATACCGCATACGGTTGAGACCCAAAACGTGTTACTGCGCAGGGTTCAAGTTACATTTAACAGACTATACCACGTGTCTTTATGATCAGCTGTGATGGCGTCATGGCAGCAGAAACCAGAGTGGGGACGGAGTGAGAGAGTAATAGATAGAGAAAGAGTGAGAGAGGAATAGAAACGCGGAGAAGGAAATGTAGGCATCACGCAACTGCACGCATTTAACTTTATCGACGAATTTTTGTTATTTCGGCTTGCGGAAATCGTCAGATTATATATTTTTCATTATTCTTGAATTATTTCCTTCAAAATAAAAAAAATTTAGCTACGCTCGAGAATGTCGAGATGACGTTTTTTTTTACAACTTTTTGCCCTCCCCTTTTTTTACGTCACTCTCAAATTGTCAGATTAGTGGAATATACACTTTTAGGATGTAATTAACTCACCCTACCTTAATCTGACGCGCTCGAGAATTTCTGATGGTCAATTTTTTTACTAATCTGATCCTGTATCCTTTACGGGCGGCCTTATATATGGGCCTCATGTTTTGTGGAGGTACTTAACCGGGTACAAGGTATCCCCTGTATATTAATCTGACGCGCTTTAGTAAATCCCGAAATCCCCGCTTGGGCTCCCCTACTAAAATATATAACAAGTCAAGAAAACCACTTTGACGTAAATTGTTACTTTATGTAGGTAGTAAATTCTAAAATGGATAATTTTATCTAAATTTAATAACAAATTTCAATTTTATGTTTAGAATATCTGCCACTGCTTATAACAGGTATTTTACCCATATTCCAATAATTAAATTTCAAATCTTATTATCCTGACATTTTTTTTTTTATGTAAGAGGGGCAAACGGGCTGGAGGCTCACCTGATGTTAAGCGACCACCGCCGCCCATGAACATCTGCAACACCAGAAGGCATGCAGGCGCGTTGCCGACTTTTAAGGAAAGAATACGCTCTTCTCTTGAAGGTTCCCGAGTCGTACCGGTTCGGAAAGACCGCCGGTCATATCCTATCTTATCCTATCCTTTAAGGGAACTTGAAACTTTTCATCTCCTCTAAAACAATTTGTAATGTTCGGTCTAAATAAAAACCCTTGTATAACTGTCAGGTCCATTTCTTCGGTAAGAAGGGCACCAACGACCTGCGGTTCGAGGGCTTCCGCCAGTTCATGGAGAACCTGCAGACCGAGGTGCTCGAGCTGGAGTTCCACGAGTTCTCTAAAGGTGAAGTTTCACACACTCTAAAGACAACGTCATTACCTTTTGTTGCTTCCTGAGATGAGGGGAAGAAGGGGACCGGTATGAGTGTTCCAGCCGTCTCATTGTTGGCAGTACCAATAGACCTTTATAGGTCTAACTTCGTCTCTAGGTTAATAATAAGGTCGTACAATTAGGCCGGCAAGCGGGCTAAAAAACGTATCTAAATTAACTAGCTAACTAGTTGATCAGCTTAGCTTTTTTATTTTATTTAAAAATGGGTAATCTCTTGACCTCTATTTAACGCGTAGACATAGATGAAGTTGACTGTAGAGGGAGCTTACGTATAAGCAACTCCCGCCCCGACTTCGTCCGGGTGCATAGTAAATTTTTCCGCTTATCCCGATACCGTGGGAGTTTTAATTCCGTTCTTGGTTCTTCCACTTATAAACTATCTACCTGTATACAAACATTAATTAATTCAATTTTTTCCATACGAACTTCCCTATCCGTCGATTCCATACAAACCTTGTTTTGACAATTACGAACGAAACAACAAAAATCCGATTTGGTACAGGCCTTGTGAATTTATTTATAATGTACTTTTAACGTGACGCCATCTATTGGATACTTACTCAACCCAGTCAACGAATTACCTTATACCGCCATCTCTTAGAATCTTATTAAACTAACAGAGATAATCATGACCTTTTGTTAATAAGGTTTAAGGTTTAATTGGCTCAGGCTCTGTTTAGGAGTCCATCGCGGACAAACAACGTGACACGTGATTTATTCATTTTTTCAGTCATAAGAACGTTCTCCTGACAATAACAAACACAACAAAAAAATAAATAGTGAAATCGGTCCAGCCGTTCACGCGTGGTGGCGTGACCAAGGGATATAGGGATTCATTTTTATATATGGGCGCAAATAAGCAATACCATGTCAACCCACACGAATGTCATTTCGAGAAAAACGCGTTTGAACATTTTTAACAAATTTTAAATGCTTTATATGATTTTTGTTTAGGAACCGGTCAAGTTTTTGGTTATTTCAGATTCATGTTAGTAATTTTACTTATTTTCACAAAAAATAAGTAAAATAACGTTGCAGATTAAAAGATATAACAGAGAATTTTATAGCAGAATATGTTATCGCTAATTTACGATTCAAAAACAGTTCAAAGCGACTTGGAATGTTATTGTTAAATAGCAAATGAAGCTTGGTCATTTATTTTAAACAATGTTAAGTGGCCTGAATCATTAAAAAAAAGATTATAGCGATCTACGCAACTTTTGGATATAAACATTATGTTACATACACATCACTGATAATCCTTGTTTGCTTATTCCCAAAGTATTTAATAATGTATCTTTATGTCATAAGTGTGAAAGTTTACAATTATGTTTTGATATTTTGTATTCAGTCACGCAAAAATGGTTGAATGGATTTGGATGAAAATTGGTACAGAATTAAATTGTTACCTAAATTAATAGATATTTTATCCCGGAAAAATTTTAAGTTCCCGTGAGATTATCAAAAGAACGTACGGCTATTATGTTTAATGTTTGATACTCAACCATGCATAAACTACTTAACGAATTTGGATGACACAAATAACATATGATTTTGATTGATACATAAAATACGGTTTATCGCGGGAAAAATCTTCCGTTTTCCGATTCCCGTGGAGTTATCAAAAAACATACTACAAAAATCCATTCTGACTGTTTGTTACTCAGTCACGCATAATAAGCTAATAGGATTTCGATGAAACTTAGCACACAGATAGCCTAGTAAGTAGTTTTGCGCTTAAGATAAATTAAAAGATGATAAAAAAGGTATTTATTTGTAAAGGTAATCATTTGCTTGTTACTCTATCACGCATAAACAACTTAACGGATTTAGATGAACATCAGCCCACGGCTTAAAAACTGGACTAACATAAAAGATACTTTTTATCTCTTTAACCACTGTTTCAGTGTGGTTAATAATTATTGAGGATTCGTAGATTATAAGTAAACTCTCCGGTGGAATGTAGTGGAATAATTTATTGAAAAAATGCACGAGTATATATACAAAAAATGAAAAAGTAAACAGCCAATAGAAAAATAGAAAACAAAATAAAATATAAAATTACAAAATAAAATTCCAATTAAAAAGTCTACATTAGTACGCGGGCTTCTGATAGGTGGCGTCCTGCTCCCCGCACGCCGCTGTCTGAAGCGGGAAGGGCGCGCGGGAGGGACGCGCGCGAATTAATAAAATTGACCGCTGCGACCCGGCGTCGCCTTAGAATCGTCGAGCGCCGAGTGCAGCGAGGTCGTCTTGTCCGAGTTCGGTTTCCGCGTCGCGTATTGCTTGAAGTAGTATTGTGTGAAGATTCTTATTGGAAGCTTGAAGAAAGAAGAAACTGCAGATCTTCGGATCTGCATCTTAAAAAACGCTCTTTTCAGAGCGACGCTGTTCGCATACCAACCACGCCTTATAATGAAGGCATATAAAAACAGTTCTTTTTCAGAGCTATCTACGTTCATCTATTCCGAACGATGACGTAGAAAATAAAGATAAATAAAAGATGTGTAGCGTACAATTATTTCCTATAACTGCACGTTGGTGATGCTGCTACAATCTCGGAGAAATGTTAGGTTTCTTGTGCGATTATCACAAATCATACTACGGATTATATCCACTTGGAATTATGTTTGGATGTTTGGTACATAATCACGCATAAACGGTTTAAAGGGTTGGGTTAAACTTCTGCACGAAGATAGCTTATTATCAGGATTAAGACGTTGGATACTTTTTATCCGGGCTAAATTTTGAGTCCCTGTGTGATTATCAAAAAACGTACTAAGCCTCACCGGTAGCGGGACCGTGCTATTTTCGCTCAGAGCTCGAATATCATATTGTTATCTATTGTAATTGTGTCTCCCCACGGTGCCTCGGAGAGCACGGTAGGCTATCGGTCCAGGTTATTATAACATAACCTCTGATAATAACTGTTAACTTTTCTTGATAAGAAATGGCGATGTCAAATGGCGATCTCTCTGTGTAAAAACTAGTAACTTGTTAAATATGATAGGAGTAATAGCAGACTCTGGAACAAAGACCAGCAGTAAATGCTAGAAAAGAGCTCTCTCTTTCCTCTGTTCATAACTCAATAATGTACCAATAAAAAAAGTAAAAACTGTTTCTATATTTATGCAAAAAGCAATTAAAGGAAATGACACAAGAATAGGCATTAAACCATGTCCGCCCCGTTGTTTCAATATTGCGTTAAGTAGCTTAAGTGAAAGAAACAAAAAAGAAAATATAATAGATAATGTATTTTGCCATAATAGGTTGAGTCGCTTTTGTTTATAAAATTCAATTTTTAACAATTATTCCTCTAATAATTTTGTGTTTTCAAGTTTGATAAATTATAAGCTATATCTATTGGTCATTGTGTTTCAGTCTTTATGTTCACAAGCTGCACATTGCTAATATAATATTACAAAACGTTTAACATCATACATAAAACTCTAGTAAAAGTCTCAGAAAATGTAATTAAAGACTTTTCTTGCATTGCAAACGAATTTTTTATAATTAGTTAGTTATATGTATTGTTATACTTCATAAATCCACTATTAACTTAAAATAATAATAGTGCTTTCAATATAAAATCAGTTCTTTTTCAGTAACCGTCAGTTTGTGAATTAAAAATAAACTAATCTTATCTTCAATTTTGCAATAATGTCTTGTCGTCAATTTTGCTCTCAAATTTCTATTGAAAAATAACATATGTTGCTTAGAGTTTCAAAATGCAAACTAAGCCACATAACCTATTACTACAAATGTATCTATCGCTGATAGCGCGTCTTACATGATTAAAAATGGCTTTTTAGAGGTTTTAAAGCATAAAACCCTACAAATGTTAAAGAAAAATATTCTTCAGCCCTTTACCAACACTTCTGCATATATAACTCAGTTTTTTCAATTTTGTGGGTTGATATGGTATTGCTTATTTGCGCCCATATATAGATTCTTATGCGAAGCTTCTTATTAGTTAACAGCTAACTGTTGATTTTTTTTAGCTATTAAATATATTTTTATTCATGGAAAGGTATAAAAATCATTAGCCAGTGACGTTAATTAATAAAACTAGCCCCTATTAGCTTACCAGCTGAGCCGACATGGGTTAGCCGGCTAAGCCGACGGCTAATTAGCCAAGCTAATATAGCTAACCGGTTAAATTAGCAAAGACGATCAGCTAATTACCTTTTTGAGCCGGCTTGCCGTACTTAATTGTTAAGCCTAAGTTAATGAGGTAATGCGAGTGCTACTGCGCGCAGGGCACGAGACCATCTCCGAGGTGGACTTCGCCAAGATCCTGCTGCGCTACACGTACCTGGGCACGGACGAGTACGACATGTACCTGGACCGGCTGCTGGAGCGCGCCGGCGCCGCGCGCGGCATCTCCTTCCACGAGTTCAAGACCTTCTGCCAGTTCCTCAACAACCTGGAGGACTTCACCATCGCCATGCGCATGTACACGCTCGCCGACCACCCCATCTCCAAGGGTGAGGCGCGCTTTGTTGTCCGGCATTTGATATATGGACGCAAATAAGCCTTCGCGTTTGGACTTTATTTCCACTTACCATCAGGTGGAGTAGAGTCATCTGCCTTACTTTCCAAATAAAAAAAAAAAAAAAAAAATACCATGTCAACCCACACGAATGTCATTTCGAGAAAAACACGTTTAAACATTTTTAACAACTTGCTTTATATGATTTTTTTTTAAGTATTGGTCAAGTTTTGGCAATTTCAGATTTATGTAAGCTAATATACTTATTTTCACAAAAAATAAGTATACAAACTGCATATGATATAACCCAAAACGTTTAAAAATACATAAATTGCATGATTGAAAAAATGGCTTTTTAGAAATTTTAAAGCTTAAAACCCTACAAATATTAAAGAAAATGTTCTTCAGCCATTTACAAACACTTCTGCATATATAACTCAGTTTTTCCAATTTTGTGGGTTGACATGGTATTGCTTATTTGCGCCCATATATAAGTCTCATGGAACATTATGTGCTTATTATTAATCTTCTCTTTCTCTAAAGAGGATTCTAAATGAAAAAGGAGTCATCACGGACGGAGTCTCGGGCAGTTGCTAGGTGTTAATGAAACGAGAAAGCTGAGGCCAATTGAAACTATTCTCGTCCTTTTAAAATCTTCAACAGATTTTCTAATAAAATAATATATATCCAAAAAAATTGATCTCCAGGAAGAATCAGACAGTTAATTTGCGTGGGGCTAACTTCGTTACAATAAAATCCAACATAACACAACAACATTCAATTTTTTTAACAAAAATAAAAATATTTATCTTATTAAAAAAAAGTATTCTAAAAAAGCTGTATAATAAGTTTATTGTTTACTGCCGCAGTAATACTGGAGAGTGCAAAGTAATAATAATAATAATAATAGGTAACACAGGTAGCTTACAGTTCTGTAAACTAATGTTATGTTATTATTATTTTAAGTTTGGTTCGTTTTAGTGTTCGACTATTATTTTATTAACTCGACTACGGTGACATCAAAATATTTTTGTAAAAAAGATATCAGATCTAATGCCCGTAAAAGAGATTTTTTGTATTATACACAATATATTTAAACAGAAAATGTTGTTTTACAAGATGGTAGAACACATACAGATTTTGACATAAGGATTGGTTGTTTTTCGATAGGATTATGATAGCTAGAATGTCTTTTATAGCTATATACATTGTTTTAAGTTTTATGGGTATATTTTACATTTATTGTTATTTACATTTTGTTATTATTACATTTATTATTATTTACATTATTATTTATTTACATTTTGGGTGTATTTACAACCCAAACTATAAAAATATTAATATACCTATAATAGCTTAATTTATTTACTGCCGATACCAACAAACTTTTCATTTACAAGAAGTCAAATCTCGACTAATATACTACGCTACACACGTGTGCGATCGCCCGACAAATATGCTCCCAAACCAAGGACATACCAGACCGTGGTGTGTGGCGAAAAGTGACTAAAATTGAAGCGCCAAATTGAATTTCCGGGGAACTAGATGACAACAACGTCCGGCCGTCCGCATGAACAAAGACAACAAACCTTGACGGCACTCAAGCACAGATAACCACGAGAACGGTTCGCAACACTGGGAACAATAACAGGCAGCTGTGATCATTCTAAAATAATTTTAAGTAGTATTTAAAAATCTAAAAAGCCTAAAAAAATATATTACAAACTTCCACTTAAATATAACCGCAAAATTTATGTACTACTTATATGACTAAAAGATAGATAAACTGGGTAACTTGTGTCCGCATTATTTTCACTCTTTATGTTTTAGTTTGTAACATTGATATAAAACTCAGTGAATTTTTAATTAAAAAAATATAACTGAACAGCTACTAATATTCTAAATACAAAATTTCTGTAGATAAAGCCCTTATTTAAATAAAATTACAAACCTGATTATTAAATGTAAAGAAATTGCCAAATTGTCGGTTGTCGCTTTTTCTATATTTGTGTTTCTCATTTCTATTCTGGCGCATGCGTAGTTTTTAATTTTTTTTTATATCGAATACTTACATTCGCTGGGGACGCCAGTTCATCCTTAAATTGGTGTTAATTTCCATGTATCCGAACGCATCTGGTGCGGTTTTTATAAAAATGTTTCATTTTTTATTTAGTACTAGTAGACTAGCTGCGCCGGTGGGTATGCTCGTGTGATGTACCATTTTTTCTTTATTGCACGAAACCCTAATTCTTTTTCTAAAATAAAAGTAGTACTAGTCTAAGTTACTCCTTATTACATCAGCTACCTGCCAATAAAAGTCCCGTCAAAAATTGGTCCAGCCATTTCAGAGATTAGCCGGAACAAACAGACAGACAAAAATTGTAAAAAATGTTATTTTTGTGTTTGTACCGTATATACATATTCATATACATGTAGTAAAAATGGTTATTTCAATATTACAAACAGACACTCCAATTTTATTATATTTTTAGATAAACAAAATCGAATGAGAACAAAATAAATAAATAAACGCTGCACACTCAACGGGCTCCCGTTAGGATAGTTATATCCTGTATCGGGGGTCCGGAAACATTCACAATGGCAAGGACAAATACATTCAGACCGGAAAATTGCTCGCATGGTCAATACAAACATATTATGCTCCGAGCGGGAATCGAATCCGCGACCTGTGGCGTTTAAGGCAGGTTCGCTACCGCTGCGATACAACGTCGTCAAAAATAAAATAGTTTTTACTTTTTAGTATGTAATTTACTAAATTATTAATTATTTTTAACTAAATAAATAAATGAGTATATCATTAGGTATTCCATTAATCTTAATGAAGAACCATATAGGAATCTCTCTATAGGAATACTTAATTCTCCGTGTGTATCATATAGTAACCGACTTCAAAAAAGGACAAGATTCTCAATTTGTTTTTTTTTAAATTCCAAATAAACCAATTTTTTTAATTCTTTGTTCATTTAATAGAATATTTTCATGTTGGTCACACAGTTATTTTATCGATTGCTAAACATTTTTTTTTCTTTTCAATAAAAAAAAATACCAACTTCAAGACTAAAAACCAAAAAATAAATATTTTCTACAACAGAATTTGGTTCCTTGTTTTTATTTTTTTATTTATTGTTAGTTACCTAGTTGTTATTATCAAATAACAAATAGGTACCTTTTTAATCCATGAATGCCACTGATAAAACTATTTTCATGGATATGGGTAATAAACCCATTAAGAAATACCATTTCAACATTATTTTATTATTTTGCACGTGCATCTTCCACGAAAATAGTACAAACAAAAGGCAAGCTCTAGGAAAGATTGCCTATTGTTTTGCAAATACTCTTATCTCATTGTGTCGGCGGCTTATAGAAAACGACAATAATCATAAAAAATATTTTAAAGAATTAACGAAACTGATAAGTTTCGTTGCAATATTCAATAGTCAAATATCCTTGCATCTAGTGCGCAAATTATAAACAATATTCAGTCCGTTATAAATAATACGAAGTCAGTTGCGCTATATTCAGTCTGCTCGCGTACGTCGTGCAGTGCACAAGTGTCAAGTGTTTCAATCGCTCAGGAGTTAGTGAAGTAAACATGTCCGGCAAAGTTATTTCTAAAGCACGTACTGTGTTTGTAGATAGTGACGGGTAAGTCAATTTTAACTGTTTTTTGTATTTAATTTGCATAAATATTGAGATATATGTCACTAGTGCCATGGTAATGTTATATACATACAGTATTGATACTTGGCCCTGTCCTTGAAATAACTGCCGACAGACACGCGGCGCGTGAGCTCCGCGACAGCTGCCCGCCGGGACAACGGTTTTCATTTCATCATTTGAAATTTAATTTTTATCTAATTGAGGTTATATCTAGTTCTGTGATTGAATATTATCATATTTCTAATTAATAATGAAATCCGTTGTAAGTGAAATAGTAAGTGCTCAATATATATATATTTTGATTATTAGATTTAAAAGAAAAAAAAAAAACTAAATTGTAGAATAAAAAAATGTTCACACCTCTACTACTAGCTGCGCCCGTGGCTGCGCTTGCGTGATGTATCGATTTATCCTTTTTGCTCGAAATCGTAGTTCTTTCTCTAATGCGAAAGTCCAAGGAACTATTCCTTAAATTTAAGTTGAACTAAAATGGCCGCTTTTGCGCAGGTACAATAATGGACAAAAATGTTAGACAAAAATATTGGTTTTGTCTTATTTAAATCGATTCTTTATAAAGTTTATAAACGGAATTAAGTATATAATATAGTTACTATTTCTTCTAAAATCAATTTATTATTTATTTATTATCGTTATTAATAATTATTATTGTTATATATAAAAAAAATGTACATTATTAATAGTGAGACGGGTTTCTTCGTATCTTCCGCAATTTTATTCAGAGAATTAGTTATAGTCTGTTAAATGTAACTTGAACCCTGCGCAGTAACACGTTTTTGGGTCTCAACCGTGTGCGGTATGAGGGGGGCCGGGTTTAGTACACTCTCTCACGGTTGTTTTAGTTCTTTAATAATAAATAATTAAAAATTAATTGTGTTGTGTTGATTGTGGTCGAGGCATTATCTTGAAATAAATGTTAACACACTTGACAAAACTAATTTATAATTTAATTTATTTTTTAGTAATTTATTTTTAAAGAACTAAAACAACCGTGAGCGGGTGTACCTACTAAACGCGGCCCCCTTCATACCGCATACGGTTTAGGCCCAAAAACGTGCTACTACGCAAGGTTCAACTTACAGTCTGTTAAGACTATAAGATTTGCCGTATCAAACAGACAGACAAACATGTTAAAAATTGTTTTATTTCTTGTATAATGACTTATTGCTTGTAGTGAAAACCTGTTAATTTAGAATTACAAAAGACACTTATAAGAGAACCCACAACTTTATAAGAAACCCGCATTCGGATAAAAAGCTCTGTTATAAAAGATATGGTAAACAGACAAGGAAGAGAAAAAAACCTTTAACTTGTAGGTTATTTGAATAAATATTACAAATCGCTCACTTACTGCTTAAAAAAATAACACCGTTCGGTTGTCCATGCGTATGCGGGACATTCGCGACTAGACTGTATGTGTACCGCGTGTATAAAGTTTTTATGAATATAAAATACTGTAGACCAGGTTTATATATAACATTACCGTGCTAGTATTCTTGAATTTAAAATGATCCATGATAACGAAAACCAGAATTTTAATAATTTGCTTTTATTATAAAGGGAAGAAGAAGTTCGCACCTCTTCGTCTTCGTCAGAGGAGGGCTGGGACTCGGACGTGGACGACGGGGAGGCGAGTCGTGGAGCTCCTGCCGCGTCGGAGGAGTGGACGACGACGGGTTCGCTTAAACAAATATCTTTTTCTAAGGGCATCGGTCAATTGAATGTTGGTCTTGCTGAATCCCCTATGGATTTTTTTAAACTTATTTTTAACTCCACATTTATGACAACTCTCGTGACCAGCATTAACACCCACGCGCTGAGCCTCGTCCGTATTAACAAGCCCCACAGCAGAATTAATAGTTGGAAAGACACTAATGTAAAAGAAATACTAGTTTTCATCGCTTTACTTTTCCACATGGGGCACATTCGCTTAAATAGGATTAATGATTATTGGAGAACCGATGTTTTGTTTAATTTACCTTTTAAACGGTTCATGTCCCGCGATCGTTTTCTGTTATTGCTCCGAACTTTATACTTTACCGATAGAAAAACGTATAGTCCCACAGACCCTAATCGGTTCGTAAAACCAATTGTGACTTTCTTTAACAACGTTATGACAAATTTAATTTCACCCCCGAAAAACTTGGTCGTTGCTCAAAACATGGAAGAGAAAATGAGTAAATATGGAGTTAAAATATATGTTCTTACGGACACTAATGGCATCACGCAGAAGATGCACGTGTATTGCGGAACTCAGGATGTAGAAATTCGAGGTCGGGACCACGCGGAGAAAGTTGTGATGCTGCTAATGGAAGACTACCTTAACGCGGGGCACTCTTTATATACAGACGATTTTTACAGTAGCGTTTCATTAGCAGAGAAACTTTTAGACAATGGTACCTACTTGACCGGTAAACTAAGGGCTAACAGAGTTAAGAATCTGTCGATAGCTCGGGACCAAATCGCTAGAGGTACATTTCTTACAAAGTATAACCGCCAGGGAGTGTGTGTCACTAATTATCGAGACAAAAGAAATGTATTGATGATTTCAACCGAGCATCATTCCAATTTTGTAAATTATATTAATGGCCGTGGAGCAGTACGCCAAATGCCTAAAGTAGTCTGCGAATACAAAAAGAATATGAAAGGCGTTGATAGGAATAATCAAATGTTGTCGCATTACCCGTTTTATACTAAATCAACCAGGTGGTTTAAAAAAATAATTTTACACGTGATGCAAGTCATGTTGTTGAATGCTTTTCAAATGTACAGTAAGCAAGCGAAAGCATCCGGCGACAACGACAAGGTCATGCCATTTTTAGACTTTCGTCATAATATTATCAAGAAAATATTAAAAATTGATGTCATGCCAGTGATTGATAAAAAACCAAAATCAGGCGGATCGTCGATGAAGACTACTTCGGGCGATGAAATACATTTGCCAGAACAGTTGCCCAAAAACAATAAAGGCAAAACTAAGAGGAAAGATTGTAGGCATTGCCTTGTAAAGCGTAACATCCGCAAGGCTACAATGTTTCACTGTCCCCTTTGTTATAAAAAGCCTGGCGTGTGCATTAAATGTTTTAGGGATTTTCACGGGTACTAATACAACCTTTTTTTTGTGAGAGGGGGCAAATGGGCAGAAGGCTCAACTGATGTTAAGCGACCTCCGCCGCTCATGAACATCTGCAACACCAGAAGGCATGCAGGCGCGTTGCCGACCTTTAAGGAAACAATACGCTCTTCCCTTGGAGGTTACCAAGTCGTATCGGTTCGGAAAGACCGCCGGCGGAAGTTGTTTCCACATAGTGGTTGTGCGAGGAAGAAAATGTCTTCTAAATCGCGCTGTTGTGGATTTCCAGACATCGAACAACAAGGAAACTTCGGCGCATAAAAAAGTACCTTCATATTAATTTTAGTTGTTTTGATATTTCCTATCAACGCATTTCACCGTATTTTTTTTTACATTTTTTGCGTTATACATTAGTGTCCGTAACAGCTCGATTTTATTTTTATCTTATTTCCTTGATTTATTTCGATATATTTTGTGTAAGGGTGCTACGATCCCGGTCAATTCGGTCTATTATACTTCTACTAAGTGATCGGTCATCACAGTAAGGCAAGCGCGGGGGGCAGTGGGCGCCTTCCACCCGATTTGGGTCCACATACATTTTTTAGAGTTCCTTAGCCAAATGGCAAAAACGGAACCCTTATATTTTCGTCATGACCGTCGGTCCGTCCGTATGTCACAGTCATTTAACTCGGAAACCATTGGCTCTATCTACAAAATTTAATAAATAGATGTATTCTATGGTTCATAGACACAAAGATTTTGTATAAAAATCTTAAAATATAAGAATTAAGCGTAGCAATCCATACATGTAAATAGATACATGTATTATAGTAAGATATCTTCGGATAGGTCTTTCAAAATGATAAGGAGGTTTTATTTTGACTTTTTCATTTAGTCAGTATGCGTTGAGTTGTTGATATTAGGTCCTAAAGCCATATAAATTGTCAACGCCCCCCCCCCACTCTAACTTTGGACTATAGGATTTAAAATTCTGGAAAAATTGAAGCTTGTAGGACATCAAATGAAATTTCAACCACATTTGGTTTGAAGAAGATAGGTCTACAAATTTTAGAGATAGATATATATGAGCAGTTCCAATATCTTTGTTTTTGATATTACTTTTAATAATTATTATGAAATGACCAACTTACTTTTGCGGTCGATTTTAATTCGTTATTATTTTTAAAGCCCTGGAGATTCTTGATAACCAAGCTGCAGAACCCTTTAGTTTCAATTATGCGTGGTCCACAACGCACTTAACTGGTAATTATTTCTATTACGATTCAACCCATTTAGTAGATTTAGTATGTTTCCTTATAATGTGGTGGAGATGTGCAAATATAAGCGGTCGGCACTCACAGGAGAGCGCGGGGAGCGGGCGCCTTCCACCCTTTTCGGGTCCACATTTTGAATACCAACACCAAAGAACTAGGTATTAGTGATGTATTATTGGAAGTTTGCCTGTAATTATAAAATTTTCTGAGAGGTCCAAACGACTTCAACTGAGGTGAAACTTTGATGGTGCGTTAACTATTCGTTCCAAATGTCTTCGAGAGGATGTGTGTATATTTATGTGTGTACATGTATGTACTATCTATATTGTAAAACTTATGGTGTGAATAAAATACCTCAAATTAACTATGAAGTTTATTTTATGACCTTATAATAATTCCTATTCATGACTATCTCTGACACACATAATGTAAAGGATGTCTATTGAAAGTAAAAGTTGCTGTGTAGATACTACTTTACGAATTAGACACAATTAGGACTTAATTATAATAAAATGGCGTCTTTAATTGATGTAACAATTTTGAAAAGGTTTTTAACTTTTTTTTGCATTTTAACATCTAGAAATAACTAAACTAAAGCAATAGTTACGAAAACATTCAGTAAAATTTTATAACAATTTACTTTCACGATTAAATACTCCTCCCACTCCTCGTGACACTTCGTTGATCCCTCCCTCCACCTTTAAGTGTGACGTCATTTACGGATAGTAATATTATAAACAAAAAAATGATTTAGGTGGCCTTGAATCAGGAGACTACTACGAAACAAAGATGGCTGAGGTTATTTAACATTGCTTTGGAAGTTAGCAAATCGTCATCAGTCAGAGTTTGGTCCATAGATATATATAATACTTAATTGACCCCATACATTGAAATGAGCACATATTGAAGGGTGAACTGGCGCCCCTAGCGAATGTATTAGAACTAAAAGAATTTAAAAGTGCGTATGTGCTAGTGTGTATGTATAGTATGTATATTGATGGAAATACAAAGTCGTATTGAAAAACCGACAATTTTGGCAATTTCTTTGTATTATCCTGATTATTAAAATCAGAATTGTGATAATATGGACCATACCTATAGAAGTTTAAATTTATATCATTACTAAGATGTGTACCGGTTCAGTGATATTTTTTTTATTATAAAAATTTACTGCGCTTCATATCAATGTTAATAAATGGATTTATGTATATTGTAAAACAAAAGGTACATCCTTTTTTTTTGGTTTATATAAGTAGAAGATATGTTTTGAGTTTATATTAAAACACTATTTTATATAAGTAGAAAATAAGTTTTGAGTTTATATTAAAACACTATTTTATATAAGTAGAAAATAAGTTTTGAGTTTATATTAAAACACTATTTTATATAAGTAGAAAATAAGTTTTGAGTTTGTATTAAAACACTATTTTATATAAGTAGAAAATAAGTTTTGAGTTTATATTAAAACACTATTTTATATAAGTAGAAAATAAGTTTTGAGTTTGTATTAAAACACTATTTTATATAAGTAGAAAATAAGTTTTGAGTTTATATTAAAACACTATTTTATATAAGTAGAAAATAAGTTTTGAGTTTATATTAAAACACTATTTTATATAAGTAGAAAATAAGTTTTGAGTTTATATTAAAACACTATTTTATATAAGTAGAAAATAAGTTTTGAGTTTATATTAAAACACTATTTTATATAAGTAGAAAATAAGTTTTGAGTTTATATTAAAACACTATTTTATATAAGTAGAAAATAAGTTTTGAGTTTATATTAAAACACTATTTTATATAAGTAGAAAATAAGTTTTGAGTTTATATTAAAACACTATTTTATATAAGTAGAAAATAAGTTTTGAGTTTGTATTAAAACACTATTTTATATAAGTAGAAAATAAGTTTTGAGTTTATATTAAAACACTATTTTATATAAGTAGAAAATAAGTTTTGAGTTTATATTAAAACACTATTTTATATAAGTAGAAAATAAGTTTTGAGTTTATATTAAAACACTATTTTATATAAGTAGAAAATAAGTTTTGAGTTTATATTAAAACACTATTTTATATAAGTAGAAAATAAGTTTTGAGTTTATATTAAAACACTATTTTATATAAGTAGAAAATAAGTTTTGAGTTTATATTAAAACACTATTTTATATAAGTAGAAAATAAGTTTTGAGTTTATATTAAAACACTATTTTATATAAGTAGAAAATAAGTTTTGAGTTTATATTAAAACACTATTTTATATAAGTAGAAAATAAGTTTTGAGTTTATATTAAAACACTATTTTATATAAGTAGAAAATAAGTTTTGAGTTTATATTAAAACACTATTTTATATAAGTAGAAAATAAGTTTTGAGTTTGTATTAAAACACTATTTTATATAAGTAGAAAATAAGTTTTGAGTTTGTATTAAAACACTATTTTATATAAGTAGAAAATAAGTTTTGAGTTTATATTAAAACACTATTTTATATAAGTAGAAAATAAGTTTTGAGTTTATATTAAAACACTATTTTATATAAGTAGAAAATAAGTTTTGAGTTTATATTAAAACACTATTTTATATAAGTAGAAAATAAGTTTTGAGTTTATATTAAAACACTATTTTATATAAGTAGAAAATAAGTTTTGAGTTTGTATTAAAACACTATTTTATATAAGTAGAAAATAAGTTTTGAGTTTGTATTAAAACACTATTTTATATAAGTAGAAAATAAGTTTTGAGTTTGTATTAAAACACTATTTTATATAAGTAGAAAATAAGTTTTGAGTTTATATTAAAACACTATTTTATATAAGTAGAAAATAAGTTTTGAGTTTATATTAAAACACTATTTTATATAAGTAGAAAATAAGTTTTGAGTTTATATTAAAACACTATTTTATATAAGTAGAAAATAAGTTTTGAGTTTATATTAAAACACTATTTTATATAAGTAGAAAATAAGTTTTGAGTTTATATTAAAACACTATTTTATATAAGTAGAAAATAAGTTTTGAGTTTATATTAAAACACTATTTTATATAAGTAGAAAATAAGTTTTGAGTTTATATTAAAACACTATTTTATATAAGTAGAAAATAAGTTTTGAGTTTGTATTAAAACACTATTTTATATAAGTAGAAAATAAGTTTTGAGTTTGTATTAAAACACTATTTTATATAAGTAGAAAATAAGTTTTGAGTTTGTATTAAAACACTATTTTATATAAGTAGAAAATAAGTTTTGAGTTTATATTAAAACACTATTTTATATAAGTAGAAAATAAGTTTTGAGTTTGTATTAAAACACTATTTTATATAAGTAGAAAATAAGTTTTGAGTTTGTATTAAAACACTATTTTATATAAGTAGAAAATAAGTTTTGAGTTTGTATTAAAACACTATTTTATATAAGTAGAAAATAAGTTTTGAGTTTATATTAAAACACTATTTTATATAAGTAGAAAATAAGTTTTGAGTTTATATTAAAACACTATTTTATATAAGTAGAAAATAAGTTTTGAGTTTATATTAAAACACTATTTTATATAAGTAGAAAATAAGTTTTGAGTTTATATTAAAACACTATTTTATATAAGTAGAAAATAAGTTTTGAGTTTATATTAAAACACTATTTTATATAAGTAGAAAATAAGTTTTGAGTTTGTATTAAAACACTATTTTATATAAGTAGAAAATAAGTTTTGAGTTTGTATTAAAACACTATTTTATATAAGTAGAAGATAAGTTTTGAGTTAATATTATAACACAAATTAATTGTAGAAATCTGTCGTGTATTTTGGCTATTTACATTTTTAACTACTAATGGAAATAGGAATAATCCTAGTGTTGTGCCGTTTTGTATGTCACCTGTGCTTGAATGCCGTCATGGCAAGGTGTTTGTCATAGTTAATGATAGTTAATTCGATGTGGCGCTTCAATTGTAGTCACTTTCGCCGTACCAACCAACAAGCTCTATTAGATTCAGACGCCGACGCAGCCTATTGCTCAGACGCAGACGTAGTGCGACTAAAAAGTTAACAACACTGCAAGAGTCCACAGCTATAGCCGCCTCGCTCACAAATAATATACCCTTCAACAGCTACGATACGAAATTGTACATTTCAGTTACTTGGGACAGCAAATTAAAGAAAAACATTAAGACTAAGATTTATACACATGCTTTATATGGACCACTACGTGGTTTATGTGTAACAAAATTCCACGAGCAAATTGGATAGGTCCAAAGCGTGATATGTGTGTGATGTGTGTAGAGGAGTTCCAGCGCGCGGTGCGCATCTGCACGGGCGCGTCGCAGTCGCCGGCGCTCGTCGACACCGTGTTCGCGATCTTCGACGCGGACGGCGACGGCCGCCTCAGCTACAAGGAGTTCATCGCCATCATGAAGGACCGCCTGCACCGCGGGTTCAAGGTCAGAACTCGTACCACCTCCCTCCCTGCGACTGAGCAACTATACCGACGATTGCCCTTTATAGTTGAACTAGCTTCCTTATAGTATACACTGCGTAGCTGAGCCTACCTGCTAGAGATAACAATGCTGAGTTGAAAATGCATTATTTACTTGTTTATAACTTTGCGAACAACAAATACCACTATATAGTATCTTCAATATTTTATTACAACTAAATTAAGATATATTATTTCAGTCGTATGCGAAAAACGAAGGCTGGGAGGCGTTCAAGTCGTGCGTCAAACAAGAGATGAAGAGCTCCGTGTGAGCGAGACGGAAACAACACGTCAGCTGTCAGCTATCGCGCCAAAGTCTTTACACCGCACTCGTATTCGATCTCTTAGTTTTAATTGCGAGCACTTGAAGATTTAATCTTTTATTACAATGCTTGATAGCGCTAGATAATGACATATGTAATTCATAATTATATAAATAGTACTTACTACTTAATTATAATATAATGCACTTCAATCTTGCACACGTGCCATTTCAATTATAAGTAAAGTCTTGCAATGTTGCATGAAAGTTGTAACCTTAAAGGTCAAGAAAATCTATTTATTGTCAGTCTTGCCTAAAATCGTTTATGTTGGTATTGCTTTGAGCTTACTCGCTTTCTTTTTTGTTTTGTATGTCTCTAAAATAATGTTTTGACAAATTCTCAAAATTATTTTCTAGTTTTTTTTAGTGAGATATATATTATATTTTTGTACTTAAATAATTTAACTGTGTTTAACATGTTGCCAGTCACAATAATACAATTTTTGATTTTACTGTTACTATGTTGCCATTTCAAAAATAACAAACCTTTTTTTAAACTTATGTTTTGTCTAATTTTTTTTTTTTAATATTGACATAGCCAGTGATCGTTACCTAAGATTATTATATAATTTCCCGTTAGCCAAGCTAGCTCAGAATGTTTGAAAAACATGAAACATGATCCTATGTGTAATCATCGAGTGAAATCATTTACTAGTCATTCGAGAATAAGCGTTTGAAATTAAGATTATTTATTGTGACAATTATATAAATATAAACAACTGGTTGTAATTTCTTTGCTTAGTAAAAAAAAATTTATAAAGAAAATACTGAGTTTTACTTTATTCCTTAGTTACAATAAAACACACAATTCGTCTTATTTTTTATTGATATTTTAATATAAATAAATACATTACACTTACACCATGAACATTCTTATGTTAAACATTTAAACTTTAACACATTAAACAACGCACAACACTTGATCGAAGCTGGAGAACACAGCGAGTGTTACTGTGTGCTGACGTTCAACAGAGACAAACAACACAAAGTCAAATACATTCTAGAAATAGTCCTGAAAATCTATAAAGCAGCACTAAAACCTAAATATGTACAGCCGTTAACACAATCAGTTTTAATGCGTATAAATAGAAAAAAGGACAGAAAAATAAAATATCTTAAGCGTTGAATGATCAAATGATTGTGAGATCTGTTGTAACAGAAAATGATTTAAATATACATAATTCAAAATTGAGAAATTTAACATGGTATATATGAATTCCGTTAAAATCATATTGTACTAATTATTCAATAAGTTAGCGACCTGTTTATGTAAACTCTATTCAACTTCTATTACACCAGACCAAACTATTAATTACAAAATGTACCTCATTTATTTCAAGCATCTACAGTCAGCGGTCGTATTTTAGATATATATCAACTTTTGTTTTTATTTCAAAACTGTTACAAAAATACTCTCAAAAATCGTTGCATTTAAATATTATACTAAATTTTGGCGCCACACCGGTCAGTCTCGGACAGAACAGATCATAGAATTTATTATAAATAATTTTCATTTACACTCCATACATTAATGATAGAATACATAGCCACATCAGTATAATGCTCGTAAATTACAAATCACTTCCTAAAAATAAACTTATCCTAAATAATGTTTACGTCAAAAATTACATTTAATAGAACCACAATTAAATTTAAATCTAGCTGATTATGAGCACAATTTTTTTTATTATCAGAAAGAAAATGGTTTCTTAGGTGCCTGGAGCGCAGGGCTCCTGATACTCTGTATTGGGTTAAATAAAAAAGAATTAAATTACGACGGCATTCAGCGGTAAATTAATTATTAGTCTGTCAGCTCACCATTTCACAGATATTTTTTTAATGTATAACTTATTGCAATCTGCTGGATAAATCAATTTCTATACGGAATTGTGACGATTCCTTTAATGTTACAAGAACAATGGTGAGTAAGCTCGCAGTCAGACTACCTTGAATTCATTTAAAAATGTGATAATATAAAATAAACTAAAAAAATAAAAAAAAGCAAAGAAGAATTTCCCACCAGAATAGGAAAAAATCTATTTAATATTTAAAATTAACCTTGAAATATTGATAAATTAGTATTTAGATGACAGTAATGAGAACATCAACATTTACAATTTTACAACAAATGACGCCTCGCGTCCTGTCAATGAACCCCTCACGTCAACTGATCAAACACCGTGAGCAAAGGTTTTGTAAAATAAAGCCTATATCATAATGATTTTGCTTTCATAAAAATAAATAATACAGAGATGAAGTATGGTTACAAATAAACAAGTGAATAAGGTCAAGTTAAAACATTAGCTAGTACCGTATACCTAGTATAATTTTTTTCAAGTGGTTTAAGTATTGTATTTAAAATACAGACCGATAGAGAAGTTTCCCCACACGGCGGCGGCTAGAAGTAGTGCTCGTCGTCGCGCGTGGCGCGCGTGAGGCGGTGCCGCAGCGCGAAGGACGCGAGCACGCGCGCCACCTGCCCCCACACACACACAGTAGGTTTATAATTCACCAGACAATCAGCTATTATTTAAAAAGGTTTCAAAATGAAGTTTCTAATATGCACATGTCCAGAATTTTAGGATAATTTGTGAAAGTAGTAAGGAAGAAATATTTTCTCATACATACTACACTAGACCAGACGAGACTAAAAAACTTGAAAATGTTGATATTTTTAATTATCACGCGTATTGTATATAACAGTCGTCGATACACTATTTTTGTGTCCCGCTTATTCATGAATATTAAACTACTAAACAGTTTTACCTAGATACGAACATTTCTATTGATATAGTCGTCGGGATGTGACGACCCCATCGCCCGCTGTTGGGATAACCTCTGTCACAGCAGAGATTATTCCACCAGTGCAATCAGTCACACTGGTGGTAGGTCTTTTGTTGCAAGAGGCCGGCTAGGTAGGTACCACCGCAGTGTCCAATATTCTGTTGCCAAATAGTAGTGCTTAGGCACTACTGTGTTCCGGTTTGAAGGGCACTGTACGCTAGTGAAATTACTGGGCGAACGAGATTTAAGAACTAATATCTCGAGGTTGTCAACGCGTGAGTGGCACCTACTAATGGTGCTGCAAGCGCTCATAGGCTGCGGCAGCCACTTACCATCAGGTGCGCCGTATGCTTGTTTGCCAACTTCTAACATAAAAAAAAAAAAAAAAAAAAAAATAGTGTGGAAAGAAATAAATGTGACCTCGGCGGGCGAGTCCTCGTGCACGGCGTGTCCGCAGCGCGTCAGCACCTGCATCTGGAAGCGGCCCTGCATCTGCCCCACGGTGAGCTCGCGGTCCAGCCCGTCCAGCGACGCCAGCAGCAGCAGGCGCGGCGCGCGCGCGCGCAGGAAGGCGCCGGACAGGCCGCGGAACCAGCCCGCCCAGTGCCGCTCCGACTCCGCCAGCGCCACGCGCCAGCGGTACCTGCGCACACTCGGCTACAGCGTCGAACCCCGTCCCGGAGCTAAACGTAACTACTTCACTCCAAAATAATTACTACAATTGTTTGCCAAACGTCATGACGTGAAAAATATTGAAATAATTAAATGTATAATAACATTTAGTTTTTTCTTTCGCATTCAAAAATAGATTATTTTTAGTACACAAATTCTGTAAGACTGTAAAGAATTGTTTACATCGCTACAATTATACCTATATAATCGACCATAAATATGAAGGAAATATCATCAGCCGACAACACAATTTCACATATACGATTAACATATTTATTAAACAAGTCATCAATGTATATTAGAAACAAAAAAGGACCTAGAAACAAACCTTGTGGAACTCCGCTTTGTGTAACAGATCTACAAGACTTTATTCCATTAACTAATAATTTGGCTACATTCTATCAGCCAAATATAAAGCATCGAACTCCATTTCACATACGCTGTGATTCAGAGTTATTTAATTTATTAAAAACGTCTCATGTACAATCAGCTGTTAATTAAAATTAAAAACAAACTTTAGTAAACAAATTTTTAGTTAAGAAGACAGATAAAAGACGGTTATCATTTTCTGTTATGTTTAAATAAAAACTAAAAACTAATACTGTCCTTTTAGTACACCACTTATCCTACAATAGCTATCAATAAATCTATTACAGAAATGCAGATACCGCGAATTTTTAATTATGTTTAACGAGTATTGGTTCTACAATATTCCGGGCATTAAATTCCGTAGATTATCTGTGCAGCTTACAAACTCTTCTTCATTTGGTAAAAAAGCATCATGTGGTATATGTAATGTGGAACCTCAGTATTGAGGCAGTTAATAAAGAACAGTATAAGAGAATGGTCGTTTCATTTACGCTAACAATATAAATCACTACATGGCGACCCTGCCAAAGCAAGCCGCCTTTGCAAGCGCATCGGTCACATGAAACCGACAGTGTCTGTTTGCATACATGGAACAATGGTGTGAACTCTAAAGTTATGTGTTACTTTAAAAACCGTGAGAAAATTATATAAAATAAGTATGTGCCGCTCAAATGTGTTAAATTAAAGTGCTGTTTGTGATAAATTAGGGAAAGGTATTGGTTCTATTTTACATAATAGTTTAAAACAAGTATATAGTATTTGTTCACCCGCAGCCTCCTATCAATATCTTATAGATAAAATTGCCAGTACGCACCTTGACAGCAACACAACTGTTTTATTAATGTACGGGGACAGTCTGTCTGTTAAAAAAAATGAAAGTGTTAAAAGTTTTGATATTTTATTAAAATTGCATCATAAAAATCAATATAAATTTATGATAACTGCTTTTCCATATTCGCAATGTTTGAATTATGAACAAAATAGGTATATATTTAATTTGAATATGGTACTTTATAATTTGACACACCGTCATAGTGACGTATTCTTTTATTTTGACATTAATAAATTTATTTCTAATTTTAAGTTGACAAGGGATATGCTGTATCTACCTCTTAGATATAAAAAACAATTAGCTACTTTAGTAGCTTATTATATAAATAATTCCGTTGTACATAGTATAACGAAGAATAAAACTCCTACAATAGCCTTGAAAAGCAAGAAGAGTAATTTTGTTAATGACATGGCCATACCTAGTGTAGGTTTAAACTAAATAAGAAGACAAAGCCTAAGCCTCATGACTTAATTATTGTTCATCAAAATATTCAAGGCTTAGGTGGCAAAGAATTGGAAATTGAATTATTTGTTAATAAATTTAATGTTGACATTTTATGCTTAACTGAGCATTGGTTAGCTACACATGACTGTTCGTAAGAGCGTCAGCTATCAGGGGCGGTTCATTAATTTTGGTTCGCAAAGATTTAACATGTAAAGTTCGAGATGATATTGTATGTCTCTCTATCGAACGCACTGTGGAACTTTCTTGCATTGAGTTCCAGCAATATATTATAATTTGCGTTTACCGGCCCCCCATAAGTAGTTTTGATGTCTTTGAAATGACTATAGAAGATGTATTAAAGAAATTTTGCTCACATAACAAGTCTGTTATAGTGTGGGGTGTGGAGACTTTAATGTCAACCTTTTACAATTATCCTCTTATAATACTAGATTATTAGGTTTATTTAAATCTTTTGGATTAGCTAATTTGTTTTGTGAGCCTACTCGGATTACTGATAAGTCTGCAACATGTATAGATAATGTTTTTAGTCAATGTGAAGTTTTAGATAAAGTAATCTTAAACAATCTTTGTTGAGACCACTGCGGACAAAAGTTTTCTTTAGTGAGGAAAGAAATAAATAAACCAGGTAAAGTGACATGTAGACCAATTACTTCAAATAAAATTAATACTTTTAAAAGCCTAATTAGTCAAAATATCCAAAAATGAAACATGAATCAAGATGATCCGGATAGACTTTACAATTCACTCTTTTCTTTGATAACAAATGAATTCAATAAAGTATTTAAGCTGAAAACCTTTGAATCTACCAATACTTTAAAATGTAGTGACTGGGCTACAAAAGGCTTGAACAAAAGTAGAGATAGATTATATGAATTGTATGAAATGAAACAATACAAACATGATTTAACTTTCATAAATTATGTTAGGAAATATTCTAAAACTTTCAAAAGTGTTTGTATTTACGCGAAGGCAATGCATATTAAAAATAAAATTATGAACTCAAGAGATCCAGTTAAGAGTACTTGGAATGTAATCTCTAGCATTTCAGGCAAAATAAAAAAAATGAAATGCCAAATGAATTAATAATTAATAATGTGAAAATAAATTCGAATACAGACATTGCAAATAACTGCGATAAATTCCTCTCTAATATCCCATAGAAATAACTAGTTCTCTATCTTCCTCACCTTTTTTTTTTTTATGTAAGAGGGGCAAACGGGCAGGAGGCTCACCTGATGTTAAGTGATCACCGCCGCCCATGAACATCTGCAACACCAGAAGGCATTCAGGCGCGTTGCCGAACTTTAAGGAAAGAATAGGCTCTTCTCTTGAAGGTTCCCAAGTCGTATCGGTTCGGAAAGACCGCCGGCGGAAGTTGGTTCCACAGAATGGTTGTGCGAGGAAGAAAATGTCTTCTAAATCGCGCTGTTGTGGATTTCCAGACATCGAGGTGGTATGGATGGAACTAAGAGTTTTGTCGCGATGTCCGATGGTGAAATTCTACCGGCGGGATCAATCCAAACAATTCCTCAGAACACTCTCCGTGATATATGCGATAAAAGATGCAGAGTGATCCGACATCTCTACGCAATGCCAAAGGATCAAGCAGATCGGAAAGGGCTTGATCGTCGACAATTCGAGCCGCTCTACGTTGGATGCGGTCAATTGGAAGTAGCTGGTACTGGGGAGCTCCGCCCAGAGGTGAGAGCAGTATTCCACGTGTGGTCGAATTTGTGCCTTGTAGAGCTTTAGGCGATGAGCCGACGTGAAGTAGTGCCTCGCCTTGCTGAGCACACGAAGCTTTTTAGAGGCCAATTTGACCTTTCCTTCCAACTGACCACGGAACTGAACGACGCTCGAAATGTCGACACCAAGTATTCCGATACTAGCTGTGGCAGCCAGGGGAGTGTTCTCAAAACGAGGAGATACGACAAATGGTGATTTTTTAGCGGTTAACGCGCAAACTTGTGTCTTCTTGGGGTTGAATTTGACTAAATTTAGTCGGCCCCAGTCCGAGACTTTGGTCAATGTAGTCTCGACTTCAGAAACAAGTTTGTTCCGGCACTCAATGACGTTTTCCCGAGAAATATGAGCGCGGCCGGTGTATAAAGCGTCTACCGTGCTGTCGTCGGCATAGCAATGAATGTTGGAAATTTCCAACATGTCATTGATATGCAGAAGAAACAAAGTAAGGGACAGTACGCAGCCTTGCGGGACGCCAGCATTAATGGGTCTTAAGTCAGAGCATGCACCGTCGACAACGACCTTGATGCTCCGATCTGCCAAAAAGCTGGTGACCCATTCGCATAATTTCTCAGGAAGCCCATAGGAAGGAAGCTTCGAAAGAAGCGCCATTCTTGTGCCATACCCGATCGAAGGCCTTCGCTATGTCCAGACTGTCCGCTAATGCCTCCCACTTGGACTCAACTGCTTCCGCCCACCTATGTGTCAGGTAAACTAGAAGATCACCAGCTGAACGACCACGACGAAAACCGTACTGGCGGTCGCTAATCAGCTGGTGCTCCTCTAGATACCGCAGGAGCTGGCAGTTGATAATGGACTCCATTATCTTTGAGAACAAGGAGGTAATGGCAATTGGCCTATAATTGGACGGATCCGAGCGGTTGCCTTTTTTAGGTATCGGGTGCACTAAAGCCGTCTTCCATGAGTTCGGGACGACGCCTGATGAGTAGGAGTACCGGAAAAGACGCGTTAAAACCGGCGCCAACTCAGGAGTACATGTCCGCAACACGATCGGGGGGATTCCATCGAGCCCACTCGACTTATGAATGTCCAAGGAAAGAAGTGCTCTGCGAACTACACTTTGCCGGAATTTGACCTCCGGCATCGTGGTATCACACCGCTGGATTGCCGGTGGTGACTTTCCTTGGTCATCCACAGTCGAGTTGGACGCGAAGAGAGAGCACAGAAGATCAGCTTTCTCTTTCGCGGCATGGGCCACCGAATCATCGTCCCTATGCAGAGGTGGAAATGATGGCTTACAGAAATTCCCTAAGACAGACTTGGCGAGGGACCAGAATGCACGTGTACCCGAAAGAAGACGCACTAGTCTCTCGCAAATTCTGCCGATGTGCTCCGACTTTGCTTTGGCAATAACTCTTTTGAAGAACCTGGAGGCAGAGTTGTACTCCTTTTTAAGTGCGCTGGTATTTACATCACGAGACGTCGACGTTTAGCCCGGGCTTGGTAGCATTCCCGTTTTCGGCGAAACACCGTTTTACAGGAGCGACCAAACCAAGGCTGAGACTTGCCTCCGATGGGCACTGCAGAAGCCGGAACAAAAAGTTCCATGCCCTTGAGTATCACATCGGCGACAGAGTTGGCAACGACGTCCGGATCATCCGGCGAGAAGCAAATCTGTCCCCATGGGTAGGACGAAAAGAAAGAACGCATCCCATCCCAGTCTGCCGACCTGTGCCAAACGCGCCGCTAGCCCGCGAAGCGGGGCCGTGCTGGGCGCGAGACCGGCACTGTACTCCGAACAAGCCAGTGGTCCGACGAGCCTAGAGGAGGATCGACGGATACCAGATAGTTGTCCGGATGAGAGGTCAACAGAAGATCCAACAGTGAAGGTGTATGATCCTCTACATCTGGGATTCGCGTTGGCGAGGTTACCAGTTGTGTCAGATCATATGCCAAAGCAAAGTCGAGAACAGATCTCCCCGCGTGATCGGTGGTACGTGAACCAAGCCATTCGGCATGGTGGGCGTTGAAATCGCCAAGAATCACGATCTCAGCAGATGGGATCTGTTGCAGCACGGAATCTGTAGCCATTTGGATGTGCTCAATGAGTCGGTCAGTTTCGGCATTTCCGCTATGGGACCTATAAAGGCACGCGTAGATTCGCGGATGGTCATCGCAGTCTACGCGCAGCCAAAGAATCGATAGGTCCCCTTCTTCAAGGCTGCCGAGGCGCCGAGAGCAGACATCCTCCCTGACGTACACGCACACACCAGCCCGGGGTACAAAGGAATGTTCCAAATTGTATCCCGGGTAGGAGAGGAAAGAAGAATCAGCCAGAGAAGATATCTGGGTCTCGGTGAGAAAAAGCAAGGCCGGCTTCGCCGTCTCAAGGTGGTGATGGACGGCGTTAAAGTTGGAATTCAGCCCTCTAATATTACAAAAGTCCACAGTTAGCGTGGAAGGGGTTGCCTCAAGTTGCCTGCTTCGTTTGCCCCAAACAGTATTGAGCACAAAATTGACCCAAGAATTCGGAGGGCAGCGTGGGTATCCATGTTCAGGAAGGGTTCGTCCTGAAGACGGACATCCAGAAAGGAATTCTCCACAGCAGAAGCTGGTGGTACCCTCCTGGGGTAAATAAACCGAATTCTGCACTTTCATTGGAGGGGGAGTGTGTAGTGGGCCACCGGGACTCTCACTCACCGTACGAAACGCGACAACTGCCACTTTACGCCGGTTTTCTGTGAGAGAGTGGTGTTTCCCCGGGCGTGCCGGCCCAATTCGGCTGCAGCAGAAAGAGCTGTGCAGCGTGGCACTACCACTAGTTGAATTGACTGATTGCACTGGTGGAATAATCTCTGCTGTGACAGAGATTATCCCACCAGCTGGCGATGGGGTCGTCACGTCCCGACGCTAAAAAATGCTAATGCTTTGACTTTGCTTCGGGATAGTGTTTCAGAGTGCAATGTCTTATTTAAATTCAACCGCATATTTCCGAATGATATAATTAAAACTTTTAAATCCCTTAATAATAAAAGAACCGGTGATTTATGGGATGTTTCGGTAAATTTAATTGGCAATGTAATTCATGATATTGCACCTGCTTTAGCTTGTATTTTTAATAAATGTTTAGAATGTGGTAATTTTCCGGATTTAATGAAACATGGAAAAGTTCTACCTCTATTTAAGTCTGGCAATCGAAATGACCTCGGTAATTATAGACCAATATCAATTTTACTTTCTTTAAGTAAAATCTATGAAAAAAATATATTAAATCAATTATTGCAATTCTTCAATGATAACAATATCTTACATAATCAACAATACGGTTTTACTAAAGTAGTAGGTGTAAGGGGTAAATCTCTAGAAATTCTAAAATCATATTTGACTGGCAGAATTCAAAAGGTTTCAGTTAACGGAGTGATGTCTTCCGGCTCTTCCGTGCAAATGGGTGTTCCACAGGGCTCCATTTTAGGCCCTTTTTTGTTCTTAATATATATTAATGACCTTCCATATTTTTTAAAAGAGCTGTGTGATATTGTGTTATTTGCCGATGACACTTCGTTAATTTTAAGGTTGACAGGAATTTAAAAAATTATGACGAGGTAAATAATACGTTGTCACGAGCTCAACATTGGTTTACCATGAATAATTTAGTTCTTAACGCAAATAAGACTAAATGTGTGAACTTTTCGATGCCTAATGTTAAACAAATTAGTCCAAATTTGAAAATGAATAGTGAAAGCTTAACTCTAGTTGACACAACTAAATTTCTAGGCATAACATTGGATTCCAAGCTCCAGTGGAACGCTCATTTGTCATCTCTAGCGGGTAGGCTCAGCTCCGCTTCGTATGCTATAAGGAAGGTCAAACAACTAACTGACGTAGAAACAGCTAGAATCGTATATATCACCTATTTTCATAGTATTATGTCATACGGTATCCTTCTTTGGGGAAAGGCGACTGATATTAATACTATTTTTATTCTTCAAAAAAGGGTAATTCGGGCTATTTATAATTTAGGAGCGCGAGCCTCTCTAAGAGATGTTTTTAAGGATATATGTATAATGACGGTGGTGTCACAATTTATTTATTGCAACCTCTTATATATTAGGAACAATTTGGAGTCTTTTAGCAAAAATAGTGATGTACATTCAGTTAACACTAGAAACAAAAATAAACTTTGTAATCCTAGCTTTCGTCTGCGTAAAGTCAGTAATTCTTTTAAGGGGCTAGGTATTCACATTTTTAACAAAATTCCTGATTGTTTATTGGAACTGCCAATAAACAAGTTTCAAATCGACATAAAAATAAACTTGTCAATAAAGCCTATTCTTCGTTAAAGGAATATTTTTCTGATAAAAATGCTTGGGACTCTTGATATTGCTGGATCTCATTCAAGAACCAAATTTTATAATAAAGAATACCATTGTACACAACATATTTGAAAAGAGTAACTGTCGAGTTTCTTGTCGGTTCTTCTCGATAGAATCAACCTTCCGAACCGTCGGTAGTGTTTGACTATTTAAAAGTACATTTTAAAAGTCTACTTGAATACAAAAAATGTCAAAAACGAAGAAATTTTTGTAAACCAGAATTCTGCTAGTGGAAATAATACAGCATCGATAGAAGAACTGAAACTCCACCTCAGTACCACAAACATCTTACTGCTAATTATAACCATAATGGTCCTGGCTTCGGAGGATGAAACACAGGCGCGAAGAACATAGGGAAGCAGAGGTTTCTATTTAAACAAAGGGGTTTATGCACTTTTGGGCAATGTGTATGTGTGTGTATCTTTTTTTCTTTTCTTTTTACAGTATAAGAATATAATTATAATATAATAATATGTTGAAATAAAAAATGTTTGATGATTTATTAGACATAAAATCAAAGTTATATAATATAAGCGTGAATTTAACAAAATTATCGTATGAAAAAAGAGTAGAGAAAACTCTTAATAAGAAATTAGTAGAAGCTAGTAGAATATATCAAGAGATTTTGGATTTTATAGAATTAAACTACGATTTAATAAAAAGTGGTAAATTAAAGAGTGATAAATTAGATAGTTTTCAAGTTTATGTATTGAGATCGATTCTTTATATAATAAAATTAAAAACTTTTGTTCTGTTGTTGAAAAATTTGAAAATATGGAGAAATTCGATTTAAAAACGGCTTCTTCTCTGTCTGTTGTTGAAATTCGATTTAAAAACGGCTTCTTCTCTGTCTGTTGTTGAAATTCGATTTAAAAAATGAATGGTGATGAAGACTTTTAATCTTTCAAAGTTTTTTTTGCTCCTTTAATTTTTGCTATTAGTTTAGTTGATGTGTAAGGACTACCAATAATGATGGTACGATCACGTTTATCACATGCCTTCCACAAATCTATTAATACATACCATTAAAGAACAATAACAATACATTAATAACACTTTAAAATGCACTCACCGGCCGCTCGCGGCGGCGAGCGCCTGCGGAGCGGCGAAGTGCGCCGCGTCCCCTCGCCCTCGCCCTCCCCTCCCCTCCGCCTCCGCCTCCCCCTCCTCGGCGATGACGTCCCGCGCGGCGGCGGCGCCTCGGCCGTGACGTCACTCGTAGCCGTCCACCTCGTTGGTGGCCAGCTGGCCCGTCGAGCAACTGTAAATGAGTTGCATTCATACTTACATTTTGAACTACAACTACATTCAAATGTTTATGATATGTGTTCACACAATTAACAATTATCAATGAGCTCAGATCACAGTCCAATAAACAGTAACTATTACTCACTTCACAATCTGACTGGGCATGGACACTCTGGCGGAAGCCACGTTGCGCACTTGACCACTTCTCACACTGAAATTGTAAATAATATTCAAATGGTGTAATCTGTCAGTTCACTATGTGTGTTACAAGTTAAACTAAGCACGGAGGAGTTAGCGATCGTACCACCACTCTATGGCGTGCTCTATGCTCTTGAAATGAGTGGGTCTGCTTCGCAGGAAGCTTTGCATGCTCGCCAGCGCCTCCATGGCTGTGCCTGAAATAAAAACAACGAAATTTGCTGTATACTGTAATACGAAAATACAACAATATTGCAACTAAATAACTAAAATATTGACTGAAAATGAATATTTTTACAAGACTTAAGTAAACCTTTTGTTGAATTTCTATTGTTTTTTAAATAACATTATGAAAAGTACAATATTTACGAACTTTGCATTTATTGTAATATATAATATAAAAGATTATTACTATATTTTTATAATAATAAAAATAGTTCCATATATTATAACTCTACTGCTTTTTATCTTTAGCGCATTTACCCTCAACCACGTCAATAACGGCCACCCCCTGTACGAAGGGCTCTAGGGAGGGGGCGTGAGCCGCTCTCACGGCGATGGCGCCTCCCATTGAATGCCCCAACAGAATGATAGGTGGCATCTCCTCTCCATACAGCTTGTTTAACACTTGCTCCACATCTCTGAAATCACAATTAAATTAAGTTTAAAAAATATCCATTTTAAAAATATTATTTGGAATGATTTTCAGCATATTAATGTAATTTTAGACAGAAACATAAAAAAATATTATTTTTAACAAAGCAAAACTTAACACTGAACAGTGACCAAAATGTTAAAATTATGACATAAATTATAAAAAACAACATAACACTAACTTCATTTATTTTGTGTTAAAATTATTACAAAACCATCAGACTCACTTAACTAAAGTGTCTATACTGAGATCATCGGGGTCCTTAGCCTGAGTCTCTCCGTGCGCCAAGACGTCCCAGCGACACCACCTGACAGTGGATCATGTTTGTTATCTCTTCCTGAAATTAAAATTCACATATGAAGGTATACATTATTGTTATTTTTTTTTTTTTTTATGTTAGAAGTTGGCAAACAAGCATACGGCCCACCTGATGGTAAGTGGCTGTCGCAGCCTATGAGCGCTTGCAGCACCATTAGTAGGTGCCACTCACGCGCTGCCAACCTCGAGATATTAGTTCTTAAATCTCGTTCGCCCAGTAATTTCACTAGCGTACAATGCCCTTCAAACCGAACACAGTAGTGCCTAAGCACTACTATTTGGCGGCAGAATATTGGACACCGCGGTGGTACCTACCTAGCCGGCCTCTTGCAACAAAAGACCTACCACCAGTGTGACTGATTGCACTGGTGGAATAATCTCTGCTGTGACAGAGGTTATCCCAACAGCGGGCGATGGGGTCGTCACATCCCGACGCCGGGATCCTGTTATACTAAATAATATATAAAAATTGTAATATATATTGAAAAAATAATTGTACAATCCATTAATAGCATTTTCCTATACAAAATACCCAGAAAAAAGGGGATGATACATTTTTCGGTGTCATGTTAATTTTTCTTGGCACTACTGTTAACAAAATTGGCCCCACCACTATCCACTACCAATTAAAATCGTTATAAAAAAAAAAGCCTAAAAAGAACAATTCCAGTGCTACATTTGTACAAATTTGTAGACTTTAACACTCTTTATGAGTATACAAATTGTTCCTATTTAAATAACTGTAAAACATGTGTACCTACTGTGAATAGTGCCCAGCTTAGGGCCGAATAACCTCCCCCATGCAATGTCACAATTCTCGGTCTTTGTGGGTGATCTGGCTCTAGAGACAAATACACTCTGAACACTCCAGCTTCTGTCTCTACGTCGACATATTTCTCGAAATAATTTTTCCAAGAAACAGGCGTGTAGTCTTTGCGTCGCCCTCCACCGAATGGAGCCAGTCTGAAAAAAATATTCACTTTGAAAAATGTTTAGCGCTATCGCCCCGTTCTTATTACTTGGAAATTAACGTGATGTAATTGATTAACGGTTTGCAAGTTTCTTTATATTTACTGTTTTATATATATATTTTTTAATACTTACTTTGAAGTTCCCGATGTTCTCGGAATTTTTGGTGGCAGTTTATTTTTCATTATACTCTTCTGTAAGTCAGACATATTTTCAGTACGAGAATATAAATCCTTATTCAATTATTCTTATGTAAATGATTTCAATTCAAATTGAGAGCACAAACAATAACATAATCTTGAAACTCTTTACAATAACATAACCGTATAGCCGCAGCTTCCGACCGACCTAATATTTAATTGTCAACGTCATTGTCATGAACTCATGATTGTCATGGTTTAAGCCGTTTCAGTTGTCACGATGTAATCCTTATGGTAGAGGAGCCCACGATGCTAAATGGGGATTTACTCGAGCGTTGTAGAGACCTATTGGGATGCAAAGCTTAGATGATAAGAAGAAAAAATGTTATATGATATATACCTTTACATCGGTGGGGGAAGCGGCTATAGATTTTTAAATATGTAATAAAAAAACTGTTGCATGGACATCCTCGAGCGCGTCAGATATTGATAGCATCAATGCCCTACGTATTTTTAATAATGTACGTATGTTAATCTGATCGTTTGCATGATGCGGGTGGTTGTATTTAAGGGTTGAAAATGAAAAAAAAAATTAATCGAGCGCGTCAGATTTTCTAAGGGAGTGTTAAGTGCACCAAAAAAAGCTCTCATTCACTAATACTGGCGGTCATTTTCATAATGTGCAAAAAAATTCGCCATTTTGAAATACTCAAGCGCGTCAGATTAAGATATATGTGGTTCATTTTTATGTTCTAAACATACTGTCTCATAATCTGACGATTATCTAGAGGGATTCGGCTGATCTGACAAAAGTTAGAAAAACGGTTCACCTTAAAGGCCATCCCTGCAACTTCCCGCTAATTCCATTCCTGGGTGCTTAAAATTGTACTTATGATATTTTTGAGCTCAAAATATAATTTATGTGATATTTTGAGCTCCCTGAGTTCAAAGAACTAATATTAAAATTTTTAATTTTTCTTAGCGGGAAGTCAAAAAAATTTTTTCTATTCTTTTAAATCATTAAACTTAATTAATTGAAAAGATCAGGAAATAGCATGCAATTAAATAAGTGTATGCTTTTTTAGTAGAATTAATGTATTTATAAAAAAATTACTTAAAAAAAAGCTTAAAATAGTTTAATAGTTTAAAACAACCGTGAGCGAGTATACTAAACCCTGCCCCCTTCATACCGCATACGGTTGAGACCCAAAACGTGTTACTGCGCAGGGTTCAAGTTACATTTAACAGACTATACCACGTGTCTTTATGATCAGCTGTGATGGCGTCATGGCAGCAGAAACCAGAGTGGGGACGGAGTGAGAGAGTAATAGATAGAGAAAGAGTGAGAGAGGAATAGAAACGCGGAGAAGGAAATGTAGGCATCACGCAACTGCACGCATTTAACTTTATCGACGAATTTTTGTGATTTCGGCTTGCGGAAATCGTCAGATTATATATTTTTCATTATTCTTGAATTATTTCCTTCAAAATAAAAAAATTTAGCTACGCTCGAGAAGGTCGAGATGACGTTTTTTTTACAACTTTTTGCCCTCCCCTTTTTTACGTCACTCTCAAATTGTCAGATTAGTGGAATATACACTTTTTAGGATGTAATTAACTCACCCTACCTTAATCTGACGCGCTCGAGAATTTCTGATGGTCAATTTTTTTTACTAATCTGATCCTGTATCCTTTACGGGCGGCCTTATATATGGGCCTCATGTTTTGTGGAGGTACTTAACCGGGTACAAGGTATCCCCTGTATATTAATCTGACGCGCTTTAGTAAATCCCGAAATCCCCGCTTGGGCTCCCCTACCATTAGCAGCGATGTGTTAGTTCGTATACTAATCGAATAATCGGTACTATAGTTCCTTAAATGTAACTTGAACCAAAATGGGCGCTTCTGCACCGGTACAATAATGGACAAAAATGTTAGACAAAAATATTGGTTTCGTCTTATTTAAATCGATTCTCTATAAAGTGGGAAAACAGAATGAAGTATATAATATAGTTATTACTTTTTCTAAATTCAATTAATTATTTATTTATTATCGTTATTAATTACTTAAATAGAATAAAACAAATAAATAGTATAGAAAAAGGTACCTATATATAAAAAAGTTAATGTACATTATTAATAGTGAGACAGACTTCTTCGTATCTTCCGCAGTTTTATTCAGAGAATTAGTTATATTATTTTCTTTTAAAAAAGAACTATAAACGGCAAACACCATGCTTCTCTCCCGTCTCCATAAAGTTGATTGTGGTCGAGGCATTATCTTGAAATAAATGTTAACACACTTGACAAAACTAATTTATTTTTTAATAATTTATTATTAAAGAACTAAAACGACCGTGAGCGAGTGTACTAAGCCCGGCCCCTTTCAGACCGCATACGGTTGAGACCCAAAAACGTGTTACTGCGCAGGGCTCAAGTTACATTTAACAGACTATACAAAGAAGTATGTACACGTGTTATTTGTTGTTGTTACATGAATATATTTATAGCCGAAAGTACCCACTGACTGGTAAACGATCATCAGGTTAATCAGCTTTAGGCGCGATCAGTCACTAGATGGGTGATCGCATGGTGGTATTTCAACCTAGCGTCTCCGTACTTCAGAAGGCACGTAAAAAGTCGGTCCCGGCTGTTGACAATTTTACAACAGTCGAAAAGTCAAGTCAGAGACCTACAGGCGATGTGAATAACTCTAACACTATGTGGGCCACTAACCACTCGATAAGAAGGATAATTTATATATTATTTTTATATTAAGTACTTATATATTTTACATTTTTTCTTTTTGTCTACTTGCATGACTCTCACAATATGAATCTCATCTTAATTAATAACTATTATTATACGGCATATTATTTAACACAAACAGTGTTCTATAGTGGCAGGGTCTCGCTGTTTGAATACAAATGAGTAGGTTGGCTTCACTGGGGTATAACCTCTCACAGAATATCAATATATAAATAAATATTATAAACGTAACAAATAATTTTAATGCCAAGAAAAGGCCCTAAGAAAAATAATTACGATATGTACTACCATACAACTACTTCTATGCCTTAGCCCTTAGAATTAATTCGCGAATTAGTACTATTTTTAGGACAACAATTTCTTGGTACGCTTATCAGTTTTCAGAGTCTCATTACAAGTACCTACTTGGTACGTAATAATACCAACTTTCAATATGTGGTCGACACGCATCAAAATGTATTTTTCTTATGTTAAGAATACATAATATATTCTTGGTGACATAATATATCCCTGATAACTACTGTCATATGTGTTGAATGAATAGATTTTTCAATAATATTAGTATCTATAAAATAATTTAATAGTAGCACGTTATTGTGTCTTTACCAACTTTATTTAAATACAATTTCTAGGGTCATATTTACCAGCTTTTATGCCCTACATCTAAGAGTCCACTCTGGCAGCACTAAGTCAGCTGTCAGTCTAAGCCTTGTCATCCTGACACAATAACAACCACAACTCAATGTCAAACTCACCAAGTAAATTCCAATCAGTTCACTTAAAAAACGATCAAACATTAATTATAATTTAAAAACAGTTGCTAAAGCATCTGAAAATAGAATTATTTTGAATGTAAGAAAGTATTTTACAGCCTGAAAATTTCGTATTTTGTTGTTTATAATGAAATCTATGGATTTTAAAAGCATATGTCGCATTTGCCTCGAATCAAATAAAGATACCTTCGATATTTATACCAATTATTATACGAAGACAAAACTTCTTTACTGCGAGATTTTAACAAAATGCACTAATATTAGAGTAAGTGCTGTACGAGTTTCGTGGGTTTAATTTGACAAGAGGTTAGTTTTTATTTAATTTGTTTATGTATTTTAGCCCTATGAAGAAGATGGTCTTCCTCGCCTGATATGCAAAGATTGTAGACGTCAATTAAAACGAACGTACGCTTTTAGTACAAAATGTCAAACTAGTGAGATAGTTTTAAGGACATATTTAAGTAATCTTTTGCCTCCACCAATACTCGAAAGTGCTGTTGATGATAATGTCGAAGACATCAAAAGTAAAGCTGAAGGCGTAGACGAAAATATAGAATTAACACAAAAAGAAAATGAAGCTAAATGTGAAATTAAAATAGGTGAAGTATAAATAGGAAACCTATTACCCTCTAAATTATTGTAGGACTACAAGATCTGAAACTCTGAATGATCATATTATATATTGTTATAATTGAGAACAGGTTTTAATTTTTAGAACAAAATGATGATGATGGTAACAATAGTTCTTGGGATGCTGAAGATGATAACATTATTCTTGGAGAGATTAAGCTCAAGAAAGCATTAAAAGGTAAAAGGTGGTACAGCTTTGATGCAAAAGAAATGAGTCTAATACTTATTCTTGCATTTCTTAAATATTATTCAGTTTATTTTCATAAAAAAAACCTTTTGTTATTATTTATTATAATATTTGGTTCAGTAATTTATTGATTAAAGAATAATCACTTAAAACTTATCAGAGACGTCCTTACTGTTACAGAAACAAGTCATAATAGCAATGATAGCCCCAAAATTGTAAAAGGTAAACATTTAACTGTCAAGTTCACTCTGTAGTAATGTACCAATGAATTTAGACCAGTTTTATTTTATGTAGTTTTGATTAAACATAGAAGGATATTGGTTATAGTTCAACAGACACTCTCATTATTGTTACAGAATCAATTCAAAATGATGAAACCATCAAAAATGTGAAAGGTAACAATGTTCTATCTTAATTAGGCCAGTTTGAAACCTTGTAACAATCTAATTCTATTATTTAATTATATAGTTCAATTTTTTGTGATAATTGTGTTATTTACAGATATTATAGCAAAGAAAAACAAAGTTGGGAAGAGTGTAGGTAAGAAATAAGCTAAGCATAAATAATGAAACAGTAATAGTTACAGTTCATATCATAATAAGCACAAATTATAGTTTAATGAACAATTTTTAATTCTTCTATTTCCCGCCACCTCTTTTCTCCTTTTATCGTTCCTTCCAAGGCATAGGAGGGTTGGCAATGGACATGTGATTCTTCAAGTATTGTGGACATTTATAGGTTGTGGTGACTGCTTAGCATCAGACGGACGATTTTCTAGTTGGCTAATTGTTATGAAATAAATAACAATATTATATTAAACTATATATATTAAACAATGATTTTCAAAAGCATTTTTCTGTATGGTTCTGTGTGTGTTTCTACCTTTTATATCTTTGTAAACAATTACAAATATGATAGCATCAGATTTTCTAATTAATTATCTTACTTTATATGGTTTATATTACAAATGAAAAATTTATATCTGTATTTAATACTACAGATGAGCGTTCCACAATAAATAATGAGTAATTTGGACACTACAGTAAAGCCTGGCTTTTTTGGCATGAAAAGGCTAGCTCGACCGGGGAAGTACTACCCTTCCACAGAATATTGACGTGAAGAAGGAACCCCCACATCCTCCTATCCTTCCGCTTAATTTCCACTCCGTCTACCCATCTGCGATTAGGTTGGCAAACGCTACTGTATTTGCAAGCCTACGCTCGCTTGGCACCTTAATGTAGTGCAGTGTATCACGAAGACGCGCGGCAGGTGCGGGCGCGGGCGCGGGCGCGGGCGCGGGCGCGGGCGCGGGCGCGGGCGCGGGCGCGGGCGGGCGCGCGGGCGCGGGCGGGCGCGCGGGCGCGGCGCACCAGTGCGACGTGTGCGGCAAGGTGCTCAGCACGCGCAGCAACCTCAAGGCGCACAAGATCTGCCACACCGCGCTGCGCCCCTTCCGCTGCGACGACTGCCCCGCCACCTTTCGGTGCCTCTTAATATATCTAGTATTATCCGAGATTGGAAGCGATGTGATTGCATGATAAAGAAATTGCTCAACAATAAATTCTATATTATTTGACCTATACATGGATGTGACTGGGTTTTCAATTGTTGTAGAGGGTACAGCGCGCTGTTCCAGCACCGCAAGGTTCACTCGCGCGTGTCGTCGTACCACTGCGAGTACTGCTCCAAGCCCTTCCGGCGGCGCACCAACCTCGTCAACCACATCCGAGCCCACACAGGTAGCCGACCGAGCTCTCGCAACCTCTACTGATTACGTTTCATTTCAAATTATGTGATAATTTCAATTTGTAATTTAATTTCTAGGTGAAAAACTGTACAACTGTACTATATGCTTCAAGAAGTTCGTGCAGAAGGTGCAGCTGACGACACACATCAAGCGCCACAAGGGAGACAAGAGCTATCTGTGCCAAGATTGCGGGAAGGGTAACATGTTTTAGTGCTAAATGGTTTTCGTGTATTTTTCTTTTAGTGCGATCGATTGTTTTACATGGACCGAGGATCAGGCTTCTGCAACTCTTCTCTAACAAGTTTCATTAGATTTCGAAAATGCGACAGTAATAACGGTTTGTGAGGACTTGAATTTGGTAAAAGGTGCCGGTTTCTAGGTCAAAAGGCTGATGGATCAGCTCTTCATTTTTCACACTTCGCTCAGACCGTAAATTTGCACAAGTAATCAAGCATTGCAGCTTTTTAAACTAGTCAGCTAAACAGTCACGGTAACGTTTTCGAAGGCTTTGTTTGCTGTCTCTATTATTTCAGTTTTCTGAACAGAATTCGCTGACGCCGTACGTTCTCGCTTAACATGCTCTATCTGCAGGATTCCCCGTGAAGTCCGACTTAACGGTGCACCAGCGCACGCACAACGGAGAGAAGCCGTACGCGTGTCGACTGTGCGACAAGCGCTTCGCCACCTCGGGCAACCTCGCCATACATGTCCGCATACACAATAGAGAGATCAAGTAAGCATTTATATCCAATTCGATCTTAGAGTGTGCATTTTATGTACAAGTGAGGGAGGAGAGCAGCGGCGGAGCCATAGCCGTAACCCACTGCACGCGCACACTCCTGACAGCTCTAGTCTTAATATTTTTCAATATTGACACGTGAACGATTTCATTAAAATGCATGCATACATATGTAGTAACTGACTGTGCCGTAACTCGCAGATACAACTGCGGCGAATGCCAGCGCGGCTTCGTGACGTACAGCTCGTACAACGTGCACGTGAAGCGGCACAAGGGGCAGCGCGACTACGGCTGCGAGTGCGGCAAGCGCTTCTACACGTCGTCGGCGCTCAAGCAGCACCGCTACGTGCACTCCGGCCTCAAGCGCTACCAGTGCCGCGTGTGCGAGCGCCGCTTCGCGCAGCCCAGCCACCTCACGCGCCACTTCCGCCGCGAGCACGCCGCGCCCGACGCGCCGCTGCCGCCGCGCGACTCCTACCGCCGCGTGCTGCCCGACCGCGCGCCCGAGCCGAGCGCGCCCGAGTGACGGCGGCCGGCCCGACGCGCCGCTCCCACCGCCGCGTGTGCGAGCGCCGCTTCGCGCAGCCCAGCCACCTCACGCGCCACTTCCGCCGCGAGCACGCCGCGCCCGACGCGCCGCTGCCGCCGCGCGACTCCTACCGCCGCGTGCTGCCCGACCGCGCGCCCGAGCCGAGCGCGCCCGAGTGACGGCGGCCGGCCCGACGCGCCGCTCCCACCGCCGCGTGTGCGAGCGCCGCTTCGCGCAGCCCAGCCACCTCACGCGCCACTTCCGCCGCGAGCACGCCGCGCCCGACGCGCCGCTGCCGCCGCGCGACTCCTACCGCCGCGTGCTGCCCGACCGCGCGCCCGAGCCGAGCGCGGCCGAGTGACGGCGGCCGGCCCGACGCGCCGCTCCCACCGCCGCGTGTGCGAGCGCCGCTTCGCGCAGCCCAGCCACCTCACGCGCCACTTCCGCCGCGAGCACGCCGCGCCCGACGCGCCGCTGCCGCCGCGCGACTCCTACCGCCGCGTGCTGCCCGACCGCGCGCCCGAGCCGAGCGCGGCCGAGTGACGGCGGCCGGCCCGACGCGCCGCTGCCGCCGCGCGACTCCTACCGCCGCGTGCTGCCCGACCGCGCGCCCGAGCCGAGCGCGGCCGAGTGACGGCGGCCGGCCCGACGCGCCGCTCCCACCGCCGCGTGCTGCCCGAGCGCGCCCTAGCGCGCCCGAGCGCTCCCGAGCGCTCCCGAGTGGCCGCCGCCCCGCCCGAGCGCGCCCGAGTGACGGCGCCCACTCGGGGGAGCGAGCGACAGACTACTTGAACTACCTCAGATTGAAAAATGCAGTTTAGTTTTTATTTTAGATAATTATCACAAAAAAAAATTAGTCAGACTATTATATATGTTTTGAAATATTTTGGAAAGAACTGATGGACTGAACTTATGGTATATTAATATAACTGTATAAACAAGCTATTTATTACATCTCGAATACCTTAGGATAAGTTACCACATAGTTTAAGTACTATATTACGTAAAAGAAATATGTATAAAATTTTAAAATAAAATATATTTTTAATAGTCAATGGTTTTATTATAGGATAAAAAAATTCCTTAAAAGTTGAAAATATAAACCATACTTGTAATCTTAATCTTTAAAAATATATCTGTTTAGGTCTGGACGTTTGTCCTTGTAGGTCTCCTCACCGTACCTCAGAGAGACGCGAAAGTCAGATGGCGATCGCTCTGTGTAAAAACTAGTAACCTATCAAATCCGAATAAGAGTAAACAGCAGACCCTGGGTGAATACCGTGAATTATTCCCACTAGGAAGAGAGAGAGAGAGAGAGACAAACCATAGATCTTTGAAAGAAATGTTGTTTCTCCGTTTTTTTTAATCTATAAAATATATATAATCTGCGCTTGTGACTCACGTCAACGGTCACTGTCTAATCATCTAATGACGTCAAACTTCAAAGTCAAATTACGTTTGGTGATTGTGGTTTTCCATTGAATTTATGTTCATGTTTTATTTTGTTTTCAATTAGTTTTTATTTATGATTAAAGTTTTATATGTAGTCGTTGTATTAGAATGACAATGGAAAGGAGGATTAAGTTAAAAACACTAAACAGTCATATTACTTGCAAGATCTGCCGCGGATACTTTATTGATGCGACCACGGTCACCGAGTGCCTACATACGTGTTAGTATTTTTGTTTGTCTTTACTCAAGTACTAATATTAATTTATTACTAACAACATAAGATTCCAACAAGTGTTATCGTTTGTCTTTTTCTTGAGCCACATATAACCTTAAACGGTTAGCAATGGCAAAATTTACGAGTGGAGAACTGTGAAAAAGAAAATGTGATGATTGAATTTTTCAGTTTGCAAGAGCTGCTTAGTGAAACACCTGGAGGAGAACAACACATGTCCGACATGCAATATAGTTATACATCAATCACATCCTTTACAATACATCAGCTTCGACCGGACCATGCAAGACATTGTATATAAACTGGTTCCTGATCTACAAGACAGTAAGTTTTAGAATGGTACTCTACAGCTCACACTCTTCACCTTAATAGTGTAGATACTCTGTGTTTTGAAAAAATAAAATTTTAACACAAAGAAATAGTTAGGTTTGGTATACAATTAAAGTAATGCTTATTTAATAAGCTTTAATTTTTATTATTTTAGATGAACTTAAAAGAGAAAGAGACTTCTACAGAGCAAGAGGTCTGCCATGCCCCAAGGATGCAGCACTGGCGGCTGATAAGCCCGGAGCGGGTGATGAGCCAGAGCAGCCTGACAACACCGACTGCCACAGAAAGGATGAACAGGTTACACAAATCTTATCTGACTCCATTGTGTTGATAATAGTTATTGGTGCTACTAATTGTTTTATTAGACTAAGTGATTCTTGTAATTAAAATGAATCAGTAACCTTTCATATGTAAAAATCCAAACATATTTAGGCTACAGAGCATTCTAAAGAAATAGACATACAAAAAACTCAATAATTGTCTTAGGACATAGGACATATAGGAAAACTTAAACATACGACAAAAATGAGCTTCATTACTTTTAGTATTGTTTTGTTAATGAAAAAAAATGTGTTACATAGATCTAAACTGTTTCTTAAAATTGATGCAATACTTTATTAGTATGTATTCAATTCATATGAAAAGTCTTTCAAATATTATCTTGAATATTTTCCCAAGCAAGCCACACAAAAAATCTAATGTTTTTAAAATGACTATTAAAATGGTTAAAAATGAAAAATGAAGAATGCCTTAATATCTGAAGATTTATAAAAACTTTGCTGTGAATTTATTAATATTTTATTTTCAGGTTAATGTATGCTTGGAGTGTATATCAACATCCTGGCGCACACTGAAGCGTAGCTTCATAAGGTGCTCCGCACAGGCCACCATAACACACCTCAAGAAATTTATTGCTAAGAAAGTATTAAATGGAATGGAGAAATATAGAGAAGTGAGTATATATATATATGTTGGACAATTCTCTAGATTAAAATCTGCATGGTTGGTGTTTATGTCTGCCATAATAATTTTATTAATAGACCAGGGGTTCCCTAACTAATAAACTAACCTATATGATGAGGTCCTAAAGGTGTTGTGAAGCAAAATGCCCAAGTTCATTACCTAAGATGATGTAGCAACTAGCATGTCATTAACAATTTGAACAACTTAACCTCGTTTCTGTAAGCTGTGAAAAATAGCAAGCTTATACAGCTTGTATCTTTTTTAATGTCTTCTAATATTAAAAATCATATTAATTATATCTGGTAGATATATAAGCAGCACCAAAAGGGCGTCCCAAAAATATCGTAACATATCTAGGGAGCCATTGATAAAAGATTGGAAACCCCAGACCTGGTTTCGGCACTGATTTCAGACTCAAAGGTTGCTGGGGTTTTTGTGCCAACAATATAGAACAATGTTACAGTCTTCTAACATCAAAAAAGTCATACTTCTCTTAAAATAATACCATTTATTGTGCTTCAAAGTTACAGCTGTACTGAGCAACCTACTTACGTAGAAGTACAGAGAAGCACAGCCTTGCCCTTTGTGGCATGACTGCACGGGTCCAGCCGGGGGAGGTTCAAACATGAAACAGTATACACACATATGTTGTGTTCTATTTAATGAGTAGGAGATCTAGAGGCTCAAACTTCAATATCCTTTTTCGTCTTCTACCTTTTCCACACTATTTCAATATCACCATTACAAGATAAAATATATTAAAAAAAAAAAGAATACATTGCCTTTGCAAATAGAACATAAGGTTTTGTATCAAATAACTTGTTACAGATTGACATTCTATGCAACGAGGAGTTACTGGGCAAGGACCACACACTTAAGTTTGTTCACGTCACCCGCTGGAGGTTCAGGGACCCTCCGCTGCGGCTACAGTACAGGCCTAAGATTGATTTGTAAACTAAACATCAAATTAGTTAATCCTCTAAAAGGAATGCTGCAGTCCAATGAAGAGAAATGTTGTATTTAATTATTTCCTAACAGATATACTCGAATAATAAAGATTATTTGAGGAAGGTTCATCATCAACCAAGACCTTATGAGCCTTGTATATTGTATATTTTATAGAACATATTTAATTTCTTTAATTAAATTTTATTACCTTTTTTGTTTGTCCAAAGTTATGGTAACTATAATATAATAAACACACTGGTGTTAATATTTTCGAGTGAAAATAACTTCACAATTAATTGATTAAAAGTTAAGGGGATGCGGACCCTTGCAGCGTGTCGAGAGACCCAGTGCTCTACAAATAAACCATATAGCTTATGGCTGTTGCCTTATGAAGTTATCACAACTGACTTATTTTATACATTAATCTTTGAAATATTGTGTCAACAACGTTTTTATATCAATATCATGCTATGTATTCAAAATAACAATGGTATAAACTTATTAAGTAAACTTTTAATTAAAGATGATTTGATGTTATTTTGAAATAGACAGATTTCGTATATGAATGAAGCATAACAATAAATGCTTTTATGTGTGATAATTTACATATTGGAGATTAGCTAAACATTATATTAAATTTTTATAAAAATGAATGATATAAAAATTCTGTACAATTTCAATTTGTCAATGAAAAACGACTTACTTGCTACTTATTAGCCACCACCTTCAGTCCTATAAACTATTTAATTTTTATTTAAATTAATTTCTCGTATTTGATACTTACAATCAATTTTATTGAGAAAATCTTAAAATAAAATAACCGTTTTAAAATACATATTTATATTGCAATCCTAAATGTAAGTAAAGTATAATGTAAAAATATTTTTTTAAAAATTGCAGTGTTGTCAAAAATTTGAAAAGTTTTTTTTAAATAATGTATTTAAGATATTCTCAATAATAATATTATCCAATGGTGTATACGTAGTATTGCGAGAAATAATTATATTGGAATGTCTACAAAAGTATTAGTTAAGAACAGTATTTCTCAGTAAAGTCATTAAAACTGCTGAATTTTTGTAAAAATATATTATATTTCTTATTTACTTTTGTATACATTCTCCTAAAATTGAATATATTATGTAATATATTGCTGCGTTTACACAACAACGTGAGAGCTGGTCTGTAAACGTAGCAATAGTGAATAGTTAATAAAATAATAATTGTAGACTTTTATACTTGACAAAAAAAATCTTATTTTTATTCATCTTTTTCTGGAATTTATTTTATTTTCTAACTCTCGCGAAAAGAGCAGACATTTTGTTTAGTTATATTTAGTTAATTTGTTGTTTTGTTTTTAATATTTTTTGTTATTGTAACAGACGAACGCACTGCACGTGTATATAATCATTTAGGCAATTTTTAATTAATGTTGGGTATGGATCAACTCAAATTATTTTAATGAATAAATGTGAATTATTTGTCAAAATTTTGTTGTTTTTTAAACATAATTTATTGTAAGTTTATTTATATACTTATGTATTACTAGCGTGTGACACGGTTGTGGCGTTGTGGGTAGCGTGTCTGCCTTTAGTCTCGACCGTTGCGGGTTCGATTCCCGCTCGGGCAGATATTTGTTAAATTTCTGTCTCGGTCTGGGCGTTTGTCTGTGGGTCTCCCCACCGTGCCTCGGAGAGCACGTTAAGCTGTCAGTCCCGGTTGTTATCACAAAACATCTGATAATAATCGTTAACTCTTGATAAGTAAATTGCTCTTATCCAATGAGTTACTGGTTCACCCTTAGGGTTGCGGAGGTCAGATGGCAATCGCTCTGTGTAAAGACGAGTAACCCGTCAAATCCGGATAAGAGTAATAAGCAGACCCTGGGTAGAATAAAATACCGGGAATAATGCTTGGACGAAGAAGAAGAAGTATTACTAGCGTGTACCCGCGTGAATTTATAAAGATTTCTATTAGGGCACCTTTAATGCAATATAGAAATGTGGCGACGGCACCTATTCATAACTCGCCTTTATATTATCGTTCAATCCTTCATCACCTATTTCAACGCCATTAAGCCATTTTTGGTTTGGTGGTTTAGTCGAGAAAATGTGACGTATAGAGTTATTTTCACATTAATAATATTGCCTACTAGGGATACTGAAAAAGCTTTTATTTTATTAGTGTTTTTTTATTTTTAGTATTAGTGATACAGTAACAACCTGTAAAGTCCGTTGTTACGGAGAATTTAATCCAACATGTTGCTTCACTGCGCGTTGGCAAATATACATTTTTTATAATTATTTTTTAAACAACTTGAAAATCTTTTAAACAAAGTGAAAATGTCGAAAATAGCGTAAATTTTTCAAATTTAGTCAAAATTAATCTACTTGTCAGCACAATTCAAGGGGGTGGTGCAAAGTTAAAGTATGAATTATTACGCAAATAATTTAGTGAATATTATTACACTTAATAATACATTACAAACATGTGATAATGCTAATAATAGTTCTGCGCTAAGATCTATCATAAAATATAATGAAAATATTTTAGGCACCAAATCAAATCAAGAAAAGAAATCATGTAATTTATAATCTGTATAATATTTTCAATTACGTATAAAAATTAATAGTCTGTGCATTTTTGTTTGTGTGCGTCTGTCAATTGTATTATGTATATTTGTGTTTGCTTGTGTCAAATCAAACATAACCGTGATGAAAAGCTGAAAATGGATGACCGATAGTTTTTCATTTGGCACGTGAACTTAATTATTTGTTTTCTTTAATAAAGAACAAACGGTTCACCGTCAAACTGGGTGCCAAAACGGTGGAGAGGTTCTTAAACCTTGCGGACGATCATTTTATCGACGATGTCAACGAAGACCTGAAATGTTTCCTTGCCGAAAAAAAAGCTGACAGGTAAACATTAATTAATACGAGTTTGTTGCTCCTTTACCGTACATTTAATTAATTGCATTGAGGTGCGTGTTTTAATTAATTAAAGCGATATATAAGTGTTAAAGATTATATTCGTTTGTTTTGTGATAGTGTATTGATGTGATTGTTCAAGGTTATGTATTCGCAAAACAGACGTAGGACGCGATCAAATAGAGCATTGAGATGACACCTTGGACGGTAATAACTGTACTCGGTATCGATATAAAAAACCGGCATCTGTAGTCAGTGCCATTTAACGTTATGCATTCCTACGTAATTTGTTTGTTATTTTTTGAGAATTTGAAACTGTTATATATGTTGTTATGAAAAAATTATATTTTCAAACGTTATTTGATGAATATTCATAATATCATTGCTTAATTAATTTGATTTAGTCATTTTTATAGCAATATTGTGAGATATAAAAAATAAAGTTACAAACATTTTAGTTTATTTTGATTAATATAGTTTTCAAAAATGGCCTTTGCAATATTAAATTTTTAATATTTTGAGTCTATGAAATATAAATGGAAATAGAATAGAATCAATAAGCCTTCCTACCTCAAGCTTTGTAAACTTAGTAACTAACTTTTGTAACTAAAGTCATAGAAAAGAGAGCTAATCTTATTTTTTCTGAAACAGATACTTGTATATTACTTTTTAATATTTATAATTATCATATAATTATTATATTATTTGTAATTATTATATATTTATAATTATTAAGATGGTAGCTTGTTTGCTATGTCTTATGATGAATATGATTGGAAATTACTGAAGTAGCTTGATAATGTGTTGCCTAAAGATATCACTGTGTTCTGTGTAGTCCAGTTGGGTTGTGGAATGTTTGTCTGTGTGTAGTGGTGTAGAGAGGTTTAACGTGTATGTGTGTTGTGTGTCAGTGTGCTGGTGTTCCCGCCGGTGAGCAACTACCGGCGCTTCCTGATCCACCGCTGCGTGGAGCGCCTCGCGCGCGCCGACCTGCACTCCTTCTCCATCGGCGCCAGCGACGAGCGCCGCACCGTCATCTGCTATAGGGACAACTTGTTAAGGTAACTACTGCAGTTGGTCCTTTCTTACGCCATATACTGGTATTTATTGTCCGAGCTCTAGGGCTCTGTTGTGGAGTATCCTAAAGAGTTGTTAGAAAACAATATTTTATCTAAAAGTAATGAGAGAAAAATAAAACCAGACTGAAACAAATGCTTTTTTTTTTAAATTATGCCTGCTAATAAGCATGCAGTGCATTTCATGGTAAGCAATCACTGCAACATATTAATGCTTGGGCTACTTGAAGTATCACAGGCGCTTAGCGGAGTTAGCCCAGGGTGGAGAATAGGAGGGATGGAATGAGAAGGAAAAAGGAAAGGAACAGAGGGTGTGAGGGATTGGGCCTGTAGCTCATTGCACACAACAATGATACGTACTGAGTCTGTTAATTTACGCTGTTTTTCTGTGAGTGGTTTGTACAAGATTGACTGTGTGGTCGGTGAAAACAGCCCGACCAGCTTGCTTATTTCTGTATAATAATATGTTAAAATATTAATGTGCAAAAACGGACAAGGTTACGACATTCATTTTTATAGTAGCCTCTTTGTAGCTGCATTTTCAGAAGCATTAAAACAAAATTTATTATAGGAATATAAATAGAGGAAACAATTTCTGCATAGAAAATTCATTTTCATTTCCAAAACGATGGTTTTTCAAAATGTTTTTACCAAATGCTAAAGCCGAATCTTTGTCGAAATCTCATCCCTCAAAGCACCCACACTCAGCTCTATGTAGGTACGAGAATATCGCCCGGTCTATTTAACATGAGATTCTATCGTACGGAATGCTATACCTACCTACTTCAAGCGTTCGATCTAACTTGTAACCCAGATCGGAAATATAATGAATCAAGTCAAGAGCGTCTGTTTGACTTCCGTAACGCGAGTGAATGCGATTATATATTTATGTAAGAAACATCTTTCATACTTCTTGTGGCTTATGATTATGAACATTGTAAACGAACGTAAATGTACGCTCTAAATACTATTATGTGTACATAATTATAATAAAGTATATTTATATGAATTGTCTCCTTTGTCGCAGTGATGAGGCTTGCGCCCGGCCAGCCATGGGCCTGACTCACGAGAGGAACGCCGCGCCCGGCGCCGACGAACGTGAGTTGTCTCTGATCACAGCGCTCCCTTGTAGCCTCGTCTGCCTCCTTACAATCCAATATCCAGATATAAAGTCACAGCTTTGGTTAAATTATTCCAGGAGTATGATAAAATAATAAACGTAATAATATTTAATGTAAAATAAATTCGAAGACGTTCTGCTTCTTATCGAGTGGCTAGTGGTCAACCTAGTTTCAGAGTTGTTCAGGTCGCCCGTAGGCCTCTGTCTTGACTTATCGACTGTTGTCAAATTGTCAACAGCCGGGGCCGACTTTTTACGTGCCCTCCGAAGCACGGAGACGCTCGGTTGAAATACCACTATGCGATCACCCATCTAGTGACTGACCGCGCCTAAAGTTGTTAACCTCCCGATCGTTTACCGCTCAGTGGGTGCACTCGGCTATGAGCGTCTCAAGCGTCTCGAGAGTTACTATCCAAATGGGGGCCGTTGAGTGTGTAACGTTTATTATTATTAAAATAAACTTTTCCAACTCTACGTTTTGCAACTTAAAATTACCATAAATATATACGAATAGTGTTAAAAAATAACAAGAGAACCCAGAACGATCCTTTAGACCAGAGGCTCTCAAACTTATTTCATTACCATTCGCTTTAAATATCAATAATTTTTCAGCGTCCCCCATTTTTGTTTTACCCTAAAACACGTATTAAAAATCATAATGACAGTCATTACTATAATTTCATTACAGTGTGCTATATTAGTCTGGTCTCGAGTTTAAACTTACACTTTTAAACGAGACTTCTTTACCAGTGAGAGCAATTAAAACACACACTTTATAATATTAATAGTATCTTTTATTCAAATGTAAACAAACGTAATTTTAAAACCAATCCCATGTGAAGGATGAATCGGCCCCCACTTCAATTACTCCCAATTTTTTTGGGTCTTTTACCGCCTCCCTCTATGCCTCCAGCGCCAACGGCGTTGTTGTATACTATGAGAAAGACTGGTTTAGGTCTTATTTAACTTAGATAATAGTTAAGTATCTAACCGGCCGCCGCGCTGTCTCCTCGACCGTGTAACATTTCATAACATGGAACAAAAACAACACCGATCCACTACATAATAGCGTTATGCAAATGGTCGTTCTTGTCCGTGTTGCTTCATGAGCTGAGGGAAATAACATAGACGGTTTGTTGTTGTTCAACCAGATAGATCACATCTGTCCGATTGACTAGCTGTGTCCCGTGGTTTCATTAGCGTACACGATAATGTGTTTCACAAACTTGGGAATACCTACTTTTGAAGAAAAGTTAAAATTAAAAATAGGACCTTCATGGAAAAATAATATTTCTCCGATATCAACTGAGTTCTGAGACTTAGTAGTGAAAGAGACAGCCCTGGCGGGGCTCAAATTTATTTTCGTCTTCAGAGTGCCCCATGCAATGCTGAACCACGGCTAGGGATTTCATCGGGAAAGGAGGTTCCAAGGACTACGTCCTCCTAGGTCTCGGTTCGTCGCGCCGGTCTGGACTTTGCGTTGTCAGTCCCCCAGTCGATTGGTCTCGTTAATGTCCTATAGGTACAATGACTATTGTTTAACGATCTTATTATGTTCTTATGTAAAGATAAAGACGATGAAGAATATTATTATATAAGATATGGATATATGCCTAGCCGGTTTGACGTATAGCACGTCGTTGCCACCCGCGTGTTTACGCTGACAAACGACTATACGCGAGGATTCACACAAAATTAGGACAAACTAATTTCAATGCAATGATCAATTTTTGGCAAACAAGCATACGGTTCGCCTGATGGTAAGCAGTCACCACGAACGCTATACTTGAAGTATCGTATAACATGCGCGTTGCCAACCCTGGGGTAGGAGGGAAGGAATAAGAAGAGAAAAAAGAAACGGCACAGAAGGGGCGGAAGATTGGGCCTCCGCCGCTCTTGCTCATTGCAAGAAACGGAACAATATCTCAATTTGATAATTAATTAATTATTACAAGCAAACACACCGGTCTCAATAGATTTGTCCACGAGGTCGACGTTGCACTCAAAAACTATTTATTATTGAACGTTTGTAAGTGCACTACTATAATATGTTTACGGTTTTTTCTTTTAACGTTAGAACTTATTATAATGACATTATAATATCTGGAAACGCGCTCCTGTTATTTCTCGTCGAATGATACCCATATTTTTTTGGTTGCGTTCTCGACATTTCACCAAATAACATTCTAGTATTTGCTTACATATTGCGTGATTGTTGCACCCGCTGTGTGTTACATGGGGCATATTACCTTATAGGTATATTGTTTATGTTTAATAGCAGAACAAAAAGTTTCAGTGAGATAGAATGATGCACGGAGGCCTTGACATGTAATAGGCTAATTAATCGCGTATATCATCAGCGTACGTCCTTCACAATGCCGGTCGTATCGTGATGTAATCGGTAAATGTCGCAAGTGGTCATAAAGTCCGCCGGGGCCGCGGATGTGGGACGACCGAGAGTGAAAGTGGCACGGCCCGCGGTGACCCGCGCGCGCCGCCGCCGAGAGACTCACTCGACATCACAGCACTGCTACTGCTACTGAGTACGAGTTATCGGGGCTATATAGTCGATGATATACATTTATACATGAAAGATGTGCTCAATTACAATACTAAATATTTATGTTGACTCGCAATCGATATCGACTGTTTCGACTTCTCTTCCACTTTTCAGACTCACATTTCAATTGGTTGTTAAAGTTTAAAGTTATCGAATTTTACTCCACCATAAATATCTAAATGAAATCGTAACTCCCGATCGGTCAAACCAACAAAATTGATTCTTTGGCGACTAAGTAGCATTTAATAAGCTTCAACCTCAAGAGTCTTTTTTTAAATGAGGCTGACATGCTGATGCTAGCTTGACGGAGTTCATATCCAGTAACCCTGAAGATATGTATTTTCTTATCGGTTAAAATGTAGTTAGGTAGTGCAGATATTTACTATTTTATTGTTTTTCTAATATTCACCTTTCTACATTCTAAAATGTGGAAATTCTACAAGTACGATTTCCCTATTTAAAGTAACGTTACTTTCCAGAAAAAGCAACATTTAACTGATACTAATCGTATCAACGCTCGGCGAGACCAACGTTGCAAGTGTCTCGACGACTCGTATGTCGATGTCGGGCACACGAGCTCGTTTCACGCCTGACCGGTCCGTCGAGCGCTTCCTACTTGTTGTTAGTCGCCGCTAGGGCTCTGTCACACTTGAAACAACTTGTCTCACTTGGGTCACTGGACAGACAAAGGGTTTAAAGATATATTAAAATATCTCTAAACAAATCATAAAATTTTGTGTATCTTTCTATTTTTTCTCTTAATAAATACAAATAGAAGTATATACTTACAAAAATCCATTTTTTTTTGTCTCTGTTTCGGCCAATCTGCGAAACGGTTGGACAGATAGCTGATGTCATTAAAAGTTAATAATGTTACATTTATTTTAGAAGAAGGAATAGGGTTCCGCGCATTAAAAAAAATTAATAATCACTGTAGAACACGAGAGCGGAGCTGCGGGCATAATTTCAAATATAACTTTAAACTTTATTTAGACTTTTATTTCTATCAGTTCCAACATGTTCATCATTTGGACTTAGGACTCCTAATGTGTCCCGTTTGTCAAATATTGGGTTTTTATTAATAAATATTAACCTTTCTGGCAAAACTCTTGTAAATCGTGGCTTTATCTGGTGTACACTCTGTTCCATAACACGTGTATAAAGTGTAAAGTATTTTAAAGTAGTATAACACACCACAACCGTCAATCAAAAGTATAAAACTTATTTAGCGATGTTTCTCTGTGGCTCGCCTTATTTCTTGAACGTCGCAGGAGTCTCAGAACATGTTTTGTGTAAACTTATCGATTGTTATAATGTTGTATTTCCTATTGAGTTATGTTTATTGCATAAAGCTTGAGCAACAGTTATGCATTAAAGTTGTTTGTAGATATGTATTACGACACTGCGGACTTTGCTAAATGAGAACATTGTTTTCGCAAGCTTTTATAATAAACGAATATGTTCCTTCGTTAGTTTACACTTGTCGAGTAAACGATCATGTTTTATTGTCAGATGAGTCGGTTTTCAAAGATATGAAATGTAAAAATTCCAAGTCTCGCAACGTAGTTCTTCTACTAAAAAAACTTTGAGATTTCATGTAAAATTATGATTGAAACGGAGAACCAAAAAATACCATAACTTCAACCTTCTTGATGACATATATCAGACGGACAGACATTGATTTGTTTTATGAAACAAACTGCATCATATTTTAAATAACGAGCTCTCGGGGTCTCAGCTCTTCCTCTGTTGTCGGTCTCGCCTGGTACGGTCATTGAGCTTAGGGGGGCTCTAAATATTTATTTCAATGTCGAAAAATCTTTTAAACCTTTTCAAATATTGACACAGTAATATCGGATACTTCGTTTTGTGTCCAACGTCCTAGAAAATGCTGGAAATCAAATCTGAAAGAAATTCTCAGAGCAGAAGGGCCAAACGGACACACGATAACACTTACATAGATATGTGTTATAGACACAAAATTATATCGTATTAATTTTAGAAAAAAAAAATAGTAAAGTAATTCACAACAATAAAATGTATGTTAGCCTTGCATAGCATGCATTACTGAAATTAGTGGTCAATACATCAAGACATACAAAATAGTTGCAGCAGTATTTTGAAACTATTATCTTTACATCATCGAGTAGATTAGGAAACGCGACAATTGTTACTTTTATTTATTTTAAATAATTCGACTATACAGTATATATGTTATTTTTACCTTTCTCTGACAATAAACTAACTGCTCACTTTAGTGCCACCAAAACATATGATAAAGGTCTTTAGTGTCACGTATGACGTCATTATCTTTGTATTAAAGAATATATCAAGCAATCCTTTACATATATTTCAAGTTTCGGCTCGAGCACACGACACATCTGACTCGTTAACAGCATACACAATGAAGTAGTGCCCGTGCGGTGAATATCGGTGGCAGCACCGCCTTGAGCTTCAACACTTTTTTACAATTATGTCATACCACCAGTCGCGCTCGCAACTCTAGCATGATGTTCATCAGATCATCATGAAATGTTTGTATATTATATGGGTCTACCACGGAAGCAAACCCTATCCAATAAGCAGTCGGTGCTAAGCTAAATATCGGTACAGAAGGTACCACACCACAAATATGTACATTTTTATAATCGTGATAATTTCTACCTATTAACACTATACTTATGTACAAGCCTCAATAGCTCAACGGTAGAAGGGCGACTCCGTTCCGTTAACACGAGAGTCGCGGGTTCTATCCTGACCCCCTTGGGCTATTGTCGTACCCACTCTTAGCGCAAGCTTCGAGCTTGTTTGGAGGGGTAATAGGAATATTAGTAATTCCTTGAAAAATCATTGCTAATATTCTCTAACAAAATGTCTATCAACACTGTTGGAACTATTTAAAGCTGCTTTTGTATTTATTGCGATGAACCGATCTAATGATTCGTTTATTATTGTTTATGCCACAGTGTTGCTATTTAAACCTTGTGACTATCTGATCAATGCGTTCGGAGCGGATTATAAAAGCTAAACAAAGCAAATATTGTGTATATTTTTTTGTGTACAAAATGGCTCTTGACGGTTGAAGTTGGGCATAAAATTTTTGTATGATGTATATTTATTTCTTTAATATAATGATAATAAAATAAATACTTCTTATATTTGAATCAAGAATTTAGAAAGTAAAGATGATCGGCTGTCCTGAACGCGTAGATTTTACACAAACTTAATGTACTTAGTAATCTAATGTACCGGTGATATGTATCTACACGCCTGAGCCCTAAGCCTATCCAACTCTCTATGTATTTCTAGTTGCATTCCGTAAGTTGTGGAGGAAGCTCTAAAGTATAAACTATCATTTTACATCTGATTTTACTCCCTATACAGATGGCAAACAAGTTTACCGCACGCCTGATGGTAAGCGGAGATAGTGACGATGTGTCATATATCGTCATATGGTCACGGCGATTTTGAACTGTCGTGATTGGTAGTGAATATTTTAAAGACAGATCAGTGGCACCTTGGATAAGAGTAGATCGTCTAACGAGAATATACGATTGTTATTAGGTTTATAAACCTCATACATGACAATAACCAAGCCCGATCAACTAAAATGCTCCTCGGTAGATGTCGTGTACCAGGGTACTTCGACTCTTTGAAATCAGAGGTTCTAATCGGAGAACGGAGCACAGCTTCAGCGTCTGCTACGATGAGCGCTAACGGATAAGTTTATAGTTAACGAAAATAACATAGTATTATTGTTTTAAAGTGAAATGAAGGAAACTGAATAATGTTTTTACTATTTTATTGGTCTTTAACATCTCTCTTTATTGCTTACAACTCTGATTCCGGTTTCGACTCCGACAAGAGATATTTAAATACTTCGAATTTGATTCCTTGATTTCGATAAGCTATTTCGTAACATCTCCAAGAATAAACAATAAAACCTCGACAAAAAATATTGCTATCAGGAATCGAACCCGCGACCATCGGTTATAATGGCGAGCTAGCTAGCTATCAAAAAACGTCATAACAGTAAATATATACGAGTATGTGCTACTATTTAGAATAAAGTGTTTCAATTGAATGTTTTCATTTAAATATTGTTAGAAATCAATTTTGATTTATATTTTACTTTGAATTATAATATAGCTATGTTTAAAAATCCGCAGACGCGGCGGGCGCGGGGGTGGAGGGCTGCAGGGCGGCGCGCGCGCAGCCTCAGGACAAGATCAGGTGAGTGCATCGCTTACACCGCTTGACAGCTTCCTACTACATTCGTCGTAGAACCTTCGACACGAGCGGACGTCGTACGTCACAAGCTATTACAACATTGGAGAATAAAACGATAAAATTGTGATAGTGCTGTGATATCTGTCGTGATTGTTATACAAGTGTTTATCGTGTGACCGGAGGGCTGTATGTCGGCCTTGACGGGCTGCGACGTCGACACAGAGTGAGTTGTTGCGATAACGGATATATTTTGTTTTACGAGGAAAAACCGTGATTTAATACGTCTTAAAAGTTTACATACATTTATTTCGAGAATATTCGTTTTGCAAATTGTTTCCTCACTGAATGTATGGCCTATGTTAGATTATTCGTCACGTAATGGCGCGTTAATTCGATAACTACGATTAGTAATCAGATAATTTAACACGTCCACCCATTATTGAAACAAAGTGTAAAATCTAATTGATAAATTTCATGACGTATTTACCAACATCATATTTTAGTTATAATAATGAACAAAGAAAACAAAATTTGTAATTAGTGATAATGAATTACCATGTCCTATTTCATGTTACGATACTTTAAAAGTTATACACTGTGGATTATACAAACTAACGACTTATTATTTATACATTCAAAATGGTTGCGATAGATAATTGAATTGATTAGGCCAATGGCCTTTGTTTTACATGGCGTGTAGAATTTAAGGTATAGGTCACTCAGACATTCCTCGGTACATATCGTTATGAACAATAAAACAGATCAAAATTTATCATTTAGTTTGATGTTCTTGATCACAATCTTCACCAAATAGCTACAGAAACCTTCAACATTTTTAAGGTTGAGCGAATGTTTAATATGATCATTGTTTTCGTGCAAAATAATATTGTCATAAAGGAGCACGTTGTCGAAAAGATAATAGAAAAAATATATGTGCAAAAGTACATGGGCGTTGCGAGTAGTTGGCCTAGGGGAGGGCAAAATCTTAATTTGAGGTCCGGAGGGGCAAAATGACTTTAGTATGGTAGTAGCAGCTACACCCGTCGTTCCTACCTCGCTACCCCCATGACTGTGTACCTAAAAGTCGTTGGAAATACCCCTGAAGCCATGTGTCTTTAAAATTAGTTAAAAATGAAATAGTAAAAACCGACAAAGAGACATTTACTTTTTGGTACACACTTTTTTTATTACGAATGAAATTAATTCTGTAATGTGAAGTTATTTAGACTCGTACATGTTTACCGCAAGTTTAATTACTATTTATATATTCGGCTAGATCGTATTAGACTCGACTGACGATAACGCATCTGATGCTTGCTTTCTACGCTCTACCCGCTCGACGTGATGAAATATGCCGTAATACTATTGTGTCAGGATTACGTGTGGTTCGTACAACGCTCGATTTGATTGTCTACTCATTAAATGTATGATCTTGTTTTCGATAAATACACGTAGTGAACACTTCCTTGCTCAGTAACAACACGCGCTTGTAAGTCGAGGATAACTACTTCATTCTTCTTTTTTTTTTTGGAGTCTTTTTTAGTATGGAGATATATAATTTGACTAGGTTTTTAGGGTTTATCTAAAGTAATCAGTTTTATTATTGCTGACATACATACTGATTAACATGATGTAAACAAAAGTGAGCTACATTTGGGTATGTAGTCCCAGCGAGTGATGTCGCAGACAGTGTTTAGTCACTTTTAATTATCACTGAATTGACCTTAAAAGATAAAATAATTAAATGAACTCGCCAAGTTTCGTTTCTACGTGTGTGTGTGCGCGGGTACATGTTATTCTACTTGTTACTTCACATCTGAAATAATTTATTCTATTTTCAATAAAAAATACTACTGTCTAGTGTGTAGATAAGTTATTTTAGTACTGTTTGATTGTTGAGTGACCGGTTAACCTTTAACCGGTTAAAAGGTTAGCCGGTACATCGAGGTTAGATTGTCATTATTTAAAGGTCAGTTACGTTATATGTATGTAACTCCCACATTGACTTACATTAACTTACGTAACTAACAGTTGAAAAGCTTACATAGTTTAACTAATATCAGAGCAGCAACTATTTCAGTAAATTTATTTATTATTTATTTCCGGCGTCTGTATTTACGAACGCATACAACCTGAACCTCTTCAAGGTGCGAGTAAACAGGCTTTTTATGAGTAAGCTTGCTCCATTGTAGACCTCATCTATGCCTTCGCACTCGATGGAGGTCAAGAGCTTACCCATTTTTGAATAAAGAAAAAACCTACATATAAATTTATGCTAATACTATGAATACGGAAATTACTTGTAAAAGAGTGCCAATGGAACTCTGGTTGCCTCCTCCGTTCGATCGTCTTTTTTTATCTTATGAGTTGGCAAACAAGCATACGGCCCACCTGATGGTAAGTGGATGCCGTAGCCTACGAGCGCTTGCAGCACCATTAGTAACTGCCACTCACGCGTTGCCAACCTTGAGATATTGGTTCTTAAATCTCCTCTGCCCAGTAATTTCACTAGCATACATTGCCCTTCAAAATAGTCTAATACAATAATAGATAGTTTAATAGCCTGAAAGCCTATTAAATTTCAGGTATTAAATCTAATTAAAATTTAATAAAATTTATAATAATTAATTTTCATCTTCATATTTTTTACGTTTTTGGTTTATTTTGTTAACTGTGGTAGATAAACAATTTGTTTCGTTAATCTATATCTATACAAATCGTCTGTTTGTAATTTCAAATTAACAGCATTTAGCATTTTCACTAAATGCATATGAAATAAAAATTCAATTTTTAAAATTTTTGGTGTCTGTTTGTTTGTTCCGGCTGGCGTTATAAGGAGTAAGTGAGGCGACTTTTATTAATATATATATATAAAATTAGGTTCTGACGGATAAAGGAAAATCGGCCCCATGAGCAATTAATAGATTATATATTCTTTGGTGGCTAAAAGATTTATGTCTACTTGTTTGTTTTCAAGCATCATGCAAATACTGCTTCACCGAATTGTATAGGTTTTTGTATCAAATACATGTGATGAATATAATAAAAAAGCTTAAAAATATGGCGACAATCGATTTACCATAAATAGAATTGAAATTTAGTGCTTACAGCCGCGGACACAAGCTCGTAGCTTGTGAAGCTGTCGAATAAATATGAAGTAAAGTAGAAACAGCGAAGTACCATTGAATGTTAAATGAAGTGTCGAATCGCACAATCGACAAAACAAACAAATATTAGAATGCAGGCGGCGCGTCGAAAGTGTGCCGAGTGAGAGGCTATTACGAATATTGGCGACCTTGTCCCGCTTCGTGTTACGAGAGCAATGGACACGTGCTGCGAGCTTGTGAGCCAATCGTGAGATAATCGTTAACTAACTTATCTATGTGGGATAGTTTCTCTGATCTTTCCCTTAGTCAATTTAGCTGATTTGGCATAAATATATTTGTTGTTATTTAAATAACATACTTAGCGCGTGTTATATATAAACTCTTTGTATAAAAATTTTCTGCACCATAACCAAATCATAGTATACCGAGGAATGTTTTAGAGTCGGTAACATCCATGTAAAACTGAGTCTGGTTTACAACACAAGGGTCGTTCACTTTGATGGCTCATCAATTTTTATTTATTTTATGAGAATAGTCATTCAAGTTTAAATTGATATTTTATACTTTCAAAATAGAACACCAAGTTTGTCTTCATTTCAACATAATTATAATACATTTTGTGGATCTTGCATAATCTAGACTTCATAACTAGTTACAACAAGAACATTATTATCCATTGTATAGACATAATAACGAAAATTCATTCGAATCTAAACGATAAAAAGATCTTGCGCTTACGCAAGTCGAGCGCATTCCGGTACAAAGTCTGTTGTTAATGTAATGATCTTCCCACAGATCCGGTTCCACGAAACCACGGCGTCCAGACCGAGCGGTCTACGTCCCAAGAGCTTTACGATCGCACGATAGTACTGACGAGAACAGAACCGAGAGCAAAAAGGTCACTCCCGATGGGAAGTGTCCGAAATCTCCAGCGCCAAGAGATAAATCAGCTCACGGAACACCTAAGAGAAATCTAGACAAGCAATTCTGCAATGTTTACACACCACCGCATCTGAGGAATCAAAGATCTCACCCCGCCCCGAGCATAGCGAACGAGCCCGAAGACAGACCTGTGCCTTCAGTGCCAAATAGTGATAGTGCAATATTGTTTAGTGATAGTAGTTTTAACGAAGTAGATGTAGTCGAGAATTTCTATATAGGTGATTATTTCGCGAACGGACAGCTAGGGTTCTATAGGCCGAGTTATTACGATTACGAAGGTACGAATAACGAGGACAGTTGGAGATCTAATGAGTCGAACGATATGAATATGGCCCTCCAAGAAACTCAAAGCAATATTATTGATAATAATGATTATATATATAAAACGGACGAGGACGCCGAGGCGAACGAATTGAAACGCGCATCACAAGAAATCAATAGAAGTAGTAAGAGAATAATAAAACAGAGTTTCGACTCTGATGTTCTAGTTATATCCGATCCGATAGAAGAGGCGCCCTGTCCGAAGGATGCACAGCAGAGTGAACCGGCAGTTACAGAAGAGAGCGAACCAACTTTAAAGAAGACAAAGCCTAAACTCGAGGCGAAAGTGTCTTTGAAACGAGAGGAAAATGATTGGGACGCAGTTTTTGACGACAATGGGGAGTGTTTAGATCCGTCCTTATTAGAGGAATTGACGTCGACTGTGGGCAAAGTGCAGATAAGCAAGGCCAAAAACAACTACGACCAGTATCAGACGAGGGGTCAGGCGTTGTTCAACGGGCCCTACGATGAGACCTTCGGTCACGTGGTCGAAGTGTACGACTTCCCCAGCGAGTTCAAGACGAACGATCTTCTGTCTTTGTTTAGTGAATACAAGGACACGGGCTTCGAGATCAAGTGGGTGGACGACACGCACGCTTTGATCGTCTTCAGCAGCGCTAAAATTGGTAAGTCAATTTACTAACAATAGTTTTTACTGTTGATCATAGTCTCTTAACTTTTAATAATGTCATTTGTTGGTTAACTAATGTGGGGTACATCACTTATGTTTCACTTGAAGATTCGATATAAATATGTATTTGAAATATCTTTCAGACGTCCGCTCGTACACAGCGGGGGTTCGTCTCGTGCTTGTTGTAAATAATTCATTAGTTGGGATTTGAAATAGTTCTAACACCCGCCTTTATAATCAGAAAAGTAAAAATAAATATATAAAATTTGATATCGATACTTATAAATAAGATGTGTGATAGTGTAAAATATAAATAAAAAACAAAATACTCACGTACGTAGTGCGTAAAATCTTTGCAACAATATTGACAAGAACCATTGATCATATCAACGGAACGGCGCTATCTATGTCCTCGTGTCAACTAATCGCTGGCGAGTCTCGCGCGGGAGTCAATCACATTAACCGATGTGGTAAGCGTTAATGTTAAAAGTTTTATTATAATCACATAACGTTCCTTCGATTATGATTTTTATTTATATTTTGAAAATTATGAAAATTTTTAAATACTGAATCCTGTCTTAAACGAGTCCCGTACTCGATGCTCTGTATTTATAGGTTGATGATATTATCTACATCATTTTATACAAAGCTACTCCAGCTAACCAGCATTTTTCAACTATTTTCATCAAAGCACATTAGCACCATTCTAATTGGATAGGTTACCATTTTTATATAGCCAAATTAATACCTGACTCGCCAACCCTTTACGGGAAAACGTGTATCTGAGATAAGATTATATCTACAAACTTATTGTTATTGATTTTTATCAAGTACTTTTGTGTGATGACAAGTTAGACTCATCCATTAACGTAATCTCCGAGGCGCGGCTCGGAAATTCACACGGATACTATCAGAACTCATCATCTTAACAATATGATTCACAATTGCTCCGTGTTAAAACTTCTTTAGTAAGATCGATTTTAATTTTGAGACAATTTCAGAGTTCTTTCAATTCTGAAATTGTTTCTAAAGAGCATTATCGTCGTTTGTTCGCTGTTGTTGTCGTCAAGAATATATTATCAAGCATATGTGACTTGTTGATTAGCAAAACTACAACAGTTTTCTTGGAACGTTTTTTGCTATTCATACTTAAAAAGTTTGAAAACAATTGAATCAACGACTTATGTCGGCCATCAATACGCACATACGCAGGCTCGGTCAACTAACTATTAGTCCTTGGACTTTACTTCAATCGTTGAATCAAATCAATCTAGGAAATGTAATGTAATTCTCAAGCTCTACCACCTGTGAAGAATATTGATTCTGCCAAAAACCGACAACAGACACAAAAATTACACTCTTTATAAAAAAGGATGTACATAATTGGATTATACATAAATACTAAAACAGATTGCTGTACGAGATTCAGTAATTTACGACTCTCAAATATTGTTATTCATTTCGAGCCATAACCTCAATAAAACCTCCATCTTCAGATATTATTTCTTTTTTAAAGTTACGTATGTATTTCAGGCTATTATTATAAAATACTTTTGCTATGCTTAAAATTGAACTCTTAATTCATAGTAAGTAAAAGTAAATATTTTAAAACAAGATAATCAAAATCAAGCACACACCACATCTAATAATAAAATGTTTACGTAACGGTGACACGATATCTTAATTTCAATACACAATTCATTATTTAAATTAAAATCCAATACATATTATAATTGTCAAGTGTTCTACGGCCGCAGTACTTTCGTTTTCGCCACTGCGGCCCACTTCCCGGCGGCTAGTTACCATTCGAAACACAAGCTGTATCAATTTCACCTTGAACTTGAAAATACAAACACTTATCTTACTCATTTCATCTTTCAACTTGTCTTATTTTTTCCGCAATATTATTGAATGGATTATGTATTGCATTTAATTTTTGAAGGTTTTTAATGAGGGTAGTTTTGAAAAAGTAATACGTAAAAAGAGCTATATTTCGTCATGATACGAGTACACTGCTGCTCTTTGTACTATCGAGATGTTACCTTCTGCAGTGAGAATACTTATATTAATCTGCCAAATCTGTCTCAGATGTAAAAACTAAAAGCATTTGCTGCCAATAATAGCAATAATAACAAGAAAAAGAGCTACCGAGGGTAGGGTATTATAATAGCATTGATAAGAATAAGTACTTAATAAATATTTATATAACGAAATTATTCGAAGAAATATTGAAAATAATAGATATTATTTCGATACAATTAAGTTATTTTACTTCGCAGTGAGTGATACACACAGTAGGATACAGCACACATTGCCATAGAACTTATCAATATCCTCCATCTTTTATAATATTCTTAAAAATATTTACAACAGCGATAGGAATGATCGGACTAATTTTGGTGCCGTTTGGAATGATCTTAAAGCTTTTAACACGGTGCAATTTTATGCTACATAATTGACTCTGAACAAGATTTTTTACTTCAAATCTTAACTTAGGATTCGTTTTATTGTTAAATGCTATTTGTGCAACTTTTCACAGTAAATTACTTCCATGGGAATAGTTAGAGGAAGTGCTCGCTGCCTTCGCGGCGGTGTGCACTTTTACCCACGAGAGTTCCGCATTTTAGTTGCGATGCGTAATAAATTCGATGGAAAAAGTTTTTGAAAAAATTTGTCACGATGAAATATATAATTTCGCCACTATAATACTTGCAAATGAATAACTATCGAGAGAAGAATAACATAGCACTTTATTTTACAAACTATTTACGGTTAGATCTTATATCGCTTGAGAAAAAGAAAGGAACTCTTTAGACCTACGGAAAAGATTTTCTCGAACACAAATCGGTTTAGGAGCCGTTTGTGAGAGACGACCCACGCAGCCCACTTCCTGTATCGAGCAAGCGCGGCGTTAGTTGATGTGATGTAACAGATTATTGGAGTGGATACATTGCGCCGAGGAATGTAAAAATGTAAACCAACTATATAACTGTTTTATTATATGCTTCGGTTCTGTAGAAGTATGTTAAGTGATTTTAATATGCTTTTAAACTGATAGAAACATTAAATTAATAAAAAACCTCCCAGGCGGAGTAGAGCCCGTGTTAAACCTCAAATTTGGAAATTATATCAGCCGCTTTGTATTATACACACAATCTATCGACGTTGGACATGTTTAGTCTTTAAATAAATAAAATCTAGTTTGTGTTTGGCATTTTTGAAACGATACTTTCGTGTCGCTTCCATAGAATCATTGTGATGATCTGATCACTACTAACTAATGAACTAATGAACGGTACTCCTCAAAGCATAAGTGCTAATTAGCATTCGTACATGTGGGCCGTAGTGGCTTGCAAAGCTCTGAAGAAACATAGTCCAAGTCCTAACTGCAGTGAATACTGTGTGTATAATATGAGTAGCTGTTATAATGTATTGTAGTACTTGACGCTTACGACCCACCGTGCACGAGTATTAATGTAATTATACTTAAAAAATTATTTATATCACATTAGTAATTATTCTTTTATATTCTCGAAAACGGCTTCAACTCAGGTCACAGTGGAATTTCGCATTTAAATCATATTAATTTACTTTCCAAGTTTGGTGAGACAGGTTTCATTCCTTTGTAAAGATTTGAAGTACATTGGACGACCCGCGGTCGCCCAGGCGTAATGTTATAAAACAAGGTCTCTCTTCCTGTCCTTTCTTTGTCGTTTAAACGGAATACATTTCCTTGCATATTAATAGCACGTTCCTCGGTCTAGCTTTCTGCCCCTCTGTTTTGTGTATGTTTCTATTATGAAGCTACATTACCCTGGCTAGGTTTTACTAAAGATAATAAAAGAGATAGTAAGACTATAAGGCTACCTTCTTAACAATATAAATAAAACGTATTACTCGCAAGTAATATATGTACAAGTATTCAAGCGATGAGTTTCTGTAAAGAATTTTCTTAGTTTAGTATCAAGAAAAAGTGTATTACTCAATGACAGTCAGCACGTAAGATGTTGATAACTTTTTTACATGTTAAAATTGTAAAACACCTTTTACAATTATTATGAAATATCAGAGCAATGAGTGCAGGTTGACTGTTACCATATACAACCTACTTTGTGATACAGGTTCAACGACCGCCGTGACGCAACGCTGGGTAAGTGGGACGGCCGACAACCACGCTTCGTGCCACTAACACACGAATTTGCGTATATAGTTACAAAAACGCTAATTTTTGTATATATAATGGCGTTATATTAAGCTTTGTAAAAGTTTCCTTAATTTCCTATTAATTTAATGAAAAATACAGGCCAGGTGGTAGTACTTTTGTCTCTTTACAGATTCCTGAAGCGTTATGTCGATAATGTCTTATGAAAATAAAGGAATAGCAAGAGTTATATAGCTTAGTTGTACGTCAAATATTATTGGGCATAGAGAAGGTATTATGTGAAATGTAATGTACATACATATGTATATAATTTTTATTAATTTATAATGTTAACAACGTCAACGACGCCAGAAAATACATAATATAACATTTCTTATTTTTATCTACTGAATTTAAATGTTATTCTAATAATTATGCTTAGTTTGGAAATCATTTTAGCATCAAGCTCAAGCAAAACTTTTTATAACGTACTAGTACATGCAACGTACTAGTTAACTTGTATTGTTACTTGTAATGAAACAGATACGTGCGGTCATCGAGATATTGTGTGGAGAGACTCTTAGTATTGCTTTCCTTACTTAGTATTCCATCGTAGCCGACCATGCAATTATAATGCTACTTAGATAAATAATTGCGGCTTTTATGACATGAGCAATAACTATTAACTTACCTATATCGAAGATATCATTAATGTTGCAGACTAGGCACTCCAACATTTCAGAGTACTTTGTCTGTGCGATGATAGTTTCGGATGTGCGAGAACTGAACCGCTGCCAGTTAAGAACTATCTTTATTTGCTTTATTGTACAATTGCTGTCTCCAAAAACGAAAACTCTTAGCAAAAAAGAAATAAGCTAATAAATGCACACTTCGGACATCTCGATTTCTTTAAATTATTTCAAAAAATTGCTATAATAAAATATATAAAAACGTTTTTGTAACCGTACAACAATTTACGAACCTTTAAGGAGGAGGTCATATTCTTTTTTTAAATGTCGGCAACGCATCTGCATGCCCTCTGGTGTTGCAGATGTTTAGTGGTGGAGGTTATCCTTTAACATTTTCATAATATCGAATTTCTCAAATTATATAATTATATCAAACGTAATGTAATATTTTCCTCGTTATTTCTATTATACATTTAAGCATTGGTAATTTGCTACAAAAATGGTTTCATGCAGACATTAGATGAGAAACGCAGCAGCTAATTGATTCGAATGCATTTATTATTGGAATCAAGGCTACAAATACGCGGCTGAGTATTTTATTACCACATTTTCATGTACGGGACGTTGAGTGTCAGTTTCAAGGGCTCCATTTGCACAATTTCCTGATTCATCGCAATTATTAATTATTTTATAAATACCTCTTCATATTTTTATTTCGAACAATTAAATAACGTAACATAATTTCAAAACATATAAAATTATTTTTAGTACGTTACTAAAGTCAAAACTGTTTCGAGACCGTTTCCAATATGGATGTTGTTTATTTGCAGTTTATGTTGTTTACTTATATAAAGTGGTGTACTACATTATGTGAGAGCTTTTATTGTAAATCATGCGGAAAACTTGTCACATTTGCAGATGCACACAGGTGCAGAATTTTTCATAATTCCCGTTATAATATTGTCTTGTACTTTGTGATGTATTACATAAGTCAATGTGTACACTTTTGTGATCTAATACATAAGTCAATAACTATAGACCTAAATTTTTATTTAAATATTTATTAAAAAAGTATAAAAAATATGAAGGCTATCGTAAACACATTATAATAAAAGTTTAACATTTGATATCGGTTTTAGTACCGACTCAAGTAATACACAGTATAGCACAGTGACAGTAGCGTGTGGTCTCCGTTGCAGCTGCGGAGGTGCTGTCGAGGCCGCGCTCGCTGGCGCGCTGCCGGCCGCTGCACGCCGCCACGCTCGAGTCGCGCAACAAGGCCAAGAAGTGCGCCGAGTTCCTGCAGCCCTACAGGTATGACGTGTTTTAACCGTTTTACCTACAATATATCTTCAATTTTAATGATATTACACCGTCCGTTAATGCAGTTGTAACTTTTTCAAATATACGTCGAGAATATTTTGTTTTTAACGATATTGTGGTCTGTATCAGCGATGTCTATTGTTGGTTGTGTAAGCTCGAGGGTAATTATTATTACTTCGTAAGTTAATAAATAATGTCCAGGTAGCATATTCAAATGAAACGAAAATATGAAGTTGCGAAATCGAAAATTTATCGTTTAGTCTAAATTGCTCAGTACTCAAAACAATGACAACATATGAATAATTTTTTATCATTATTTGTTGCGTCGGGCTTTTTTCATCTCATATGGTTGTGACAAATACAGCTTGAAAAATCTTAGTATGTATATCAATAGAGATTAATATTATTCTAGAAGTAATATTAGGTGTACATTCGTAACATCGTAAATATATCGTGTAGCGGTGTTTCTAGTCGGCGGGAAGTAGGTTGTGAAGTACATATTTTTAAAACCATTTTTAATGGTGATGTTTGAACAAATTTCTTTTTAACCATCGTTAATGGACGTGAAGTCATTTCAATTATCACAACATTTTCATGCTCTCCATACGATCGCTAAGATGGAATAAACTTCGAGTTTAATCGTGAAAAATTACGATAGCAATTATCAATGAGTATAAAAATATTGCCTTCTATGAAAAGAGACGAGATATTTAAATGAAGTATGTGCTTAAACACGGCCGTTGCACGTTTGAGTGGAGCGTATCTAAGACCGGTAGGCCCATAGATAAGTAATGTGCGCGCGTCGCAGGCAGCGGCCGGAGACGTGCGCGGCGCTGGCGCGGCGCCTGGTGTCGGGCGCGCTGGGCGTGCGCCTCAGCACCGCGCGCCAGGAGCGCGCCGAGGAGCGCCGCCTCATCTCGCGCGCGCGCGGTGAGTACCCGCCCGCCGCCCGCCGCCGGCCGCCGGCCTGCGCGCCGTCGCACTAACGAGCGTGTCGTGTTGCAGAGAAGAAGCGCCAGGCGGCGCTGCACCGCGAGGCGGCGTGGGACGGCTCGCTCGCCAACGCCACTCTGGACACCTGGTATGACGACTAATGACCAGCTCAGTGATTACTTGTTATGTTTAATACTAAATCAAATATAACCTCAATTATATTAATCGTTTCTGATCTCATTAGTATCTGATATAATACATAAATGAGAGCAAGTAGTGTGCGAATAGTAACTTTATGTAATGCAATCTGAAGAAATTGTCGCTCGCGTTACTAATGTATTCTGTATTTGTTCCCATTCTTTTTTAATTAAGACGGTTTTTTCACAGCAATTAATGTAACTCTACAAATTACGAATGCACGAACGCCGCTCCATAGTAATAATCCTGCGTATTGTCAAGTTTTGATTTAAAGCTTTTGACTGTATCTTACACTAAATGCTTCTAAAATGCTATCGCGCTATTTTGCTGTGAACAATCGAAAACGTTGCTTTATACATAAATATTAAACTTCTCAGAGTTACTCTTGACTTAGCATAGTTAACATAGATTTTCTATATCTGTATTACAGATGGGAGTTCCACAAGGGTCAATTCTAGGTCTGTGACGATTTAGCTCTCACTGAATGTATTTTTATGCTTTCATTATACTTGCGAAAATACTTTTGAATATAACACGAAAAATAACTTAATATTGTGTATCAAAAAAAAATTGCCATTATCATCGAAACTGCCAACGGAAGTGAAAACTTGAAGCATTGGAATATTTTTTTTCAATTAATTATATTTATTAAAAATTTTAAAATCATCATTACAGAGTATAAAACAAAGTCGTTTTCTCTATCCCTATGTGTGCTTAAATCTTTAAGACTACGCAACGGATTTTGATGCGGTTTTTTTATAGATAAGAGTGGTTGAAAAGGAAGGTTTATATGTATAATAACATCCATTAAATAGTGGAAACAAAACTGTTATTTTTGAGGTTTCTAATTGATTTCGTAAATAATTACATTTAACGCGTGCGGACCGCGGGCAGTAATGAATAAATGAAAACTACCGCATCGATTTTAATCATTTTTCAGTGAATGACATAGGCTATATATTTTATACACGTGCGAAGCCGAAGCGGGCCGCTAGTATTTATATAATTTCAATTAACAATTATGTTATTGTTTTTAAAAAGAATATTAGCAATGCTTTTTAAGTCATCATTAGTACTCATAATATTGCCACTCTTAAGCTCGTAGCTTGTGCTAGGAGTGGGTACGACAATAGGTGGCCAGGATCGAACCCGCAACTCTCGAGGTAACGGAGCGGAGCCGGCCCTTTACGGCCGGCCCGAGACTGTTATATTAGTCATACTATAATCAATTAAAAATAAATACAGATATTTCAAATTGTCAAGTTTCCACTTCTCTCGGTACTTCTCAAGTTTGAATGCTTTAAAAAGTCGATCGTGAATATTGATTGGGAATAGGTTGTTTATTTGATAACTCGTTGTGTCACCCGATTACTATTGACGTTTATGTAATAATAGAACTTATTTCGATTTCCAGATGCGTGGGTCGCGCCGGCGCGCCGCGCCTGTGCGCCGCCGGTCGAGGAATAAGAAGCTCTCAAATAGATGTAATATAGATCTACGTTAACGTTCAATTTTACTAGCTAAGAGATATATTTTTAATAAAGGTAATTTAGTCGAATACCGTGTCGGGGACGCGTGTCCCTGTCCCGCGCGCGGCGCCTCTGTCGCTGTCCCTGTCCCGCGCGCGGTGGCGCCGCTCGCCGTCCCTGTCTGGCGGAGCTCGTCTCGCGAACGCCAGAGATTCCTATACTTTTTTCTCGCCGACCACTTCCAATATTTGTCTGGTTCCGATGGCCGCCGGTGCTGATACATTCGTATCGTTCTCAAAACACGTGAAGACTAGATCTAATAATGGAAATTAGCATCGCGCCTAATTTCATAGTGGTAAAAATAAAAAGAAATATTGTCGTTGTCAACTTGCGAACCCTCACTTAGTTCCGCCCCCACCGCGGCTCCGCCTGGGACTCTTCGGGAGTCGCCGCTGGAGGGCGAGGAGCGCTCCGCGTCGTCGCAGCTCCACGTTTAGTCGCATATTTAATTTAATGTTATCTTGTAGTTAAGTTTATGCGATCCTTAAAATTAAGAAATTGAGTCAGAAATTTTTTGCGATTATTTTTTGCATAATTGTTAGGTAGTTGAATTATCTTAGTGTTCGTTTGTAATTGATGTGTTGTGACGACTTGTTGTAGCTCGAGGGTCCGTCGGCTTCTTTGATTTTATACAACGTGTTGTATTGTCGTGTGAATTATTTATTTACCTCCTAAAAGCTAGAGGCTACCTTGAGATAAAGATAAAACTGCGTAGTGCAGGAGGAAACACCAATAAGACGGAAGCTCGCGGATGTATCTGGAAGTATTCTTAAAATTCTAAATTTACTGCCATATATCATGAAATTATGTATTATTCTCGCTCAAATTTATTGCCTACGATATTTCTTCCATTTAGTACACTCGAGTACCGCGACCGCCCTCCCCCGGGACGAGCGCGGTCACACACCGACCGACCGACCGACCGACAGTCTTGCTGTATCGTCTACGACTCGTCCATTTCGTATAAAATATTACAAATATACGCTTATTTATTAGTTTTATTATTAAATTTAAACATTTTTATTACATAACCTTTTGTGATATTCGTAACTAACATTATGTATGTGTAAAAACTAAAGTCAATTATAAATAATAATTAATTTTAAAGTGAAAGTATCGTCTTAAGTGCTCGTCGCTCCGACGCGGGCGCGTTTATGTTTACAAGTAGTGTGACGTAGCGAGTATTTAAAGTACCAAATATTAGTGAATCCTAGTGATGCTAAGTGCCCGACCGACCGACCGACCGACCGACCGACCGACCGCCCGACCGACCGACCGACCGACCTAGTGACGGGACGAATGTGGACGACGGAACGGAAGAAGGTACGAATTCAATGCTCCCCAAAACTAATGTGTATCGAAATTAATACGCCGATCTATATATTTTATCAATAACGAAATCTAAAAAAATTGTTTATACGTCTAAAACAAGCTAAATAAGCATTCAAAATATTAACGCGTTACTAAATAATAGTACTTTATTAGATTAAACATAGTTCCTCGATATTTTGGATGATGTTGTAAAGGATTAGTTGACTCCATCGTTCGGCGGGTGCCGCCACCGCGCGGCAGCCGCCCTCGGGACCGGAGCGCACAGTGAGCACCGAGTGCCCGCCGGAGGAGGTGCTCCCGCGCAAAGTTAATATCTCTATTTTTTATTTTAAGTAAATAATGACTTTCTAATGTGAACCGTTGTGTTCCTTTTAATTTTTACAAATATTTATGTCCATTAATCATTGTTAAAAAATCTACGCCCGATTCCGTCAACTTCGTTTAGAAATTTCCTGCGGGAAGCGCGTCGCGTGTCTACGCGCGTGCAACGTTACACACGTGGCGTGGACTGAGTAGCCGGTGGACAAAAAGATGAGCCTCTGGGTCTTATATGACCTTTGAAAATCATTGTAGTGATTTATGTTGTTAGCGTAAATGAAACGACCATTCTCTTATACTGTTCTTCATTAACTGCCTCTATACTGAGGTTCGACATTACATATACCACATCATAGAAGCGTATAAACTTTTGTTTATATTGTTTGAGTAAACGTATATTCCGTTGTATAATTTCGATATTTCGTATAGTTTTAAAATTACTTGTCTCAATTTTGTTTGAACTGATCATAAACGATATCATAATGACTGATCATAACACATCCTTTAATTTTTTTTGTAGGTATGTCTCTATTGTGACTTTATATCATTGAGGAAGTCTTACTGCGAAAAACCATCTTTTAATAGGGAATTTTAAACGTAGAATCTTTAACATAATCATTTCAAATATATTTAGTAACAAAAATGTACCACAATTCAGTCTGTGATTGTATTTTTGCAAAATGATTTTGTACTAAAATGTAATAAAAGATTGTTAATTTCATAAGACTTTTATTGAAATAGAGTTCACAAGTTTTTATACAGACAGAGATGACAGACCGACTAAAGCCAGGGCTCCCTGCGCGACCAGCAGACCCTCCCGGGCCCCTCGCGCGCCCCTCGCGCGCCCCTCGCGCGCCCCTCGCGCGCCCCTCGCGCGCCCCTCGCGCGCCCCTCCCGGCGCCGCCCGCTGCGCCACGCGCTGTACACTCTTTTTTTATTCGTTACTATTCTTTTTTATTCTCTCTACGTTTCCTACAAACATCATTTAAATACATTAAGAATTTTAAAATGTTTCCATATTCAAGAATCCTCAGTCCCGACCTGCATCGGTCGCCGATCGTTCTTTCATTTTTTTATATTTACACAAAAATGACGAGGTTTGTTTGGACGAACCGACACATCGAATAAATTTTTGCAAATATTTTATAAGAGAAATGTTGACAGCGATGTATATTATTAACATTGCCGTTGTTTTGCCTTCACGGAGACGTTTTAGTAAATCCTACCCTACGTGTGAAATAAATATAACGAATTTACATTATCCTGTAAGATATTTGCCGCTCCCGCTACGTTAATAACTAACTGTAGCGCCGGAGCTCAAGATGGGAGAGCGTTCACGATAAACGATTTTAACATGAAACATAATCAATATTGTATACAGTGTACACACGTGTGTAAAAACGCTTCAGTGGAGAGTTGCCATTGTATCTATCTGCGTGTCCGATATGTTTGTACATAATGATATCGCAAAGTTAAAACAACATTGTTATACTCAACTGGAGCGTTTCTAAATCAGTACCTCTAGTACGAGTTTTTTTACGCTACTATCGTAGTTGCGTTTGAGACAGTTTGTATGGAGAAAAAACAACGCCACCTAGCGGGTGACGTTATATTTTTAAGTCGCGAGTAGGAGATCAAAAACGGAAACTATTATAGTAACGTTTTCGAAACGCAAACTATGCGTTAAAAAAATGACGCTATATTTCGTGTTTTTGCGAGTACGAGTGTCAATTTTGACGTTTGGTGTAGTAAAATACGCGAACGCGAAAGTTAAGTCACTCACCGAAACATTACTTGGTGACTTAGTTTAATAACAGTGATCTAAATAGTTTTATTGTAAATTTTAAGTGTTTTTTTGACTAAATTATGGCTGCACGACTTTTTTTTGTCTGGCATATGCTTGAAACGGCATATTTACGAAATCAAAGGAACAAACGTTATAACATCCAAACGAGACTTCGCAAATTATGCGACCCAATGAAACAATTATCGGAAAGAGAATTTCGGTTTCGATAATTTAACAGACTTTCCAAAAAAGCATTTCTGTCGCTTTGCAAGGAAATACATTTTTATATATAAGCAATAAATACGTACGTAGTAAATAACATCAAATTTGAATTCATTGGTACCCAATCAAAGGATTATAATATTTTGTTTTTATATTGCGTGAAATATAATAGCTTAATAATAATTAAGGATTATATTACTCAACCTTCCATAAATGTAACCAACATATCAAATTGCGTTTGACTAGTTTTCATGTTTCTTATTAATTTAAACACGATAATATTTTAATTTTTTTAAATTCCTTCCAAACAGCGAATAGTTTTAAACTAAATTTTAAATAAAACGCGCTTTCAAGTGGTTGGTCGCTATCCACTTAAAATGTCTAGTATAGCTTGTTCCTTTTTTCTCTGTTGTAAAAAAGAGATAAGGCGTATTTATGGATATCCAACAAATTTAAAATGTCTCAAATACGTCGTGTTGCGTACCAAAAAAGGGTACGTTAAATCAGTCGCATTATAGCAGTCACATAATACGTCATCTCAAAAGAGCCAACATAACCAACCAAACTTAACTATTGTAGTAGTGAGTAAACGCCTTACTTAACGTCTCCTACGAAAGTGACTCGTACTCGCATGTTAAAAGTCAACTATCGGTACGGCGTTTGCTCGCTTGACGCGATAGTTACGTTAGACGTAGTTTACTATGACACTCGTACTAGAGGCACAGTAGTATTAACTGCGCGCTCTGTTATAACTAATCCTTAGGTTAAACTTACTTGTGTTCAATAAATTAAACAATTAATATTAGTATTGTTTATAATTTGAAAATAATTATAGCTACATAATATATAATAATGTATACTATAAATAAAGCGTGCAATAGAACATGTCCGCCATGAGCCCGTGAGGTGGCTCTGCGCTACAAATATTTGACAAGAAGCAACAGTTTGTGTGAAATTCTGTAATGCTAAAGCTGTGTTACATTCTTTCAACAGTCATTATGGAGTATAATATACGAAAAATATTTTTGTATTTACATATAATATATATGTTTTTATTATAAAATAAATAGTCAAATATTGTAATGTGTTTTATTTCAGTCTATATGTATTAAACTTGAAAGCTGTGTGGGAGCTGTTACCAGGGTCGCCAGTATCTCTATTCTAATATAGTACTTTCCAAAAAATTAAAAATTAGTACATAGAAAAAGAATATTATTATATTAAATCACTAAATATATATAACAGTTCTATTTCTTCTAGCACATTTCCTTCCTCCTGGAAAGATGCTGAAATAATTCCTCTACCCAAAATAACTACTCCATCGTCCTTTAGTGATTATCGCCCTATCTCCATTCTTCCATTTCTATCCAAAGTCGTCGAGCGCCTTGTTTATCAACAAATGAATCTTTTCTTAATTAATAACAACCTTTTAAATCCTCTCCAATCAGGCTTTCGATCTGGTCATAGTACGGCTACTGCATTGGTTAAGATTACTGACGATATCAGACAAGCTATGGATAGCCAGGAAGTTACAGTTTTGATATTACTTGATTTCAGTAATGCTTTCAATACTGTTGATTTTGATATATTACTGGCTATTTTAAGTTCTCTTAATATATCTCCATCAGTGATTGACTGGTTTCACAGCTATCTGCATGGCCGCAGACAGCGTGTAAGACTACAGGATTTTTATTCCGATTGGTCTTTTGTTAATGCCGGTGTACCCCAAGGAGGTGTGTTATCGCCACTTCTCTTTTCAAATTTTATTAATCCTATAACTGCCCATGTTTCTTCTCTCTACCACTTGTATGCTGACGATTTCCAAATTTCCTCTCACTCCAAGGTAGCTGATCTACCAAAAACGATTCTTGCTTTAAATTCTGATTTGAATAATATTCTAAATTGGAGCAACTTATTTGGATTGCGAGTGAATCCTATAAAATGCCAGGCTATTGTTTTGGGGAGTCCAAAAATAATTTCTAAGATAGATTTCTCGTTTTTACCTTCTATTATCTTTAACAAAATTGTAATTCCATTAAGTAACAAAGTAAAAAATTTAGGTATAACTTTAGATCAAACACTTTCTTGGACGCCGCAAATATATGAAGTTAGCAAAAAAATGTTTGCAGCAACAGAGTCTATTCGAAGACTCCGTAATCTTTTACCGATTCCCACCAAAATTGCGCTAGCACACAGCATCCTTTTACCGATTCTTGATTATGCTGACGTTTGCTATCTCGATCTGAGGGAAGACCAATTAAATAAACTTGAGCGCATTCAAAATCTTTGCATAAGGTATATATTTGGGCTTCGCAAATATGACCACGTCTCTGAGTTTCGCAATAAGCTTAAGTGGCTTCCAATCCGCCTTCACAGGAATACTCACATTCTTTCTCTACTCTACTGTATACTGTTCAACCCAAATACTCCATTCTATCTTAAACAACGGTTTGAATTTTTAACGGACACGCATGGCCGAAACCTTCGGTCAAAAGACACTCTTTTGCTTAAAATACCTTCGCACTCTTCTTGTTTCTACTCCGAATCTTTCACGGTTCATGCAGCTCGTCTGTGGAATTCCTTGCCGCTGGACATAAGACATGCTAAATCTGTTTTTACTTTTAAAAAACTATTGAAATCGTATTACTTGTTTTTATAATTATGTAATTATTTTTTTCACCTGTCGTTTTTATATATTTTATATATTTTGTATTTGTTTTATATATTTAAGTATGTATTTGTATCTAATTGTTTTATATATATATATATGTGTGTATTGAGTATATTATGTAATTTTATTTATGTATAATATATGTATATATTTATGTAATTATGTATATTATTATTATTTATATCATTATTCAATTTCAGCTTGTTAGTGCCACTGTACACCTCCTCCACCGCTTGTTATTATCATGTCCTCTATCCAAAGGTTGTCTGGAAGAGATCGCTGCCTTAGCGATAAGACCGCCTTTTGTGCTACCGTTTTATTTCTTGTTAAATTATCTGTGTTGGTTATATTGGTGTGCAAATAAAGTGTATTATTATTATTATTATTAAATATATTGTATTTTATGGAAATCGTAAACAAAAAAAAGTCTCATATAATAAGATTCTATTTCTGTGTATTTCTTCTCGCCATTTCGAATTTAGACCGGAAAGTATTATTTCTGTTTATGCCCATAACTGTAGTTTCTGGTACAGCCTTCCAAGTACCCAGACCCGAAATATAGTGCAATATGTATATATATTATAGTACGGTTCGTAAGCCTAGCTGTTTCTAATATTGTCATGTTAAATTTACTGTGAAATAAATAAATACGGAGCATACGGTTAATTCTTAGATGACCTTTCGCACATTTATAATGTATCGGTGGTGTTAATGTAGTTTTTTAAATTATAAAATATATACAACCTAGCATTTTTCTGCAGAAAAATTGTGTTAATTAATACTTATAATTATTAGCATTGGTTTGTAAGACTAAGTTGGCATCGAATGTACAACTACTGCCATGGTAAGCTTTTTAAGCTATTGCATAGCTTTAAGCGCGGCGACCGAATCAAGAAATTCCGTAACCTAAAAATAAAACCTAACACCGACCGCTCGGCCGAGCTACATGGTACGCCTACCATCTGTAATTTTTGACACTCGGCGGAGTGTCAAAACAGATCTCCAAATTAAATAATAAACAACGCGAAAATTAAAAAAAAAAGGTTTGTAAATACCATATCCTAAACTAAAATATTTTGGCCACCGCAACGTAGCAATGACAATTTCTATCTTATTGCCATCTAGTACGGCAACGTCAAACTACATCTATATAATTAGTAGTAAATAGTTTCTACAATATTATTAAGTTAAGTCAAGTTATTATTATATAATATAATTATTGTAAATTAATTAATTATTATTTAACCTTTACTATTTTTTGAAAAATAAATAAAATTTGTGTCCGTGAAAACAATATTTCCCAAGGAATATTAAAATTCGTATAATACAAAAATCTGATGATGGTTCTTTGTAGTACTCCACAAAATAAGATTAAAAAAAATCCATATGTCGCTTGTCGATGTCGGAGTTAAAATTTTTGTCATGTTGTTTTTTTACTTTTGAATAATTAAGTAGGGCTATTTCTATCGATAAATGCGTAGCACAATAAAATAATTTCATTATATAAATAATTAAATTTTAAATTTATTGTCTATAAACCTAACGATATGGTCTATATACCTAACTATATGGTTTTTATATGGGTAATCACTTTAATATGGTTTCCAAATTCTTATTCTTAACTTAAAAATGAAAATAAAAAAGAAATCTAGAAAATAACCGAAATAACTAAAAAGCAAAAATTAAAAAATAAATATTTCCTACAACTAAAGTCGGTGCCGATAATGTTTTGTGTTATGCCGATGTTTTACTATATCTAACAAAAACCCAACAAACAATTTATTTAACTTTAGCGCATAAAATGAAAACTGAGACAAGACAATTCAGCATAGATTAGTGGACCTGTTTATATTATAAAATATAAGCGATGCCCTGGTCCCGCCGGACGCGGCTTGAGTCGCCGAGAGGTCTCCCACACACGGTAGGACTAAGAGGGAGTGGATTTTAAAAATTAAAATTCTTTAGGCGCGTTATGGAAAAATGAATAGAGTGAAATTTTAAGATGCCGCGCATGAGCATCAAAAATTCACAGGTTGAAGCTGTCCGCAAAACCGCCCATTAAGTCTGGATAACAATTGTTTTTAATGATGCCAAAGAAGTGAAACTTCAAACGCGCGTACATAAGTACACGCACCCATTTTTTTTAATGTTTAAGGTTTTATAAGGTTACTATAAAATAGGATGTAATTCTTCAAAGTTTTAATAGTAAATATATATCTATATATATTTATTATATATTTCGACAACTACGCAAAATATTTTAATTCCCGTATTTCCAAACGCACTTATTGTTCATTGATGTGGACGGCAGACAATGGCCGCTCTTACGAAAACACTACATAATAATCAATACTCCGCCGAACCGAATCGAAGGTCGCCGTTACCAATTAATGATATCAGTCGGTATAACTGATAGAAATTTAATTTGACCGCCTTTTGGGAAACTAAAAGAGAAACGCGGAAAGAAAGAAAAAAGTATCTTTTCAACTAATTACAGATTAGTCTGACGACACAATCAGAATTACTTATATCTAATAGAAAAAATTTTAGAAAGCTCTCGCTTGCTGATGCTCTCAAGGCCATTAGTACCTACTTACACTGAAAAAATCTAATTTTATCTAAAAGCTCAAATTGTAACGAGTTTGAATATTATCTATACGTAAGGCTTTTTTTTATGTGAGAGGGCACAAATCGGCAGCAGGCTCACTTGATGTTAAGCGATTACCGCCACCCATGAACATCTGCAACACCAGAGGGCAAGCAGATGCGTTGCCGACCTTTGTTTAGGAAACAAACTACTCAGATTGATCTCACTTCACGAGTTTTTCACCAGCGAACGGTGGGAGCTAGCCAGGCGGACTTTTTCAAGTCCGCTATTTCTATTTACCCTTCAACCAAGCGTGGCCACTCTACTCTGTCTGCGAAAATAGGCAGAGTTTATATTACTATTGTTACTTACTTTGAAATCGTTATTTTTTATGTAGTAATGATGTCCATAAAAGTAATAAATAAAACTTAAATTTAAATAAAAAAAGTTCTTACTTCATATTGCCTCAGCTCTGAGCTTAGATAATGACACGAGTGTGCTGTGTACTGACAGGAAAACAAAATATGCTATAATTATTAACCTTTATTTGTATGACATATTTTCTCGTTATATTTCATTAAAACTCGAACGTCGGATCGATTGATCATTATTCAATTTATTTAGAATCAATTTGAAAGTATATCAATAACAAACAAAACCGTATTGGTTTATAATGAAGGAGTTCTGACGTAGCAATATAGAATTGAGAACCAAATTATAGAATTGAAAAAAATAAAAGATTATTATTATTATATGATACACAAAATATCTGTCAATTACCTCCGATGGCAACGTGGAACCGGTAGAGGACTGGCTTTTTAATAATACCTTAATTTGATTAAACTCTTAAGTTGATATAGATTAACGCTATTTTAATATTACAATAAGATGAAATGTTTCATATAGTTATGGGTCAGTCCCCGACACAGGACATTTCTTAACAGTATCTCCGCTAAGCGAGCTATTGTGATTTTAAACAATGGCAGTGGGATATAATAAACAGTTAAAATAAACATCATTAGAGTAATCATTTCCAGTACAAACAAACAACTCCGCGAGAATTCACGACTGAGGAAGCCGAGATGAAACGTTTTTTAATCGTATTGTGTTTTATATCACGCGCGAGTCTTGAAATACAAGCTGTACAACATTACTACATTTCCAGAAAAGTGCGATCTTATTTACAACCAATAAAAACTGGGTATTATTTTACTCAAGCTAACAACAATCCCACCAAATTTTCAATATTTCCAGAAGGTATCGTTCAACACAACACAAACAGTAAAGATGAAACGGACAATACGTTAAATTTAAATGAAGAAAACGCTAATGAGAAATGCCCGCAATGTCCGTATGGGAGCAAACGTCGTTATAAAACAAAAGAATCTACAGTGGATCCAAAACTAAATTCGAAAGCAGAAAAATCTGAAGATCTGAAATCAGTTGCAAGTAATTTTGAATCACTATACGACATAAACAGCGATTTTCGTGTTGATGATGAAGATGTTAGAACTGATTCTAGAAATTATGATATTTGGCCTTATTATTATAAAAGTACGTATAATTATGAGCCGTTGAATTTCGACATAGAATATGAAAAGGCAAAAGACAAACGTTTCATTGTTCCTTATATAGATAAGGTTATACCGGTTCACGAAATCGTCAATGAAGATGTTACTCACAGCCCTTATTCTGATCTCGATTATAAGTATAGTGACCTGTATACGACTGACAATCCTATGTACGGAGATCAACCTTTCTTTAAGTATATTCTCAACGATTACTTTGATAAAACATACGATGATGATCAATCAAATGATACAGGTCATTCATGGGAAAAAGAGTTTGATCGCAAAATGCCTTTTCATGATATTTATAATCATCCTAAGCGTAGAAGGCGTATTGATAAATATAATCCTCAAGAATATTTTAATAATCATGGTTCAATTCATGAATCAATAAATCGTAAATTTTTTAACAGAAATGTTGAAAGAGAAAACAGCGACATGGGGAAAGATAACAAACGTAGTTATACAGGAGACTATGAAAATGATGGACAAAATTATAAAGGATTTAAAGATTTTGTTGATGCTTTTGCAAACAGATTTGGTTCAGAAAATCATAATAGATTTTCTAAATATTATTTAAAAAATAATGGTTCCAATGGTAAGAAAAAGAAAGGATTCCATAATGTGTATCATAAAGATGAATACCAAGAAAGTAACGACTTTTTTGATGATAAAAATAATAGTTTTATTAACGAAGAAAAAGGCGAATCTCGATTCCGATTAGGTGGCTCAGAAGCCGTTTTGCGCTCTCAAGCAGCAGCAGAATCAGGAAATGATCAAAAGTCTCAAAATAAATCTGAAAATGTTGTAAGTAAAAATTTTGACAAAAAAGATGAAAGTAAAGAAAAGAATGCGGGTCATGAAAGTGAATATAATTTGTATAGGGATGAAGCTAAAAAAGTGGCGCTAAGTAACGCTGATTATTTCGATCACTAAATATTCATTTTATGATTTATAACATTACATTTGGCGATTTAACCTGAAACATTTAAAATATTGCGATAAGTTACTGGATAGATAACAAAAACACTTATGCAATGCAAACTATATCTTATTTGAATAACATAGAGGTGAATAAATTATAACAATGTTTTCATTTTTTAAATATTTTTATTTTTTTAGAGATTTCATACATTTCGTTACTTAATCCTATAAATGATTGATTTGTTATGTTATATTTTATACATTTTGTAAAAATAAAAGCGATGAAATAAAAATAAAGTGTTTAACTTATGTCAATGTACTTAATAATATATCTCTCGTACTTTATAAGTCAGTACAAGAATATGTGGTAAAATAATTACACATAAGCTTAGTGAAAAGATTTGAATTACTATTACCGATTTATCTAGTTCTCTTACTAAGGAAATATATTTTGAAGAAAGCTTAAAAGTTTCGGTACCAAAGCGTTTGATTTTTCTCCGAGCTTTTCCATGTAACTGCTTAAACTTAAAGATGATCTCACTGTTCTAACGGAACTTCTGCCTTCGAATTCTGTGCTTTCAGTACTTTCGTTACTATCATCTTCAGGACCGGTGTCAGCAGCAGACTTTGTATTTTCATTTGGTTTCTTAGTCGTAGAAAGATCATCATCATATTCTTCATCTTTTAGCGACCCTACTGCTTTTTTAGTTACTTTATTCGAAGGTATGTCCAGATTTGTAGAAATTATTGCTTTGCTGTGTCTCAATACTGCCTTAGAATTTTGCACTTCTGCTTTTACGAACGAATTTTCATCTCTTTTTGTATTTAATTTAACTTTCAATCTCGGTTGTAAAGGCTTACCTCTTCCAGCAAACTCATCATGATGGATATCAAAGTCATAATCATCTATATTAAAGTCTTCGTCTTCGTGCTCTACCGAATCTGAATATTTAATCGGATTTCTTATTTTCATTTGATAATCCTCTTCACTGTCCGCTTCTGTAAACTTAGGAATGGGTTTCTTTACTAGGGCTACTTTTGGTTTGATTGCCGGTTTAACTTGGGTAACATTTTCACGCTTATCGATCTTCTTATTCAGTTCCCTCGGTATCCGAACGGTATTATAAAATATGCGAGTATTTTTATCCGATTTCGAAATGATAGGTTTATCGAATTCCTTGACAAAAAATCCTATGTTTTCATCATTTTTTTGTCTAGCAGCAATTTTAGCTTCTGATATAAATAAAACTATAACACCAAGTAAGGTTAATATGCTCAATTTCATCGTTGTGAATGGTAGCTCCGTTGGACATCGACTAGCAGCGTCACATTGTGTCAGATTGAATGTAAACAGCTACTTGTTATATTTGTCTTTATAGTTATTGTACGTTACAATTTAAACAATATTCGTGATGAGAAATTGGACAGATATTTGTTTTAAAAACAACTGATGTTATTCTTCGTAGCGTCGATGTATTTTAATGTGTATACCACCAACGTTAAAAGGGTTAGAAAATTAATTTGTATTAGTGATAATCAATTGCACATTTTAAATATTTTCGAACTTCTTTAGCGTGTTTAGAATTTTATCGTAATTATTTTTTATTTATAAATAAATTGTTAAATTACGTCGATAATTAATCGTTTCCTGAAGTAGTAGTAATGTGTAATTTCACCCTTATGATTTATGATTTCACTTGTGCTAAGCCAAATTGTCATTTGTAGTCTGTCGAATATTTTTACTTAGTAGTTATATAACTTATACATCGTTTCAATGTTGTTTTTAATATTTTATAAACGTTTACTATGATTCAGATAAAATATATTTATTTGTTTATTGATCGCTCGAGTCGCAGTAAACAACACTGAAAGAGATCGTTTATAAGAACAAAGCGAAACGAACTCGTCGTTAGTTCTGTGACTACACTGCAGACATGGAAATCACGTTAAAGTTACTTGGTATATTTTTATACTTTAATTCTGTGGTCCCAGTTTATATGCATTATTTTAGTGATAATTCAAATTACATTACAACATTGGGGAATATAGCTAATTATTCAAGGAAGCGAGTATCCCATAAAAAATATTTTAAAGGAAGCCATAATCAAAACTCAAAATTGGTTAATGAATTAGCAGTGGACACGCATTTCACCATTCTTAAATCACCACTGAATATATTTGCTGATGTCCCTGTTAAATTTCAAAGTTCTCAAATAACGCACAGAAACACTTTACCACCTCGGCACGAAGAAGAAGACAATACCGTCAAAAAGGATCAGTATAAGATGGAAGAAAGATGGACAAATGATAACGATGAAACAAAGTCAACGACAGACAAAAATGAAACACCGGTGCATTATAAAGAAATATACTTTATTCCAAACAAGAAACACGAATTTGCAAGAAGATTTCCTGAAAATCAACGAAACTCCAAGTTAAATGAGTATAAAGTTCATGCAGTTTTAGATGGCAAGATGTCGAGTAGTAAAGTCAGTGATCGACTATTCTATTCTCCTGAGAACGGATATCACAAAAACAAACATGGAAACTCTTTCAAAACGAATAAAAATACTAATCTCAATGCGATAAAAACGCATTATATAAACACAAACAAGTTGGATAGAAGTTTACCGGAACGAGAACAAAATAAGAAAAGTGATAACGACTACGAACTGGAAAGTAAAACAGAAAAACCTACAGACAGACGTCAACAGAAAGGAATCTCTTTCAACGCTGAAAAGTATCTGCCACAAACTTCACATCTATTAAATAGCTTTGAACAAGATGTGAAAGGATATGGTAGAAATAAAATGCCAGTGAGGAACAGTAACAATGCTGTAAGTGCAGGAGTTCACAGCCCTCGTGCACTTTTTTATGAAATGAATTCCGATACCTTCGACCGTCCTGATAGGTTATTGAATGAAGAAGATCGAAGCTACGTGCAGGGGCCCGTGAACAACTTTTATAGAAATAGAGTTGCGAGGTACGAAACAGACTCAAATAAGTCTAACGGTGTAAAGAATAAACAAACAAATAACTATACTTTTTTTAAAGATTAACATTGTTATTTTAAAGTAATAAATCGTTGAGTTGGTTTGTTAGTTTTACTTTTGAGATAATGTCCCTAATACAAACAAAATATAACACTAACTTTGCCTGCAGCTTGGTAGCTCACGGTATATAGTTTCTTGACTATCCCGCTGGAACCTGACAATTCTGCGAGATGAGTAAGAAAGTATCCTCTTCTTTAATCTAGGCAATAAGCTATTCGTGCTCCAAATATTATCCATATCTTCTCTGATACTTAACTCATATCAATTAATTATCATTAACATTGCATTAACTTTTGATACAGAGTGAACCGATTTGAATGAAACAAACACAAAATGTTCATAAAGAATAACGATGCTTTATCATTTTCTTACTCAGTTTTTAGTTCCAACTATGTAGTTTTAGCAACGATGCGTGCACAAACAAACTGTCGGACCGATATTCCTAAAAATGATAAAAATGCATTTAATGACTTATACTATTAGCCGCATGTTGACGACCGTTGTGGCGTATTGGTAGCGAATCTGCCTTTTGTCTCGACGGATATTTTTATTGACCTTAAAATATCTGTCTCGGTCTGGGCGTTTGTCGTTGTGGGTGTTCCCACCATGCCTCGAGCACATTAAGCTGTCGGACCCGGTTGTTATCATAACATCTGATAATAATCATTAACACTTGATCAGTAATTGCTTATTTGCTCGTATCCAATGATTTGCTGGTTCGCCTTTCTGGGTTGTGGACGTCGGATGGCAATCACTCTGTCTAAAAACTACTAACTTGTTAAACCGGGATTATAGTAATAAGCAGACCTGAAATCCTAAGAAGATAAAGATTTCGCCCCATGTATTTAACTTTTTCCATAAAAATCTAAAATGTACAGACACGTGAAATTTAGAATTTTATGATAATTACTTAGAGAGGTATCTTATAACATTTTACAACATAGATAGAGAATAGTATATATATTCAAACATTGGCGTAACATAGTTAATGGTGATGACAGATGGACAGAGGATTAAATTCGTAGAGCTTATGTTGTTAGTTCCGTCACTATCTCAAACTTTACTTATTAGTATCCAGAACATTTAATTCTTAATCACGCCATGCTCGCGAGAACGATCTTGAGCCGCCTGCGTCCAGCGCCTGATATTTTTTGTACTTTCTCTGTTTGTTCCAATTAAGCGGATTGTAAATATTAACAAAAGACATCAATAAAAAGATGCGAAGATGATTTAACAAAATGCTGGAGAAGACTAGCTCGGGACAACAACGTATAACCCACCGTTTTGGGCAGTTCGCTAATAGTCGGTAAATAGCATTGATAAATTTTATAAAATACGAGCTTCTGCCAGCGGCTTCGCCCACGTAAATAATGATTTTAATATAAAATTTGAACTTGAGGAATTTCAGAAAATGTAAAAACACGTCTAATCGTTGGCCAAAAAACAGTTTCATGCTTATACAAAATCCTTTTCACCTACATATTTGATTATGGGTTGAATTCCGAAACATTGTTTCTTTATGCTCTTTTACGTTTGAAGTACAGCATCTGTGAAAGTAATCAGACAAAATATTTCAAGTTTAGGTTAGATGTTGATATGCATCGGATATATGTATCGGATTGTGTTTACATACATGTGTCAGAATAATATGTAATTTCAATCAAAAGCACTAAAGAGTATTGATGTAACCTTTGAAGCAAAATAATTGTCTACCCGTGTTTAACCTCGTTAAGGTATGAATTTCAATAAAATACGAAACAGGTCTTTCATCAATTGTTTTAAAAAAGGTTTATGGTAAATTTGAAGTAGATTGAACCAAGGAATCGCGCTGTCCCATATAAACTTTGACCTTTAGTATTTCGGAAAATCCTTTCTTATCGGATACCCACGTCATACAAAGAACACACCTTCAAAGTTTCAGGTCTCTATGATCTGCGGCTTAGGCTGTGCGTTGATCTGTCAGTCATTTAGGACAAAGCTTTATATATATATAGATAGAAGAAGATGATGAGTGCAATTTGGTGTCCTTAAGAAGGTGCAATTTGGTGTCCTTAAGGTACAACCTGAGGCTGATTGTCAGACAGACTGACATCAAGACGCGGCTTGAGGTGGTAGCAAACCAAGCGGGCACACTTAAGCCATAAAAGCAGCCAACGGACCAGCACTAGGATTGGCGGGTATAAATGTGGTAGAACTTCTTCTACTACAATACAGGTTTCCTCACGATCGCCGATCTTTCGCCGTTAAGGTCGAGATAAATTCGAATCACATATTAAGCAATTGTAAAACTACAAGAAAGCGCCTGCCTGATTTGAATGCGTTCTTGGACCATCTCGTCATTTAATCGTCGCGTCGTTTGCTAAGCTAGCTGCGAGTGAATAACATCGCAGTCTTTAGGTACGATTTACGCACGGGCGTAGCAATACTGAAAAAAGCACGAATACAATGCATTTTGAAACTATTTAACTAAAAACTATTGAAGAATAGATTACATTTTGCACCCCTCCGGATCCTAAATTAAGATTTTGCCGTCCCCTAGGCCAAATGCTGGCCACGCCCACAGTATACGGCTTTATTGATAATCAAAAGTTTCAAGAATATTTCATATAATTGTATACTTCAAACAATGTTTACAATGAATGATAGATACAACCCTGATACTAATTTATGATAATATTAATAACAGTCACAGTAAAAACTATATCAACTAGAAAAATAATACGATCAACAAACGCCCTTCATTGAATTGTCTGCATATACTATGTCGAGTGTTTTTATCGCAGTCGCCTAATAAACTCGCACCAATGCACCGTACAATTTATACAGGGTTTTTCATTATCATTGACACAGAAGACTATTTCACAATCTCGAGAGCGCGTTTATGAATGTCAACGTTCGATGCTGTATAATATCTATATAAAGATTTCTTTTAAACTTTGCAGTCATTACTGCAAGAGAGGCTTGGCGAATATGCTGAGCTCTTTGACGTTGCTGTCTATCGTAGCCGCTTGCGGCTCCGGTATGGAGATGAAGGAAACTGTCGAGCGCATGGTGATGGTCCGCACCACGGGCTCCGACCTCCAACCCGCCGCCACGGGCTATATATACAAGAAAAAGAACGATGGACAAGAAAGTGTTATTAAAATGGGTGAAAGTGAAGTAATGGAACAATTAGCTAAACTATATGAACGGCCGAAAGCTTTTGTCCCACCTGCAGCTATTACAAAGGGACATGTTAACACCAACGTAGAAGATGAAAACAACGCCGAATCAAAGAGCGATGAACGTGTAATACCTGTTAAGGAAAATGCAGACGATCACATAGATGGCATAGCCGATGATGATTATAAGAAAATTTTCGACGAATATTCATCTCCTTATGATAATACCGCTTACAATGATTACATTCGTAGCTTAAAATACTTTAGCGACGGGTTTCATCGCGGGTTTAAGGGCGAAACTAAGCATGATGACGACGACTATAAAAAGTATTACGGGAACGGCGATGCCGGAAACTATCACAAACACGAATATGATAGTTTTGCCTTTTCTAAGGGTGGACAAAATAAGGATAAAGATGAATCCGACGCTCACGAGACGCACAAACACGACGACGAGCACAGAAATAAAGCCTCTCACAATAGGGAACAAAACACCTATGGATTTCACAAAGTCTTCGATAAAGATATTGAGCGACAACAAAAAAACCACGGTATTCATGATAACGAGGGAGTCAAAAACAATGTCCATAGGCTCGATGGATACAAATATCACGGAACAGATAGTACCGGATACGAGAAAGACGGTTCATACGACAGACATCGCGGCACCCTCGGGAGGAGTAGCCACCGCGACGACGGTTCCAGAGAAGAACAAAAAGACAATCGCTCCTCCGAAGATACAGAGTCATCTGACGAGAAGCGTGGCCGGCCGGCTGCGGACCAGGGCTTCAGCTTCGAAATTAAGCATTAATAGCTTGTTAAATATTTTTCTTATAGTTTTGTTAACATTTGTAAATATTTAATTTATTATTATAAAAATAAGCTAAACCCTACATATGAATTTGCTTATTTCTCAATCGTTATCAAAACTAAGCATTTCTATTATTTGAAGAGCTAAGCAATAAATTATTTCGCCAGCAGACATAATATTATTACAACAAAATTTTATTTTTACAATAACTCATTATTCACTAAATAATTTCAATTTATTAAATTCAATTGAAAAAGCTTCAAGAAATTAAGATATATAATATGCAAATGTAAAATCTGCGTGCACCAAAATGTGTTAATACATCGACAGTATATATCTAAGGATATATCGTAAGTTTTATGGAACAAAAACGCTCCCTACTCTTTTACGTAAATTAATATAATTTATTATACGAAACTAATGAAAATGAATGAAATTCTCGAACACACAGCAGACCACATGCAGACGAGACGCACAATGCACACTGCACACAAGTACACTGTACAGTGTATAGTGATATCGAATCTTGTTTTCGTATATTCGAGTTATTTTCTTATATTCTATATTGAGTTTTTGATTCTATTTTTTTTATTAATATTATAAAAACTTACGTGAACTAGCTACCGTTGGCTATCTTTCCGATTCGACACGACCTGAAAAACCTTTAACAGATAAGCCTTTTCTTTGCTTAAGGTCAGCAACGCCCCTGCATGCTAACTAATGTTCCAGATGTTCATGGGCAGCGAAAATCGCTTAACATTAGGTGAGCCTCTTGTCCGTTTCTCCCTTGAAGGTTTTCAGAACTTCTTGAACTTAAATACTGAGCACCTGTCCCAGGTGCTACAGCCATCCTACGCAGATCAGAAAGACACAAAACGATTAGAGGACACATATCCTTTTGGCCGCAGCACAAGTAGAAGTGACCCAAGACCACTCGCCGATTAGCGAATAGCGTCTACTTCAATGATCTATTACCTACATAATAAAATATAATCTTCTATTAAAAACGAATATTTAATTGTATGGATTATCAGAAAAGTAGTTATAGTTCCCGTCCGCTTTTCTCATCGATTAAAATTAAAAGCTAAACACTCACATTACGTTAGTCGTAATATTCAGACATTGTCCGGAGCGAAAATCGAACTTGCGACCACCGACGTTCAAAGCTATCTGTCTATCACTGTGGCGGAACAGTCATCATAATGTATAAATATATTCAACATTGTAGATATATCTGATTTTTTGTAGCCAAAATTTTATAAATAAATATTTCTTTATTTCATACGGCACACAAAACAGGTAGCAACTACAAATAATTTAACAGAAACATGCGTTAAAAGGTTTAAACAAAGTTGGCACCTAAGAACATAATATGTAGACATCTTAACTAAATACTGAGCTAGCTACAGTTACTTATAATCAAATGAAATTGAAGATTAAATAATTATTTATACTATGATCATTAATATACTGTTTGTTTTTATATACAATCATAATAATATATAAAATAGTTTAAAATAAAGTGTTGCTGAAAAAGAAAAATATTAAAAATACAATGATTCACTTACCAATTATTGAATGCTTGTGCGACGAAGCGCGCCGTCACCTTGACCCTAGTCAGTGAGTCACTAATAAAATAATTAAAAAATGATTTTATGAATGACCTAAATGTTCACGAGAAAATTAATGTAAGCCGTATTACATAAGCCAAGCAACTTTTCCATACTTCCCTCGTCAATATTTACTAAAATTAATAAATAAATAAATGCAACACACTTAAAGGGAACTCCTGTATCAGGGAAACATACAACAAATACACCAGTCGGGAGCGGGAAGTGAACCCGCGACCTGGGCTGCTTAAGACAGGTTCGCTACCACTGCGCCACAGCGTCGTCAAATTTGTAGTTTCCTTGATTTCACCAGAATCCCATCATCAGATCCGGACCAGATTACAATGGGACCACCTCGAGAGTGCACCCTTTCAAACGATAAAAGAGCCGCCGTCGAGCAATAAGAAACAAGCGTACAGTCAAATATAAATAAATACTATCTTTCTTTTATTTTACCAACCTGTTATAGCATTACAGCAACATTATTATTATTTATATTTTTATGGTTCCGCAGCTAAATCGCAAAAACAGAACCCTGATAACTTCGTCATGTCCGTGTGTCCGTGCGTAGCTACGTCGCAGTTATTTTACTCGACGATTATAATATGCTCTTATCAATACGAAACTTCGTAAATAGGTGCTTTCTATGAACACATATTACATATTAATTACTAGTGGTAGGTGTTCGTACATTTAACTGAAGGTTAAAAAAATTCCGTATATGGCAACGAGTGAGGTATCTTAGAGGTCTTTAAAAATAATAAGGATGTTTAATTGAAGATTGAAGTCATAAAAATGTAAACATCACAGACCCAGGACTGACTATTATCTAGACTTATTTTAGAACATGTCTTTATATTTTAAATACTTAATAATGCTGCATTGATGTTCTAATTGCGTCAAGAAACACTTTCTTGATTGATTAATTTTTCTGCTGTGATTAATTAAAATTTCATTTTTGAAAAAGTAAAAGTCGACATTTACCTAAATATAACTTCATGGGATATCAAATAAGTAATAAAATTAATAGTCTAACTGTTCCCCATAGGCCCGTTATATCGCTATACTTATTATAGTTGAAACACTTTTTGCCTGCGGTCGGCGGCCGCATGACGTTACTCAATTTTTTCATTAGCAATGTCTTTGTCACCTATAACCTCGTGAGGAACAATCTGTTACATGGCTACGAGAAAGGTAGCAGTGGAACACTCACGGACCTTCTTTTGTCTCTAACCTAGATATAAATATTGGGCAACGGGGTTATCAAATTATTACAGCACAGTCAGCTGAACAGGAAACATCTCAACATGAAGGCAGCAATCAGTTTGGTGTGTGTGGTGGCTTGCGTCTCCGCAGTTCAAGTAGGATATGCACCTCCAGCAACTAGCTACATTTACCGAAGTGACAACGGTGGGCCCGCCAGCCTCATTCAGTTTGGCGCTCATGGCTATCAGCAGCCTCAGGAGTTTATTGGTCCCATACCAGTTGTACAACCACAGCAAGCGGTCGAGTCATATGGCTTAGCACCGCTCCCATTGCCCTATGTCGCCGCAAAACCTATCGTTATAGAAGACGCTGAGGAAGATGATGGAAGCTCCAATGAGGAATCTGAGGAGGGCCTTGATGGAGGCCTAGCTGCACATGGCATTGAGCACTCAGCTGGAGGAGGCGATGCATTTAATCAGAAGCATTTCGCAGCCCACGGCGAGAAAGGAGCTAAGGGCTATCACATTCAAGACCATCAAGCTAAAGGTGCCGCTGGTCAATACGGAAAAGAACACAACGAGGGCTACTTCCATGAAGCCAAGGGAGAAAAAGGCCAGCACCACGATGAAGCGGACGCTCATGGCAAACATTATGAGGCCGGCAAAGGCTACAAGGGAGGTGACCACGGACACAAGAAACACTTCAGTAAAGGGGAAGATGTAACCGGCTACCATAAGACCTTCCACAAGGATGAGTACAAAAAGGACCATGACTTCTACGATGTCGCCGACAACAGTGGAAACTTCAAAAAGCACGGGTTCCAGGAAGCTCATCACGGTGCCGAGGCTGGCGGCCACAAGAAAGGTGGGCACAGCGATTCTGCTTTCAATAAGGGAGGTTTCGGCAAATCTGGATTCCATAATAAGGGTGTAGTGGATGAAGCTGAAGAGGGTCACACCGCAGAGCAAGGTGCTGATAGCCATTACAACCACCACGAGGACTATGGAAAGAAAGGCGGTAGCAGCCAGGAGAAGGAATATGCCTTCGCTGGAGCCGGTGCCGGCGACGACGACGACGACGACGATGACGACAGCCACTACGACGAAGAATGAAGTATTTTTAAATTTAGATGACTGTTGATTAATTTATTGCTATTCGTGATTATTTTGTTATGTTTGATACTCCGTGTAAATACTTTTATATAGCAGAATGTGTAAATAAAGTAAAAAAAAATATTTGAAAAAGTTTTAATGAACAGCCTTTTGTTTAGTAATATTAATTTTACATCGCATCGATATTCGATAGTTGATACCATTTACTCTTAGCTCGTTATGAAAATAAATAATGTAAAAAATCTCTTTTGCTTTATTTTGTGAAATTTATATTTTTCAAGTAAAACCAATCAATCGTAAATCAAAAAAATTCAATAATTCCAAGCCCTACTTTTTATTTCACTATAATCTTTGAACCCCCATGTCATCTCTTCAGGGGTGGAATTTATGACAATGTTAATATATCAATCGAATGCTATACCGTGTTTCTATATCTTTAATTGTTCGTCAAAAGACAAAAGTTTCATGCTTCTAGTTTCAAATGACCCTCCCCTAGGGTTGAATTTCGAAAAATTCATCCATAGTGCTCGGTTAAGTTTTAAAAAGAACATCGGTGAAAAAAATCAGCTTTCTAGGTCAAAGGGTTTCGGCATGGCGTTGATATGTAAGTCAAGTATTTCTCCTTTTATACGTATAGACTATTGCAACTATGTAAAGTTATAAAATTAACAATAATGAGTACCTAACTAAAATATATCCACACTTTACTAGACTAAGAAACGAACCGCTATTGGAACAAAAAAACAGCTGGATCGTCAAACAACGACATTACATAATGATAAAGATATGAAAAAAACATACAAATTCACTTAATATATGGAGTGAGTGTATCTGTAAATGTAGCGCAGAAGAAAAAGGAAGCAGAAAACGAATACCATGAAGTGTCATTTAAACTGTCATAGTAATTCATTGTTAAGTATTTTCTATTCCAAGCACAAATGGTCCGGCTCCACCTTCTTACAGAAAATCGGCTCATCTCCTCTCTACTGTCTATATATGTCTTTTTTATTTGTTTTTCTTTTTTTTTTAAACTTTTTCTGTTATCATAATAATGTCCAAGCTTTTAAATTGTTTTACATTTTATTATTATTTCGTGTGTCCTAAATAAAGTTTTCTTTCTTTCTTTCTTACTTTAAGTTTCGCAAAAGCTCATACATTTCGGTGATTGCTTACCAACAAGCAGACCGTATGCATGATTGCCAACCCTAATTAAATTAAATTTTAAAAAGTTTTGTTATTACTACGAAGTCATATTTTGTGACTCTTGTCCTCTAAAATAGCGTTTAGATATTTAACAGGTTATTTTTCTTCCTAAGTCATAGTTTTACTCTTGAATTTGAAATAAGTTGTAAGTAAATGTTAATGTAATCGCTAAGTTAAGGTACCTGCTCTTATAAAAGTTGCAAATAAATTACTTGGCCCTATCTTTAATTGTCATTAGTTATTATTATTTATTGTAATAAATATTAAATATAATAATATAGTTATATAAATTTATTCATACCAATATATTTATACAAATTAATCAACATAAAATATGAATTTGTATCACCGTATTGACAGTAGAGTATTTACACAGTTTAACTTTAGTAACCTTTATTTATAGCTTTAATTTTTAAACTTAATGTAGCTTGAAGTACACCTCATTATTAAATGATATGGTTCCAATTACTGATCAAGCTTGAAGCTTCTTAGACGCCATTTAGTGATGGTCTTGAATGTTAAGAAATCGATTAATTCAAAACCAATTTATAATGTCACTTTAATTTATAGCTATCTATTAATATAGTAATTATGCTAAGCTGTATTTTTTAAAATATTATGATACTAATAAACATATTTCAGATAATTTCTATAATTATTGTATAAAAGTTAAACATATAATAATAAAAGTGTTTTGATACATAAAAATACTTAATACATAGTTTACTGTAATGTTTTGATTAAATTGTATTTAAGGTAGATTTAGTATCACAAATTATAGCTTGTAACTATATATATATATTATAATGTTTACTGTTTGATCTATGCATATTGTCTATGTTTATACGAATGCTATACCGGGACCATTAGTAAGATGCCGGCAAGCGACCACCACTAGGGTGGGCGGATACAGGTACGCCAATTTGATTTTTTTCGACGACATGCACTTTTTCCACCATGTTTTCCTTCACTGTTTGGCACGAAAGAAATTCGAAACACAAATTAAGCACTTGAAAAGCCACAGATTTTTGCCCGGATTTGAACCCGCAACCTTTGGTCAAGTGCAGCTGCACTCTAGTGACTCTAGTGTTCTTATGCAGTGACAATTCAATGAATAGTATCAGAAGCATTTAAGTCTTAGGACTTTTAACAAACAACATAACATACATACAGACATAATTTGATATATATTTTCTTATAATTACATTTCCATAGGCTGCCATTGACTGTCTCTCCTTCAGAGAGCCATGTCGGTGGACTTATTAGTTGTATCAATTAGTATGCAACCGCGCGGAACATCATTTTAAGGATATTAAAAAAAGCTTACCCTTGTCCACGAATTTACAGCTAAGGCTATATAAACTCAACAATTGGCATGTATGTCAGTGTCGTAACCTACTTCGATTGTGCAAGATCTTATAAAAAATTAGAACATGACTTTAAGAAAATTATTATTATTGCTGTCACTGACATCAATTTTATGTGGGACTGAGTCGTCACCGGTGGACTTGGGTTCATTGGAGTTTGACAATCTTGACACCGATGTCTCGGACCTCAAGTATGAACCCGACAGCGGGGACTTGGAGGAATTTTTCAAGTCTAGTGATAAGAAAACTGCAACTGAAGACACCGGAAAGAATCAACCTAAGCTTAATATTGGTGCATCCGGATCTAAGAAAAAAACTACAGACAGCAAAGGATTGAATATACTATATAATATTGAAGGCATTAAGAAACTTTTGAAAGAGGCCGGTCTTCACGACGCTGGATCTTATGACGATGGAGCTTTATATGCTGCAGCGAAAGGGATAGCCGCTGCAGGTGTTGGCGTCGCCGGAAATGAGGAACGTAAATACAAAAAGGGAATTAAGTCAAAAGGATTTCATAGAGTGTCTCATAAAGATGAATACAACAATAACAAAGAATTTTATGTCGACGATGAAACCAGTGGTGTGATAAAAAGAATTGGTGCAAAAGGACTAGGTTTCGGAGCAAATGCTGGTGCAGGTTTCAGGAAGGGCTACTATCACCACGACCACGACAAGGGACTGTTTGCAAAGGAAGGGCTCTCCGATAAGGGCAACCTGAATAAAGAGTATGATGGATATAGTGATTCACAAGGATTTGATGCGCATTTCAAATTGAATAATTAGCTGCTTTTCGAAACTAAGAATTACGAGTAATATAAACATTCTTACAGTAGTTGTTATATATAGTATATAGTTTATTTATTTATTATTTTCCTTTTACAATATGAAATAACTAGTAGGTAAGTTTTTGTTATCACATTATTTTTTCAATAAAAAGATTAAACAAAAATTCTTCTACAAACAAGATTTTTCTAATAAAAAAATAGCTCTACATCAATCAATATCTAAATCCGTAAATAATTGTGTACCTAACGCTACTATCTTAATATGCATATCTTTTGCGGTATGTATTTAACTGAGCTCAAAGAGAACATGATGAAATAAAACTATTTAGTAACGGAGTCAGGTGCTTTAAGTCATTCAGTGTTATGGGTGCAAAAAAATATTTCGTGTATTTCAATGGTAAGTTATAAATTAAATCAAAGTTTCTTCCATTTATTGGTTATTTATTTACAAAATATTATTGAAAATTTTCTTTTCCTTAGTTTCATATTTTTTTCATTTCAGTCTCAACACTACTACATGTTCTACATAATATTGATTGCTTACACTTAATACCTTCACAAAATAAAATGAACCCACTGTCAACTATTACGAATCAATATAATCCATTTTCAATTGAATCAGAACCGGATCCTTTTACGAGTGGTCAAAAAATTTTTGGTTTAATGATGTCTCCACCGTTTGTAAATACACATGAAATGAAAACTGATCATCAAAAAGCTTACAGCTGTTCTATAATTTCATGTTTAGACGATGACTTAAAAAAAGCTGTATGTGCCTGCAACTTAAATACAGGCAATGTTGTTTCATTTACAAATAGTTGCGATGTAAAAACACACAATTGCAGATACGATACCGGTAAGAATGAAAACACATTGATGTTAAAGTTTAATTTTGATAATCAGTATAATATGTATCCACAAAAATGGGCATAAATAAAAAATAAAAAATAATAAAAAATTTAAACTATCAAGAGATTAATACGCTTATTTTTGTTTAATATTATCAATAATTATTACATTTTGTGTGTGAGTGTGTGTTTTATTAAGGAGTGTGAAATATTTCATTGGTTTCAGAATTTAGGATTATTTTGAATGAAAGCTGTCCATGGGAGTTCAAGTCGCGTAGTGGACAGTCCAATGAAGAACTGGAAATTAACATTACAGATCCTAAGTATTATAATTGACATAACTGAGTAACATTAAATAAATACCAGCAAAGTAGGACCAACAATAATAAGACGACAACATTTCGGTATTTAACCAAAAAAAGTTACTTTGATTGAAACGATACATATTATAAAGAATATATAGATGATAAAGAATATTTATTTATTAGCTTTTGTTATTTCTAAAAATTAAAAGTATATTATGGTATAACATGGGACAGTTTTAAACCTAGTTAGAGCGAAAGCTATTTACTACCACATTAGAGTATTACCCGCTAGTCACCAAATGTCCGCTTTCAAAAAATATGTCATGTCCAAAGTTGTCCATCTATAATAAAAGCAATAGCAATAAACAATATAAAAACAAAAAACAGAATCACTTTTTGCACTTTAAATTATCGTCGGACAAAACACTGGTAAAACATTATGTTACAGATTGTCGACAAAACTCACTGGTAGTTATAAGTAAAATCACCACAGTTAAGGCCTAACGAGGGCATAATAAATTAATTTTTCCTTTCGATAGAAGGGCTTTGTTTGGACATGGCTAAGAAAAATTTCCAAAAAATAACATTCTTTCGTCAGTTATCCATTTTATATTGAGTTCAAGTTTTTACGCCACTGATACTTGGCATACAGTGCCATGTATACGCATTCGTTCAGTTTTTGTCATTTTCGGTTAACTGCTGTTCTTGTTGAGTTTCTTCGTTTTTCGTGTTTTTGTTTAGTGATCTCACCTCACTCGTGAGCTGCCTCATTCGAGGTACTCGTGAGAACAAATTGAAAGAGTTACTCATTTTTCATCAATGAACCACCTCATTCGCTCATCGTAGCCGACTCGACTGGCAACATTCGTCACGTTAGTGTCGTGCGCGAGGCGAGCTGATCAGTTGAGGCGAATGATGCGGATTTGAGGAATGAGGATGATGCCTCTATATTCGACACTATTAAATAATATTCTTACTTAAATGAGTGAGGTCGAGTTATGATTTTACGAATGGATTCTATAATATTGTATGATGCTTTCATGTATGGCGGTATGTAACCAAATAATTTTGATATGAATCTATACAAATGAATAAAATTGAAGTTTATGTTTGTAATTCAATTTAACAATTGTAACATTATAAAAAACCATTTTTAATATTTTTGTCTGTCTGTCAGTATGTTCCGGCTAATCTTTGAAGCGGCTGGACTGATTTTTAACTAGACTCACTGGCAGGTAGCTGATGTTATAAAGAGTAATTTAGGCTTTTTATATAAAAATAAGGGTTCCATGCAATTATTATATATAAATAAGCTGTTACTCGCAACATCACCCGTGTATTGCAAATGAATATATCAATAAGCGACATTTGAGAGTTAAGATCCATGAGGTGAAAATTAAAGCCGTCAAGAAAATCCTCACCTCAAATGAGGTGTACCTCGTGAGTACCTCACGAAGTAAAATGAGGGACTCCCTCGTCCTCATCTAAAATTGCCGAGCTACCCATCACTATTTTTGTTACAGTATAAAACTTGACATTACAGATTACTAGTTCTATGGGAAAAAAATCAAACTCATTAACTATGATCATTACCCCATCCCTAATGCTGAGCTGTCAAAATTATTGACGACGTTGTGGCGCAGAGGTAGCGAACCTGCCTTAATAATAATAATAATAATAATAATTTATTTCAATCAACGTAGATCATAACATAACTAAACGCCACAGGTCGCGGGTTCGATTCTCGCTCGGAGCATAATATGTTTGTATTTTTTTTTTTTTTTTTTTTTTTTTTTTTTTTTTTTTTTTTATGTAAGAGGGGGCAAACGGGCAGGAGGCTTACCTGATGTTAAGCAATCACCGCCGCCCATGAACATCTGCAACACCAGAAGGCATGCAGGCGCGTTGCCGACCTTTAAGGAAAGAATACGCTCTTCTCTTGAAGGTTCCCAAGTCGTATCGGTTCGGGAAGACCGCCGGCGGAAGTTGATTCCACAGAGTGGTTGTGCGAGGAAGAAAATGTCTTCTAAATCGCGCTGTTGTGGATTTCCAGACATCGAGGTGGTAGGGATGGAATTTAGAATTTTGTCGCGATGTCCGATGGTGAAATTCAGCCGGCGGGATCAATCCAAACAATTCCTCAGAACATTCCCCGTGATATATGCGATAGAAGATGCAGAGTGATCCGACATCTCTACGCAATGCCAAAGGATCAAGCCGATCGGAAAGGGCTTGATCGTCGACAATTCGAGCCGCTCTACGTTGGATGCGGTCAATTGGAAGTAGCTGGTACTGGGGAGCTCCCGCCCAGAGGTGAGAGCAGTACTCCACGTGCGGTCGAATTTGCGCCTTGTAGAGCTTCAGGCGATGAGCCGACGTGAAGTAGTGCCTCGCCTTGCTGAGCACACCAAGCTTTTTAGAGGCCAATTTGACCCTTCCTTCCAATTGATCGCGGAACTGAACGACGCTCGAAATGTCGACACCAAGTATTCCGATACTAGCTGTGGCAGCCAGGGAGTGTTCTCAAAACGAGGAGATACGACAAATGGTGATTTTTAGCGGTTAACGCGCAAACTTGTGTCTTCTTGGGGTTGAATTGGACTAAATTTAGTCGGCCCCAGTCCGAGACTTTGGTCAATGTAGTCTCGACTTCAGACACAAGTTTGTTCCGGCACTCAATGACGTTTTCCCGAGAAATATTAGCGCGGCCGGTGTATAAAGCGTCTACAGTGCTGTCGTCCGCATAGCAATGAATGTTGGAAATTTCCAACATGTCATTGATATGCAGAAGAAACAAAGTAGGAGACAGTACGCAGCCTTGCGGGACACCAGCATTAATGGGTTTTAAGTCAGAGCATGCACCGTCGACAACGACCTTGATGCTCCGATCTGCCAAAAAGCTGGTGACCCACTCGCATAATTTCTCAGGAAGCCCATAGGAAGGAAGCTTCGAAAGAAGCGCCTTGTGCCATACCCGATCGAAGGCCTTCGCTATGTCCAGACTGGCCGCTAATGCCTCCCCCTTGGACTCTACTGCTTCCGCCCATCTATGTGTCAGGTAAACTAAAAGATCACCAGCTGAACGACCACGACGAAAACCGTACTGGCGGTCGCTAATCAGCTGGTGCTCCTCTAGATACCGCAGGAGCTGGCAGTTGATAATGGACTCCATTATCTTTGAGAACAAGGAGGTAATGGCAATTGGCCTATAATTGGACGGATCCGAGCGGTTGCCTTTTTAGGGATCGGGTGCACTACAGCCGTCTTCCATGAGTTCGGGACGACGCCTGATGAGTAGGAGTACCGGAAAAGACGCGTTAAAACCGGCGCCAACTCAGGAGCACATGTCCGCAACACGATCGTGGGGATTCCATCAGGCCCACTCGACTTATGAATGTCCAAGGAAAGAAGTGCTCTGCGAACTACACTTTGCCGAAATTTAACCTCCGGCATCGTGGTATCACACCGCTGGATTGCCGGTGGTGACTTTCCTTGGTCATCCACAGTCGAGTTGGACGCGAAGAGAGAGCACAGAAGATCTGCTTTCTCTTTCGCGGCATGGGCCACCGTATCATCGTCCCTATGCAGAGGTGGAAATGATGGCTTACAGAAATTCCCTAAGACAGACTTGGCGAGGGACCAGAATGCACGTGTACCCGAAGGAAGACGCACTAGTCTCTCGCCAATTCTGCCGATGTGCTCCGACTTTGCTTTGGCAATAACTCTTTTGAAGGACCTGGAGGCAGAGTTGTACTCCTTTCTAAGTGCGCTGGTATTTACATCACGAGACGTCGACGCCTTAGCCCAGGCTTGGTAGCATTCCTGTTTTCGGCGAAGCGCCGTTTTACAGGAGTGACCAAACCAAGGCTGTGACTTGCCTCCGATGGGCACTGCAGAAGCTGGAACAAAGAGTTCCATGCCCTGGAGTACCACATCGGCGACAGAGTTGGCCACGACGTCCGGATCATCCGGCGAGAAGCAAACCTGTCCCCATGGGTAGGACGCAAAGAAAGAACGCATCCCATCCCAGTCCGCCGACCTGTAGTGCCAAACGCGCCGGTAGCCCACGAAGCGGGGCCGTGCTGGGCGCGAGACCGGCACTGTACTCCGAACAAGGCAGTGGTCCGACGAGCCTAGAGGAGGATCGACGGAAACCAAATAGTTGTCCGGATGAGAGGTCAGCAGAAGATCCAACAGTGAAGGTGTATGATCCTCTACATCTGGGATTCGCGTAGGCGAGGTTACCAGTTGTGTCAGATCATATGCCAAAGCAAAGTCGAGAACAGATCTCCCCGCGTGATCGGTGGTACGTGAACCAAGCCATTCGGCGTGGTGGGCGTTAAAATCGCCAAGAATCACGATCTCAGCGGATGGGATCTGTTGCAGCACGGAATCTGTAGCCATTTGGATGTGCCCAATGAGTCGGTCAGTTTCGGCATTTCCGCTATGGGACCTATAAAGGCACGCGTAGATTCGCGGATGGTCATCGCAGTCTACGCGCAGCCAAAGAATCGATAGGTCCCCTACTTCAAGGCTGCCGAGGCGACGAGAGCAGATATCCTCTCTGACGTACACGCACACACCAGCCCGGGGTATAAAGGAATGTTCCAAATTGTATCCCGGGTAGGAGAGGAAAGAAGTATCAGCCGGAGAAGATATCTGTGTCTCTGTTAGGAAAAGCAAGGCCGGCTTCGCCGTCTCAAGATGGTGGTGGACGGCGTTCAGGTTGGAATTTAGCCCCCTTATGTTGCAGAAGTCCACAGTAAGCGTGACAGGGGTAGCCTTAGGTAGCCTGCTTTGTTTGCCCCGAACAGTTCCAGAGCGCGCAAAATTGCCCACCCCCAGAATTCGGAGGGCAGCCTGGGCATTCATTCTCAGGTGGAGTTCTTCCTGAGCATGGACGCCCAGAGAGGGATTCTCCACCGCGAACGCAAGTGGTACCCTCCTGGGGTACACAAACCAAATTCTGCACGTCCATTGAAGTGAGGGGGTTAAGTAGGCCTCCGGGACTCTCACTTACCGTACGAAACGTGACAATTGTCACTTTACGCCGGTTTTCTGTGAGAGAGTGGTGTTTCCCGGTCGTGCCGGCCCAATTCGGCTGCAAGAAAGAGCTGTGCAGCGTGGCACTACCACTAGTTGAATTGACTGATTGCACTGGTGGAATAATCTCTGCTGTGACAGAGATTATCCCACCAGCGGGCGATGGGGTCGTCACGTCCCGACGCCTGAGATGCCCATGCAAGCATATTTTCCGGTCTGGGTGTATTTGTCCTTGTCATTGTGAATGTTTCCGGACCCCGACACAGGATATCACTATCCTAATGGGGGCCGCTGAGTGTGTAGCGTTTAATTTTTAATTTTTTAAATTATTGTCATAAAATAAACAAAGTATAGTATAAAAATTATTTAGTGTGAGTATGTGTATTTTATATGTAAATATATATAAAATCTTCATTGTTAATGTTAGATAATATAATAAATGTTTATTTTAGCAGCTTTGACTTTGTATAAATAATGTAAAAAAGAAGCAAACAGGAAACATATCTAATAATATAAAGAAAATAGTTGAATTACTGCCAATCAGAGCCCTATTCGAAGTATTTCAAATTCAATTTAAATGATGGCTTCCACTTCGACTAAGAATTGAGCTCAGATTACGAAATAAAAAAAGTTGATAATCTATACTTTTTTGAGGTTGTCACTTCTGTCAATAATCTTGCTCTGTAGTCTTTGCTTTGCTAAATGAAATATGAATTGTCAATTGAAGTGTTTGTGTTAATGATTGTGAAACAAAGAATATTACAATACGAAATAGATGAGGCTCAGTAGAGATCACCTATTTAACATTACTCATGAGTACGGAAGAGACTCTGTTGAATCTCGATTTCGACAAGCCCAACACATCGATTACGCCTCCCGATGACGGCGTGCTATCTCTATCCAGTAGCGCCGAGGACATTTGTTTAGTGCCAGAGGTCGGTTTCGAAGGAAACGTGGATTCTCCAGGGGTCAACCGGGAGTCGCAGCCGCTGCTCGGCGGCCGCGGCGACCTAGAAGTCTCTTTCAATCATTTTCCAGGTAAATTAACAATACTTACATTAATAAATCGATTTTGCCACAAGTAATAAAAACATAGTATATTATTACTCACATGGATTTAATTAACCACCATATTATAATATCATATTCTTGTATGACTTCGTCGACATTAGTATGGCTTCTTAAAGTTATCCATGACTAAGTTATTGCGACTTAATAATTGCGAAACAACAAGAGACGAACGAAATCAGCTCATCTCACCTTGAAGCGAAATTTATATTGATTAATTGTTTTTGTTTGAGTTTTGAATGCACATTTAATGAGAGTAAACTTCAAGTCAGTGTTGATTATAGAAAGTGTTTTTGTGTAAACAACTAGTCTGAATGTAGTTACAGGTTAGATTTTCATGTCAACTTTCAGTATATTGTAACAGCTGTGCAGTTTTCAGTTTTTGATTTCAGTTATTTCGTTAATCGCAATGGAGTTCCCATTTTTATGTAGTGAGTTGTTTCTGTATTTTGGTGTCTTAGTGGAAATTAATTATATTTATGCTTGTCATTGTTGGCAAAAGTTACAATTTATCTGGAAACTTGAGCTCCATATGGTGATTCTGAAAATACAAATGATCTTATGGCTGATATTCTAATATAAGAACTGTATTTACCTAATGTACAACCCTGCTGGTTTATATGAATCTGTTTTACATTTTTATGTATTTATTATTAATTCTAATTTGTTATTGTATCAAGAAATCTTTAAAAAAAATATTTTTAGGAAAAAAGTTTTAGAATTTATTTATTGACTGGTTTTTAATTTGTATCAAATATAATAATAATAATAATTACAAAAAATATTAACTATTTGGTTATTGAATAATACAAAACCAAATTATTTACATTTTTTGTTATTCCCTCAGTTATCATCCATCTTAGACATCTTAAATTTCAGATGATTACATTTGTTTAATTTTGTATGAAAGAACAGACTTTATATTATGAGTAATCCATCAGCTTGCCTTTAAACAGCTCTTATTGTAGCTGGTTCTGGGCTCTCAATACCGAGTAGATTAATGAAGTATTTTGTAACATGCTTTTTATTATTGCATTAGTGCACAGAAGGTTCTAAGAATATTGCTACACTTAGAGATTTAGTTTGCTTATGATTGTTCAGGGTTAAGTGTTTATTAAACATCTTATATTGTTTTCACTATGGTGTTATATGATATTAAACATTACCACAATCATTGCGCCCATGAGGATGCACCTCTTGTGAATAGTAACCACATTTTGATGTAAAAGGAAAATTGAAAGAACAAAGGGCATTTAATTAGTTTCTATGGTTTTACTATATAAATATATCGTAATAAATATAATGAAATTATTGCTATCAAAGTTACAAAAATCCTATTTTCATTAATTTTATAAAATTCTATCACTAGTTTAATGAGACAATTAAAACCAATAAAGACAATATCAGTTCATAAGGAATTAGTTGTGGTTAATGCGTGTGTGACTGCAAGGCCGTTTTGTGCCCATTAATGTATATTGCATACAAGGGGTGTACAAAAAGTAATGAAAATGATAATATTGGGGGTAATTAAATTTAGGTATAGCTTGATATTTATAAGAATACTCTCAAATAATTACTTTGGCTATCGTAGTAAGCCTTAAATTATACCTTATTTGTACAGTAAATACTAAATGAGTCACTGTTACTTGAAATAAATGATTTTTATTTATTTATTTTTTAAATTAAAGACTCAAAAAATAGTCACTTTCCAGAGTAAAGAGATACATATTTGCTTCTGATTTTTTTTTTTTTTTTTTTTTTTTTTTTTTTTTTTTTTTTTTTTTTTTTAATGTTAGAAGTTGGCAAACAAGCATACGGCCCACCTGATGGTAAGTGGCTGCCGCAGCCTATGAGCGCTTGCAGCACCATTAGTAAGTGCCACTCACGCGTTGCCAACCTCGAGATATTAGTTCTTAAAACTCGTTCGCCCAGTAATTTCACTAGCGTACAATGCCCTTCAAACCGGAACACAGTAGTGCCTAAGCACTACTATTTGGCGGCAGAATATTGGACACTGCGGTGGTACCTACCTAGCCGGCCTCTTGCAACAAAAGACCTACCACCAGTGTGACTGATTGCACTGGTGGAATAATCTCTGTTGTGACAGAGGTTATCCCAACAGCGGGCGATGGGGTCGTCACATCCCGACGCCTAAATTAGATTTGGTTTTTGAGTGTTGATAAGATATATACCATTGAAATTAGTGCAGTCATAAAATGCTTTTGCTTTATAAATCTTTGTACTGTACAAGATTTGCAGTACATACAACTAGCATTCGTAGAGGATGCTAATACCAGATTCTACATTGGCAAGGTGGTGTTTAAATTTAGGCAAAGTCTGCTATCCAGGATATTGAAGATATCAATAAGGTCATTGCAATTGAAGATCCTAATCGTTTTTTTTCTCAATGCATAACAATACATAAAACACGGCTTCGCCATTATGATCCTGAAACAACAACAGTCAATGGCATGTTAAAGACGGTTATCTCTAACCGTGAAGATCAATAAAATCGACTGCCAGTACAATCATGACCACATCTTTTCTATACATCCAATGAGTTGTAAAGAAATACCCTGACCATGAAGCCGCTGTAATAGAAAATGTTTACTTATAACAAATAAAAAAATTACGTCATGAAATTCGTGAAAAACGCATTTTGCAATCGTGACAACATAACAAAGCCTCTTTTTGATAATCCTCCATGATCCCCCATGTCACAGGGTTAAATCAAGCAACCACTGCCGAGAAACCTCTTGACTGCGCTAAGTGTAAAACCATGTTAAAAACTATAAAAAAATTCTAATCAAAGTATCCAAAATCAACATACTCACGATGCTTCCATCCTAATCTATATCTTATCTCTCCATTAAAACAAACAGTGTTCATTACAACTATAAAGAGTGGATTTATATGTGACATTATTAAATTTGTCTTAATAAAAATATAACATTATTGTTAAAATAGTACAATTTAAATTTGTTACAATGTTTGTAGAACAATTTAGAAATTCGAAGAACTAATTTAACTCTAAATATATTTTGTATTAACACATTCCCTATCCGCTGATACAGTTAGGCTCAGTTCAGCTCGAATTTTTAGTCTTTACTTCCTAATTGTTAGTAGTTGCGGGGTATAAACAAACTTCGGTTTTACTTTCCCTGGGCACGGAAGCTAAAACCCTTACACAACAGGTATTAAGGGCTTAATAATTAAAAAATAAACAGCCAATTCTTTTTCGACGGCAAAATCGGTGAGTGTCTTCCAGTGGGAGGTCCTTATGGATGCTCGGTATAGCTACCTAGAGAAACTATTACTAACTAACTTTCCAACCACTGTAAAACGCTGATGATAAAGAAAAAGTCGATCTTTTGAGTATTTTTTGGCTTCTCAACATGACTTTGAATGGTTGGAGCGCTGTATTGCCGTTTTACTCGTCATCATTTGGTAAATTCTAGGTCGAGAATCAGTATCATACAGTCCAGCGGAAAAAGAAAATATAAAATATTATAATAGACATATTAAAAAAAAAATTACAATGTCAGTATCAAGGCACCGGCCCGACGCGACCGTCTTATGATCTAATCAGTTAATAACCTTTGACACAATCTTAGTAGATTATTCAGCAAATTTCGTTTGATTATTCATATTTATTTTACGTCGGCAAAAAATCTTCAAAAATATTATATTGTATTATTAGTTGTTGATGGCGTGCTCGAATGCAGCTCGAACGGCTAAGGAACGTTGAGGGGAAAACGAAATTACATTGATAAGTCGGAAACTGGTATGCTAATCACGGCAACCTAATTCTTACGAAATAAACGAGTTTTTAGGAAATTATTTGTCAACCGTGAGGAATTTTAGATCAGAATGAATCGTTTTATAATTATTATAATATATTAAATGTATAAACCTGTTTCTTTTCATTGCTAACAATAAGCGAATACTCATTATTTTATTTGACGTAGTGACGTTAGTTCGGTAATTAGACTTCGTTAATAGGGGTTCCTACTAGTTACGTTATCCCAGAGCTTTGGCCAAGGTTTTACATTGATGTAGATTGTGCTTGAAACAAAGAGCGATTACCATCTGACCTCTGCGATTCTGTATTGAACAGGTACGTTTTCCTTGTGTAGTGAATTTTCCTTGTGACAAAAATTTGGACCACGAACTTACCGTGCACTCCAAGGTACTCTACATGATAGGACACAATGATTAGGGAGAGTAACGATGAGAAAATACAAAAATAAATGTTTTACGAGACTCGTAACAAATCAACTTAATCATAGAATCACAATGTTCATTTTCCTCTGTCCAATATACATTTTTTTAAAGTTTTATAATCAAATAAATGCACCGCAACCAATTTATGTTAGTATAATTGGTTAAGAGAACACATCGAGGGTTATGATTGTAAGCTTTATGTTCTGATTTTTCAGATGATCCTCAGTTCAGCGAGTTGGTGTGGCAGGCGGAGGTGGCAATCGACAATGGCATCTTCCCGGAGAGGATATACCAGGGCTCCAGCGGTTCATACTTCGTTAAAAATCCTGGAGGGGTGAGTGAATGACAATGACTGAATTCTGAGAAAATGAATATTTGATCAGTGACTAAAAATAAATATTGACATGAAAAATATATGTAAAATCTAAATTTTCAGTGGTAAAGCTAAATTGGGTGACAAAAACTCCCAATCTAATTTAAGCATATAATTTAAATAAAATGTCGAAATAAGTACATAATTAATATTCGTATTATTGTAAAAAATAGGCCAAACAAAATTCGCGACAACGCACAGGTGCTTGTGTGCTCATTCGTGTGCGCAGTTTGGACTCGCCTTCATTATATATGTGTTATATTATGTGTTATGACGCACTGCTGGAGTGTTACACTCACGAAACCGTATGTATGCACAAATGATATACAATCAATATAACAAATAATTAGCAAAAAACGACGCGTGATTGTTTGTTCACATCATGAACGAAGAAATGAGATTTGTTACTTCTAAGATTACTACTAGTCTATCTTGTAGTCGAGAGAAAGTGTGTAGTCGACGAATGAATAACTATTATTTGTTTGTTTCGTTATCTATACAAATAAATGAAATTGAAATGACTGTTTGTAGTTCCAAATTAATCGCTTTTTACTAAATGCAGATGAATGTATATATGGTACTTATACTACTAGTATAAAAAGACAATTTTTTGTCTGTCTGTCAGTTTGTTCCGGTTAATCTGAAATGGCGAGACCGGTTTTAACGGGACTTTCACTGGCGATAACTGATAATGTAAGAAGTTAATTAGGGTTCCGTGTTGTAAATAAAAATCGATACACCACGCGAGCGGAGCCGCGGGCGCAGATAATTATAAGCACGTTGGCTGCAAGTCTCGCTAAAATTAGTTGTTGCTTCTAAAGCTGATGTTGAACTCTAATCTGGTTCAAAATTGGTAGATGATGAAATATTGTCAGATGTTTAATGAAGCACATAGAAAATATCCTTTGCGGGGTTAAGTGGACCGTGAGCTTGGTTTACTTATTTGGTGTAAAGGAGACAATCATGTAGTCGTGTTAATGTTCTAACATACCAACACGTTGGAAAGATCTGATGAAGAATAAAGGACGGATTACATGTAAATGCTTGATGTGAATCGAGGGGTGGAACGTAATTTGCAGAAGGTCATCGGCGTGTTCAAGCCGAAGGACGAGGAGCCGTACGGGCGGCTGAACCCCAAGTGGACCAAGTGGATGCACAAGCTGTGCTGCCCGTGCTGCTTCGGGCGCTCGTGCCTCATCCCCAACCAGGGCTACCTCAGCGAGGCCGGCGCCAGCCTCGTCGACTCCAAGATCGGCCTCCGGGTGGTGCCCAAGACCAGGGTGAGTCCTCCGTCTCGCTAGATATGTAGGTCGCGATAGTGTGTCGCATTGTTCTCGTGCGGTGTCTCGCCCGCAGGTGGTGAAGCTTGTGTCGGAGACCTTCAACTACCTGCGCATCGACCGGGAGCGGTCCCGCCTGAAGAGGGCCATCACCGAGCAGTTCCCCAACCTGCGCTTCAACAGGATGGGTCTGCCGCCCAAGATAGGCTCGTTCCAAGTGTTCGTGGAGGGCTACAAGGACGCGGACTACTGGCTGCGGCGCTTCGAGCAGGAGCCGCCGGCGCAGGGTGTGCTGGAGCAGTTCCAGCTGCAGTTCGAGCGGCTCGTGGTGCTGGACTACATCATCCGCAACACGGACCGCGGCAACGACAACTGGCTCATCCACTACGAGCGGCCGCGCGCCGGCGACATGACGCAGCCCAGCGAGTGGGGGGGCGCGGCCGTGCGCATCGCCGCCATCGACAACGGGCTCGCCTTCCCCTTCAAGCACCCCGACTCGTGGCGCGCCTACCCCTACCACTGGGCCTGGCTGCCGCAGGCCAAGCGCCCCTTCAGCGACGAGACCCGCGAGCTGGTGCTGCCGCTGCTGTCCGACCTCAACTTCGTGCAGGAGCTGTGCGACGAGCTGCACGCGCTGTTCAAGGTGAGCGGCGCGCGCAAGGGGCACTCACTAATTCAATTTGAGTACTTTTGTTACGCATTGAGTACAGATCTATGTGGTAGATGTAAAGAAAGTTTTTAAATATTTTTCCAAACTACATGTTTATTTTCAAATGTACTAGTAAGGGACCGTCCATTAATGACGTAATGTTATTAGCCATACACACTGCTAACTAGGGACAGGTCTTTCCATACAGATAAATTGTCCACACTCACTGGTGCTCCTTCGTAAATTCAACATCGACGTAACAATACTAATTTAGTCCCACGCTAATTCTATTCGATTGTAACCTTGTGATTATCTGCTTCGTTGTGTCGACGTTGAATTTACGAAGGAGCACCAGTGAGGGTATACTAATAATTTCCTTACTGCTGTCATAAATTACGTATTTAACACTGAAGTTTTAAGTTACTTTATTTTCTTAGCATTATAAATAGACAAGTAATATAATTACAATGATACATTGGTATGTAATGCGGCCGAGCAGCAGGACAAGGGCTTCGACCGCGGCCTGTTCGAGCGGCAGATGTCGGTCATGCGCGGGCAGCTGCTCAACCTCACGCAGGCGCTCAAGGACGGCAAGTCGCCCGTGCAGCTCGTGCAGATGCCGGCCGTCGTCGTCGAGCGGTACGTGCCTCTCCCCCTCTCGCTCGCTCCCGCCGCGCGCGCGCGCTCACTGTCTCACTCGCCGCCGCTCGCCCGCAGGTCCAAGGGCGGCAGCGCGTCGTCGCGCTTCTTCGACTCGTTCCAGCAGCGCTTCCAGCACAAGTCGCCGTTCTTCTCCTGGTGGTGACGAGGCGTGAGTGACCGACCCACTTACTCGTACCCTATCATATTGTAGTAGTTAATGGACGCAAGCAGTTATATATGCAGAAGCGTCGGAAAATTGTTTTGCATTTTCTTACATTTTTTTACATTTTTCTTTAATGCTTGTAGCGTTTTAAACATTAATACTACTACTAAAAATACTAAAAAAATACGATTAACCAACATTAAAAAAAACTCAAAACATGTAACACTATTTATTTTTAAAAGTTCTATAGATCATTATCATTATATATCTTTTTAAATGTTTCAAAACACCTTAACTTTTTTAAAATGAATGAAACGCCAGATTTGCTATTTAAAAAACATTTCGAGTCACTTATACTGCTCATGTATCGTCAATTAGCGATAAAATATTCTGTTATAATTTTTTCTGTTATTGTTTTTAATCCTAAAAGTAAGTAAAATAACTGACTAACATTAGTCTGAAATAACATTAACGTTGACAGATACCTAAAAAAAAATCATATACAGCATTTAAAAGTCGTTAAATTTTTTTAACGCGTTTTTTTAGAAACGACACTATTGCTTATTTGCGTCTATTTGACATTCGATTTATTCTAAATGTTATCGTCCGTGTTTTGTGGAAGCTTTTGGGGGCGGTTTCAGACCAGCGTTTTTTGTATGCAATCGCTTCGGCGTGCGCGCTCACTCGCGCACTACAAGGGGGCAGGAGCGTATTATTCCAATAGTATTACGAGCTTCGACGTTCGTATACAACGGTGGACTGAAACACGCCCGCAGCACTAGCGAGTGAGCTATTGTAGATGCGACGACGTGAAATGATTTGTCCATTCAAATTGAAGCCTGAAATAGATAATAATAATAATTTTGAAACAATTCCAGACGCCGCCGAGGACGGAGAGCCGCTAGCTGTAGGTAGTAATGGTTTGTACGTTGTACACAGGCGCGACACCTCCTCGAGCTCCACACGCGCTCGTCGGTGACGAGAAGGTGCATTCCAATTGAATATACTGATGTAAAAATAATAATAAGAATTAAATAAATCTTTATAACCCACGGCGTTTTTAGAACATTCGAAAGTTAATACATATTATAATGTCGTAGTTAAAACGAAACGATGTGATTTAATATTTAGTTTAGTTCGTTGACTAACAAAAGCGTCCGACTCTCCGCCCCCGCCCCGCCCCGCCGGCGCGGCGTTCTCGGACCGCTGCGCGGGCGGTCAGTCTGCAGAGGCAAGCGGCGGGCGGCGGACGCTCTCATAATATAAGCAATCGCATTTTATAATCATCCCCTATCACTCCTCGGCCGTGGGGCGGCTCCGCAGGAGGCTCCCTCACGACGGAGTCAAATTCGAGCCCCCGTGAGGGCTGTTCATTTTTCCCGGTCGGGTCTCTGTACTCGGCCGCCCCGCTCGGTGACGCTTACAAGGCCAGTAGGGCCAGAAGCAATACACATTCTGAAAAGAGAAGCGTGTTATAATTACGTATGTTCTTTTAAAAAAAAATATAAGAATGAAAGCAATACTTTTTCAAGTGATTTTTACTACTCTTATTGCCCCTTCAGATTAGCTCGTAGCTCGCGCTCGAAGTGGGTACGACAGTAGCCCGAAATAAATAAATAAATAATGATGGTATTAATCGATATGGTACAGTCGAGGCCGCTTAGAGCATGTTTTAACATTTGCGTGTTCAGTAAACGGGCACATAACCGTAAAGCACTCTTCTGTAATACGAATACGCGATACTTGGTCGAGTGTCCGTCGTGTCGGTAGCGCTACCGCCGCCGCCGGTCGCCGTTGTAGATTATAGGATACGGAACCCTAAAATTATAGTTTTCATTTACTACAATACCCTATAATTAGTTTTGTAACAAAAACGGACACTATAAAAAATCCTATTTTATTTAGATTGCTTAAATTATAAGACGCTCCCGAGCAGGCGAGAGGTCGACGTCCGCCGACTGCTTGCAACTTGCCGTGTTGTGAGAGGTTGTTGGAAAGTCAGCATTTTTAATTTTATATTAGTGTTTTTTTTTAATAAAGTGCAAAGCATTATGTAATTATATAATATAATTTATTAATTTATATCGTATTATATTGATTTTGTTATTTTATCCTATGTTATAAATGCACTTAGCTAGATCGAAATTGATTGAAACCTAAAAGTCTTAACTTAAAAATATCCCTAATAATCTCGTATGTATAATTAATACATACAAAATATAAATATAAATTGTATGTAACTAAAAGTGATGTGTTGTTTATAACTGATTATAGCGATTTACTTATTAATAGCTGTTTTTATAACTTCTTCAAATTTTAAAATGACTTATTATAAACGGCATCAATAATTGAACGGGATGTGCTCGACAGGTTTAGTTACGCGTTACGGTCACCACCCGCTAACTGTTCACTAATCTTTAACAGGATAGCCAGTTTAAAGTTGATTTAAAATAAATTGTAGAGTTATATTTTTTAAGTCAAATCTCAAGATCATAATGACGATCATTGCAATAGTCGAAACTCACGAATCCAGGACGTTCAGGATTTTTTCTGATGCGAACAAAAGCATGATACTTCAGTTCTAAGTGATAACTTGACAAGTGGCTCCCGCGAGCTGGGACACGGCACGGGGCAGGGCGCACCTCTTCATAAAATATATCCAGCTAACTTTTATTAGTAAATACTAAATAAAACACACTACGCGCTTTACGCGTACGTTCCGGAACTGAAGTATCGAAAAGAAAACCGATTGTCGACAATACGCGTTTGCTAGTTCTACGTTTGTCAACCTATTATAAGATACAAATATAAAAAATAAAGTGGTATTTTTTTCAAATAAACATTGTTTCCTCGTTGCTTGTGACACGGAACAGTCATCATGTTTTTTGTTCGTGTAATGTATGTGAATTTAGTTTCGCGATTTCTTCTTAGTTAAAGTAGAAAATTATAAATAAATGTAGAATATTATTTTCAAGGAGCGCCTACCTAAGGTGTCTATGTCACGTTTTTGTTAATAAATATCATCTATAATTGTCAGAAGTATGATAGGTCAATGAATGTGAGATTAGTTTTTATATATAAATATTTTAAAAACTAAATTTGTTTTATGTTCCGTCGTTTTGTTGGATTTTCTTGTTCTTCTCACTTAACCAATATAAAAACCATGACGATGTATGTCAGTCATCCAGTGCGGCGCCGGCCGAGGGGCCGCGACCCTTGACGGAAGCTATTACACTTGATATATCAAATGATTATATCCCGTCACAAGAATTACTTGTAAGGTAAAACATCTCTTGCCTTGCTTCAATCAAGGATTATCATAGTACAATACAGTTAGTTATTTCTTTGCATGTAGATATTCGACAGAAGTAGGATTATATACAACACAGACAAACCGTATAGAATGGAAACTAAAGACAGGGCAGAGACAATACCTAACTTCAAACGGTGTAGGTACCTGTTTTTTAAAAAAAGGGCACACATTTTTAAACGTGTTTTTGTAGTTTGAAATGCAATCAGGGAGTGGTTTGTCCCTACTACCCTGTTGAAGTTTTATTTAGTCGATCAAGGTAACTGCAACTTTGTGTCTTGTGTGACGAATGAACTCGGATATACCTACATCAACAACGGAGTGAGTGGACCAGACTGTTTGTGGCTAAATTTAATTTTTGTCTTAAATCTTAATTAATATCTTATTTTTTTTAACATAGATTTGTTGTACGTCGATATTTGGTTTATTGTCTAGTGAAATTATTTATTTGTGTTATATTATTCCTATTTGCGGTTCTCAGTAACGAGTTATGACAAGACAAATAGGTTTATCCTTGTTCCTTTGAGTGCCAGTTTCTGTCTAGAGCTCGGATGAATGAATCAATGTTTGTAAATAGTTTTAAACAGACCCGTAGGTAACTGATTCATGTTTATACGCATTATGTATTTAATTTTTGAAGGAAAAAATATAATCAACACTGTATTATTCTGTTGTTTTATTTGTTCACCTCGTTCATTTGTTTTATCAGTATTGGAGTATGTGTTCAATTGTTTCGAGAATCCGCTCTCTTTCTTATCTAAATTAACTGTAATTGTTTATAAAAGAGTAATATAAAAAAAAACATCAATCAGAACAGCACAAGTGAGTGCTGCACCGCGCAGCAGCTCTATGAGGAAGAATCTTTAGGACCTTAAATATTAATAGTAGAGCCATGTTTCTCCAAGCACAAATGGGCCAATCGGGGCAGTACTACCCTAGTACGAGAGCGTCGGTGGCCCAATCCCTCCTTTCTTATGCCTACCCTTCTACTCCTATCCCTTGGATTGGCGACGAGCATGTGGTACTACTCTAAGTACCGCACGCGTTTGAAGGTTGTGGTGACTGCTTACCGTTACGTGAACCGTGTGCTTGTTCGCCAACTGTCATGACAAAAAAAATTAACGACTTAAAGACGACCGTTTAGCTATGCTTGTGGGGATTCGATAATTTTATACTAAATATTAAAAATAATATGAAAAAAAAAACAATGAATCTTCGAGTTTTAAGACAAATACAGTTCGGCAGACAAATTTTTTGGAAATGTTAGCTGAATAATTATATCCTGCTATTTGGAAAGGTTAAGAGTAAGGTAAGAACCAAATGTGTATGAAAATACATACAATTATTAAAACACACAATCCCACTAATATAATAAATGGGAATTACCTGGATAAAGCAGTGGCAGATTTACCAGCAAGCTGAGTAGGCTTGAGCCGAAGGCGGCAAATAATATATAAATAATAATTAGATTAACACATAGTATACTCTTTATCCTGGAAAAATGTTAGGTTCCCATGGGATTATCAAAACTTACTACATACGTATCCATTGTACGTATCCATTTGAAATTATGTTCGGATGTTTGTTACTCAATCACGCAATCAATAAAGGGTTTAACAGAGTGGGATGACATTTAGTACATAGATATCTGGATTAACCCATAAAATACTTGTTATTCTGGAAGATTTTTCCGATCCTGTTGGGCTATAAAAAATATGCTATAGAATGTATTCAATTGAAATTCAGTATACAAGTGTGTCGATAATTATTTGCTTATAAATTCTTAATTTCTAGCTGGAACCAATTATAAGTTCACCGCGCACAAAGTCGCGGGCAGATGCTTGTTGAAAATAATTTAATTGTTAAAAATATTACTGTACTTACTAGTTTTGTTATTGTTATACTAGCTTTGTGTTGTTGCGATTTCATATTGTAGCAGCATCACCTACATGCAGTTATTAGGAAATAATTGTACGCAACACATCTTTTATTATCTTTATTAGAAAATAACGTCTACGTCATCGTTCGGAATAGATGAACGTAGATAACTCTGAAAAGAACTGTTTTTATAGACGCCTTCAAGGCGTGGTATGGTATAAGAAAGAGATCGCTCTGAAAAGAGTGATTTTTTAATATGCAGACATGAAGATCTATATTTTTTCTTTCTTCAAGCTTCCAATAAGAATCTTCACGCAGGCTACTTCGAACAATACGCGACGCGGGAACTGCACGCGGACAACACGACCTCACGGTACTCGGCCGGGTGTACGCTGGGTCGCAGCGGTCAGTTATATTAATTCGCGCGCGTCCCTCCCGCTTCAGGCAGGGGAGTGCGGGGCGCAGGACGCCACCTATCAGAGGCCTGCGTATTAACGTAGACTTTTTAATTGGAATTTCATTTTGTAATTTTATATTTTAGTTGGTTTTCTATTTTTCTATTGGCTGTTTACTTTTTCATTTTTAGGGTTCCGTAGCCAAATGGCAAAAACGGAAACCTTATAGTTTCGTCATGTCCGTCTGTCCGTCCGTCCGTCCGTCCGTATGTCATAGTCATTTTATTCGCAGACCATTGGCTCTATCTATACGAAATTTACTAAATAGGTCTATTCTAAGAACCGCACAACGATTTCGTAATAAAATCTTAACATATATAAGAATTAAGGGTAGCAGTCCATACATGTAACTGAAGATTGAAAAAAAAAATTTAACATATGACAACGTGTGAGATATTTTTCGACAGGTCTTTCAAAAAGATAAGGAGGTTTCATTTTGGCTTTTTTCATTAAGTCAGCAGTTATTGAGATATAAGCTCCCAAAGTCATAAAAATTGTGTCCCCTCCCCTCTAACTTTTGAACTATAGGATTTAAAACTACAAAAATTTGAGGTTATAGAATATCAAATAAAACTTCAAACACCTTTAGTTTGAAGAAGATAGGTTTACAAATTTCAAAGATATTTCAATCACTCTATCTATTAAAAAACCGCATCAAAATCCGTTGCATAGTTTTAAAGATTTAAGCATACATAGGGACAGAGAAAGCGACTTTGTTTTATACTATGTAGTGATTCTTATTAATAATTCAAAATTACTCTATATCATAATAATCTTATATAATAAAAAATTGGATTAATGCTTTATTTATTTATTTAAGTATATTGATCATAAATTTATTTAAGTATCTTTATTTGATAGAATATGTACGCGTATGTGTAAAAATATATATTATACATAAAAATTAACAGTATGTGTAAGTAATAAAATGTTTAAACAGAGACGTCATACATCAAAACAGGGTGCCATTGAAAATCAGCTTTAGGAGCATTCATGTCACCTAAAATATGCTGAATTGTGTTGTTTACAATAGGTTAAATTTTTTACTTTTTATTTGTTTTTCTTTTTTTTTTATTTTTAAATTTTTTTTTGTTATTATAATATTGTCCATGCTTTTAAATTGTTTTACATTTTATTATTAGTTCATTTTTTATTTTTATTATTTTGTTTTTGCGTGTCCAAAATAAAGTTTTCTTTCTTTCTCTCTTTCTTCTTTCTTTCTATAGAATGTGCTATCCCTTAGGGCAAGAGGCATCACCTGTACTTATGGTCAATGGAATTGAATATAAATTAGTTGTTGCAAAACCTTAATATAGAAAGAATAATCAGCCATCTCAAGGGAAAATTTTATGCTTCCATATAACTATAAAACCCCAGACATCCTTGGTTTTTCCTTTCTAAGAATTTGCCCTTGGGTTGCCACTTGCGGACTGCCTATTAGAAATTCATGTTTCCCCGTCCACCTGGCTAAAATTAGTATTGGTATATTCATTTTAAAAAAAATAAAAATGAAATAAAAAATGATGTTTAAATTAGTAAGAAACATGAAAACTAGTCAAACGCAATTTAATACGTTGGTTACATTTACGGAAGGTTAAGTAATATAATCCTTAATTATTATTAAGCTATTATATTTCACGCAATATAAAAACAAAATATTATAATCCTTTGATTGGGTATAGTTCCTTAAATGTAACTTGAAGCAAAATGGCCGCTTCTGCGCAGGTCAATAATGGACAAAAATGTTAGACAAAAATATTGGTTTTGTCTTATTTAAATCGATTCTTTATAAAGTGGGAAAATGGAATTAAGTATATAATATAGTTATTATTTCTTCTAAATTCAATTAGTTATTTATTTATTGTAAATAGTATAGAAAAATGGTGCCTATATATAAAAAAAAGTTAATGTACATTATTAATAGAGAGACAGACTTCTTCTTTTTTTTTTTTTTATGTAACAAGTTGGCAAACAAGCATACGGCCCACCTGATGGTAAGTGGTTGCCGTAGCCTATGAGCGCTTGCAGCACCATTAGTAGGCGCCACTCACGCGTTGCCAACCTCGAGATATTAGTTCTTAAATCTCCTCTGCCCAGTAATTTCACTAGCGTACAGTGCCCTTCAAACCGGAACACAGTAATGCCTAAGCACTACTATTTGGCGGCAGAATATTGGACACTGCGGTGGTACCTACCTAGCCGGCCTCTTGCAACAAAAGACCTACCACCAGTGTGACTGATTGCACTGGTGGAATAATTTCTGCTGTGACAGAGGTTATCCCAACAGCGGGCGATGGGGTCGTCACATCCCGACGCCGAAAAAATCTTCTTCGTATCTTCCGCAGTATTATTCAGAGAATTAGGTATATTATTTTTATTTTTTTTTAAATAACTATAAACGTCAAATACCATGCTTCTCTCCCGTCACCTTAAAGTTGATTGTAGTCGAGGCATTATCTTGAAATAAATGTTCACACACTTGACAAAAATAATATATATTTTAATAAATTTTTAATAATTTATTTTTAAGGAACTAAAACAACCGTCAGCGAGTGTACTAAACCCGGCCCCCTACATACCCCATACGGTTGAGACCCAAAAACGTGTTACTGCGCAGGGTTCAACTTACATTTAACAGACTATAAGCGATCACCGCCGACCATGAACATCGGAAACACCAGAATTATATTTGCTATGATCGACCATAGTCTATTAATAGTCTTGGTGATCTTCAAAGTGTAAAAATATAAATTTACGTATATATTATATATAATATTTTATTATATATAATATTTTTTTTGTTACTACATATTTCATGGAATTGAGATTGAATTGAACATCTATAATTTTTAAAAATAAAAAGACGATGAAAGTAAAATGAAATCTAAGAGAACATTCAATATAGCTACCTAGTTCAGACAAGTAAATAGAGATGACACTGTATATTGATGATATACTGTTTAGCAAACTTATTATTTAAAAAAAAATATATTATTACGTATGTGGGATAGAAAATCTTTAAATAATGAAATAATAACTTCTTCCTATATAAGTACTATAATGAGGATAAAATCATTCTAATTATATAAGAGGTTAGAAAAAATAAATTGAGACGCCACAATGATTATACCCCGAAATTACAAAGGGGCTTACGAGATGTACGGCAAGAGTTGAAATCAAAAATGCAGCGCCATCTATTAATGAATTAAGTTATAGTAATAAAATTAATTTAGCTAGTAGTAGCGACATCTACACGCAGAACTAAGTAGCACGACGTAGCTCGTTAAATTAACAAGATCGACACAATGTCGCATAAAGCTGTAGGAAATTAACGACATCTTCAATGGTTTACTACTACTATAATAGTGAGGAAAACGAACCAATCGCATCGGCAATCCTGGATCGCGCTATCAGAGTTTTCTACGGCAATAAGTATATATAAAACTTACTAACATATATCGTTGATATGTTCCATTGTCGGCAGGCAGGCAGGCAGGCAGGCAGGCAGGCAGGAAGGCAGGAAGGCAGTGCAGGCAGGCAGGCAGGCAGGCAGGCAGGCAGGTGCAGGCAGGCAGGCAGGCAGGCAGGCAGGCAGGCAGGCAGGCAGGCAGGCAGGCAGGCAGGCAGGCAGGCAGGCAGGCAGGCAGGCAGGCAGGCAGGCAGGCAGGCAGGCAGGCAGGCAGGCAGGCAGGCAGGCAGGCAGGCAGGCAGGCAGGCAGGCAGGCAGGCAGGCAGGCAGGCAGGCAGGCAGGCAGGCAGGCAGGCAGGCAGGCAGGCAGGCAGGCAGGCAGGCAGGCAGGCAGGCAGGCAGGCAGGCAGGCAGGCAGGCAGGCAGGCAGGCAGGCAGGCAGGCAGGCAGGCAGGCAGGCAGGCAGGCAGGCAGGCAGGCAGGCAGGCAGGCAGGCAGGCAGGCAGGCAGGCAGGCAGGCAGGCAGGCAGGCAGGCAGGCAGGCAGGCAGGCAGGCAGGCAGGCAGGCAGGCAGGCAGGCAGGCAGGCAGGCAGGCAGGCAGGCAGGCAGGCAGGCAGGCAGGCAGGCAGGCAGGCAGGCAGGCAGGCAGGCAGGCAGGCAGGCAGGCAGGCAGGCAGGCAGGCAGGCAGGCAGGCAGGCAGGCAGGCAGGCAGGCAGGCAGGCAGGCAGGCAGGCAGGCAGGCAGGCAGGCAGGCAGGCAGGCAGGCAGGCAGGCAGGCAGGCAGGCAGGCAGGCAGGCAGGCAGGCAGGCAGGCAGGCAGGCAGGCAGGCAGGCAGGCAGGCAGGCAGGCAGGCAGGCAGGCAGGCAGGCAGGCAGGCAGGCAGGCAGGCAGGCAGGCAGGCAGGCAGGCAGGCAGGCAGGCAGGCAGGCAGGCAGGCAGGCAGGCAGGCAGGCAGGCAGGCAGGCAGGCAGGCAGGCAGGCAGGCAGGCAGGCAGGCAGGCAGGCAGGCAGGCAGGCAGGCAGGCAGGCAGGCAGGCAGGCAGGCAGGCAGGCAGGCAGGCAGGCAGGCAGGCAGGCAGGCAGGCAGGCAGGCAGGCAGGCAGGCAGGCAGGCAGGCAGGCAGGCAGGCAGGCAGGCAGGCAGGCAGGCAGGCAGGCAGGCAGGCAGGCAGGCATGCAGGCAGGCAGGCAGGCAGGCAGGCAGGCAGGCAGGCAGGCAGGCAGGCAGGCAGGCAGGCAGGCAGGCAGGCAGGCAGGCAGGCAGGCAGGCAGGCAGGCAGGCAGGCAGGCAGGCAGGCAGGCAGGCAGGCAGGCAGGCAGGCAGGCAGGCAGGCAGGCAGGCAGGCAGGCAGGCAGGCAGGCAGGCAGGCAGGCAGGCAGGCAGGCAGGCAGGCAGGCAGGCAGGCAGGCAGGCAGGCAGGCAGGCAGGCAGGCAGGTAGGCAGGTTTTTTTTTTTTTTTTTTTAAGGTGGAGAAATCCTCATGGATACCCCGGAGCTGGGGCTGCCGGGGTTATGTGAGACTCCTACTCACTAAAACTCCACCAGGTTTCGTCTCTACGCCGGGCGACGGCCGGGGGCATTCGTGCTGAGCACCTGGCCCCGTCTGACCGTCGCAGCGTTGTCTGCGTCAAAAACGGACGCAGACCCTTCTCGCCCTGTTGGGCATGAGAGCGAGCAGAAACCCATAAGGCTCGCTCTCATCCTCGCGGGGGCCTGTGCAATGCGGACTCCTGTCGCCCCAGCGACATTCGTCCGCAGGCCACCCACCAGGGCAGCGTAGCTTGGTGCCACCACCTCCTACGCTGCCCCCTCCTCCAACGCCGCGACGCCTCCACCAGGGGATCGTCGACTCTAAGGCGTTGGGCCTCCCTTTTACGGGACATGACGGCCTCGCAAAACTCGGAGACCGCCGTCCACGCACTCGTGCTATCCAACATTGCCCGGATGGTATTGGGCAATGTGAGGTCCGTACCAACTACTGCAATAAGCCGCAGTCTCTCAACTGTCCACGCCGGACACTCCTCTGACGTGTGCTGGGCGGTGTCGTCCACCCCCAGTCACACGAGCGGCACACGGGGCTCGACTCCCTGCACACAATAGTGTGCAGGTACCTGTCGAAGCACCCGTGCCCTGACAACATCTGGGTGAGGTGGTACGTTAGGGAGCCCGACTTGCGCTCGACCCATTTCCTGAGCGACGGCTGGATGCCGGCAATAGCCCAATGTCCAGCCGTCGGCTCAAGGAGTAATTGCGACCACCTCGCCATCATGGCTGCATTGCCCCTCCTTCTCCATCTCTCCACGTCTGCGGGACAGTATTGCCTGCCCGTGTTTCGCGCCTCGCCCCTTTTCCTGTACAGGAAGTCTGAGAGCTCTGCCTGGAGCTCCCAAGGGGGTGCCCGCCAGAGCACAGGCCGCCTCGAAAGATATGGTGCGGTATCCCCGGATGGCCCTGATCGCCATGACCCTCTGAGGTCTTCTCAGTAGGGATCTATTAATGGGACTCAGGGCATCCAACCACACTGGGGCACCATAAAGCGCCATCGAGGCGACCACGTTGGCGTACAGACGCCGACACGCCGACCCCGGTCCTCCAATGTTCGGGAGCAGACGGGCGAGACCCGCCGCGGTTCGCACCAGCTTTGGGCCCATCCGCCGGAAATGCTCCCCGAACCTCCACCGGCTGTCGATCATTAAGCCCAGATATTTTATGCAGGGCTCTACTCCAATCTGCACTCCCCAACCGTGATGTTAGAGTTGGGAGGCCTCTGCGGGGCGCATGAAAGCATATGGCGCTGGTTTTATCCAGCGCCACGCTCAGGCCCAGTCTTCTGATTCTGGCCACCACCTGAGCTGTTCCAGCGGTGGCCAGAATCGCCGCGTCCCTATAGTTATCTCCGCGGGCAACTACCAGTGTGTCATCAGCGTAACACACCAGGTAGAGCCCGCGAAGAAGTGCACCGCGAAGCACCGCGTCATACCCTATGTTCCACAGGAGCGGACCGAGGACCGACCCCTGTGGAACTCCTCGCTCCACTCTGTGGGAGACTAGGCGGCCTTCTCTGTCCACATATTGGACGACACGCCCCCGTAGGTAGTCTGCGGCTAGACGCTGCAGATACCCGGGCACCCTGTGGAACTTCAGTCCTTCCAGGATGCACCGGAACGGGAGCGTGTTGAACGCGTTGGCGATGTCTAACGACACCGCCACCACTGAGCCTCCTCTGGAGGTTGTCTCGGCAGAGAGGGCCTTGACGCTCATGATCGCGTCCACCGTTGAACGACCCTCTCTGAAGCCGAACTGGCAGTCCGACAAATTTGGACCCATAGTGCGCAGGTGTTCCGAGATGCGGGAAGCGACTACTCTCTCGAAGCACTTTCCCGCCTCGTCCAGCAGCACTATGGGTCGGAAAGCCGACGGTGAGTCGTCTGACCGGCCACTCTTCTTGGCGAGCACCAGCCTGCCCTCTTTCCAGCATGCTGGGAACTGCCCTGACTGGAGGCTGGTATCCAGGAGCGCCCTGTATGGCGACTCCAACCCTGCCTCCAGCGCAAGCACAAGCACGCGGGCTTGCACGCCGTCCGGCCCTGGGGCAGTCTTTTTGCCCCGGAGTCTCCCAATTATTCCGGCGTATTCCCCGTCCGAGACGGGTGGGGCCTCATGGTTGGTGACGTCCAAGGCCAAACTCACCGCTGGAGGAGTCCTCTCCGGCTCCTGAGGAGGAAAGAGTACCGCCACCATTTCCTGTAGCTGCTGGGGGTCCAGGGTTTCCGTGACCGGGACGCCGTGATTGCGCAAGCGATTGCGAATCGCGCGATACGGTCGTCCCCACGGATCCCTACTAAGCCCCTCCAGCAGCTCCTCCCATGAGCGCCGCTTCGCAGCTCTTATCGCTGCCTGGAGCTCTTGCTTAGCGGCCCTATACGTGTCGCCAAGCCTTCGCTCGTCCTCCATCGTGCGGACTCTTCTGCGCCGGTATCGCGCCACCGACTTCTTGGCGCGCTTGCACGCCGCCCGTAGTGCAGCCAGCTCTTGCGACCACCAGTACATGGCCGTGTCTGGCGGAGGTCGCCTGGCGCGAGGCATCGAGGCATCGCAGATGCGAGCCAGTGCCTCGCGAAACCAAAGGGCCCTCTCGCTCACGGCCAGCACTGGGGCCGAATCGGCCTCCCACGCCTGTACAATCGCTGCCTCGGTAGCGACCTCGCGATTGAGGCGCGTTATCGCCCACCGCGGAAATGGAGAGGCTATTCCAGCACCGGAGACGGAGACGCTGCAGATGGAGAATCGGATATATTGGTGATCCGAGAGCGTCTCCGTCTCTACTAGGACCTGCCAGTCCCTAATTCGGCTTGCTGTTGCAGGGGAAGCGAAAGTGAGGTCCACTATGGACTCCCCCTGCGGCCGGACACAGGTCGGCGCATTGCCTCTGTTGAGCAGAACTAAGTTCGTAGAGGCCGCCCAGTCCTCTACTTCACTGCCCCGTGGGTCCGTCGCCGAGGATCCCCAGGTTGAGGACTTAGCATTGAAGTCCCCGGCGACGACCACTTGCAGTGGCGCAGTGCGTCGGACTGCACTGCCCAGCTCGTCCAAAAACGCCTCAAATTCGGCGAGGCTTTTATTTGGGGAGAAGTACACCCCTATTAGAGCGTACCCTCCCCACTCAACAACGACGAAACCGTCTCCCCGCTCGCGGAGGACGATTGGGGTCGTAGTGGACCATGCTCCCACTACTGCCACTGAACCGGACCTGTCTGCGAGCCAATTGTGGCGGTCTGGAACCGTGTAGGGTTCCGCCACAATTGCCACCCCCAACCGCCACTCCGCCATGTGCTGCAGGAGGAGATCCTGGGCAGCGGCGCAGCGGTTTAGATTCGCCTGCATGACTGAGCGGATCGTGCTAGGCATTTTCTACCGCCATCGGTTCCTCGCGGTGCGTCCGCTCAGTCACCGCAGCCGCCTTCGGCCCAGAAACTCTTTTCCTCCTCCGTGTCAGGGGCAAGCACCCTTTGCCGCCAACCCGATGTTTGGCTGGCTTGCCCGCTGCGGCACACACCACACAATGCGGCGGCTCCGTGCAGGACGTCGCCTTGTGGCCGGCCTTTCCGCAGCGGTAGCAGGCCTCCCCGCGGTCCTCCGTAGCCGTGCAGGCTGCTTTTGTGTGCCCCAGCTGCAGGCATCTAAAGCAGCGGAGGGGGCGGGGCTCGAGCAGCTTGATCTGCACAGAGCTCCACCCGATCAAAAGGCGTCCCTCCGTTAAGGCCTTGGCAGCAGTCATCGGCACTTGGGCCCATACCACCCCGATGCCTCCGGAGCCGGCCTTTATATTGCCAACCTTCACGTGTTCTATGGGACACGCACCCTTGGTGGCCAGCGCCCTGAGCACCTCCTCGCCGGTAATTGAGTCGTCCAGACCGTTCAGGCGGACGTCCACCGTTTTGTGTGGTCGGACGACTCTTAATGATTCCGGGAGGACGCTCTTAATTCTAGCCGCCAACAGGTCGGCCTTTTCCGCGCTGACGGAAGCTGGCATTTCCAGTAGCCGCGCGCCGGTTGCTGTCGTGCGGAACTTGAGCCCGCCCTCAATACCGAGTTCAGACAGGTTCACCCGGTCCCGCACGTTCTTGAGGATACTGGCGTAGTCTGCCTTTTCCTCCGGCGGCGCGGCTATCACGACCGCCTGAGTGCGCGGTGGTTTCGGCCTGCGCTTGACCTTGGGCTTCTTAGGCTTCTTGGGCCCCTTCCTCTCCCTCGTTTTCGGCAGCGGCTGGGCTGCCGGTTTTGGGGCTGACCTCTTCTTATTCCTTTTATTGCCGGTGACCAAGGTCCAGGCCTCATCACCGGCAATTGCAGTTGAGGGTGTTGCAGCCTCTGACCTTTCGGCACCGTTTTTGGGGGCCGCAGCTTTCCTCCCACTCGATGTCGTGGGTTGTTTGGCTGCTGCTTTTGCCGCCTTGGTATCAGCGGCAAGCGGCGGACGTACTCGCTCGGGAGGCAAGCATAGTCTCGCCTCCAAAGACTCGATGCGGGCGTTAACCATGTTGCCTATTTGCAGCATGGCCGCCCGCATCCACTCCTCTCTATCTGCCGGTGGAGCCGGCCTCGCGCTTGAACTCGGCGCAGGAGCTATCGCGGTCTCCATAGGAGTCGGTGCGGCAGAGACAGTCGCCCGCACTTCCGCCCGGAGCTGCGCAATCTCCTGGCGCAGTTCCGCCACTTCCCCTTTGAGCCGAGCATTCTCTCTAAACACCCGCCTCGTTTCCTCCGTTGAGGTCAGCGAAGCCAGTTCTGCCGCTCTTTCTTTGATCGACGCTACGCTCATCTTAAAGGTTCGTAGCATCTGACCTTTGAGGTGCGACGACTTACCCGCTGCCTCAGCGATAAGACCGCACTCCACCTCTATGGCGCCGTGAAGTTCAGCCGCCGTAGCGTTGGTGAGCGGCTGCTCTTCTCGCGGACGCTCAGGACGCTTTTTATTTATCTTCGTCCGTGTTTCATGCGCTTTCCTCTCCAAGTCCTTTAGGACGTCCTCGTACTCGGAGGCTGCCTTTTTCTTGGCCAAGTCCTGCTTGGCCTTCCATAGGCCGACCCACTGGCCCGTGGTCGGAGGCCTTCCCCGGCCTCGCTTCTGTTTTGGGACTTCGACTTCCGTTTCCACGCTCGTATCGGAGTCCCCGTCGCACGTCCCCAACCCAGAACGGGATCGCTTACGAGGTAAGCGTCCTTGCGTAGCGTCTGAGTCAGTGGTCGTTTCAGACAAAAACGACCTTTCCTCCAACATTGTAGCATCGCTACATCCAGCCGTTGGTGCGGTCTGGGCGGATACCGCCTCCACACCCCGGAACTATAGCCCCCTGGCTCAGGCCACCCTTGCGAGCGACCGAATGGCGAAGTTTGCCCCCTCCAGATTCGGTGGGGCAGACGGGGCCCGTGGGCCCCGTGAGGGATTCTCCGGCTAGGCCGGTACCCTCCTGGAGTAATGTATCGTTATTAAGACTTGCCATATTTTCGGTTTTCCTTTTTAGGTTAGGTCCTCCGCTAGTGGCCGGACACCCTCCGGCCATTCATCCCATCGGCACGGGAGACCTTGGGATTAGGGTGATTTTTACCGAGGTTTTCTTCCTCGCCCCCTTTTCCCTGAAGAAACCCCTACCCCTGGCAGTCGTTAGCCGTCGTCGGCGACTATTCCGCAGAGCGGGCGCCGACGCCGTTTCCAGGGTGCACCACGAGGAGGTGACCGCCTTGCACCCCAGGTAGGTAGGTAGGTTAGGTTAGGTTTTTTTTTTTTTTTAGGTGGAGAAATCCTCATGGATACCCTGGAGCTGGGGCTGCCAGGGTTATGTGAGACTCCTACTCACTAAAACTCCACCAGGTTTCATCTCTACGCCGGGCGACGGCCGGGGGCATTCGTGCGGAGCACTTGACCCCGTCTGACCGTCGCAGCGTTGTCTGCGTCAAGACTGGACGCAGACTCTTCTCGCCCTGTTGGGCATGAGAGCGAGCAGAAACCCATAAGGCTCGCTCTCATCCTCGCGGGGGCCTGTGCAATGCGGACTCCTGTCGCCCCAGCGACATTCGTCCGCAGGCCGCCCACTAGGGCAGCGTAGCTTGGTGCCACCACCTCCTACGCTGCCCCCTCCTACTACGCCTCGATGCCTCCACAAGGGGATCATCGGTCCGAAGGCGTTGCGCCTCCCTTTTGCGGGACATGACGGTCTCACAAAACTCAGAGACCGCCGTCCACGCACTTCTTCTGTCCAGCATTTCCCGGATGGTCTCGGGCAATGTCAAGCTCACTCCTATTACAGCAGCCAGCCGTAACCTCTCCATCGTCCATGCTGGACATTCCTCCAGCGTGTGCTGGGCGGTGTCGTCCACCCCCAGTCACACGACCGGCACACGGGGCTCGACTCCCTGCACACAATAGTGTGCAGGTACCTGTCGAAGCACCCGTGTCCCGATAGTACCTGCGTTAGATGGTACGTGAGGGAGCCCCATTTCCGCTCGACCCATTTCTTCAGTGACGGCTGGATGCCGGCAATAGCCCAGTGTCCAGCCGTCGGCTCGAGGAGATCTTGCGACCACCTAGTCAGTACCTCCTCGGTGCCTCTCCTCCTCCACCGCTCCAGGTCACTGGGGCGGAGCCCTCTTCCGGCGTTGCGCGCCTCACACCTCTTTCTATATAATGAGGCGGAGAGTTCCGCCTGGAGCTCCCACGGGGGGTACCTGCCAAGGCACATGCCGCCTCGAACCCGATGGTGCGGTATCCTCGGATTGCCCTGATCGCCATGACTCGCTGAGGGCGTCTCAGCAGAGCCCTGTTACTGGCGGTCAGGGCACCGACCCACACCGGCGCGCCATACAGCGCCATCGAGGCCACCACGCCAGCGTAAAGGCGCCGACACGTCGACCCCGGGCCTCCGACGTTCGGGAGCAGGCGGGCGAGCCCAGCCGCTGTTTGAACCAGCTTTGGGCCCATCCGCCGGAAATGCTCGCCGAAGCTCCACCGACTGTCAAGTGTCAGGCCCAGGTACTTTATGTGGGCTTCGACCTCGATTCGCACCCCCCCAACAGTGATGTTAGAGTTGGGGGGCGGCCCTTTACGCGGCCCATGGAAACATATGGCGCTGGTTTTTTCCAGCGCCACATTAAGGCCCAGCCTTCTAATTCTGGCCACCACCTGTGCCGTTCCAGCAGTGGCCAAAATCGCCGCATCTCGGTACGTGTCTCCGCGGGCTACCACCAACGTGTCATCGGCATAACATACTAAGCAGAGCCCGCGGAGGAGGGCACCACGAAGTACCACATCGTAACCAACGTTCCACAGGAGTGGGCCAAGAACTGACCCCTGTGGAACTCCCCGGTTTACGTTGTGCCTGATGAGACGGCCTTCCCTGTCTTGATATATGACAACACGCCCCCGTAGGTAATCTGCAACTAGTCGCTGCAGATACCTGGGCACCCTGTGGAACTCCAGTCCCTCCAGGATGCACCGGAACGGGAGCGTGTTGAATGCATTGGCGATGTCTAGAGACACCGCCACGACTGTGCCACCACGGGAGGTCGACTCGTCAGAGAGGGCCTTGACGCTCATGATTGCGTCGATGGTAGAGCGGCCCTCTCTGAATCCGTATTGACAATCCGTCAAATCCGGACCCACAGTGCGCAGGTGTTTAACGATGCGGGAAGCGACCACCCTCTCAAAACACTTCCCCGCCTCGTCCAGCAACACTATGGGCCGAAACGCCGATGGCGAATTGTCCGTGCGGCCCTTCTTCCTGGCAAGCACCAGCCTGCCCTCCTTCCAAGTTGGTGGGAACTGAGCTGTTCGGAGGCTGGTGTCCAGGAGTGCCCTGTATGGCGTCTCCAACGCAGCCTCCAATGCCAAAGCTAACACCCGGGCGTGAATCCCGTCTGGTCCAGGGGCGGTCTTCTTAGTCCGCAGCCTCTCGACTGTACCCGAGAACTCCTCATCCGAGACTGGTGGGACCTCGAGGCCATCCTCGGCCGCCGACACACTAGCCGCGAATGGAGACGTTCCCGCCTCCTGCGCGGGAAACAATGCAGCCACCGTCTCCTGTAGCTGCTGAGGGTCTAGACGCCGTGACTGCGCAGGCGACTGCGAATGGCGCGGTACGGTCGTCCCCACGGATCCCTACTAAGCCCCTCCAGCAGCTCCTCCCAAGAGCGCCGCTTCGCAGCTCTTATAGCTGCCTGGAGCTCTTGCTTAGCGGCCTTATAGGTGTCACTAAGCCTCCACTCGTCCTCTATCGTCCGGACCCTTCTGCGCCGGTATCGCGCCACCGACTTCTTGGCGCGCTTGCAGGCTTCCCGGAGTGCGGCAAGCTCCTGCGACCACCAGTACATCGCCGTGTCTGGCGGAGGTCGCCTGGCGCGAGGCATCGAGGCGTCGCATATGCGAGCCAGTGCCTCGCGGAACCAAAGGGCCCTCTCGCTCACGGCCAGCCCGACTGGGGCCGAATCGGCCTCCCACGCCTGCACAATCGCTGCCTCGGTAGCAACCTCGCGGTTGAGGCGCGTTAACGCCCACCGCGGAAATGAAGAGGCCACTCCAGCACCAGAGACGGAGACGCCACAGATGGAAAATCGGATATATTGGTGATCCGAAAGCGTCTCCGTCTCTATTAGGACCTGCCAGTCCCGAATTCGGGTTGCTGTCGCAGGGGAAGCAAAAGTGAGGTCCACTATAGACTCCCCCTGCGGCCGAACACAGGTCGGTGCACTGCCTCTGTTAAGCAGGACCAGGTTCACAGAGGCCGCCCAATCCTCGACTTCGCTGCCGCGAGGATCAGTCGCCGGGGATCCCCAGGTAGAGGACTTAGCATTAAAGTCCCCGGCGACGATGATTTGCAGCGGGGCAGCGCGCTGGACCGCGCCTCCCAGTTCTGCCAAGAAGGCCTCAAATTGTGCGAGGGTCTTATTGGGGGAGAAGTAGACACCTATGAGGGCGTACTCTCCCCACCCCGCAACAACAAACCCATCGCCTCGCTCTCGCAGGACGATTGGGGTCTTCGAGGACCAAGCTCCTACCAAGGCCACAGTGCCGGATAAATCTGCTAGCCAATTGTGGCGGTCCGGAACCGTGTAGGGTTCCGCCACAATTGCCACCTCAACCGCCACTCCGCCATGTGCTGCAGGAGAAGGTCCTGAGCAGCGGCGCAGTGGTTTACGTTCACCTGGAGAACTGAGCGGGCCGCGTTAGGCATTTTCTACTGCCATCGGTTCCTCGCGGGACGCCCGCTCAGCCACCGGAGCCGCCTTCGGCCCAGCACCTCTTTTCCTCTCTGCCGTCGGGGGCAAGCACCCTTGCCCCCACCGCATGCTTAGCAGGCTTGCCCGCCGCGGCACACACCACGCAATGCGGCGCCTCTGAGCAGGCTCCCGCTTTGTGGCCGTCCTTCCCACAGCGGTAGCATGCGCTGCCGCGGTCCTCCGCAGCCTTGCAAGCCGCCTTGGTGTGCCCCAGCTGTAGACACCGGAAGCAGCGGAGTGGGCGGGGCTCGAGCAGCTTGACCTGCACCGAGCTCCACCCGATCAACAGACGGCCCGTTGTTAGGACTTTGGCTGCCGCCATTGGTACTTGGGCCCAGACCGCTCCGATACCTCCAGAGCCGACCTTGATGTCGCCCACTTTAATGTTGTCTACGGAGCAAGCTCCCTTTGACGCCAGCGCCCTGAGCACATCTTCGCCGGTGATGGAGTCGTCCAGACCCGTGAGCCGGACGTCCACCGACTTGTGTGGCCGGACGACTCTCATTGACTCAGGAAGGACGCTCTTAATATGCGCCGCTAACTGGTCCGCCTTTTCGGCGCTTACTGCAGCAGGCATTTCTAACAGCCGCGCGCCGGTCGCCGTCGTGCGGAACTTGAACCCGCCCTCGATGCCGAGTTCGGCGAGGTTCACTCGGTCCCGCACGTTCTTCAGGATGTCGGCGTAGTTTGCCTTATCCTCCGGCGGCGCGGCTATCACAACCGCCTGAGTACGCGGTGGTTTCGCCACTCTTGCTCTGCCCTTCTTGGGACCCTTGCCCTTCTTTATTTTCGGCGGCGGCTGGGCGGCCGGTTTTCGAGCAGCCCGCTTCTTTTTCCTGCCGGTGACTAAGGTCCAGGCCTCATCACCGACATTAGCAGCTTGAATAGCTGCTGTCTCAGCGCTTTTGGCGCCCTTATTTTTAAGACGCGCAGCTTTTTTCCCGCTCGCTTCCTTTGGCAGCGTAGGCTGCTTAGCCAATGCTTTTGCCGCCTTGGCATCGGCAGCCAGCGGCGGACGCACGCGCTCGGGAGGCAAGCTGAGTCTCGCCTCCAAAGACTCGATACGGGCGTTCACCATGTTGCCTATTTGCAGCATGGCCGCCCGCATCCACTCTTCCCTGTCAGCCGGCGGAGCCGACCTTGCACCCGGAACCGCTGTCTCCATGGGGGTCGGTGGTGCGGCAGGGATTGACGCCCGCACTTCCGCCCGGAGCTGCGCAATTTCTTGGCGCAGTTCCGCCACCTCCCCCCTGAGCCGCGCGTTCTCCTTAGAGACACGCCTTGACTCCTCAGTTGATGACAATGAGGCTAGCTCAGCCGCCCTTTCCTTAATGGCAGCCACGCTCTGTTTAAAGGCCTTGATCACTTGGCCCTTGAGGTGCGACGACTTCGCCGCCGCCTCCGAGATGAGCCCACACTCCACCTCGATGGCGTTGTGCAGCTCCGCCGTCGTCGCCTCGGTGATCGGGAGTTGTTCTCGCGGGCACTCAATCCGTTTGCTTTGGACCGCAACTCGCGTTTTATAAGCCCGCTTCTCCAAATCCCTCACTGCCTCTTCGTACTCCGCGGCCTTCTTCGTTTTGGCCAGGTCTTGTTTGGCCTTAAGAAAGCCGACCCATTGCCCCGTTGTAGGAGGCCTTCCCCGGCCTCGTTTTTGCTTGGGGACCTCGACCTCCGTCTCCACGCTGGAGTCGGAGTCCCCGTCGCATGTCCTCAAACCTGAGCGGGATCGCTTGCGAGGACCTCGCTTGCTTCCCGCCGTCGCCTCTGAGTCCGTGGTCGTTTCTGAGAGAAACGACCTGTCCTCAACCACCGATGGTGCGGTCTGGGCGGATACCGCCTCCGCACCCCCGGAACTGTAGCCCCTGGCTCAGGCCACCCTTGCGAGCGACCGAATGGCAGAGTTTGTCCCCTCCAGATTCGATGGGGCAGACGAGGCCCGAAGGCCCCGTGAGGGATTCTCCGGCTAGGCCGGTACCCTCCTGGAGTAGTTTAACGTTTTTAGAACTTGCCATTTTATCGATTTTTCCTTTTTATAGGGTGAGGTCCCCTCCGCTAGTGGCCGGACACCCTCCGGCCATTCAACCTGTCGGCACGGGAGACCTTAGGTTTGGGGTGATTTTTTATTGAGGTTTTCTTCCTCCCCCCCCATTTCCCCTGAAAAACCCCCCCATACCCCTGGCAGTCGTTAGCCGTCGTCGGCGACTATTCCGCAGAGCGGGCGCCGACGCCGTTTCCAGGGTGCACCACGAGGAGGTGACCGCCTTGCACCCCAGGTTAGGTTAGGTTAGGTTAGGTTAGGTTTTTTTTTTTTTTTTTTTATTATGTTTCTATCGTTTCCTCTGACATGATCAGAGCTCTTTTTATTCCGTCTGTATTATCTTCTATAATTTTCATTAAATTTCTCAATCAGTTGGTGTTGGGGACTTATGCTATGGTGGTACGATATTGGGTATTAAATCTTCGTAATCAATCTTTTGCTTTGTTCTTAATTGCGTTTTATTCATATTTTTTTTTTTTTTTTTTTTTTTTTTTTTTTTTTTTTTTTTATTTTTATTAATGATTGCTTACGTTACTTATTTCTATTATTAACTATTTTTACAATTTTTATTATTAATTTTATTAGTACTTCTCTATGCTCATTACTTACAACTATTTTGGACAGGTTCTCAGCAGAAAGTGTCATCCCTGTTTCCATTTCGAACTGCAGGCGATCGACTGCATGAACGGGACATTCGGTTAGTAGGTGAGGCACCGTTTCTTTTACTTCAGAATCACATATGCACGATGGATTCTCCTTGCATTTAAAACGCTCTAGATATTCAGAGAATCCACCGTGCCCCGTTAGCGCCTGCGTTAGTTCTTTAGTTGGCGTCATCTTTCGAACCACCCTATACGCCTCTACTGCACTCGGAAAGAACATTTTCGTGATCGAGCCCGTGGTTCCTGTCTTATACCTCTGATCCCATTCGTCAAGAGAGTTCGCACGGATTTGTCTCTTGACGAATGAGATCGGGCATTTATCGTAATCTGGTATCCTCTTGGACTTCAAGGCAGCTTCTTTTGCTAGCGAATCGGCTCTTTCGTTGCCCTCCATACCAACGTGAGCTTTTATCCAAAACAGAGAGACGTTCTTGTTTTGGGCTTTACAGCGGCTGAGGACGTCTCTCGTTTCAACAGCTAGTGGGTGGAGGGCAGCGTGGTTCGTGACTGTCTGGAGTGCTGCCATGGAGTCACTGTAGATGGCTATATTGTGGTCCTTGGCCTTCAGAGCTTCTCTCGTTGCTTCTTGAATTGCTAGCAATTCGGCTTGGTATACCGTGCAGTATGAGGGAAGGGCAAGTTTGCGGGCACCAGTTTCGTTTTCACCCTTCCAAATTGACAGGGCAGCGCCTACCTTGTCATCAATTTTGCTCCCGTCAGTGTAGATCCTTACATCGTAATTACTGTGCTCGCGATGTTGTGCTTCGTCGCCGAGGCATAGCAGCTCCATCTCATGTAGCTCTGATGGGTGCGGGATTTCCATCACCGAGGCCATCTTCTCTACCTCCCGTCCTCCCAGGTCCGACTGAGGTACGCCTCTCTTAGCTTCGTACAGTTTGTGTGCCTCACGTATTCGGATGTCGAGCGGCAGGATCCCCGATATTGCAAGAGCAGAATTCAGGGATACTGAACGATATGCTCGACATATTTTCTGGGCAAAGCTACGTTGGATGGAATTCAGTTGTTTTTGAATCCCTGCTTTGTTTGAGGCGGGTGCCCATGCGCCTGCCGCGTATAGCACAACCGGTTCTACTACCGCGGTATATATTAGGCGGATCACTCCCGGGTGCAAGCCCCAGTTGACGCGAGCTGCTCTAGCGAGTTGTTTGTAGATTGCTATCGCCTTCTTACAGGTGATAGCAATATGCTTATTAAATGTAAGCTTCGCGTCAATAGTGAGCCCCAACACCTTAATGTCTTGTGACATTCCAATGTCGATCCCTCCCATGTTTAATCGCGGCGTGTCATATTTTAGCCTCCGCGTCATAACCATCGCACTTGTTTTATGAGGTGCGAATTTCAGCTTATTCTTGACACCCCACGCCCGAACATGTTCGAGAACGGCATTGGCCTGTCCTTCGATTTCCCGGGCCGTGATACCGTCAAACACCAGAACTACATCATCGGCGAACGCCTGGCAGTACACTCCCTTGTGCTCGAGCTGTCTTAGTAGCGGATCTAGTAGCAGATTCCATAAGATGGGTCCACCAATGGAACCCTGGACGCATCCCTTATTCGTCTTTCGCTCGATTTCTTCTCCTGCGTACCTAAGCCTGACCATTCTATCACTGAGATAGCTACTGATCGTCCGTCTCAAACTCAACGGGCACTCTTCCTCAGCCAACCGCACTTTTATCGCCGGCCACCAGGCACTGTCGAATGCCCCCTCTATATCAAGGGACACCAACGTGACGATCTTCTTATCCACTATCCTGTCTCTGATGTGGTGTACCAAGGTATAGAGGGAGTCTTCGGTGCTCCTTTGGGGCATAAACCCGTATTGGCGAGTACTGATTCTTGGTAATATGTGGAATTTGAGACGAGCTATCAGCATTTTTTCGTACACCTTGCCCAGGACAGGCAAAAGCCCAATCGGCCTGTAAGACTTGGGCACAGTGTACGAATCCTTACCAAGCTTCCTCAGTACCACCACTGTTGCCTCTTTCCAGATCTTCGGAAAGTAGTGGTGCGTCAGACAACTGTTTAATAGTGCTAGGAAGAAGTCCGGATTGCATTCGATCGCCTTGGAGCAGATATCGGCGGTGAATCCGTCCGCTCCCGGAGCCTTTTTCGGATTGAACGAATTCATTGACCTCGCGAGTTCACTTTTTGTGAACGGCGGTTCGTGTTGATCGTCATGGCTTTGCACGTTTGCTTGGTCTGCCAGTTCTCTGGTTCGGCGATGGTCAATGTCGTCGTTCTCTTCACGGTCTTCGGGATAGAACGTTTCGGCTAACAGATTCGCAGAGTCCTTGGCGTTCAACGTTCTCCCTTCCGCCTGCATTGGCACATCTTCCTCCCTCTTACTGACCTTTGACATCACTCTATATATTCCCTCCCAGACTCCTTCCTTATCCTGTCGCTTGCAGAATTCCTTCCAGCTTTCCTCCTGAGCCTCCCTTACTGCTATCTCATATTTCTCTTTTTGTTGCAGGTACTGGCTGATGACCCACTCTCTTCGGACCGGCGCTGCGTTCCTGACTCGGCGTTTCCAGGTGACGGTAAGCTTCTTCATCTCTGCGAGTTCTTCGGACCACCACGGTAAGGTAATTGTTTCTTTTTTGTGTTTTGTTGGTATTGTACTGTCGCATGTTTCGGTTATGGATTGTGTGTATTGTCTGACTATTTCCTCTAATGTGTTTGTGTCGTTTATCATTGAAAGTTCTACCAGCCCTAATTTTTTATCTAACATGATTTGTGTCAGTGTCTCATGAAACTGACTCCATTTTGCTTTTTTGGTATTGTAGATCCTGGTAGTCCTTTCAATTCTTATTCCTTTAGATTTTTGAAGATTGATTCCGAAGCTGATGGCATTGTGGTCGGAACTCGTGAGACCCTCTACTACTTGCCACCCGTCCACCCAGTCGAGCAAGTCTGCCGAACAGGCCGTTATGTCCACGTGGCTGCAATACCTTTTTCCTCCCCTCACTGTGTCGAAGGTTGGAATGTCTCCCATATTTAGTATATGCAGACCCATCTCCCACAGAACTCCAGACAGTTGTTCGCCTCTCTGGTCCTCGGTGTTGCCGCCCCACCAAGCACTTTTGGCGTTCGCATCTCCTCCTACGACCAACTTGCTAGATCCTGTCTCGCGTTCGATCCGTTTCAGCTGCTCCAGGTACGACTCGATGGGCTTATCGGGTTCGAAGTAGAGGGACACCAGCGTGATCTCCCAGGCTCTGGTTCGGATTCCCACCACCACGATGTTATCGGTGGTGAGTTGCGGGTACTGTACAACGTCTAAATCTTGATTGAAAATTAGAATGGCCGCTTTTACAGTCCCATCTCCTCCCTCAGAGTTCTGGTACACCCTTACGCCCCGGTGGCTCCTCATTCTTCTTATCCCTCCCACGTATGGTTCCTGGAGCAGTGCTATAGCGATGTTTCGTTTTTGGGCCTCTATGAGGAGCTCGCTGGTGGCAAGTTTCTTCCGCTGCAGGTTTGCTTGAACTATTTTATACGTTTGGCTGCCCTTAGCAGTACGCCACCGCCGATCTGGCGAGGGCTTCCCACTTCCTACGTATTGGGCACTCCGAGCTGAAGGCGTTGTGGTCTACTTTCGCCAGTTTGGCTTTGTTACAGTTGGTGCATGCGGGGGCCGACTCGGATATCCATTCGGCGCATTGCGACTTTAAATGCTCACCTCCGCAGTGGCTGCACAGATCGGCTGTCCCAGTGCAGAACCGCTTCCCATGCCCATACCCTAAGCAGCGCGAGCACTGTATCAGGGGGGACTGGTCAGCCACTCCGACCTTTTGGATGTCGACATGTGCCGCCCCTGCGTCGGTCAACCTCTTCCATATGAAAGGCGAGACTCTGAGCACGAAGTGCGCCGTTAGTGGGTTCCTCGCTTTGCGTCTGTATCTCACCTCCATGCGATCATCCTCCTTCTTCATGTCCTTCAGCAGGTGTTTATTCTGTACCCTAATAGCCTTCATGACGTCTTCGTCAGAGTTGCTCTGCAGGACGCCCTGAAGGACTATTAGGGGGTCCTTGTTCTTAATGGACTCTACGTTCAGTTTTGCTCCGCTGTCCTTTATCCGGTTGGTCACTTTTTCGATCTCATCGCGGTCCTTACATCCCACGATGACTTTACGGTCCTTAGCCTTCCTTATTTTGTCTACTACAATTCCTCCGTCTTTTGCATTAACCGCTTCTTTTATCTTTTTCAGGACCTCCTCTCCGGTGTCAGTCTCGACCGCAGAGGTGATCACCACCGAGTGCATCGCCGTCGGCGGGGCCGGGATTCTCGGTCCGCCGCCGGCCACAACACCAGCGTAAGTCATCGTCTCCATGGACCTCTGGTGAGTTTCTATGGTCTCTTGCAATTTAGCCATCTTGTCTATATTTTCCTTAATAAGCCTATTGTTCTCTTCCAGATTTTTCGCCAGCTCATCCTGGCCGGCTACCGGCTGAGGAGATGGAGTCGGGGTCTGTGCCGGAGCCGCGACTACTTCCTCCCTCTCCTCAACCCGTCTCTTGCTCTGTCCCTTATTTTTCAGCTCCTCCTCAGCCTCCTTCACGAGCCGGTAAAGGTTATCGAGAGCCGTCGTCACCCCCTCCTTGATGTCCGTCCTGAGATTCCTAGAGTTTCCGAGGTGTGTCTTGGCCGTGACCAAGATTGTCTTCGCCTCGGAAACTCTATTTTTCCCCGAACTCGGCTTCCTCTTCGTCGGGCTGTTCACCGCCGCTTTAGTTGGCGGTGGTGTCTTCTGGCTCTTCTCCTTTACTTCCTCTGGCCTTGATGTCGTGGCCACAGGCTTAGGAAGGGACGGCCATTCATTTGCCGCAGGGCTCTGCTGGGGTCCGGGCGACACCCTTCCGGGCTCCTCCTCGTCGTACGTGAGCCTCATCGGTTGCGTGTTCGGCTTCTCGGCTGTACCGCCCGAGCTTCCAGCATCGTCCTTCCTCGCTTTAGTAGGCGTGCGAGTCGCTACAAACATCCTTTTCAATTAAAGTTTTCAATTAAAATTACGTTAAATTTGTTTTAAAATGACTCTAACTCTGTAAATAAGTCTGACTGGGATGACCCAAGGCCGGCTTCCTGGTCCCTGGGGTATCGGAAATTAAATAAAAATAAAAAGTTTTTTGTCAAAAATTTTGTCCCTACCTATACAGTATTCACAATGGGCGGGTGGGAGGGTAATTCGATTTTAGTTTTTGGCTATTTTCTCGGAAACCGCTGGGGGGATCGAGACGATCTTGATGTCGTTGGATGCGTCTCCACCAGCTCCACAATCTCTCCCTAGGTTCCGAGAAAATCGGACAGACGTAAAAGTGTTATTTTTCAAGAAAACTAGAAATTTTTGTGAAAATTTTGAATTTAAAAATATTTGTGGGACTTTATGACTTTAAAACTAATATGAATCGAAGGGGGGAACTAAACTAGGTACGCTACAAAAGAAATGGTGAAGATATGACTCTAAGAAAATGTTTTATTTACAAAAACGTCAATGGGTTAGGTTAGGTTAGGTTAGGTTAGGTTAGGTTAGGTTAGGTTAGGTTCCCCAACCGCAGAGGTCAAACTCTGCGGTACCCTGGGCTTGTCGTGCCGGGGGGCTTAGTAGCCGGGAGTCGATTGTGCAGGTGGCACCTTCGACTGCCCGGTGAAGCTAACAGGGTCGGACGGTTCGGGCGTGGGGCGTTTTACGCTAGACCGCGCCTAGGAGGGTGTCGTATGGGTCGCTCCGGTACTTTTCTGCTTATCAGAATGGACTGCGAGCGGCTCCTGCGACACCGGTGGTGTGTTTGACCGGGGCCTTCAGCCTCGGTCAGGCGGTGGAGGAAGAAAACCTCTTTAAAAATAACGACGGTCGGTCGTAGAGGGAAACAACCTCATTAAAAAGTTAGTCTCGGCGGGGGAGCCCTAGGACCCAGGGCTCCCTTGGTTGGGTTTGCCGGGGCCTTCTGGTCCTGGTCGGCGGGGCGCGAAAGCGCCGTGGAGTATTTTATTTATGTATAGTATGTATTAGTATGTATATATGGCGGCAGTATGGTGCCGCCCAAGGTGGAGGCCCCGTCCCGGCGCTCGAGTGCGTAACTGCATTTCTCCAAGTAAAAAAAAAAAAAAAAAAAAAAAAAAAAAGGTTAGGTTAGGTTAGGTTAGGTTAGGTTAGGTTAGGTTAGGTTAGGTTAGGTTAGGTTAGGTTAGGTTAGGTTAGGTTAGGTTAGGTTAGGTTAGGTTAGGTTAGGTTAGGTTAGGTTAGGTTAGGTTAGGTTAGGTTAGGTTAGGTTAGGTTAGGTTAGGTTAGGTTAGGTTAGGTTAGGTTAGGTTAGGTTAGGTTAGGTTAGGTTAGGTTAGGTTAGGTTAGGTTAGGTTAGGTTAGGTTAGGTTAGGTTAGGTTAGGTTAGGTTAGGTTAGGTTAGGTTAGGTTAGGTTAGGTTAGGTTAGGTTAGGTTAGGTTAGGTTAGGTTAGGTTAGGTTAGGTTAGGTTAGGTTAGGTTAGGTTAGGTTAGGTTAGGTTAGGTTAGGTTAGGTTAGGTTAGGTTAGGTTAGGTTAGGTTAGGTTAGGTTAGGTTAGGTTAGGTTAGGTTAGGTTAGGTTAGGTTAGGTTAGGTTAGGTTAGGTTAGGTTAGGTTAGGTTAGGTTTTTTTTTTTTTTTTTTTTTTTTTTTAGTGCGAGTGTAAAGGCTCGCGCAACTTCTCTCTGACGGGATCAGGGCCCTTTTTTACGTGTCTTCTTTTCTTATCTGTCTTTAAATTAAGTGCGTTTTTACATATGTTAAGTTTATTCATTTACCTATTAATTTAAATTTCTTTAATTACATACATTTTACATTCCATTTATCATATTATATTTTATTTACTCTTCATTTATTTATTTCTTTTATTTACTTGTGTTCCAACTTTATTTATATATTTTATTAAGTGTGTTCTTTTCTTTTTGTCCTGTATAATTTCGCTCACATTTTCTTCTAATATTCTTGTGCCAATGGTTTCTTCTATTTCCCTTCTTAGGTTGCTGTGAATTGGGCAGTCAAACAATATGTGCGGAACGTTTTCGACGGCATCGGGATCGCAGAGGCAGGAGGGGCTTTGCTTGCACTTAAAACGATGTAAGTAATGAGCAAACCCTCCATGCCCTGTCAAGACTTGTGTGAGGACCCCAGTCGGCTTCAGCAGTCTCACCAAACGGTATGCTATCCTTGCATCCGGCAGAAATAATCGCGTGACGGAGGCGGTCTCACCAGTCCGGTATCTTCGGTCCCATTCATCAATCGATTCTTCACGAATTTGACGCCTGACGAATGAGACCGGACACCGGTCGTAGTCAGGCCGTCTCCGGCTCGTCAATGCCGCCTCCTTCGCCAGGTGGTCTGCGCGCTCATTGCCCGCCAGTCCCGCGTGTGCCTTGATCCAGAACAAAGACACATCTTTACTCTGGGTCAAGGCTGCGTGAAGGTTTCTTCGGGCCTCTACTGCGAGCGGATGCAATGCGCTGTGGTTCGTTATGGTTTGTAACGCCGCTCTGGAATCACAGTATATTCCGAACCGATTTTCCTTGCGTTTCAGGATTTCGCCCGTTGCTCTGCACATGGCCAGGAGCTCAGCCTGGTAAACGGTACAGTAGCTGGGAAGGCATAACTTGAGGGCCCTGATCTCAGCTTCTTCGTCCCATATAGACAGTGCTGCTCCGACTTTGCCCTCAAGTTTGCTGCCATCCGTGAAAATTCTAATTTCATAGGCACTGTTACCGTCCACCCGGGTCTGGTCTTCAAGACATGTGAACCCCAGGCTCATGTGCAAAGCCGGATGTGGAGTCTCTGCGAATCCTACCACTCGCTCAACCTCTCGGTCTCCCAGCACGAGCCGGGATGACCCTCTCCGAGCCTCATATAGAGCAGCTACTTCCTGCACTCTGAGGTCGAGAGGCAGTATCCCGGCCAGTAGCAGAGCCGAATTTAGGGATACCGTGCGGTAAGCCTTGCAGAGTTTCTGTGCGAAACTCCTCTGCACTAGGTTTAATTGTTTCTTGACCCCCAATTTCTTAGTAGCCGGTGCCCAGGCACACGCAGCATAGGTGATGATGGGCTCTATCACAGCATTATAGATACTGCGTATCACATCAGGGTTTAGGCCCCAGCTAATTTTGGCGGCTCTCGACAGCTGCTTGTACACGTTAATCGCCTTACGGCACGTGTTAGCGACATGCTTGTTAAACGTCAAGCAGCTGTCGATAGTCAGACCCAAAATTTTTATATCTTTTGACAGGCCGATGTCGACTCCCCCCATGGTCAGGACTGGGGTGTCGTACTTCAGTTTCCGTGTCACAACCATGGCTTGGGTTTTATGTGGTGCGAATTTCAACTTATTTCTGACACCCCAGTCCCGAACATGGGCGAGGGCGGCATTGGCCTGTCGCTGGACTTCCTGCGCTGTGTCACCGTGGAAGATCAACACCACATCATCTGCAAATGCTTGACAGTAGTCCCCTCTGTCAGCTAGGCTCTTTAGTAAGGGGTCTAGCAACAAGTCCCAGAGTATAGGGCCCCCGATGGATCCTTGGACACATCCCTTCTCGGTACTTTTGGAATGCGTCGTGCCAGCGTACCTGACCTCTACGCTTCTATCGCGGAGGTAGCTGTCAAGGATCCGTCGTAGATTAATGGGACACTTCTCTTCCGCCAAGCGGACTCTTATTGCGGGCCACCATGCGCTATCAAAGGCTCCCTCTATGTCAAGTGATATAATAAGCACTAGTTTTTTCTCTGCTATTTTGGTTTTAATACGATTCATCATGGCATAGAGGGAGTCTTCGGTGCTACGTTGTGGCATAAACCCATATTGTTCGGGGCTCATTTTGGGTATGATGTGCCATTTGAGCCTTCCGACGATCAGCTTTTCTAAGATCTTGCCTAGCACCGGCAGCAGTCCAATAGGCCTGTAGGATTTGGGGTGGCTGTAATCGTCCTTACCAGGCTTACGGAGGATCACAACCACCGCCTCCTTCCAGGGCTTTGGGAAATGGCCCAGCTCTAAGCACTTATTGGACAGGGCAAGGAAGGTTTCCGGGTCTTCATAGATTGCGCGCGTGCATATTTCCGCAGTAAAGCCGTCTGCGCCCGGAGCTTTCTTGGCATTGAAACTGCCCACCACAGTTTTTAGCTCCGTTAGAGTAAATGGGGGATCATTTTCACTATCGTCTTCGTCATTTACGGTTTCTGCCAATTTCCTCATGACTGTGTGGGCAGCTTCATCCTTCTCTGGTGAGTCCTCCGGGTAAAATGTATTTGCGAGCAACCTCACCGATCCCTTAGGGCTCAGGGTTCGACCGTTTTCCACAAGAAGTTCATCCTCTTGTCTTTTCCCTGTTCTTCCTATCACCCTATAGATCCCTTCCCACATTCCTTCCCTTTCCTGTTTACTACAAAACTCCTTCCAACTTTGTGTCTGAGCTTCCTTTGCCTTTAACTCATATGTATCCTTCTTTTCCAGGTACTCGTCTACTACTCCAGGTCTTCGGGTCGGCGCGGCGCATCGGACTCTTCTCTTCGCGATGGCGACTCGTCTCTTCAGTTCGGCAAGCTCTTCGGTCCACCACGGCAGGGTAAGTTTTTTATTTCTTTTTAGGTATGGTATATTTTCTGTGCATGATTTTTGTATGGTATGTATGTATTCCCCTATTTTGTTTTCTAATGTTTCTGTATTTCTGATATTGTCTATTTCTATTTTGTTTAAGTTATACTCTATTTTAAGTTGGCCCAGTTTCGAAAGAAACTGGGTCCAATTTGCCTTTTTGTGTTAAATTTTCTTGTGGTTCTTTCTATATTTATTCCCTCCCTTTTTTAGTTTAATGCCAAAGATAATGCCGTTGTGATCCGAACTTGTGAGGCCTACTACGACTTTCCAGTCTGCCACCAGGTCGAGGAGGTCCGACGAACACGCCGTAACATCGACATGGCTGGAGTAGCTCCTGCCTCCCCTAATCGTATCGAATGTCGGGGTGCTGCCGGTGTTTACCACCTGCAGCCCGATCTGGTCCAACGTCGCCACCAGGTCCTCCCCTCTCACATCTGTGACGTCGCTGCCCCACCATGCACTTTTCGCGTTCGAGTCCCCTCCGATGATGGTTCTGTCCGGACCAATCTTCTTCCCTATCTCTTTGAGCTGCTCCAGGTATGGCTCTATGGGTTTATCAGGTTCGAAGTAATAGGAGGCTACCTTGATCTCCCAGGAACTCGTTCTAATCCTCACGACCACGATGTTATTGGTCGTGAGTTCCGGGCACTGTATGACATCAATGTCGTTATTAAAGACCGCGATTGCGGCTTTTACAGTGCCCTCTCCTGGACGAGTGTTCTGGAAGATCCTGGCACCCGAGTAGGACCTCATTTCTCGGCCTTTACCTACATAGGGCTCCTGGAGCAGCGCTAGGGCAGCATTCCTCCTAACCGCTTCGTCTAGCAGTTCCAGGGTGGCTAGTTGTTTCCTCTGAAGATTGGCCTGCAGGATAGTATACGAAGTAGCCGTACTGTTGGGGGACTCGATCACTGTGGTGCCCTTAGCAGTGGTACGTCACAGACGATCTGGCTATCGTGTCCCACTTTTTGCGGACCGGGCAGGATGCGTTAAAGGCATCGTGGTCTGTGGGACCATATTTAGCCTGAAGACAGTTCCTACAGCAAGGTGGATCTCCTGCAAGTTTTGCGGAACAGTCTGCCCGGAGGTGTGGTCCTCCGCAGTGCGAGCACAGGTCTGCGTCTTCGGTGCAAAGCTTTTTTCCGTGACCGAAGCGGAGGCATCGAGTGCACTGGATCAGCGGAGACTGGTCGTAGACCCTGATTCTCTGCAGATCCACATGCACTCTCCCCGCCTCGGTCAGCCGCTGCCACACTTTTGGAGAAACCTGCAGCACAACGTGGTTCTCCAACGCGTTCCTGGCTCGCCGCCTATACTTGACTACGACCCTCACCTCTTCTTTGGGCAGACCTGCGAGAAGATGGCCGTTTTGCTTCTCAATCGCTTTGGTGATGTCGTTGTCCGTGTTATAGGCTAACACGTCCATCAACACCACCAAAGGATCCTTGCTGACTGCCTCCTCCACTCTTAGTCCTGTCGCGGAACCCCTGAGCTTGTTGGCTATACGGTCTACCTCTGACCTCGTGCCACAACCCAAAACCACCCTTTGGTCACGGATTTTCCGGAGCTTGTCCACCTTTAGACCGGATTCTCTGGCGTCGATAGTGGCCCTAATCTTCTCCACCACCGCGCTGCTTGTATCCATCTTGTCATCCGATGACACGATGATCGAGTGCAGGGGGGTTTGGATAGGGATACTTCGGCTCGATGCTACTTGCGCATACGAAGCCCCTCCACTGATGACGCCATGAGATCGTGGGGAAGCCGATTCTTTTAATTTCTGCGTAAGTGCGAGTGTATGGTGCTCGCACTCCGCTAAGGCCTTCTTATGCTCTCGGAGCTCTCTAACCAGGTCCTTCATAGTTTTTAAGGTGGATTCTACCTCTCTGGGTATAATTGTAGTGGCAGCCACCTCCTTCCTGTCTCCGTTCCCCTTCTTTTCCTTGGTATTTTCCACTTCATTATTCTCGCTATCCGCCTCCCATTCCTTTTCTCCTTCCTTTACGATTTGATAAAGGCGTTCCACCACCGCTGTCACGTCATTCTTTACCTCTGTCTTTATGTTCCTCGACGCATTTAGACTGCTCTTGGCCTTCAGCATGAGAGCTTTTGCCTCACTTGTCCGACTTTTGTATGTCTTTGGCTGGGAGGACTCCCGCCACGTCGAGAGACTTAGCGACGATGTCCTTCTTGTGCGTTACGTGCGGTTTTTTAGGTTTCGAGGGGACTTCCTCGTTCATTCTAGATGTAGAGGGTGGAGGGGTCTTGTCAGAAGTCTTTTCTTCCCACTCGCCAATGCTGTCCCTGACTTTTGCAGTTGGGGGGAGCATCTGCTCCTCTGCTTTTTTGGGCGAGTGGGCGACCTTATGAACTTTCAGGGGGGTGCGGTTTGCGACAAACATTATATTAAAATAAAAAATTTGATAAATAAATAAGTTAAATAAATAATTATTAAAAATTTAATTTAGTGGGAAAGGGCCCTGTGTGTAAAATTACCTAACACGTTAATATTAATAGATTTGTAAAAAGATGAGTTAAAATGTTTTTAATTGTATAAGTTGTATATAGATAAATGTTATATTAATTATTCGTATGGTTAAAATTGTAAATAGACAATAGTGTGACTGGTGTAAATTGCCAGTTTGTTATTAGTATATCAATAAGAACGTATACTATTGTCTCGATCCTGGGTTAGGCCGCCTTAGAAAATAAGCGCTTCTTGCTTAACAAGAAGTGTCCAAGATCGGCTGTCCAAGACTAAAAACGTAGTCACAAAAACACAGATTAAAATAGAATAAAAGTTTAATAAAATTGTCCAATTTAGTTTGCTATTAAAAATATTTAAAATTAATCTAAAAGTCAACACAAACACAACACACAGATTAAAATAGAATATAAGTTTACTAAAAATGTCCAAATTAATTTCCTGTTTTTTTTTTTTTTTTTTTATAAGATTTAATGTAATAGGCCTTTAGAGGCCTCGTCCAGCCGATCCAAGGCAAGATTTTGGATCGGGGAAATGTCGTCTACAAATAATAAAAATAAAAATTTCTGGTCAAAAGTTCTCCTCTCTATCCTTGGTCTTCCCTATAGGGCGGGTGGGCGGGCTAAAAATTTGGTTTTTCGCGATTTTCTCGCGAACCGAGGGTCGGATCGCCCCGTGCGAGGTGTCGTTGGACGCACCCGACGGGGTCACAAGTTCGCCCTAGGTCGCGAGAAAATCGGGAAAAGCGTTTCGAAAATATTAACAAAAAACTGAAATTTTGAAAAATTTTGCCGAAAATGATAGTGTTTTAAATAAACGATAGCCCCGACCGCTGAGAAACGGAAGGGGAGGGTCAATTTAGTGAAAGCCGTGAAAATTATAGTAAAATTTTCCGAAATTTGGACAAGGAAATTGTTGAAAATCGATTTCAATGTGTTGGGTTAGGTTAGGTTAGGTTAGGTTAGGTTAGGTTAGGTTAGGTTAGGTTAGGTTAGGTTAGGTTAGGTTAGGTTAGGTTAGGTTAGGTTAGGTTAGGTTAGGTTAGGTTAGGTTAGGTTAGGTTAGGTTAGGTTAGGTTAGGTTGTGTTAGGTTAGGTTAGGTTAGGTTAGGTTAGGTTAGGTTAGGTTAGGTTAGGTTAGGTTAGGTTAGGTTAGGTTAGAGGTTAGGTTAGGTTGGTTGTGAGTTAGGTTAGGTTAGGTTAGGTTAGGTTAGGTTAGGTTAGGTTAGGTTAGGTTAGGTTAGGTTAGGTTGTGTTAGGTTAGGTTAGGTTAGGTTAGGTTAGTTAGGTTAGGTTAGGTTAGGTTAGGTTGTGTTGAAGAAGAAGTTAGGTTAGGTTAGGTTAGGTTAGGTTAGGTTAGTTAGGTTAGGTT